>OZ012660.1:55702090-56902090 GCA_963942545.1 Oxycera nigricornis | reverse complement strand
TAGGACAGGCAATGAACGAAATAATCTTCATATAAACAACTTTAGTTAAAAAATTATACCGAAGGGGATGTAGTTCTCGTTAGCGTTGCTACATTGCCTATAAATATTTATATGCTGCTACACTTATTGTACACCTTTTAAGAGTCGATTTGACATCAATTTATGTTTCGCTTAGTGTGAATTAAATACATATTTATTCATATTTGAAAGCTGGGTTTTAGGACATTCCACGAATTTTTAAATTGAAAAATAAAAATTATTTAAATAGAGTGTGTGTTGCTTCAAACGCTAGCTTTACTTTTTTTTATTTTCTTCAGTTTAAAGAGTCTTCTTTAAGAATATGATGTTTCATACTCCATTGCACTCTCAAAGAAGAGATTATTAGTTGGTTATATTATAATGAAACGCAGTAGCGTCTAGTGAAAATAATATCGCTAGTATAAATTTTAAACATCTGAATTTTCACTCCATCGAAGAGGTATCACATGTAGTGCGTTGACCAATTTTATGTAATCGATTTTCCCGTAAGAAGGGTCGCTAGCAATCAAAGGCATAAACTGCAATTTTTCAAACAGAATCGAATACGTTTAAAACAAGCCGCGAGGAGCAACCCTTGAGGTCCACACGGTCAACTTCCCAGTAATATCTAGATAAACATTAAAAATATTAAACACAATAATAATTTTGAAAATAATACTACTTTAAGTAATAATAATCAGAAGTATTCATAGCAGTAAAAGGAATGAGTTAATATTAATCATATCATCTACTGGAGCGTCCATTGATTTAGTAAGGCTTTTGTTGGTTGGGGGGTGGATTGGTTTGATTGAATATTCACGCGGATCAATCGGAGGGGGGACAGGTTACAAAGCAGTTTTTTTAATTAAAGTTAAAACATGGTGCTGTAATGACTATTGAAAATCTGCTCAAATTTTGCAAATATTAATAAACTTTGATTGACTATACAACAATGTCTTTAGAATAAGAGATTTAAGGTATTATGATTCGAATGAACCCTTTTTACATGGTGACTTTGAATGATTTTTTATTTTTAATTTAATTTGGTTGTAATCATGAGAAAAGTTTTTGCTGGTTTCTCTAGAAAAATTGATAAAAGTTTACAAATTCTATAAACATTTATTATTACGATGTGCAAATCAGGTTAAAAATGATTTTTTTTATGAAAAAACACTACTTTTCCAATTTTTTTTAATAAATCAAAAAAAACGCTTTAACGATTTTTTTAAAATATAAAAACATCATAAAAATGATAATACGCGTTGTTTGACACCTTAATGATCGGAAGATTATATTTGGTTCTCGAGATATAATGAATGACGTAAATGACCTTGAACGTTTAATAATTTTTTATTTTTTATTTAAAAAAACCTAATTTTTTGCATTTTTTTTATTAAATTGAAACACGGCTTCAACGATTTTTTTATTAGTTTAAAAACATCACTAAAATGTTAAGACGCGTCGATTGAAACCTCAATGATGATACTATATTTGGTTCGCGAGATATAGTGAATGACATAATTGACCTTGGAGGTCATGATAACTTTTATTGATTATTTATTTTTAATTTAATTTGTTACGTTATCATTAGAGAAAAGTTTGCTGGTGTTTTTTTACAAAAAACTGTTTGTAGTATATAAATTTTATAAACATTGATTACTGTGTTTTGCAAATCAGGTTAGAAATATATTGTTTCTGGGAAAAAACTAATTTTTTGCACTTTTTTTAATAATTTAAAAAACGGCTACAATGATTTTTTTTTTACAAATTTGATATAATCACACAAATTTTATTACCCGTCGATTGACAACAATTTTTTTAACAGGGCTTATTTTAGTGAAACCATTAAGTGATTTACTACCGGGTTCAAAATAAGTAATTTCTTTACTAACTACTTAGTAACCGCAACAATAACAATCGCGGAAACTTCATTTTCAAGTTTTAAGATTTTTAGTGTAGGGGAGAGCGGGGCTAAAAGTGCCGGGGGTGAGTTGTTCCGATGCAAATATCGAAAAAACAAAAAGAGATAACATTATGTTCGTATTATGCCCGGCACTCTGGCACTCTAGCACATGCGAGGCGGCTATTTGAGTTGCTTCAGAGTCACGGACCTAGTGGCAGCGTGTGCAGTGTTCCTTCAGCATTAAGTGAGTAAATATTTTTTCGTGCATACTTTTTGGTCTCAAGTAAGCATTTTTGGTATTACGGATATAGGAGTTTTACTAATCTGTTTGTACTTTATCCCGAAATATCAATCTATGCAATTTTAACGCTTTGGACAGAATGTTTTTTAGCATATGATAAAAAGTAAATGTATTTGAAACGGGGTTAAAAGTGACTTTCAATTGGGGTCAATTGTGCCGCGGCACAGATAACTCCCCAACTGACCTTTTAGACCCTATATTGTTTTGTTTGATAGAATGAGAACAAACAACAGGAAAACACAAAGGGGAACTACTTCCCAGGATCTTCTACAAATGGCTGCTGATGCGGTCATTAAGGACGGGTGCAAATTAAAAACCGTAGCACGTGAATCAGAAATTTGTTACACAACGGTATGTGAAGAAAATAAAGAGTGGACTTATTGGAATATTTCAATTTACGAAATACCAGGCGTAGTAAAATAAGCTTTCCCCTTGGCAGCAACACCCATCAATATTTCCAACGTGTTTAAAAAGATTAATATTTGGCCCTATGATGGTTCTGTTTTTACAGAGGAAGACTTTGCATCGTCTTTCGTCACCGATCTCCCCATGCCGGATAATTTACCCTTACAAAAGATCAATAATTCGCTGATCCATCCATCCGAAGATCTACATGAGTCAAATTATACGATTCACTGAGTTGAGTCTTGTCGGTCAATAATTCACCCTGGTCCTCAGCTACGCCGATGCAGTGTTGACTGTATAAATGAAACGTGTTCCTCAGATGTTCAGCAATCAATCAATGTGTACTGTGGAAATTAGCCAGGCCCATTAGGTTATCAGCAACAACAGTTACGTCAATACAGTCCAGAGCAAAAGGCCAAAAATTATGAACGGCACAACCGACCTCGGCTCCGGCACAACTTGCCCCAGCGTGGGGTCAGTAGTGCCTTACGACCGCTGCTTAAAAAAATAATTCTCAAATCAAAACAATTTCAAAAGCACAAAAACTGGGTATAAATTTAAAATGCAGATTCAATTCTACCTAAGATAAAATAGAACTATTAACCGTAGCATTCGCCTTATCCGATTTATTTAAGGATTTGTTAAAATCGGCACTTTCAGCCCCGCTCTCCCCTACCAAAGCATCTTTTCGATTCTGCAGTTAAAATTGGGCTTGTAGAACTATTATTATAACTTCTAGCATGTTATGGTCAACGCAACATAAATGTAAAAATACATAAACTTCTGATGGCTGTAGAGACACTGTAGAAGCACTGTACAGTGCTATCGTTCCTCAACCCCGCGCCCATGTACACACACACTTATTGAATTACGAATACTAAGAAGAAATGAAGCAATGGGAAGCAATGCCGACGACAACCTGATAGGGTTCATCGGTCAATTGCTTAGCAGCAGGAACATCAACTCCACGCTAGGAAGCAGTACCTTACGAAGAAGGGTTTGCGGAGGCACACCACAAGGTGGGGTGCTATCACCCCTTCTATGGAACCTAGTGGTGGATGAACTCCTGTCAAAAATAGAAGCGACTGGCTGCAAAGTCGTAGCTAATGCCGACGATGTTGCAATAGCAATATCGGGAAAGACTAAACTTTGCCCTAGGTATTCTTACCAAATGGAGCAAAGAGTGTGGTCTAAAGATAAATCCGCAAAAGACGGAATTTGTGCTCTTCACAAGAAGGTACAAAATTCCACGATTTGTCCCACCTAAACTTGAGGAGATAAGTCTCAACTCATGTCATCAGGTCAAATATTTAGGTCTAATTCTGGACTCTAAACTCGCATGGAAAGCGAACACAGCAGAAAGAGCGCGTAAAGCGGCATGTGCAATCTACTGCTGCAAAAGAGCTATTGGGAAAAGGTGAGGATTGAAACCCAAAATTGTATCATGGCTCTATAGGGCGATAGTGGAACCAATCCTTCTGTATGGCGCAATTATTTGGTGGCCTGCTATGGCGAAAGCATCAAACGTAAACCTGCTAAACAAGGTCAGAAGGAGTGCGGCTATTGCAATCACCGGGGCTCTACGGACTACCCCGACAAAGGCATTATTCATGCTATTAAACTGGCTTCCAACAGAGCTACTTACGAGACAGCAGGCCAAGTGCACTGCTGTTCGATTAAAAGCCCTGCGACTCTGGCGTGAGGAGAACTCTGGCCACTCCACAATACTACGGAGAGATGGGCCAACGTCAGGGAAAGTGGACCTTGCATCTCCGATTCCCTGTTTTCACCATGGTTTCAGGTCAGTCATCCCGAGTAGGGAGGACTGGACCATAGAAAGAGAGGGGATACAGGAATCGGTCGACATCTACACTGATGGATCAAAAATGGAGGGAAGAGTTGGCTGTGGCGTGTTCTCAGAACAGCTAGGCCTGAAACTATCCTTGCGATTACCAGACCACTGCAGCGTTTTTCAGGCAGAGGTCATTGCAATTTATAAGGCAGTTGACTGGCTGAGAAGTCAGAAAATTTCCATAAGAAATTTAAACATCTTTTCTGACAGTCAAGCTGCTATCCAATCATTATCCAGCGTGCATACTTCATCTAAAATAGCTATGGAATGCCGCTCACAACTGAACGTGATGTCGCTTCACTGTGAAGTAATTTTCTATTGGGTGCCGGGGCATAGTGATATACCTGGAAACTGCGAAGCAGATGCCCTAGCGAGAGCTGGCACCGAGCTTCAGGAATATACACTTGACCCCGAAGTCGGCCAACCTCTAGCTTCCATAAAGCTAGGATTTAAGCAGCACTACGTGGAGGCTGCGAATAGGGCCTGGCTGCTCGAAGAAAGCTGTAGCACAACCAGGCAAACTTGGCACGCACTCTGCTCCAAACGCACCAAGCGGCTCCTCAATATAAGCCGCGAAACCCTGAGTTCCGTCGTTTCCGTACTGACGGGACACTGTCTGATCGGCAGATACGCAGAAAGATTGGGTGTCCCTTTCAATGATTTCTGCCGAAGTTGCAGATCGGAGGAAGAGGAAGAAACTATTAAACACTTTCTGTGTGAATGTCCGGCGCTGCCCAGGAAGCGCATGTAAATCTTGGGCACGCCCTTCCTGGACAACCTCACGGAAGTGGCTGATCTGAACATTGGCTGCATAGCCGGCTTTATTCGAGAATCTGGATGGTTCTCGTCATCCCGTAGGTTCTAGTGCCGCCCTTAAACTCTGTGGTATCACAATGGGCCTCTCGTGGCCTAAGTGAGCTACCTTTGGATAAAAAGGGGCTGCCACTACAACCAATCAACCAACCAAGAAGAATACTACGTACGTTCTCGGACAGTTTTTTCTAGGAGCATAATTCACGTAAAAAAGTTGCATCGACTTCGTTAAAGTGTCAATCGAAGCATCTTTGAAATCTTAAGAGCTTATTAGTTTTTGGGAAACTTCAGCCCGAGGGGAGGGGGCTGTTTTGACTCATCCAAAGTCATTTTTGTCATGCACTATATCTTGCGAACCAAACATAGGATTTGCATTGTTGAGGTGCCAATCAACGCACATGATTCGTGATACGTGTATGATTCTGTCAAAAAAAAAATCGTTGGAGCCGTTTTTTAATAAAAAAATTAGGGATTTTTTCATATATTTTTTTTAATCTGAATTGCTCATTTCAGTTATCAATGTTTGTGAAATTTATATAGTTTAAACAGTTTTTATAAAAAGAACAGTAAAACTTTTTTTCATGATTACATAAAAAAATTAAAAATTAAAAAAAATCATTGAAAGTCACTATGTAAAAAGGGTTCATACGAATAAAATTACTTGATGTCTCTTATTCTAAAAACATTTTTGTTATGTCAACCAAAGCTTATTAATGTGTGCATAATTTGAGCAGATTTTCAATAATTTTCACTGTGCTGTTTTTTATTTTTAATGTAAAAATTGCTTAAAATTTAAAAAAAAATTGTATAAATGTAGCTATAAAATTACGTAGCGGATTTTGAAAATATTCATCTTTGTGAAATTGGAGAGCATTTGAACAAAAAAAAACATTTTTTTTATTTTTAATGTAAAAACTGCTTAAAATTTGAAAAAAGAATGTATAAATGTAGCTATAAAATTACGTAGGGGATTTTGAAAATATTCATCTTTGTGAAATTGGCGAGCATTTGAACAAAAAAAAATCATTTTAAAAACGAGCATTTATTATTTTACCTTATCGAAAATCGGCTACGTATTTCTATGCGGAATGTTGTTTCAAAGATGTGATATTAATTTGGAGTGAACAAATAGAAAATTGTTTGAGTTATGCTTCGTGCGGATTTGGAAAAACGTGTCTTGAGAAAAACGCGTTTAAAGTTTTGACTTTACTTTGTGTTCAACATCCTTGAAAATGTTTGTAACAACATCTATTAGTGTATTAGAGAAGTTAGAAATCGAATGATAAGACATATGCTGTACCCGACGAGCAAGTGTAAATTTAGTAGTAGTAGTCGTTTCGGAGCATTCGGGAGGAGTCGAGAAAGAGCTCAAAACTTCAATGAAAACGATTTCTGGCAGATATAAAACCGTTTGTATCTTATTCTAGAGGGTTCAAAGGATTTTTTAAGCCAATAAAAAAAATGAAAAAAACTTTAGGAACCTGCAAAACAATGGATTTTACAAGGAAAGGTTTTAAAAAAAGATAGGAAAGTTACTCCTAACAAAACGATCTCCAATAATTTTATCGCAAAATATATGTTATCCCAGATTATAGCAAAAAAAAATTCACCCAAGATAATATATATGTATGTGTGGAAAATTTGTATACAAATTTTCATTTTGGTGAGCGTAGCCCTGGTTGACACGATTCTGAGGTATTTCAGTATTTCAGTGCGAGCTAGAATCAGAATTTTTTATAAATTTTGAATCCTTTTTTAAACAACTTTATTTGCAAAAAAAGAGTCAAAAATTGAAAAGTCTGCCGTTTTGTTTTTTTTTCACCCAAAAGGTTTAATTTTACCATAGCTATTTACTTATATTTTTAAATGCTGTTGGATTTTTTTTGTTTCAGACATACCTAACTCAAGATATAATGTCAACCAGTTTTCAATAGGATTCCATTATGGCCTTCATTTTGTCACCATGGTTGAAAAAATTGAATTATTATTATTATTTTGTCAAGTTTAAGCTCCACATTTTATCATGTAAAAGTTTCAAAATATTCTAACAAATATTTCTATAAATTTCATGCAATAAACACAGACTGCCCCCTTAAATACTAATTTCTTATGCAAAATCGGGCAATACAATTTTTCGAATAAGATAATAATTTGATCGTGGAATGAACACGCATAAAAAAATTAAACTGATTTGACCGGTGATCATTCTGACGTGGTCATGTGTTATCTGACAAGGTGATTCTATATATTTGATCGTTCTGGGTTAGAAAGTCGTTCGTCAACAAGTCATATTAAGCAATATGAAGTGAGTGGGCATTAAGCCGTATGCTTTGATGGATGGAATCACATGATATAGAGAAGGTGTACGAATTGCTGGTCAATTAAAACAAGTCTTAGTATGTAAGCCGCACTTAAGAAGGTCAAGGCTTAATTCGGGCTGGATGATAATGCTAAGGGTTGGAAACATGTCAAACAGTCAATACGAATGAAACCGCTGCATTCAAATGGGCAAATTGTTGCATTTTTGCAAGCGTGCCCAACCGGCAGACCGCCAGCCGGAAGCCTCACCAATTTGAGCGCCTTCAGAGCAAAGAATGGCGCAACGTTGATCGCACAGTGGGAGTCCCGAAGAACATTTTTTAAACCCTATTAGCTCACCAAGTTGTGGGTGACACGAGGAAAGAGAAAGAATGGACTTCATCCAGAAATTTCACAAGAAATATGCTGCCGCACTGTCGAGTTGATCAAGAACATTCAATCTTTTCATATTACATTCTAAATGTCATTACTCCCTTTGATGTGAAGATTGTTGAACATGAATTCAGCTAACAATTTGGATGAAACAAAGCCCATTTCGAAAGCGATTAAAGAGAGTTGCGCTGTCTTGTCGATGCATACTAAAATACCATTTTGAATTAAATTTTTGGTTAGGTTAGAATTTTCTTTCGCATAAAAATGCTTAATAATTTTAAACCATAAACCCTGCTTCTCCTGCAATCATTAATGCATTGCGACTGGCGTAAAAATCGGGGCGGCACGAGCTGATACCAATTTATGATATATATTTTTGCTCCCGTAAGAACACTATCGGTCGCAGATAATTGAGTTGCCGTCAAAAAATGACATCAGGGAATGAATAAATCAGGTATTTTAACGGAAACAACTTTTCCTTCAATTTTACAATTTCACACAACTCAAACACGTCTAGTATCTTCGGCGGTTAGATTCAATCTATTATCACCTCGTGAATTGACCACCACATCTTCTGAAATTTCTCGTCATTTTTCCGCCACAATGATTCTTCCTGCTCGTCCTTAGAATATATTTGAAGTGTTTTTAGAAAGAAGTGCGTTTGTGTGTGTGTATATACGTACGTGGACAGTTTTTTCTACGAGCATAACTCACGTAAACAAAGTTGTATCGACTTCGTTGAGATGTCAATTGAAGCGTTTTTGCAATTTGAAGAGCTGATAAGTTTTTTGGACACTTCGTTCGGTGGAGGGGGAGGGGGTGATTTGCGAAACACAGTAATCAATATTAATAATATTTACATACTCCAAACAGTTTTTGTAAAAAAAAACAGCAAAACTTTTTCTCTTGAATACAAAAAAAGTAAATTAAAAATAAAAAATAATTAAAAGTCATCATGACCACATTATAGGTAGACCCAGTATGCAATCGAAGCCCAAAAGCTCGTATTTTCCTTCCAAGAAATGGCGCCATATCCTGGCCTTGTGCTTGCAAAAATTGACGAATGCCTAGCACTGCCAGATTTGCAGAGGATAAAGCATTTTCGCGGACTTCATCTTTCACTTCAACACAAGAAACATATTTTCAGTCATTTTGGCATTTTCTCTCAATCAATTTGTCAAAAGCAAATGAAATTTGTGTCAGCAAAGACGTTCCACCATTGTAAATCAATGAACCGAAGTTTCTAACGGCGTTTATCACGTCTAGCATAAAACGAGCATATACGAGTTCTGGCATTGCCCCGACCAGTAGATAGCTGTCATCTTGCCATAAATGGCAGCAAACATATGATAAATGGCAGCCAACATATGATAAATGGAAACAAACATTTGGCGTTGTCCCGTAAAACCGCGGGCCGTACTTGATAGTGCGCCTATATATGTAACATTACCTACTGGGTGTACCTATACTGTGATCATGACCTTCAAGGTCATTTAAGTCATTCACTATATCTTGCGAACCAAATATAATATTTTTGTTATTAAGGATTGTTGTGATTTTTCAAATTTTTACAAAAAATCCTTGAAGCCATTATTAATTTAATAAAAAAAAATTGCGAAAAATTAGGCATTTTTTCATAAAAAATTAATGTTCAACCTGATTTGCCCAACACAGTGATAAATGTTTATAAAATTTGGAATTTCTTATCAGTTTTTGTAGCGAAACCAGCAAAACTTTCTTCCATGATCACAAAAAATAATAAATAATAAATAAAAAATCATACACAGTCACCATGTAAAAAAGGTTGTCACGAATGATATTACCTGATAACTCTTATTCTAAAGACATTGTTGTTAAGTCAATGAAAGTTTATTAATATTTGCAAAATTTGAGCGAAATTTTCAATAGCTTTCACAGTACTGTGTTTTTATTTTAATAAAAAAACTGCTTAATTTTTGAAAAACAAAAAAAATCAATCAAATTTGCATTAATTTTGTCCTTCAAGCATCGATATGAAAATAACAAATAACGTAGAAAAGGCTTTGTAACCTGCTCCTCCACCGATTGATCCGCGTGAATATTCAATCAAACCAATACATCCCCATCCACCAAAAGCCGTACGTAATCAATGGACGCTCCAGTAGATATGATTAGTATTAACCCATTCCTATTACTGTTATGAGAGCCTGTCGTTATTATTATATGAAGTAGTAGTATTTTCATAATTATTTTTGTGTTTAATATTTTTAATATTTATGTAGATATTACTGGGAAGTTGACCGTGTGGACCTAAAGGGTCGCACCTCGCGGCTTGTTTGAAAATGTTACTAAGTGTTACATGGAGGGAGGTGTGTCTAGAAAATCGTTATGTAACAAAATTTAAATTCAGTTAAAATAATTTGCTTATTTCAAATATTTTTATTAGTGAAAATAATTAAATTAGTTAAAATTATTTATTTATTAAAAATACGTTACTATGAATTCGTTACGTAATGAAAGGGGGATGTTTTTGAAAATATTACTAAGTGTTGCATTAGGAAGGGGAGAGTTAAATTACTCTAAAAATTGCGTTACGTAATATGTACAGTGTACCAATAATGTCTTCGTACAGCAGCTATTTGGAACTTAAATGATGAAAAACAATAAATTGTTGCAACAAATTTGAAAAACTTTTGATGCAGATTATTTCATTAAACATTTTTATTAAATTTAGAAACAAAAACTAATCTATTTAAAATATTCATTGCAAAGTTATTAACTAGAAAGAAAACAAAGTCGACAATTTGCCTCCAATAATGTCTTCGTACACTTACGAAACAGTTTATGAAAAATCTTAAAAACTATAGATAAATTTTTTGTTAATATTTGGTTGGGTAGCCTTTATTTTCAACCATGGCTTTAAGGTGGTGAGGCATCGATTCTACTATTTTTTTTGCATAGATTGGCTCTATTTTTGCCCATTCCTGCTGAATGGCCTGTTTCAGCGTAGGTTTCGAGCTAATATGATGAGTCCTGATCCTTTTTTCCAGCATGTTCCACATGGGATTGTGGTCAGGACTTTGCGGTGGTGTTTTGAGCAAATGTGGAGTTTTGTACGCCAAGAAAATCCTTGTATTATGAGCCATGTGCTTAGGATCGTTATCTTGTTGAAAGTAAAAATCTTCTGATACACCCAATTTTTCAGCACTTGGCTTCAAATTTCTTTTTAGAATTTCAATATATGCCCGATGATCCATGATTTCGTCAATTATTTCTAAGTTTCTAACGCCGCTTGCAGCCATACAGCCCCCTACCATTACGCCACCGTCGGCGTGTTTTACAGTTTTGACGGTGTGTTTGGGGTTGTCAGCTTCTCCTGGCTTTCTCCATACTCTAAGTCTTCAATCAGACCCAAAAATGTTATATTTGGACTCATCAGAAAATATAATATTGCGCCAAAACTCAAGAGACGCATTTTGGTATTGCCGAGCGAAGTCCAAACATTTTTTTCGATTAACTTCACTTACCAGTGGCATCCTACGAAGTGTACGAGACTCAAATCCGGCATCAATCACGGCTTTTCGTACTGTTTCTGGATGAACGTCTTTTCGATTGGGTTGAAGGAGCTCTCTACTAATTTTTGGTGCACTTATGAACGGATCCTTGGCAATCATGCGCTTGATTTGCTGCCGATCTGCATCAGTGAGAATTGCAAGGCGTCCTGATTTAGGCTTAGTTTTTACGCGGCCTTCATATTTAAAGCGTCCGATTGCAGATTGGATAGTAGTTTGGCTATTTCCACGTATGATTTTTTAATATAAGCGTACGCTCTTTCAACGACAAGCATTTACCAAGCATTATTTCGATTTAAAACTTGGTAAAACCAACCTCACGGCTCAAGCCTCATGGGTCGCACCTCACATTGCGACCCATGAGGTCCACACGGTCAACTTCCCAGTAATATCTACATATGTAGATATTAAAAATATTAAACACAATAATAGTTATGGAAATAATACTACTTCAAATAATAAAAATGTACCTCTCATAAAAGTTATTGGAATGACTTAATATTAATCGTAACATCTACGCGAGCGTCAATTGATTACGTAAGGATTTTGGTGCATTGGTTTGATTGATTATTCACGCGGATCAATCGGAGGGGGGACAGGTTCCAAAGCAGTTTTTTTAATTAAAGTTAAAACATGGTGCTGTAACGACTATTGAAAATCTGCTCAAATTTTGCAAATATTAATAAACTTTGATTGACTTTACAACAATGTCTTCAAAATGAGAGATTTAAAGTATTATGATTCGAATGAACCCTTTTTACATGGTGGCTTTGAATGATTTTATATTTTTAATTTAATTTTTTTTTGTAATCATGAGAAAAGTTTTTGCTGGTTTCTCTACAAAAATTGATAAAAGTTTACAAATTCTATAAACATTTATTATTACGATGTGCAAATCAGGTTAAAAATGATTTTTTTTTATGAAAAAAACACTACTTTTCCAATTTTTTTTAATAAATCAAAAAAACCGCTTTAACGATTTTTTTCAAATATAAGAACATCATAAAAATGATAATACGCGTTGATTGACACCTTAATGATCGGGAGATTTTATTTGGTTCTCGAGATATAATGAATGACGTAAATGACCTTGAACGTTAAATGATTTTTTATTTTTTATTTAATTTTTTTCGTAATCATGTAAAAAACTTTTGCTGGTTTTGTCACAAAAACTATTTGGAGTATATAAGTTATATAAACATTGATTACTTAGGTTTGAAAATCAGATTAAAAATTTTGTGTTTTTGAAAAAAACCTAATTTTTTACACTTTTTTTAAAAAAATTAAAAAGCGGCTCCAAGATTTTTTTTAAAAAATTTGATAGAATCATATAAATGTTAAAACGCGTCGATTGACACCTTAATAATGAAAATCGCATGTTTGGTTCGTGAGATATAGCGCATAACATGGTTGACCTTCAAGGGTGAAAACAGCAAACCCCCCCGACCGAAGTTTCCCAAAAACTAATCAGCTCTTAAGGTTGCAAAGACGCTTCGATTGACACCGATGCTCGTTAAAAAACTGCCTGCGAACGCACATACGTACGTACGTACATACACACACACATACATACACATACATACTTCTTTCTAAAAACACTTTATATATACTCTATAGACCTCAAAACGTAAAGAAAAGTTGAAAATTTCAATTTCGATTTTCGAGGCGATTACAAGAACTTCTCATATACTGGGAAGTTTAAAAACGCACAATGCACAACAAATTAGCGAAAATGATTTTCCAGGAAAGAAGCGAAGTGCAAGTTCCTAAATAGTTTCCGGTTGGCTGTTATTTCCCTTCAAAAAATTTTTTGCAATAGATTCGATGCATCGATGCTTGTCTACTTGACACACAAAATATTATCAATCACAAATACGATGAATGGTTTTATGTTTTTTGGGGAAACCTCTAAATCATTTGAAATTTCGAAAGTGGGTCAATAGTCGTGAACTTGGTTTTCCTCAAAAGCAATATAATACTCAAATACATACATATGAGCATTCTTCCATTGCCTTCCGGTGGTTATCTGTTTCGAGTAAATACTGCCGCGCAACGATTAGATAAGAATAATTACTGGTACGTATGAATGGATTGATCCGAATATTCGCACTTGCCCGGAATATTTTTCCGGTATGGAAATGGCTATCAGAAAATTTTCATACGAACGTGCATGTCGCTTGGACAGAATTGGCGGAGGAAAATGCTGGCGAAGTCTTAATAGAGGCTGCATTTATCTACATATTTTGTTGAATGTGACTGTCTAGTGTGGAAAGAATTATGTAAATCAAGACGTTCAGGCCTTGGAATCTGAAATTTCTCAACTCCTAGATGAAATGGCCTGGAAGATGACCGCTTGAATGCTGGTCAAGTGTTTAATAGATAGAGCGCTATTGAAAGCGGAAAAGATTAAATGGCTTGCGGCGCGGAGCAAGGCTCTTGAGATTGTTCTTAATGTCCTAGGCGGATGTGAAAGTTTAGCTTCAATTCGATCCCAAGCAAAGCAATATGCGTGCGACTTTGAATACTGCACGTTGCCTGAGTTGTGAAGTACGAGTGTGTTAGCGGGGAATATACCATTTGATATGAAATGAGACTTACAGTGAACACTTTTGTTGATTGATGTACCATATGTGCACATTGAAATAGAATTGAAAATTGGGATTCTGCACTACACAACACATACATATATATTTTCTATATTTATTTTCTATCCGGTGGCTCACAAATTTGATACGAAAGTTGCTCTCAAGTGATGTTATTTCATGTATCGTGAATGAGCATATGCTATCCAGCTGGAAAATTTTTTTAAGGGTCCGGAAAAACGAGGGTATTGTCCGGGAAAATAGTAGCTCTAACGTGCACATAAATCGGCAGGCAGAGTTGGGTTTATTGCATGGGCTTTGTAGTAAGTTTAAGTCCAACCTTCTTGGACTTATTTTTCTCTTTTTTGGTGCGACAAAGAAGCTGAGTAAATAATTTCAGGCTTTGCTCTGAAGCCATGATTTTCGCAATAATATACACTCAGAGTCATAAGTCTACAAGCAACCAACAAAAAAGGGTTCGTAAGAATGAATTTTAAATATCAATCAATTTATTTAATTCAATTTTTATTTTTCTTAAACAATAATAAAAGTAACATGTTGACGCCAAATTTCTTTCAACGTGTTAGCAAAGCAGCCGAGATAACGGTACTTTTGTTCTTCTAGGGAGCAAAACAAAGAATCAAAAGTCTACAAGCAATAATTATAAAGAAGTTTTAGAATGTTAAAATTAAATTTTTCATATTATTTAATGGTTGGTCGGATAGCCGCGACGCTTAAGAACTTCCAATAAACGATTTTCATCGAAGGTACAAGTTTACTGGTCTCCTGAACTGTTATTTCCGTCAACTTCTTTAATATTATGTCTTTGAGCTGTTGTTGTCTTGAAATAGTATGTTTTCGTAATTTTTTTTTCCAATAGCGCCCATAAATGCTCAAAGGGGTTTAAATCTGGTGATTGTGGAGGCCTGTGTACTGTTTGGGGGCCTTGCGCAGTAACCAAGTGCGCACAATTTCCGCAATGTGATTGGGGTCGTTATCGTGTTGAAAATAAACAAGCCACGAGGTGCGACCCTTGAGGTCCACACGGTCAACTTCCCAGTAATATCTACATAAACATCAACAACATTACAACAATGAGAGGTATTCATAGCAGTAACAGGAATGAGTTAATAAGAATCATATCGTCTACGGGAGGGTCCATTGATTACGTAAGGTTTTTGGTCGATGAGGACAGATTGAATATTCACGTGGATCAATCGGTGGGGGCCTTTTTGGTCTTGAAAATTTTTGTTGGTTTTTATAATTTAAGCATTTTTTTTTAAATAAAAGACTATAAAAACTATGTAAAATCTGCTCAAATTATGCAAATATTTAAAAACTTTGATTGAATTTACAACAATTTTTTAGAATAAAAAAAAAATTAAGTAAAAGCATTCGTATGAACCCTCTTTAAATGGTAACTTTGAATGATTTTTTATTTTTCATTTATTTTTTTTAATAATCAAGGAAGAAAATTTTGCCGGTTTCTCTTCAAAACCTGATAAGAATGTATACATTTTATAAACATTTATTACTGTGCTGTGCAAATCAGGTTAAAAAATATTTTTTATGAAAATAACTATAATTTTTTGCATTTTCTTCTATTAAATTAAAAAAAAGCTGAAACGAGTTTTTATAATGTATAAACTTCACAAAGATATTAATACACGTCAACTGACACCTTAATGATGCAAATATTATATCTGGTTCGTGAGATATAGAGAATGATAAAAATGACCTTGAAAATCATGATGACTTTTAGTGATTTTTTATTTTTAATTGAATTTTTTACGTAATCATGACAAAATGTTTTGATGTTGTTTTTACAAACATTGTTTGGAGTATATAAATTTTATAAACATTGTCTACTTATTTACGCAAATCAGGTTAAAAATTTATTGTTTATGAAAAAAACCCTAATTTTTTGCACTTTTTTTCCTTAAATTAAAAAACGGCTACAACGATTTTTTTAGAAATTTGATAGATTCACACAAATGTTGATACGCGTCGATTGACACCTCCATGATGCAAATCGTATGTTTGGTTGGCGAGATATAATGCATGACAGAAATGACCTTCAAAGGGTCAAAACAGCAAACCCCCCCGACCGAAGTATCCCAAAAACTAATCAGCTCTTAAGATTGCAAAGACGCTTCGATTGACACCTTAACGAAGTCGATATGATTTTGTTTACGTGAGTTATGCTCGTAGAAAAAAGTGTCCACGAACGTACGTACGTACACACACACACACACACACACATACATCTCCCTTTCTAAAAACACTTTATATATACTCTATAGACCTCAAAACGTAAAGAAATGTTGAAAATTTCAATTTCGATTTTCGAGGCGATTACAAGAACTTCCCATATACTGGGAAGTTAAAAATTGTTTGTAGTCCCAATTTGTCAGCACTGGATTGCATATAATGCTTTAAAATATTTAAATATATATGTTTATCCATCGTTGTCTCGACAAACTCCAGGTTGACCGTACCATTGGCTGCCAAACAACCCCAAACCATCACTCCACCACCTCCATGTTTTACCGTTGGGTAAAGATTGCTCTTATTGTATGCTTCTCCTCGCTTACGGCATATTAATTTGCGTCCCTTCATACCGAAAATACAGAATTTCAATTCATTAGAGAAAAGCAGGTTGTTCCAGAATTCTTCAGGCATATTTAAGTATTACTTTGCGAAAGCTATGCGTTTTTTTTCGATTGATTATAAAAATAAGCGGTTTCATTCGTGCTACCCTCGCCTGAAAACCAGATCGTCTCAAAATTCGTCGTGCAGTAACGACAGAAATACTTTTGGCAAATCTTTCCTGAACATTATTTGCAATTTGCAATTCAGTCAAGCGTGGATTCTTCTTCACTGCATTCAATATTGAGTGGTTTTCACGGGACGTCAGCTTCCGTGGGCGACCAGAACGAGGTTTTGGCGTAATATTTCGGATAGTTTTAAGAAAAATTATTACGGTATAGACTGAACATTGCGATCTTCCAACCAACTGTCCAATTTCTCGGTTTGTCTTCCCTTTCTTCCAGAGCTTAATGATGATTTACCTCTCGCCGACACTTATTTCTTTCCTTTTAAACTTCATTACAATTTTTTTTAGCTCTTTTACAAAAAAAACAAGAGACTTTATTCTAACTATCTGATCAATTAATATATCAATAAAATGCAATCAAAATTTTAAGCAAATTACCTTCTGCACGCTCGCAAGATCGCAACAATAATGACCGTTTGTAGACTTTTGATCGTTTGTTATGTTACACCGAAGAACAAAAGTACTGTTATCTCGGCTGTTTTGCGAACACGTGCAAAGAAATTTGGCATCGACACTGTGTATTGAATATTTCACCAGAAAAATAAAAACTGAGTTTGTTGATTTGTTGACTTTTGGAAAAATATTCTAAAAAACATTTTTTTATTGGTTGCTTGTAGACTTATGACCCTGAGTGTATGTATACACGGTTCAAAATTTAGGATTAATCGAATGAAACTATGGTATAAATAAAATTCCATAAAAATAAAATAAAATTAATTACCAAAATCTAATCAGCTTAGATCATTGCTAAAATGCTTCAAGAGACATCTCAACAAAGTCGATACGACCTTTCTTTTGTGAGTTGTCGTTCTAGAAAAAAATGATCCGAACTAACGTACGTACAAACACACACATACTTCCATCTACAAATGCTTTTATATTCGCCCTAAGACCTTAAGGCTGAGGCTCCACATACGATTCCAAATCGGTTTCGGTTTGTTTGTTTTAAGAATTAACGTCATAGCGGCGCGACCTTTTCTTATTTTGCATGTTATCTATATGAGAACCGGGCGACCCTGCGTCCACGTCCGATTCGATCAATAACACCGGTTTTACGTCCCGTCTGGTTCATAACGACCCGGGTCGACGTTCCGATTCATAATCATAACGAAGGCGCATCCTTCTCGCTCATTTACACGCTTTCGCCATAAGATCGGATGACACCCGGCTCCACGGCCGGTTTTCCATAACCGATTTTCTGTATGCGCATGCGTTGTGTTCATTCGTTAAAAGGCAGTGAACGGAGAAGGCCATGGAGCAGGTGATAACGGCAGTTGCAAATAATCCGGCAATATGGAGTATTGCGGAGAAAGATTACCACAACAGGGAACTATATGATGCGGCGTGGGAGAATGTTTGCCGAGAAGTGTGCCCTAGTGCCAGAATTCATCCATTTTAGGATTTTAGCACTGAAACCATTAACAACGCAAGACAGATGTTTTCACGTTGAGCACCGACACGAGAATGAATACTAAACAAACAATCTGATTCAAGAGCCTCGCACGTTCTTATTTCAGATTTGGAATCGTACGTGGAGCCTTGACGCCCGTCGTTCTTATTGTTTACGCATTCCAAATAATAATCGGTTTGGAATCGTATGTGGAGCCTCAGCCTAAAACGTAAAGATAGGTTTATAATTTCGATTTCGATTTCGATTTTTAGACCAATTACAATAACTTCCCTAAATACTGGGAAGTAAACAAAAGGCGATGCAGCTAACCTTTTGGCAGCCGAACATCGCGGCGCCACTGGAAAAAAGTTCAAGGGCATACATATGTACAGTGAGTGTAAAAAGTATTCGTGCGACCCAATATGTTTCCGAAAATTATGAGTTTTTCATATTTTGCCTCTGTTTACAAATTGAAAAAAAACCTACATATTGTATTCAAGTCCCTTCATTGATAACATGAATAATATATAAACAATACAAGCTAATAAACATGCAAAAAAAAACAGAAAAAGGTTATTTTGAGACGCCCAAAAAGTATTCGTACGGATCCCGTTTTCCAGGAAAAATGGACGCAACGCTATTCATAAGTGAGATGTCAGATGTTCTTGGTGCAGTTGCGTGTCCGACTTATAGTATTCATTCATTGTGAAACAACAGAAAGTGAAAGGAAAACAATAATCCAGCTCCATAACAAGACGTGGTCACTAAAAAAGATCGCAGATGCTGTTGGGAGGCCCAAATCCACAGTGCAATCAATTATAGGTCGTTTTTCCGAGACACAAACAGTTGCAAATAAACCAAAAATCGGGCGCCCTCGTACTTTAACTGAAGCAGAGCGACTTTTTTGATCCAGGAAGTGAAAAAGAATCCAAGATGTAGTGCTCCGAAAATTGCTGCAGAGCTGGGGCGGCGAGGAATTAGTGTATGTGATTCAACAGTGCGGAACACTCTTCGCGAAATGGATTTTCATGGGAGGCGTCCACAAAATTTTTTTTTCGTAAGCAAAGTCAATTGGATCAAGCGACTGGCCTTTGCAAAAAATATTGAAACGCAGGTGATAAAATCTATAGTAGGACTATTTGGAGCGACGAGAGTAAATTTATCATTTTTGGGTCGGATGGGAATATCCGCGTGTGGCGGCAGCCGAATACAGAGCTACAGCCAAAGAACATAATTCCAACGGTGAAACATGGTGGAGGCTCAGCGATGGTCTGCGGATGTATGAGCTCATAGGGCGTGGGAAATCTTTATTTTGTTGAAGGCACTATGAACCATTTAGGGTATATAAATATTTTGAAGGAAAATTTGCGTGCTAGTGTTGAAAAAATGGGACTCGGAAATGATTATTTGTTCCAGCAGGACAACGACATCAAGCACAAAGCACAAAATACCGACTCTGGGTACTTTAGAACACCCCGAGACGCTTGGAAACGCCTCCATAATCCCCTGACTTAAATCCGATAGAGCATTTGTGGCAATTTCTAGACACACAAATAAGGAAAAGGTCAATTTCCAATAAGAGAGATCTTCAAAACGCTCTTAAGGAGGAATGGAAGAAAATATCTCCCTCGTACTGCGCTGATCTCGTAAAATCTATGCCGAATCACATACAAGCTGTTATACCACCAAAGGCAACTCGACGAAATACTGACATCCACGATTAAGTCAAAAATACAATAAAAAAGTGAATCGTACTAATACTTTTTGCGCGACTCAGAATGGAGGGTTTCTGTTTGGTTTTTTGCTTATTTATTGAAATGTTTTGTTAGTATATTCTTTAGGCTATCAATAAAGCCAGTTAAGTACAATATGCATGATTTTTTTCAATTTAAAAACACAGCCAGAAGTACGAAAAACTCATAATTTTCAAAAGCATATAGGATCGTACGAATACTTTTTACACTCACTGTATATGGAATGTTCTTGGAGGCTGAGCGTTCGTAGCTTCCTGTAATATTTTTATATTGCATATTTGCAGATGTTGCTAAAAATTAATTGTGTCTCGGCGCATCATTTGCATTTAGTAATAGCTGTAGCTGTTAATTGGTAGGCGGTATTGTTAAACATTTGGACATTTAATAGCTAGTTCTGACTGGTTATCCGTTTTATTTATTGCTCTTTGTCCTTTTCGGCACTGAAGCATGAAAGAGACCCAGACTTGATTCTAACAACAAGGAATAATTCGACCATCTGGCAATCGTTTTGTTTGGATCTCAACAGGAAGAAAGAATATCTTTAGCAACCATAGAAGCTTAGAAGTTACTTCTGCCTAATTTTCGCAACCAGTAAACTAGCCTGTATGAACTGATTTTACAGCAGAGCATTGACACCAGCGTTGCCAAATTTTTTTTGGCAAAGCGGGATTTTGAAACTTTTTGAGTAAAAAAGCGGGATTTTTTCGTCGCAAGCGGGACATAGTAAAAAACGTATATAATCAGCAGCTTTTAAATCCATATCTTTCCATTTGAGTTTTAAATTAGGTTTACATGACAATAGATAGCAAAAATAGTCGTAGAAAATGTATTTTAATGAAAATACACTACTTTACCAATAATTGTCTGGATTACCCTATAGTTAGGCAGTTGAGTCTTAAGAGGAATATAATTATAAACCGTATTATATAATACATTAATACATTAAGGAAGAACTATTCATAAGAAATACTTATTCATACTTCTGTGAAGATATAACTTCTTTCAAAGTTTCCTTTTTTCTTTAATATAGATGTAGAACTCTACACAGGACAGCTCTAGATTGAAGTGGATGAGTAATTCCGCTTTCATTAAATTTACAAAGCATTTATTTCTGGCATCTGACCATTTTAAATTCATTTAAAAAAAACGCAGTTTGATGTTGGGATACTTAATAAGGACACTAGTAGAAACATATTTATAGTATTTTTTCGATTTTCCTTATTGGTGGCATCTGTAGAAGTCGAAAAAAATAAATATTTGTCTAAATTTTGAATTGCGTCCTTCAAAGCTTCTTTTGCCAATACTTCGCAAACTATTGTTAACTTCCCAGTATATGGGAAGTTATTGTAATCGCCTCGAAAATCGAAATTGAAATTTTCAACATTTCTTTACGTTTTGAGGTCTATAGTGTATATATAAAGTGTTTTTAGAAAGGGAGATGTATTTGTGTGTGTGTATGTACGTACGTACGTACGTATGTACGTTCGTGGACACTTTTTTCTACGACCATAACTCACGTAAAGAAAGTCGTATCAACTTCGTTGAGGTGTCAATCAAAGCGTCTTTGCAATCTTAAGAGCTGATTAGTTTTTGTAAAACTTCGGTCGGGGGGGTTTGTTGTTTTGCCCGTTTGAAGGTCATTTCTGTCATGCGTTATATCTCGCGAACCAAACGTACGATTTTTTTGAACAAGGTGTCAATCGACGCGTATTAACATTTTTGTGAACCTATCAAATCTTGGAGCCGTTTTTTATTTTTTTTAAATAAGTGCAAAAAATTAGGCTTTTTTCAAAAACACAAAATTTTTAACCTGATTTTCAAACCTAAGTAATCAATGTTTATGTAATTCATATACTCCAAATGATTCTTGTGGAAAAACCAGCAAAAGTTTTTTTCGTGATTACAAAAAAAAATTAAATAAAAGATAAAAATCATTAAACGTTCAAGGTCATTTACGTCATTCATTATATCTCGAGAACTAAATATAATCTTTCCATCATTAAGGTGTCAATCGACGCGTATTATCATTTTTATGATATTTTTATATTATAAAAAAATCGTTAAAGCTGTTTTTCGAATTTTAAAAAAAAAATTGGAAAAGATGTATTTTTTTAATAAAAAAATTTATCTTTAACCTGATTTGCACATCGTAATAATAAATGTTTATAGAATTTATAAACTTTTATCAATTTTTGTAAAGAAACCAGCAAAAACTTTTCTCATGATTACAAAAAAAAATTAAATTAAATTAAAATTAAAAAATCATTGTTGTAAAGTCAATCAAAGTTTATTAATATTTGCAAAATTTGAGCAGATTTTCAATAGTGTTCACAGCACAATGTTTTAACTTTAATGAAAAAAACTGCTTTGTAACCTCTCCCCCCTCCCGATTGATCCGCGTGAATAATCAATCAAACCAATGCACCAAAATCCTTACGTAATCAATTGACGCTCGCGTAGATGTTACGATTAATATTAAATCATTCCAATAACTTTTATGAGAGGTACATTTTTATTATTTGAAGTAGTATTATTTCCATAATTATTATTGTGTTTAATATTTTTAATATCTATGTAGATATTACTGGGAAGTTGACCGTGTGGACCTCATGGATCGCACCGCACGGCTTGTTTCACTTTTTGTCCTACCACATTTAACATTCTTAGCTATCTTAGAATCGGCTTACATGAGAGGCAATAACTTTTGAAAACAATCCATACTATTGTAGCTTAACGAATGTTTAACAGTGTGATATGTAGAAGTAATTTCTGCGACTAACGTTTTATACATAATATCATCGAGATCACGATCAGATGTGGAAGTACCTGGTCCCTGGAAATAGCTGGTTATACTTCTTGCAGCGCGAGAACTCGTGATCTGCCTCCACCGCGCGCCGCACAATTGAGTAGTCCCCGAAAAGCGGGACTGAGCTTGTCCCGCGCGGGTTATTTAATTTTGATTTCAATATCGGGACGTCCCGCCGAAATCTGGACGTCTGGCAACGCTGATTGACACGCTCCCATTATGATTTAAGCATACGAATTGTATGATATATTCAATCTGTAATTGATAATACCTTAACTCTTCTTCAAAAATTACATACATATGTGTCGTATATTTTTTTGGTATAATTTGTATAATTTCAAATAAAAGTTAATTTATATGAAAGTTGAATCCAACTCTGTTTATCTCGTTAAATAATATTCATCTATCAATTCCACCTTGCCTATCTTGGTTTTATGAAGATATGTGTATGCATCCAAGGCTATTCTTAACAATTGCATGGCTAATTTTGCAGATCATATTATCATAAACATTCATAAGTATAATTCTTGCATTTGCAGGTGAAAAATGTGATCCGGCCGCGTTATTATTCGTCGGAGCTTGGAATTCGCGAGAAACTCTTCGTTGGTGTGATGACCACCCAAGACAACATCAACTTATTAGCAACTGCCTTCAACAGAACCGCTGCCCACTTAGTGAACAAAATAAAATTCTTCATAAACGCTGACAACGTCAAATCAAATTTCAAGTTGAAAAATATTGTGGGATTTACAGATACTCGAGAAAATCTTCGGCCATTTCACATACTTAAATACATTGCGGACAACTATCTAGATGAATATGATTATTTTTATATATTGCCCGATACGGTTTATGTCGATATCCGGAAGTTGAAAAAAATTCTTTACCACGTTAGTACGACTTTCGACGTATATATGGGGCGTAGGTGTGACAACGCCGAGTTGGACGGGTTCGGAATGGAAAGTGATCGAAACTATTGTGATTTAGATGCTGGAATTTTGTTGAGTAGTAGTGTGATTCGGAAGATCCGTTCAAATTTAGACTGGTGTGTTCGAAATGCCATTACTAACTTCCATAGTGTTAACATTGGCAAATGCGTGAAATATTCCAGTAAAATAGTGGAATGTCAGGATCGATTTCAGGTGAGTTTGCCTTTCGAATGCCCAAAATAAAACTTTTTTATAATAAAATAATTTTTTTAAATTGCAATGACCTATTAAGATGAGGATGCAGTATGTGAAATTGCTTCGAAAAATGTCAACGATGTATTCAGCATCAATTTCGTTTGGCAACTTCCGAAAAATGTACCGCATTTAGTTTTTGAGTTTGGCTGTTCAATCTTAGGAATTTGACTTGCCTTTAGCTGCAGATTCGTATAAGCAGAGTCATTCTTACAACAGCGTCCAAAGCCCAGTATGCGATAATTAAATAATCCTGCGTAAAAAATTGACTATATTTTTTAAAACCCGCTTAAGAGTTACCGAGGATCTCACTTCGCTTAGGTCTACAGAACTTGAAACACTTATCGGAAAGTAAAGCTTTTAAATGGCAGGAAGTCTTAGTTGTCTTACTAATAGTATCAAAATTTGATACACCGAACTATTGAGATATTTTGAGCTTAATATCGATCCTTAATAATAAAAATGATAATAAAAATGATAAAAAAAAAATTCCATTCTGAAAACATTTTTGATTGCACTCTCGGCAAACTTGCTTTGCTTCATTTGATACACTAAAAGACCTCGCAATTGTTCTGAGTTGGGCTTTCATTAGTTTCAAAAAAATTTAGGAGCAGTTACGATGCTTATTAAACAAATATTTTGACTCTTAAATATTTTGAAGCATACTCCGCTGCTTTCCTAGCTTTGTGAAAGGGTGTATTATAAAAAGTCACCCGAACAGGGTTTGCCCGCAATCGAAACAACGTCAGCCGGTATCCAATCATCCGCTTACAGTGATTCTACTATTGCAATGGCGAGTAATGACTGGGCAATCACCCTGCCCCTGGACGTCACTTGAGCTAGTGACTCCTCATTGGCGACGATAAGAGCCTCCTTCTGTCCATTGGCGGGCTTATTTTCTTTCAATCAATAGATTAATGGATGGATTCGATATTTGTGATACATAAATTTGATGCAGATAGTCGCCATTTTAAAAAGAAGACGAAAATTGAATTACGCACCATCTCGTTACCATGACTCAAGTGCCTTTGTCGGCGTATACCTCGTAGGGCCACAGTGATCGCAATGACTGTGCTACTTCTTACCATGTTTATTTGACATGATAAAAGACTCCGGTATTGAATTAAATATAAACGAGACTTTTTTTTGTAATTTATTTTTATTTTAAACGCAAAAAAGAATGTATGTAGTTTCTTTTTATACGTAATCTCCTAATTTGGAAATACATTTTTCCCAGCGGATAGGCAGCTTTTCAATTCCTTCCACGTAGAAAGATGCAGGTCGTGTCTGCAGCCAATTGCGCACGTAGACTTCAACCTCAGCATCACTATCGAATCTTTGGCCTCCCAAAGCTTCCTTGAGAGGGCCAAACACATGAAAGTCACAGGGTGACAGATCTGGACTGTAAGGAGAGTGTTCCAATGTTTCCCATCCCAGTTGCTCCAATTTTTCCCTAGTCAAGGCTGCTGTATGGGAGCGAGCATTGTCATGGAGAAGAACCACTTCCCTGATAGGTCTCGTCTTTTGCGGCGATATGCAAGTCCTCACTCAAAACGTCGCAGTAGTAGGCCGCATTAATTTTCCTGCGCTCGTGCAAAAAATCGAGATACAGCAATCCACGCTGGTCAAAAAAAAAACGGTAGTCAAAACCATGCCAGGCGACAAACGTTACTTGGCTTTCACTGGTCCAGGTTCTCCTTGTTTTCTCCACACCATACTCGCTTGTTTAGACTCTGTGGTGTAGTGGTGCACCCATGTTTCATCACAGGTGATAATGTGAGTGAGAAATTGGTCTCCTTGTTCCTGAAATCGTGCAAGAAGACGCCCACACATCTGAAGACGATGCAATTTCTGGTCAGCTGTGAGAAGGCGAGGAACCCAGCTGGCGCACACATTACGGTACCCTACCTCCTCTGTGAGTATGGAGTAAGTGCTCCCATAACTTATCCCGACCTCACTTGAATTATGATATGCGAGTGCGAATATATACTCTTTAAATAAAAAACACGTGAATGTACCGTGTAACCCGTCTTTATTCTTTAAAATATTTATCCAGATTAACTATTGGCTTTCTTCCGTATCCTTTTTATCAACAAATATCTTTTTAGTTCGGATGATCAATAAGATCACACGAACACTACCATTTCTAAAAATAAATTTACGGTCTCCTAAACATTTTCATTTTAATTAAAAAATACATCCTTCCATGCTTCGCTCTATGACTTTATGTGAACGATCGTAAACGCATTGGTTATGATTGGTTTCCATGCCATCAGGACGAATGATTCATTTTAATTAGAAAATGCATCTTTGCATGCTATGTTTTTATGTGAACGATCGTAAACGAATTCGTTATGATTGGTTTCCATACCATCAGAACGAATGTTCTATTTTAATTAAAAATTATATCGTTCGATATAACACTCGCAATTTCAGAAGTGGTACGACGTCTGTCACCTTCAATAAGCCGTCGAACACTGCTGATACTTCGCTGTAATACGGGTGCGAGAGCTGCGGTCATGGCTCTCATTTTCAACACGATCACACGACCCTTCACGAACTGTTTATGCCATGCAAACACTCTGGCTCGCGACAGTGTCTCTTTATCGAACTGGGCAGTCAATCTATTCAAGATTTCGGCCGGTTTTACGCCTTCTGCGGCGAGAACCTTGATTACAACACGTTGCGCTATTGACGGAGGTACCTCTTGCTCCGACATCGTCACGGTGGACACTGAGAGGGTCGAGGAGGCAAGCCCACGTGCTTCCCCTACTCCTGACAAACCTACCCAACAACAAACAAAGCGGGAACGTTCTCTCTCCACTATTGTGCCTGAAGGGTGAAAAGTCTCGTTTATATTTGATTCACCCTCGTATATGAAAAGTAACTCATAACATTTTGTCATCATAGAGTAGAATTGTGACTACGAAAATTATCTCCACGAAAATTTAACTAGCTTATTGCAAAAGTTCTAAAAGTTCTTTCATTAAAAGATAAGTCAATTTTTCACGGGAAAGTCTCTGATCCGGAAGTTTTTAAGAGCTAGCAGTTAGCAAACAAAACTATCCTGCAGTTTTTTTGCTTGCCGATTCCATTTTAGAACCAAACAGCGGCCAACATTTTAAACGGAGATTCTCGTTTGCAAAAAAAATGCTTTCAAGGCGAGTCTATAAATCACTTCTTCCTTTGGGAGACATGCACCAAAGAGCTCAAAGGTGACTAAACCACTGCACATTTTCTCGATATCCATTACACCAAATGTTCACAACCACCATCCTCACCTAAGAGAGTTCGTTAGCACTCTCCTTCTTATATTTCAACTACAACTGTACATGCGTCTAGGATGGAAATAAATGATATTGAAGCTTTGTATTTTCTCAGAAAAACTATAATAGAAGTTTATTCGAGAGGTACTCTTCTTTAAAACTTTAATGTGGAAAGTGTTTTATCGTTTGTATTTTCAATACTATCAAAGATCATCTATTTAATTTAGTAATTGTTTGATTTCGTATAATCTTATTATTCTGACATTAGCCAAATGACTACTCCATATAGAAGAATTGGTTTCACTATCGCTGAATGGAGCCACGCTACGATTTTGGGTTTCAATTGCCATTTCTTACCAACGGTTTTTCCAGCAGTAGATTGCGGAGAATGCTTTCCACACAACCTCCTCAATGTTCGTTTTCCACTCAAGTTTGGATTATTAAATTAGTCGAAGGTATTTGACTTGATGAGCTGGATTTGACTTACATTATCAAGTTATAAACTGCACGATCTTGTGCTTTCTTGTGAAAATCACGAGTTTTGTTTTCTGCGAGTTCACATTTGGTCCACATGCTTTGCTCCATCTGGAGACAATACTTAGAGCAACATTTAATCTCATATATGGCTCGATGTGTCTATTGCAATATCATCGGTAGCAGCCAAGTTCAATAGCAGATGTCGTTGTTCATAACGTTGAGGGGTGCTTCTGCAAATTTTCCTTCTCATGAAGCTGTTTCCTAGCAAAAAAATGATGGCTCTGCTGTTTGGCAGTTTTTTGATGAGCCCTATCCAGCTATCATCGATGTTGTTGTCCTTAAGTGATCGTTCAATTGCTTTATGGTCAACATTATTGAAGGCACCTTCGACGTCAAGAAAAAATTCTAGAAAGAATATTCTAGTCTAGTAATTTCTTGATGTGGCTGATAAGATTGTGAAGAGCTGTTTTCACGATCTCTCTTTCTTATATGAATGTTGTTCTCTAGAGAGAAGTTTCACGGTAGCTCTCAGATACATATCGATCATTCTCTCCAGTGTCTTCAGGAGAATAGAAGTGAGGCTGATCGGCCTATAACCCTTCAAGAAGGAGTAAGAGGTCTTACCCGCTTTGGGTATGTATGTTCCTGGACCAGTACTAGCTCTCTTCTTTTCTGAACCAATTGGAAGAACAGCAAACTCGAAGCCATCTTCGTCGAAAAAGATTATTTCCTTCACTTCAACTAGATCAAAGGATTAGAGAAAGTTGCCAGTCAGCTCCGCAGTGGAGGTGGTGCTCTTCAACCACATCGCTCTTATTGTCCGTTGCCTTTACTGCATTTCTTCTGCGTAGGGTGATTGCCGAAAATCGTAGCTAATCACCCTGCTCCTGGACGTCACTTGAGCTAATGACTCATTGGCGACGATAAGAGCCTCCCTCTGTCCATTAGCGGGCTCATTTTCTTTCGCGATCTTTCAAGGCTTGGGTTGTTTAGCCAAATGAGGTTAGCAATGTCATTTGCGAGGATAGTTCGGCAGTATGTATACTCAAGAACTCGGTCGATTGGGGATTTTATCGCTTGAGGCTGGTTTCAGCTTTGCTGCGGGACATACTTCTCACAATTTCAATAGCTTTTTTTTTATATAGATCCGCTGAGCGTTGGTCTGCGTAGGCTATTAGCTTAATGTGACCCTGAAAACAAACAGCATTCCTACTGTTGGGTAAAGGACCAGGGTTTTCCAGCAGTGTGGAATTAAACACCTGGAGAAAAGCGATATCTACCATCCTCCAGGTGATTGGTAAGATAGTTCTATCGCTATTGCTCTTGTAAATTTCCCCTTATTTGGCTTGGGTGTGGTCAGCTTAAGTCGCTTGGGAACCTGCCATCTACCACTTGGCTGATTCGAGGGGTCATCTCATTAGACCTGCAAAGTTTGTGGGCTTGTGCCTGCCCTTGTATATAGGTTTTATGCGATTTTGTCCATTCAAAAAAGAAAGCGTTCAAAGAAAAACAGTTAACTAAGCCCACTAAAACCACCAAATCCGCACCACTGAGCAATTACTGCGCGTAATTTCGTCTTTCCGTAGTCAATTGAAGCATATCATTGGACGACCGGTAGAAATAATTTATTTAATTTCACAAAATTGACTCATCAAAAATGATTTTACTGCAATTGTAAAAACCGAGCATGTGCGTTAGAAATTTTCTATAGCTCCTACTACCACACTCAAGTCAAAAAAATTAGAAGCCCACAAAGTAATCAACTGTGATATGATATGTACATGCTAAGTGTAGCCAACAAGAAACTAAATTTTCTGTGTCCGAAATCCATGATTTTATATGGATCACTAAGCCTAAAATCATATCGGAAAAAATTGAAAGTAGCACTTATGTTACTTCGACGTTTCCCATCCAACTAACATCAACCGCGAAATTAAGACTAGAGACAAAGCGGACGTTTTCTAACTATGAATGAATGGTTTGAAAGTATCGCCTGCGCTACCTCCTCGTTTATATACATAGAATAATACGCATTTCTATTATTTCTGTGTTGCCTTAATAGATTTGAAAACAACAATGCAGTATTCTCGTTTCGACTTATCCGTGAACGTATGTGGCTATAACCTTGACTCGTGTTTCTGCTTCATTGAAATATGTGTTTGTTTGCACACTTGCAGGTAAATATCTATTTAATCCTTAAATCAATCAATTTTAAAGATATATCTATACATACTATGAGCACCAAAAGTGAGTGCACACCTTTGCAATTTGTTTTTGGGCTTCAATTTAAAAAAAAATGAGGACATTGAAAAGTATTTTCAATTAAATATTTTTAAACCTTAATTTGTCAAGAACATTATACAAAATAATCAGTTCCCAATATTAACTCGCAAAAAATTGACAGAGCAGCAAAAACAACACCTCATTGAAATATGAATCAAAAGTAAGTGCACAGGTGTTCAAACATTTAGGAATTATAGCCGTAAACAAAATAACGCAACAGTTGAATGCAACTTCAATGTTATTCTGAGAAAATAGCGATCACAAAAATTCTTAGTAAAGTAATTTGTCTGGAAATTAGTTTGGTTTAAAACGTGCTAGAAACAGTTGGCCGAAAATGAGAGAAGAAACTGAGCCAGAAACAAGAAAAATTATAGTGAATTTGAAGGAAAAGGAAAAAGCTTACGGGAAATTGGAAAAATTGTGAAAAGGCCACACAGCACAGTGAAAAAAAATTATTGACAAATATAAAAAATGCAAAACATTAGAAAATTTGAAAAGATCCGGACGATCAAGAAAATTAAACAAGCCGCGAGGTGCGACCCTTGAGGTCCACACGGTCAACTTCCCAGTAATATCTACATAAACATCAACAACATTACAACAATGAGAGGTATTCATAGCAGTAACAGGAATGAGTTAATATGAATCATATCGTCTACGGGGGGGGGGTCCATGGATTACGTAAGGTTTTTGGTCGATGAGGACAGATTGAATATTCACGCGGATCAATCGGTGGGGGCCTTTTTGGTGTTGAAAAATTTTGTTGGTTTTCAAAATTTAAGCATTTTTTTTTAAATAAAAGACTATAAAAAATATGTAAAATATGCTCAAATTATGCAAATATTTTAAAACTTTGATTGAATTTACAACAATTTTTTAGAATAAAAAAAATAAAGTAAAAGCATTCGTATGAACCCTCTTTAAATGGTAACTTTGAATGAATTTTTATTTTTCATTTTTTTTTATAATCAAGGAAGAAAATTTTGCCGGTTTCTCTTCAAAACCTGATAAGAATGTATACATTTTATAAACATTTATTACTGTGCTGTGCAAATCAGGTTAAAAAATATTTTTTATGAAAAAAACTATAATTTTTTGCATTTTCTTCTATTAAATTAAAAAAAAGCTGCAACGAGTTTTTATAATGTATAAACTTCACAAAGATATTAATACACGTCAACTGACACCTTAATGATGCAAATATTATATCTGGTTCGTGAGATATAGAGAATGATAAAAATGACCTTGAAAATCATGATGACTTTTAATAATTTTTTATTTTTAATTTAATTTTTTACGTAATCATGACAAAATGTTTTGATGTTGTTTTTACAAACATTGTTTGGAGTATATAAATTTTATAAACATTGTCTACTTATTTACGCAAATCAGGTTAAAAATTTATTGTTTATGAAAAAAACCCTAATTTTTTGCACTTTTTTTTCTTAAATTAAAAAACGGCTACAACGATTTTTTTAAAAATTTGATTGATTCACAAAAATGTTGATACGCGTCGATTGACACCTCTATGATGCAAATCGTATGTTTGGTTGGCGAGATATAACGCATGACAGAAATGACCTTCAAAGGGTCAAAACAGCAAACCCCCCCGACCGAAGTATCCCAAAAACTAATCAGCTCTTAAGATTGCAAAGACGCTTCGATTGACACCTTAACGAAGTCGATACTACTTTGTTTACGTGAGTTATGCTCGTAGAAAAAAGTGTCCACGAACGTACGTACGTACGTACGTACACACACACACACACACACACACACATACATCTCCCTTTCTAAAAACACTTTATATGTACTCTATAGACCTCAAAACGTAAAGAAATGTTGAAAATTTCAATTTCGATTTTCGAGGCGATTACAAGAACTTCCCATATACTGGGAAGTTAATAAATATGATATAAGAGATATAATGATAGAAGTTAAGTGTAATCCACGCTCAAGTGCAGTTAAAATAGCAGAAAATTACTCCTCGACAAACAATCAATCTGTTTCAGCTACCACAGTTCGAAGAATATTAAATGAACACGGGTTGCATGGCAGAGCGCAACGAAAGAAGCCGTTCATTTTTAAGGCGAACAAAAGAAAACGCTCAACATATGCAAAAAAGTATAAAACGTATGATTTCAACTTTTGGAAAAACGTTTTGTTCTCCGATGAGAGCAAGTTCGAAATATTTGGTGGCCATAAAAATAAAAAAAATTGGAGAACCTAAAATACAGAGTTCCACGAAAAAAATGTTTCCGGAACGGTCAAGCATGGAGGAGGATCTGTCATGGTTTGGGGGTGTATGGCAGCAACGGGAGTAGGAAATCTTGCATTTATTGATGGGACAATGGATAAGCAAGGTTACCTCAAAATTTTACAAGAAAATATGGAGGAAAGTGTTTCAAAATTGGAATTGCCTAGGACGTGGATCTTCCAGCAAGATAACGATCCTGAGCACACATCCTATTTAGTCAAGGAGTGGTTGCTTTATAGAACTCCTAAAGTATTAGATCATCCTCCCCAATCCCCAGACTTCGATCCCATTTAGCATTTATGGGATTATTTAGACAGGAAAATTCGGGAACGTCTGATTACAAGCAAGGAAAGCTTAAAACTGCGCTTAAGGAAGAATGGGAAAATATACAGACAAACATTACCAAAAAACCAGTCGAATCCATGCCTAGGAGATTGGAAGCTGTTTTGAAGACAAAAGGGGGTCAAACCAAATACTAATTTTCCTTAAATTTATTAGTAGATTGTTATTATATTGACTGTATACTTACTTTTGGTTCATATTTTATTGAGTTTTTGTTTTTGATGTTTTGTAAGATTTTTGTTAGTGAATATGTGGAACTAGTTTTTTTGTACATTGTTCTTTACAAATAAAGGAGTAATAATATTTAATTAAAAGTATTTTTGAATCAGTGTTTTTTTTCAAAATTGAAGCCTGAAATCAAATTTGATAGGTGTGCACTCACTTTTGACGCTCATAGTATGTGTTTGTTTCTAGCCTCATCATTTACAGTTCTAACGAGAAATCCCGATTCAATTAATATTCACACTTGCAGGTAAATATTATCTATTTAATCCTTAAATCAATCAATTCTAAAGATTGTCTATATACATATGTATGTAATGTATAAGTGTATAAGCAACTCCTTGTTAAAAATAGGTTATTTTTTCCAGTTTTCCACAAGCCAATAAAACGGGAGTTGAGTTAATGATTTAACACGTTGAGCAAGCTAAGAATTTGTTAATAACCATCTGCAAAAAATTCAAAACGAGTCATTCCCGTGCTTGCTATGAACATTGCACCACAGAAAACACGTCAATGTCAAACCGTGATCTTCACCTCGGGGCCAGCTATGATGGCATTCGGATAATTTATACCTATCTTATTCGCTTCACATGCGAGTGTAACGGTTGAAAGTCTTAATTGCCTTAAACTTTAATTATCTGAAATGAAAATAATAACTTGTAAAAGGGGAGGATTTGTTGTAACTTTAATATATTCTTTTCAATTGCCGTTCTATTATTTAGTTATAAGAAAAAATATGAGATGAGACTGAAGTATTCATTGCAATGAAAATCTCGTTGCGAACCTATTTGAAGAAGTTAGTTGCTGGAGTGACTAGATTAAATATGTTTTTGAAGCGGCAATGAGAGTTACCCAAAGCAGGCTGTGATTGTTTCTACGCTAATATATTCATTGCACAGCAAAATATATTCTAATTTAATTAAAATATTCGCATCGTGTATGCTATTACTTCAATTGGTGCATGTTGGTCCGACATGCACAACACGTTGTCCACATCAATGCCGTTAAAAGTATGGTAATCCTTAACTCAGGCACGAGTCGTTAAATGATGATTTCTTGTTCAATTTGTAGACAAGCCATCTAGCAATGTGGAATGTAATCCAATGCTAAATTTTATGAATGAACCATTCTGTAAATGCAACAATTCCAATCAATGATGATATATGTCAGGGATTTGCAAGAAGGTGTTTGGTTGATAGATCATGTGTCGGATGAGACATTTAAACAGCATTTAAAGCAGTTCCGTTAGTGGGTTTCAAAATGAGTTTGTTGGTTTACGTTGATATCGTTGAATTGCAGACAATATGTGAGCTTAACCCTACGTATAACGCGTCCTCTTTTTTCATAAAAGTAACGCAGTCCGCGTCGCCCTTCGGTTTTTAATATTTCGCGTTATATACGTAATTACTTCTCAGAATTCGCTTGCAATGAGTGTAGAGTGTAAGAAAATAATCACATAGACTCCAGAAAACGATATACTGTAAATATAGTTTTATTAAGAAACCTGAAAAGAAAAATAAATGGAACTCAAGCAATTGAATGTGTACGTGCCTGAAATTAGATAGATTAATAAGTCTCAAATGACCAAAACTGGGTAATATGTAACTGTAGGAATATATAAAAATACGTTAATTTTCAATATCCAAAATTCGCGCGTAATTCTAAATATAAAACTCAAACAAGATAAAGTTTCTTCCTAGGTAAACTGAAAGTGTACAAATTGGTATCTATTAGGTCGCTGGAAATGAAATGGCCGATTTAGTAATAAATTTTTAAACAGCTGTAACTTTTTATAAAGGCAATTTATTTAATCAAAATAAGTACCGATAGATGCAACTCACTTTTCTCAACGAGATACAAGTACATTTATTCCAGTTTTGTATAAGTCCGAGTTTCTGGTTCGAAGAAATTCCTTGAAAACATTTTTGACAGCAGCTTCATTATTAAATCTTTTTCCTGTCAAAAAGTGATCCAAATGTTTAAAGAAATCGTAATCTGTTGGCGAGAGGTCTGGTGAATATGGAGGATGAGGAAGAGTCTCATAGCACAACTCGTTTAATTTTTGGACCGTTGTTCTCGTTATCATGAAGCAGTATCACTCCATCCCTGTTGACAAGCCTAGGTTGTTGGACTATCAATTTCTGATGCATTTCATCCAGTTGAGCACAGTATTTCTCAGCATTGATGGTTTCGCCTGGTTGCAGGAACGAATAGTGGATAACTCCAGCTACAGACCACCAAACAGTTACCATTACTTTCTTTGGATGAACGCTTGGTTTTGGCATGTGTCGTGGCGCTTTATCGGCATCTAGCCCAATGGCCGATCGGCGACGATTATCGTACAAAATCCACTTTTCATCGCAGGTCACAATTCGGTGCAAAAACGGTTCCTTTTTGTTGCGGGAGAGAAGAGAACTTGAAATCTCCATTCGACACGTTATGTTTTGCTCGGTAAGATCATGCGGAACCCATTTGTGAAGCTTTTTCACTTTTCCAAGTCCTTGCAAGTGGCGGCAAACTGTCGTATTGTGAATTTTTCGGCAAGATCCCTTGTGATTTGACGGGGGTCAGACTCCACTAATGCATGCAGCTCGTCTTTATCGATCGATGGTCCTGGGTGTCCAGGTGGCTTCCAAGGTCCATATCTCCGGATCGAAATTTTTCGAACCACCGCCGAGTGGTTCGTTCTTTAACTGTATCAGGCCCAAATGCGCTGTTGATATTCCTCGTTGGTTCCGTTGCGTTTTGCTCTAATTTAAATTCGTGTAGTAAAAGTAGCCGTTTTTGGTTCACTTCCATGTTCACTTTCTCTTTTTGTTTTTACGATCACTATGAAGTGCAAAACAGAAATGACTCCATAAACCAAGGTAGCAGTATTTATACTTCAATATGTCATACTATTTGCGCCGCCTTCTGCCAACATAATACACTAAAATTGCAGCCAACTTTATGTCATTGCTAAGTCGGCCATTTCATCTGCAGCACCCTAATACTTATCAAACATATGAATAGTAACAAATCTTTTTTTTGTACAAACAAGATCTGAGCAAATAGGAAAATAGCGAACATAAACTGCTATTTTCATTATAACGATAAATAGAAACGACCACTTGTGGATGATTTAGAATGATTCTTACATATTCATTGTAAGATTTACAGTTTTTGAGCTACAGGGTTTTAAAGTTTTCTGGAAAGGATGTTCTTCGATATCAAAAATTTTCGACTTTACGAAAAAAATCTTAGTTAACAAATATGAAACGTTAGATTATCTATCAAACGTACTTCGGGTGTTTTAATACAGAATTCATAGTTAACGATTTGCCGGCCGCCAATTGTTGTCAACTGCGGCAAATTCCATCACAACTTCATGATATGAATATTCTTCTCTGGTCCTGGCGTGGTTCTCATCAGGACAGCCTGACACTACAGTAGTCTTGCTATCCCAACTAATTTTTTATCTGTTATATACATGTTTGCAATTCTCAAAAGGATATCTGTATTAATTTTAGGCTTAATTGAAAAGTAGCTAGCTTTTTCCTTGAAGTGTGTTTATATGTGCTATCTATGTTAGTTTTTCGTCTTTTCGTCTACATACATACTAAGTATTGCCAAGTATAAATTATCACATTGTCGTCAGCTTACACTGCAAATTTCACAGTAATTTCTACAACCTATAAAATCTTAGAAAGATTCGATTCTAATTTTAGTCTTGCGGTACATCAATACTAAATCAGGATGATAACGGTACAAAGTAATTATCACGCCCTTCTAAAAATTCGAGTTTATGGTGCTTTGACTCAATATAAAATCTTACTATATAGTCTTCTGACCTATAGTTGTGACGTAATGCGTCAGCAAATTTCAATACATGGTTGATTTTTTCATCCATGCGTTTTATTTCTTTCACATTGTTTCATTGTAGCCATCATGTTTTTCCAGAAGTGCACAGCGTAATTTGTGGTGGTAACAAACATATTCATCCGTCTTTTAATCTTTGGAAACAGATCCTTATTTCATTGTCCGACGGCGTCAATTGCACATATCGGAAGCACGCCCAAGAAGGGGGGAAATACATGTAACTGCTCAAAAAATCGATTTTCTCTTTCTTACATAAAAATCTTCCAAATACTCTAAGAATACGACAAAAAAAGTTTTGAAGCGATATTCGTACTAGTTCTCGAGTTATAGTCCGTTATAGGCAGCGCGGCGTTTTCCAGTAAGTCGAGCACACCTGCCGCGCGTCCCTGCCTACTCTCTCTCCGGCGCTACGGGCGGTTCTCTAATTGTGTATCCCTACCATATTCTTATAAATCTGAAATTCTAAGGAAATAGGACCTGAAATCACTGACTAACGCATAATTTATAACAAAAACTAATAATCAATGGTTTTTATCTACTGCAAACTTTAAACGCGTTTTTCTCAAAATAGTACTTTTTCAACTTCCGTGCAAAATATCTCAAAAAATATTAAACCGATCCGGCTCAAGCTTATACCGCATCTACAAAAGAGTATTATCTTCTCGTTGAACCCACATACATGTTTTTGTAATTTTCGAGAAATAATTTGGTTATTATTGTTTAAAACGCGATTTTTTTCGAAAAATATCGATTATTTTGTTGAATCTAAAATTAATGTAAAAATTTCATTTTCTCATAAATTTCATTTGTCACTCTATGAACTATACATCTCATTTACATATTTTTCTTCTTCTGAATGTTGCAGGATCTCCGAAAAAGGCGTTAAGTTGTACGAGACATTTTTTGAAGTTTTTTTTTCATTCGGTCGCATCGCCACCATTTTGTGTTGAAAAATTATAAAAAATATATTTTCACATACTTTGAGATATGTACTTTAAGGATTTCATGTTTAAAATCTTCTGAATAAACAACAAATATTTTTTAAATCAATCTGAAATTAGCATTTTTCTTATATTTTACATTTTAAAGTCAAACTTCAGCTTTCATCAAGTGCCATTCCATTTTTTGTTTTGCTGCAATTGAAATGTGAATGAAAATAACACTGTTTAACAGTATACACTCAAAGTAAATAACTGGCTAAAAGAGATACTACAAAATATGTCACTTTTGTTGAAGTGACAAAGTCTATTCTGATACAGTGTCAACTCTTCCAATGTATCAAAAATTGTATTAAAAATACCCCCGAATTTTATGAAGTCCGGTTCATGTAATTAAAAACCTTTTCTACTTGCCACATATCTCATTTCAACTTCACTTTCACATAATAATTTCCTTAAATTTATCCGTAGTGTCCCAATTCCATTTAAAAATTCAAATTGTAAGACAAATATTTTTGTTGTTTTTTTAATTTTATTTTATTTGAATATATAAAAATAATATAAATGGTGGGGTGTCCAGTTGCCTTCGGGAACTGCCGCGTCTGTAAATATAATAAAAACAAAACACATAAGCGGGATGGTCGAGCACAATGACTAGCGACTCTACTCCGATTCCACAAATGGCATAAACTAAATTCAACTACCCGTCATTCTTTCATTAAGGGAAACAAAGCCAGTCCTTCGTCTTTTTAGCTTCATATGGGAACCGAACCATCGTCAAGGGAGAGCGCACGAGACGATACGGAACACGTACACGTAAGCTGACATCAAGGGAGAGCGCACGAGATGCCAGCCGGAGTGGAGAGGTGAGCCATCAACCAACCCCACGGAGAGGAGCCCCATCCCCGCTACCACTAAGAAGGAATACTACCTTAGCTCCAAGATTCCTGGTTCGGTTACCAGATTAGCCTTCACTTAAAACCGCTCAAACATTATTTAACTATAGATCTTTAACACGGGCAGTTGAATATTGTAGTTAATTCTACGTTAACAAATTCAATATAAAGAAAACACATTCACACCGACCACAACACTTAATAAGCAAACTTGCTTACCTTTACAATAAATCCTGGCAAGTTGCCACGCTCCGTAATTTTTTTGTCGCTTTCAAGTTCAACTCGCATAACTTTTCACTAACAACTATGCACTGCTAATGACGCACCGATTCTAGCTACAAGGATCATCCGCCAAGATCAGGCAAATACTACATTTGTCGCATATGTGCGCAACACGGGGTGTGAAATACCATGCAAAACCGGTCCGCTATCTTGGTATCGAGGACAAAGTAGCGAGTCGGCTTCTTATCTATTTTCTACGAAGAAATCTTCAGGATATGGGCACTACATATGCGCTTGCAAGGATGCTACGCTACACTCAATATGGAATTTCAAGGATATTTGATGGGTTTTGGAACGAGAATTTACATGGGTCTTACGAAATTAACTGAAATATACATACTATCACTACGTAAAACGATATTCCAACCTAACGCAATACAAACGTATTTCCGGCTATTACATGACATGGTGAAATAGTGCTTTGTGGTTGGAATCGATAGTACGCGATTCGAAATATAGGCTGCGATCGAAATGGCGAGGGAGGGAGAGGGGAGGGCGATATAATCGTCGAAAGTTTTTTGGTTTGCGTTCGGAAGTTGTTTTTGAAAAGAACTCGGAGAAGAAAAATCGCTATTGATGCTAAGTATCAACCGACCAAACCAAAGAAAATAATGCGGATGGCGCTAGGATTCCAAAATAAATACATACCAGTGGCGAGGCGTTCATATAAGCCGATTCCCATCGGCTTCCCTTTCCAAATATGTTCCAAAAATGTCTAACACTTCAGTTTTATAAGGCAATGAAGTGCTTATTTACTTGCATGTATCACTGTAAACATGCACAATCGTTCCACTTGATCTCAGTGTTTATTCCATCATACTCCATTCTCTTTATTCTACATATCCTCATAGTTCCATAATAGTCAGCAAAGCGATCAACATCTGTAAGAGTTGCAGCAAAGCTTTCCGAGTCTCGAATTCATCAATAATTTAAGGTGCCGTGGGCATTCAACTCCCATTTGTTGGAATGGCAGCTCGGTTTTCCTCAATAAGATATGGAAACAAATCGAAAACCCGGTAGCGTTCCCGGCTTGCGAATCAGCTGTGAAAATTGATGCTAGAAAATCATCGAAAACTCCCAATTAGAAATACATACTGTTGCAATAGTCTATATGTCTATACCTTGATTGTTGTAGCAGGAAATTCACGTAAGCTCTACTAGTAAGCTATAGAAATTCTCTATATGCTCATAATATACTGCTTTGTCTGTTAAGGGTCCATGTCTCTCAAATAGTAAGCGGCTTACCCACACTAATTTTTCATCCCTCGCCGCTGATACATACTACAAAATTTGGAAATTGTGATTGAAAATGCGTGTCAGCAAAGATCGTATGCGCAACGTTACCACAAAAGCTATAGGGGCTCGTCCTTTTTCGATTTGCTGGAAATTACGCACAGTAAAAACGACAATCGCCATTTGGTGGAAAACCAAAACGTATTTGGTGGCAAAACGAGCGGAAGTAACAAGCAGGATCGCCTATCTTTTTGTGAAAACGGCGCGGGCGGCCACCTTGATTGGATTGTCTTTTTCCTTTCGTGCGAGCGACTTGACGTTGGTACGACAGACAACTGCAGCAAGTGGGCCACCTTTGTCAAAGGATTTATGTGAGCAACACAGCAGAAGCGGTGGCTTCGGGTTTGTTGGCGCAGCGTTTAAAGCCAGAGGATAACACTTTGCAAGTAGAATAAGTTTAAAGTAGAGTCAGGTTAGGTTCAGAAAAAAGCAGAATCAATATAATGTGGAATGCTTTTTCCTTTCCGTTTTACGCTTTATTTTTGAAGTCTGGATAGTCCCAGGTGAGCAGCCAAGAGGCGCCCAAACATAAATACTCCGCCCCTCTTCCAAGGTAAGCTCCGGGCGGGACTATCCTTCGAAATTTCGTGGCAAATTGAGCGCGTAACAACTTCTTTGTTCAAACAAACTATGTAGAATAACCTGAGAAGAGATTTGATAACTAAAATGTCAATTATGTGTTATTGGATATTGGTAAACTGTACTGCCCCTTCACTTGAAAGATAAATAATTGGAAGTTTCAGTTTAGTTTGTCAATAAATCTCGTTGATTAAGCAACCAGAGTAGTATGAGCGGAATAAGTTTGAACATTTTAGCTACAACCTTCCAGCTTAAAACAATGTCTTCCTTATTACAAACTATGAATGGGATATTTCCCCTTTCCAAATTAATATACTCTTTGCAAATTTATTAAAGTAAAATAATAATGAAAAATACATTTTACTTGCGCAGTCACAATAAATGCAACCAAATTTACCTACAGCACTACTAAAATGGCGATGTTGTTTGGCTGGTGCCTTGCTTGTTGGTCGAATGAACACATAATTACTTGCCAGGATCAAATATTATGAAAAGCAGCTTAAAGATGAATTTATGATTGCATTTCAAAAGTAGATACCATTATCTATCTCACCAACCTAAAAGTAATCACAATCACCCCGAGCAGAGGTACATAAATGCGCTGCAACCTGAATAAATTTGATATATTAATAAGCAATCTACAACGATAATCTAAACTCCTTGTAAGCAACAATCGTTGATTCACCTCTTTAGGTGCACAGATTGGACACAAAGTTACTGCAGTGAGACATGTGGGCCAGATAATCTGCATTATGAATGTTTATCAGCGCATGGACAATATTTGCGAGGAAATTCTCGTTATCCAGAACGTTATGCAAGCAAGATCAAGAAATGATTTTTGGCCCGCGCACTCATTGCGAATCTGCAGTGCGTTGACGTCACGACGAAATTTCTGATAAACTTTTCCAATATTTTTGTATAACGATTATCAGCGCCGTCGTCTGCAATCACGCTGTACTGGGAACTAATTCGAAAGTAATTCATCTATTGAATATATGAGCCAGCGGTGATACTGTTACGAGATTGAATTTGATCGATGTTAGTTTGAATTGAGGTTTTCACTCGAATAAAATCGTATTGATTTATTTCAAGGGTGCGCTATTGTTGTGGTAATCATTGATTAGAATACGGCCGAGCAAAGTCTAATGAAGCTATAGAGATGCATCATTCACTTCATTCTTATCGGTGATGTAGCGACCTTTGAAATATGAGTATCGACTTATTTAGCAAAGTCCATATCTATAACCCTTTCTTGGAAATAGAAAATTTGAGCTCTTGAAATTTGAATGAAACACCAAAGTTTACTGTTTACTGGACTAACACTGCTCATTCGTTGTATGCAGACAAATGCCGTAAAAGGCAGGTAATATCTATGATTCATCCCTCGCAGCCGCAGTTGCGTCCACGTGCGACCAATATCGGTTTGAGTGCGACAGCAATCGAAATGACATTTGGTTCGGCGTCACAAAGACTGGAGGGTTGATTGTTGCTGACGGACCAGTTCAACGCGGCGGTAATGTGGCTAGTTTACCATAGTCTTCGTCTGATTTAATTGCACGAAATTCAATGACCATAAAAACTCGATTAAACGAAATTCCAAAAAAAATCAATCACTTTATCGTTCATTTACAAAATTTTAGCGCGCAAATCGATTGGAAAAAAGGTCATCTTGAGAGCAATGCTTCATCATCATCAATGGCGCACCAGCCCAAATCGAGCCATGGCCTCCCAAAGACACTGCCTCCAACTGTCTCGGTCCAGCGTCCTCCAATTAGCGAATCCCAGCAAGGATTCGCTGTCGTTGTCAACTGCATCCTCCCATCGTTTGCGTGGTTTTCCTGGTGGGCGGCTTCCTGTTGCTCGGCCTTTCATGGAGCGCTTGGGAATTCGCCTGTCATCCATACGCTCCACATGGCCAGCCCACTGAAGTCGTAGCAGTTTCGTCAGAATCGATACCGGTGGCTCGTCATAAAGAGCGTACAACTCATGGTTGTACCGGATTCGCCAGTCCGGTCCGTCCTTCACGGGCCCCAGAATACGTCTCAAAATGCGGCGTTCGAAGACGTCAATCCTTTTTTTTGAGGCTTGAGTCAAAGTCCATGTTTCACATCCGTAAATCAATACAGGACGGATGATCGTTTTATAGACGCGCAGCTTATTTTTTCGGTGCACTTTGCTACTTTTAATCACCGAGAGGACTGAAAAATATATTTTATTGGCTAGACCAATTCGCCGTTCAATTTCGTCCTTTTCATTCCCGTGTTTGGCGAGGTTGACACCAAGATAAATAAAAGAGTTAACGCTTTCTACACTGTAGTTAGTTAGCGTCATGTTTTGTCTATTTGGCGTCTTTTTCCTTGACTGGGTCATATATTTGGTCTTGTTCACATTGACCCTTAGGCCGACTTGCCTAGCCGCTGACTCCAGCTCAGTAAACGCTTCTTTGGCACGAGATAGAGATCGGGCCATGACGTTGATGTCATCGGCGTACGCTACTATTTGAGTAGACTTAAAGAGTAGCTTTCCCGCATTGTCTACTTTAATCTTCCTGATGACATACTCTAGGGCCAAATTGAAGAGTATGGGGGCGAGGCCATCACCCTGTTTAAGACCTGAGCTGGTGTCGAAGCTTTGAGTCAGATCGCCTTGACATCTGACTTTAGATCGTGTGTCGGTCATCGTTAGTCTGGTCATTCGTATTAGTTTGATAGGTATCCCAAAATCAAGCATTATTTTATATAGTATATTTCGATCTATACTATCGTATGCTTGTTGGAAGTCTACGAAGACCTGGTGTACGTCAATATAGTATTCCCAGCACTTTTCCAGCACCTGTTTTACTGAGAATAGTTGATCTATCGTCGACATACCGGATCTGAAACCGCCTTGGTATTCGCCAATTATTGTGGAAGTGTACTGTGTCAATCTTTTATTAATAATTTTGGTCAGGATCTTGTAGGACGTACACAGAAGTGAAATGCCTCTGTAGTTGTCACATCTAAGCTTATCTCCTTTCTTATGTATGGGACATATGATGGCCGTCCGCCAATCATCAGGTAATTTGAGAGCAATGCTTGGTACTACGTAACCCGTACTCTATACCGTAAAAGCAAATCGCTAAAACAACAACGTGAAATGCCTGATAAATCTCGCTTGGTGACTCTGAACTACCAACCTCAGCATGTCCTACCTTCAATGGCCTACTTCGTTTGTTATCTTATAAGAAATGCGAGTGACCCTTCTAATGTACTTAATCAGTCAGCCCGCTTCTACCTCCTCCGATTTGTAACTTTTAAACTATGCTAGATAAATCTATACTAAAAGATATTTTTATAGAGCTTGTAACCCGAACAAGGTTGTACGACTAGCCCAACATGGGCCAGTACTGGCTGAGCGCCTTGCAGCACTGGGCAAGTGTTGTTTGCCAGTGCTGGGTGTCTTTGATATGGCGGGTGTCTTGGATATGAAATGAGTTGTCATCGGTGACAGCTGCCGGTGTAATTCAAAAAATTTAATCCGAAAAGCTGATTGTCCCGCATTTATAGAAACCTAGCCTGATAATATTTCGATCGTGAAAGATTGTTTGGACACTTCACGATTTTTGTCTTTGATTGATTTCACTCACTTCATTCATTAATTCATCCAATACATAAAATTTCCTAAGTCACAGTTCACAGTCCTCCATATTTGAAACTCACTTTCTTCTCACTTCGAGTGAACACTAACCTCACTTTCAGCACGTCAGCTAAAGTTCCTCGGGTCCGGACCCGAGAAACTCAAGCTTAACGAAGATATCAACTTCGACGTAAGCTCTAACGAAACGTTCCACGCTTCGACGGAACGTATGTCGAATTGAGCAGTGAGAGGATGCGTACCATCCCAGGCCGACTTGTGGGCTCGGACGTCAATTGTAGTCAGACCTAATAAAATGTGTGGGCCACAGTGTATTCAAGAAACAGTGCGCAATCGAGTCCTTCAAACATCAAATTTCCTTCCAAGGAATGGCGCCATGTGCTTGACGTCTTCCAAGCAGAGAGTCAGATTTGCAGAGGATAAAGCATTTTTTCAGTCATTTTGGCTTTTTTCTAGATCGATTTGTCTAAACCGAATGCCTTTTGTGTCAACAAAGACGTTTCATCAATATAATTCAAGGAACCGAAGTTTCTAAGGATTTTTTCGCGCGTAATATGTAAAGTAAATATACGATGTCTGGCAGTGCCTAAACCAGTAAATAACTGTCATTTTGTCATAAATGACAGAAAACATATGATGAATATGAATGGGGGAAAACATGATTTTGCCTCGTAGAACCGCGAGCCGCGCTTGATAGTGTGTTGTTTTATGACCGATTAGCCACTGTGCTTACATATACTGTGGTGTGGGCAGCCGAAAAATGGCCAGCACTGAGCGCAGCCATCAGCAATTTTCTGTTTTTTTACAAACGGCTGCCAGCGCTGGCCCAAAACGGGCGATCGGCACTGGGGAAGTATTGGCAATGGCCCAGTGCTTAGAGCTCTTACTGCGATATAAAAATTCAGTATGCGTTGCAAATAAAAGTCATTTATGTACATATGAGGCTTGATTGTGACATGGTTTGATACATTAGATATTCGAGGTATGTCAATAATGTGACAGTCATCCGAGTAGCGGTGGATATGGCCGCAATTTTGAAAAGAGGATGGACACTCAATTCCTCGATATCTCGAAAAGCATGACTTGCACGAAGATTTTATGAATGGCAAACATGAACAGAATTGGGTTTGCCGCAACTTTTGCATGTGTTACTTTCTCGGAGCAGTGAATAGCCGAAAAGTTATACCGTATAGCTAGCGCGAAAAAATGAAGCATCATTTTTCGAAGGTTACAGCTTCGATATTTCCACTTTTGTCATAAAAAGGAGCAAGAAATCATTTTTAGACTATTTTATCTAGAGTCATTTGCAGAATAGTTTTTACAATCGATACGCACAGACGTAAATTATTAGGTCTCAGAGGAGTGTATGCCGGATGCAAGCAGAATGTGTCACTATGTGTATAAAGTTCAATAGTGAGTTCCTTACTGAACTGGTGGCCTGTGCATGTAATTTATAATATTTTGCCTCCAATCTTGAATTATTCTCCGAAAAGTGAAGAGCAAAAATATTTTCCGAAATAATTACATTCTCCAACTGATAGGGGAACTTTGAAAAGAGTATATGGACAATCGTTGTAGGTCAGTGCCAAATAAAAGGTTAAAAACCTTTTTGGAGATTTTACTGTCTTTCTAGTTAAATTTGATGAAATATGATGCAATACTTCTCTAAGAGCAAGGTATATAAACTAGACATGGTAATCTATTCCCGATTCCCAAATGCGTTCACTACTGCGCATGTATGTCACTGATGCCAGAAGTCGCCGAAAAGTGCCCAATAGGAATAGCATCAACACTTTTTGGAAAACATGTTCCGCCCAGTAGGAAAGGGAAAACCCAGGAACGGCGCACATCGTACAAGAAACAATTATTAGTGGGCACAATTGCACTCCCGAAAGGGTTTCGGTAAGAGAAAATGCGAAATCGTTCAGTCATGCACCGACTATCCGCCGCCGGTTTCCGCCATTTATACATTTTGAATTGTGGCGCCTCGTTTTCTGTCGCCTTGCCAGATGTGCACCATATGTTTTGTTCATTTGGCAGCCCAATTTTTTTGGCCAAAATGACGCACGTAATGCCAGCTGTGCGAGCGAGATAGAAGAAAAGCTGCGCATGGGTTTACCATGTCTAGTTTATATACCTTGTCTAAGAGCCTGTTTTAACCCTTGAATGTTTCGAATGTCATGATTTCGCAAATTCCTTTTAATAATTGACCCTAATTTCTCGATCAGATTTATGTCAAGACTTTGGGGTGGCGTTTTCATATATTTACGACAGTTATATAATATCCAGAGACGTGTATTTAAAGTAGTGATGGGCACTATCGATAGTTTTTACTATCGATAGTACTATCGATAGTTGAAAAAACTATCGAATAACTATCGCCTATCGATAGTTTTTATTCAGAACAACGGTAGACACTATTTTCGATGTTAATGAATGAAGCCAACCGCGAGGTGTGACGTCTAAGGTCCGTACATTCAACATCCCAGTTAATAATTACGGATCGATTTAGTTGTGTGCAAATTGCACATGCGAGCAGCAAAAACGATCGCTACCATTACACACAAGAAGAAAAAATTATTCTTCGAGCCGGAATTATCACATGTTTAAATTTCCAGTCAATCCAACAAAATTTTCTGATCGCCTCGCCTCGATCCGAAAGATGCAGCTTGGACATTTGAAACACACTTCAAGTATACTACATACATATAAGCACCAATCAATCCCTGTGACGTGACGCGATGTCCATCGCCCACTCAGAATGTGGTGTTCGCTTTGCCACATTTCCATAAAACCCAAACTATCGATAGCGATTTTCATTCATTCGGAAAAGTTATTCGATAGTCTCAAGCGATCGTCATTTTCATTCATTGGCAACATTTATTCGATAGTTTCTGGCGATAGTCTTTTTCATTCATTCGGAAAAAGTTATTCGATAGTTTCATTCGATAGTCTTTTTCATTCATTCGGAAAAAGTTATTCGATAGTTTCATTCGATAGTCTTTTTCATTCATTCGGAAAAAGTTATTCGATAGTTTCATTCGATAGTCTTTTTCATTCATTCGGAAAAAGTTATTCGATAGTTTCATTCGATAGTCTTTTTCATTCATTCGGAAAAAGTTATTCGATAGTTTCATTCGATAGTCTTTTTCATTCATTCGGAAAAAGTTATTCGATAGTTTCATTCGATAGTCTTTTTCATTCATTCGGAAAAAGTTATTCGATAGTTTCATTCGATAGTCTTTTTCATTCATTCGGAAAAAGTTATTCGATAGTTTTATTCGATAGTCTTTTTCATTCACTGAAAAAAGTTATTCGATAGTTTTATTCGATAGTAAAAACTATCGAATAACTTTCCGATAGTTATTCGATAGTGCCCATCACTAATTTAAAGCCATATGCTTGGGGTCATTATCCTGTGGAAGATATAATCCCGTTCGCATCCTAATTTCTTCGCACTTTGGACAAGGTTTGCATTGAAAATATCGATATACATCGTGTACATCTTTGAATCCATTATTCCGTCAATAAAGTGAAAATTTCCAACACCTCCTGCTCTAAAGCACCCTCAAATCATTGATGAGCCACCAGCGTGTTTTAATGTGGGTAGCAGGTTGTGCATAGCAAGGCTTTTATTTCGTTCATGTCAAATTCTTACGCACAAATCGGAAGCTTTGATTTTAAATTTACCGAAAAATTTACACGCTTCCAAATCTTAAAGTCCTTATCAACGTGTCCTTTAGCTAATATCATGCGTTTTTGATTATCGACTTTGCTGACAAATGGTTTTTTAGAGTAACCCTACTGCAAAATCCAAGTTTTCTTATGTCATGTCGAACAGTTTGTGTTTAATGTCCTTATATTTCTGGTAGTTTGACCGCACTCACTCTCGGATCCTTCCGAACTTGCATCCGCAAAAGAGACAGATGCCTTCTTGTTAAAACTGACCGGTTTTCATTTTGCCGCTTCTTTACGATTTGTCTGAACTTTTCATATTTGTCCACAATGTATTTCACCGTCAATTTGCTTCTTGATACTATTTCTCCGATTTTTCGTAACGATTTGCCAATTTTATGCAAATCTTTTATTAACTTCCGGAAATTATTGGAAAGTTCATTTATTTTCGTCCAATTGTCTAGTTTTCCCGCTCACAATCGAAAATAGTTACGCAATTATCTAGATAGCACTCTATAAACTCAAAGCTGGCTACAGTAACAATTATGTATGCATTCCAGGAAAAACATTATGTTCATTTTTCCGGGAAAACATTGAACCTTTTAGAGAGTGCGAATGAAATCGATAATGAAATTTTAACATTTTTATGGGATAGTAAGAAATTTTGAGTAATTTTTTTTTTCTTGGTTTGCCGAGAATTATGTATTTCTAAGTAAACAAAGCAATTTCCAGCTAAAAAATTTCATTAGTTGTGAGATAAAATGCTGTTTTTCAATAAAATATAGGTTTTGCATACTATAAATACTCACACTCGTATTCGTAAACAATAAATTCAAAGAAAAAAGGTTAGAATATTTGGAAGTTTGTATATTTTTACTTTAATATTTCACATCATTATCTTCATTAACTTCTATACATTATTGCTATCCAAAGATTGACCAAATAATTGCTGTAGATTAAAGTATAAAACAAAATAACAACATTAATTCAAAATTCAATCTCACATTCATTCAAGCTTTAAAGGAGGTATTCTTAAAGCTAGTTTATATGGTACGACTAATATTTTGTGGGATAACCTTTTCTCTTTATTATCTCGGCTAATCTGTTTGGTATTGATCTGACCAATCTTTCTGTCACATCCGCCCCAATATTTGACCATTCGTAATTCAACTTTTGTTTCAGCTCCTTAATACAGTAGCACCTCGATAACAAGACTCTCAAAGGGATCTTTCAAATAGACTTGTTATCAAGGTACACTCCTAGCCGAGGATCGTGTTATTAAGGTTGTGTAGACAATAAGTCGTGTTATCGAGTTTTCACGTTAAATCATGAGCCCAAAACTTCCATTCTTTTCGTTTTGCAAACGTGGAAACTATGGATTTAAAAGTTAAGAGTCGTGTTCAGTTACGGAGCTCAACATTATACTGAGATTGGAGTCGTCTTGTAAAGGTTTGTTTGCTTAGAGTGACATATTATAGAGGTTGTTATAGCCAAAATCTGAATTAGGGAAAATACTTGTTGTTGAGGTTTTCATTTAAATATTAGTCGTGTTATAGAGGAAAAATTGACTTGTTACCAAGGATGTCTTGCTATCGAGGGTCGTAGTATCAAGGTTCTACTGTATTAGAAATATCGTGAGATCGCAGTTTTTGCTTGAGCATTCCCCAGAGGTGCTCGATTGGATAAATATCGGGAGATTGAGGGGGTGTATCAAGTACTTTTGGGCAGTTGTATAACAACCACAGTCTGGTTACAAGAGCTTTATGTTTCGGGTGATTATCTTGGTAAAACATAAAATCACTTGAGATTCCTAATTTTTCGGCACTGGTTTTTAAATTCTCTTTAAGAATGTTTATATACTTCATTTTATCTAAAGTACCGTCAATAAAATGCAGTCTCCCCGTACCAGCGGCAGAGAAGCATCCCATACCATAAGAGATTTTCCACCGTGTTTCACTGTAGGTTGAAGATTCTGTTTTTCTAATGACGTATTTATTGTTCTCCACACTCGTTGTTTTTTCGTCTGACTGGAATAAAGTAAATTTACTTTCAACAGTAAAAATTACTCGTTTCCAGTACTCAAATGGGCAGTCTTTATGAACATTTGCGAATTCTAGGCGTTTTTTCTTATTCGCTTTACTGATGAATGATTTTCTCCTGGCTATTCTTCCGTTAAATCCTTTTTTCCTTAAAATACGGCGAATTGTTTCGGTACTTACAGATTCTCCCAAGTAAGTATTCACAAACTTGGATAATTCTGGAGCACTAATTTTTGTATTTTTTTAACTTCTCTCAACATTATTCTTTCCTCAGATTCTTTTGAGAGTTTTCGGTTAACATTTCTTGGCTTATTTTCAACTCTTTTTTCACTTTCATGTCTTTTAATAATATATTGTACAGTCGAAATACTTCTCTTAGCCAGTTTTCTTATTTCTTTTGAAGTTTTTCCACTTTCACGTTCACTTATAACAATTTTTCTATGTTCCACAGAAGTTTCTTTTCCTTTTCTTCCCATTGTGAATTATTTATGAATAAATCCGCCAAAAACTACTAGATGCTTTCACAATACTAAAATACTGCTCTACTTTGGCAAATTTAATCACGACTCGTGCATTGTTAGCGAGAAATTTTCAGTTCAATGGAATTTTACGAATATGACTGTGACATGGATTTCTTAGTAATTGCGCTTTTCTGGCATTTTGAAATAGAAATATTTAAATTAAATTTTCAAGATTTTTTTTCCTTAAGAACTATGCACAATTAGAACATATTGTTTTGATAAAAAAAATACGGCAATTTTTACTCCAAAGATAAGATTTCAACGATTTTTCTCGAATATTATGCAATTCCGAATATGAGTGTGAGTGACTGTATGTCAAGCAACACATTAAAAATCAACAAATCAAATTTGCTAATGCTGTATGGCTTGAAAGCAGCGCTTACGTTTCTTCCACGTTCGTGAGTCGTCGAACGAGATCAGGATGCTTTAATATATTTAAGTAAAAATTAGCTCATAAACTTATTTCCGTTACTTCCAAAGTGAATCAGGCACTGAATCAAGGTTTATTCGAAACGGGTAGGTATCCAAGTATACCTTTGTTTCTATCTGAAACATAGAACAACATAAACAACTTACATAACATTTTAAACTACGAATCCAAATTCATACATCAATTAATCAATAAATCGAATTATTTCAATTAAAAAAAAAACGAAAAAGAACTTGTTTTCATGAAACGATTTGAACGCTTCAAAATGCTTTATTGGGAATAAAAGTGATTACTCAGCAAATGTATGAATACATGTTGCGGGACTCACTTATCAAATCTTCGCATTCATTTGTCGCTGGAAATGGAAACATTGCATTTTAACATTTTAACTAAATAAATCATATGTGTTAGGAAATATGTCAGCAAATTTATGAGAAGTGACAAAGGTCAATAACCATGTTCGAAAGCTGGAAAGATCGTCCAAAATAATTAGTGGCTTCAACATGTGACAATTGTGGATAGTATAGCGATCATGTATGGTCAATTTCCCTCAATGAATTTTTTATTAATAGCTCAGCCGAGGACAAAAGCAGACTCTTAACAAACAAGCAAATTTAGATTGTTAACAGATTAAAAGATGCTTGCGTCAACTTTTGGCTGTTGTTTTGTTGTATCATAGTTGACTCTTAGTAAATTGATATCTGTGAACTGCGGAGCACATGCTGCTGGGTTAAAATGACGCGATTTCAATTAGCCAAATAAAACCTAAAAAGCATCGAACACGTTCAAGCGTCGAATGTGTTATTAAAAATTCAAAAGATTTGTTGGCTTACATATTTACATATATGATGAAGCTTATCAATTTCCAGAGAGTTTGCTACGCTGTCCATCAATTTCCGCCTACTATATTTCATTGCCATACAATCAAACTGCGATTGACCCCGTGAAAGGTGTTTGTCCAGTTATCATGCTAGAATAAGAGAACTGTTTCCCGTAAATCAAAGTGTTTGGTTAACAATTTTTTGTTGTTCTTTACAGGGAGTCGCTATTTCGTCGTATAAGCTGGAGAATACGAAGTTATTTAAAGATCTTAATGTGCTAACAAGACAAGCAAATTTTCGTGATGCTGTTACACTGTACCCGATAACCAATGTTGATGACTTCTACATACTGCATGCACATTTTTCTCGAGTAAGTATTTCAGCAGTGGCTTATTTAATTTTTTTTTATAAGAATGAATTATGTAGGCATTAAAAGAAATTTATAACGAGGTTATGCCTAAAAAGTATCAAATAATACACAAAAGGAAATGGAAAATAATCATTGGGTGAGAAATAAAATAAAGATACTATTCTACACGTAAAAAGAATGGTGTTAGTTACAGTCGTACTTCGATAATGCAGTTCAACAGCTGCCAGGAAAAAAATTGACTTATCGAAAATTTGAGTAATGGTGAAAAAGCTTATGACCTTATCTTGCGCTTCACTCCATACCTTAGTCGTTCTACGGCCAGCGACCCTCCCTGGATGACCCGGGATGTTTTAGCTATCCTCAGATTGAAAGATCGAGCCTATCCTCTCTTTAAATTAAGCAGAACTCCTGAAAACTATACTGCTTTTTCTAGACTCCGTGCTTCAGCGAATTTGGCAATGAAAAGTGCTATGCGTAATTATTTCGTTAATGTCGAAAATTCGCTACACTCAAACCAAACCAAGCCGTTTTGGTCCTATATTAATTCCCTCAAGTCTTTCTCTAGATTTTTTAGTACTGTTTCATGGAACGGTGAACAGGGTTCGACTCCCGAAGAAATCTGCGAAATTTTTGCTGCTTTCTTTTCCTCAATTTATCCTCCCTCCTCTCTCCAACATACTGCTACTGATATTCCTTTTCACTTTCCACTTATTCTCAATTTTATTTCCACAAATCCTACTGAAATTCAAACGTTGATTGATTCGTTGGACTCCAGCGTAGGACCTGGGCCTGACGGGCTTCCTAATATTTTCTTCAAATCTTTATCCTCTTCATTATGCCTTCCACTTTCTTACATTTTTAACGCTAGTTTATCCTCGGGTGTTTTCCCTAATTTTTGGAAGCTTGCTAACATTCTCCCTGTACATAAGTCTGGTTTCCCATCCTATGCTTGCAATTACCGTCCTATTTCGTTACTCTCATGTCTTCCCAAACTTCTTGAACGCATTGTCTATAATAAAATCTACCAAGCTCTTTCTTGTAGATTATCCCCGTTTCAACATGGTTTTCTTCCAGGCCGATCAACTAGCACAAACCTTCTTGAACTTACCCATACTGTCGCAAAGGCTCTCGACAATCGTCTCCAAGTGGACGTAGTCTACACTGACTTCAATAAGGCATTTGATACTGTCAACCACAATGTTGTACTTCAAAAATTAGAACACTTTAGCCTGTTTGGTCCAGTACTCTCTTGGCTTGAGTCATACATTAGTTTTCGTTCATGCCGTCTTAGTCTATCTGGTGCACTTTTCTCTCTTTTCTTTCCAACCACCGATGTCCCTCAGGGATCTATCCTTGGCCCTCTTCTCTTTCTTCTTTACATTCATGATCTTTCCTCTGTCCTAGGATCTCAGTGTCTTCTGTATGCTGATGACTTAAAAATGTTCAGAGTTGTCCGCTCAGAAGAAGATTGTATTGCTCTCCAGATGGATCTGGACGCAGTCGATTCTTGGAATCATACTAATTTTCTTTTCCTTAATGTCCAGAAATGTCACAAAATGTCCTTCACCTTAAAACCCTGTCCAATTGATCATATTTATATGTTACATGATCTTCCACTCTTGGCTGTTTGTCAAATTAAAACCTGGGATGATATTCGACCCGATACTTAATTTTGAGCTTCACATTGCGGTAATTTCCGTCATCAACAATGAATTGAAATGAAATTCGAAGTTGATGTCAAAAAGATTTGCGTCTCATTGACTTCACTGACATGGAATAAACGAGGAAGCAAAGTAGGATGTAGTTCAAGCTAGTTAGTTCAGTTTCCTCAATGACTAGATGGTGGACGATTACTGGCAGGCGAGCTCAGTGCAGCGAGTTGTTGCTCATTTTTCGCTAATCATTACTTGGGATTCAATCACCTTTAAAACCAGGTCACACGAAGCAGCTCAAAAATAATCTAATAAAAATCAATCATTAACATCATCAAAGGCTTTACGAGGGGCGTTTGAAAAGTCCGTGCAAAAATAAAAACTGCTTACGTGTTTGGGGTAAACCTTTTTAATTTTTCGACATAGTCTCCTTTTAGGCTTATACACTTCGTCCAACGATGTTCTAGTTTGTGGATCCCTTCCGAATAATAGGAGTCTACAAAATATCCATTAGTGTCTGCAATCACCTCCTCGTTTGAATAAAATCTTTGTTCCGCCAGCCATTTCTTCAAATTGGAGAATAAATAGTAGTCCGAGGGAGCCAAGTCTGGAGAATAGGGGGGATGTGAAACGAGTTGGAATCCTATTTCCATTTATTTTTGCGACCACAACTGCTGAGGTATGTGCTGGTGCGTTGTCGTGATGGAAAAGGACTTTCTTGTGGGCCAATCGCGGGCGTTTTTCTTGCAGCTCGGTTTTCAAACGGTCCAATAACGATGAATAATATGCACCTGTAATAGTTTTACCCTTTTCCAAATAGTCGATGAGGATTATCTTTTACGAATCCCAAAAGACAGTCGCCATAACCTTTCCGGCTGAAGGAACGGTTTTCGCCTTTTTTGGTGCAGATTCCCCCTTGGTAACCCATTGTTTAGATTGTTGCTTGGTCTCAGGAGTATAGTAATGTATCTAAGTTTCATTCACAGTGATGAAGCGACGCTTAAAGTCCTCCGGATTCTTCTGGAACAGCTGCAAACCATCCTTGCAACTCTTCACACGATTCTGTTTTTGGTCAAGCGTGAGCAATCGCGGCACCCATCTTGCGGATAGCTTTCTCATGTCCAAATGTTTATACAAAATATTATGTACCCGTTCAGTCGAGATGCCCACAGCACAGTCTTCTGTCATCCATCACCATATCACGGATTTGATCAATGATTTCTGGAGTCGTAACCTACACGGGCCGTTTAGAATGTTCAGCGTTACTTGTCCGAAATTTTTACAACCACTCATAAACTGTTCTAATCGAAGGTGCAGAGTCACCATAATGTTTATCAAGCTTGTCTTTGGTCTCCTGAGGCGTTTTGCCATTCATAAAGTAATGTTTAATCATCACACGAAATTCTTTTTCGTCCATTACTTGAAAATCACTCGACTTCCTTGATTCACACAAATGCCAAACATAAACAAGCCGCGAGATGCGACCCTTGAGGTTCACACGGTCAACTTTCCAGTAATATTTATACAAATATTAAAAATACTAAACAAAATAATAATTATGAAAATAATACTACTGTAAATAATAATAATGTACCTCTCATAACAGTAATTGGAATGACTTAATATTAATCGTATCATCTACGGGAGCGTCAATTGATTACGTAGGTAAGGGGGATGATTGAATATTTACGCGGATTAAGAGTTATACGTTATTTGTTATTTTCATATCGATGAAAGCTTTTTAAGGCCATATGATCTAGCAAAGTATTGACTACAAAACATTTTACCATTCAAAGCGTTCATTAGCACAAATGGAAATTTGTTTTTTTTTTTGATTTTAAAATTTAAGCAGTTTTTATATTAAAATTAAAACACGGTACTGTAAAACTCTTCAAAATTTGTTTAAACTATGCAAATATTAATAAACTTTGATTGACTTAACAACAAAGCCTTAAAAATAAGAGATATAAGGTAAAATCATTCATATGAACACTTTTTACATGGCGATTTAAAAATGGCCTCTTTAAATATTTTGAGAAAATTCGAACGTTAGAATAATATGAAACAGTTTTAAGGGCATGCCGCCGGCCGCATGGCTTCGATTGTGTATCCCCTCTTTCGAAAATACCGCTTTCTTCTATTCATTCACAATAGAAGACGACATTTTCGTCTACTTAAACGTTTCAGTATTTATTCCATATAGAATAGAATTAATAATAGAATTCCGTATAGAAAGGATACTAGAAAATGTTTAGAAAAGGTAGTAAAAACCGAGGCCTAACATTAAACGCGATTTTCTCAAAATGACGTTTTTTCAACTGGCCACTAGTTAATCTCCGGACCTACTCAACCGGTTTTGATAAATTTTAGTGCATTTTATTTATTAACATATTCCGCAATCACAACAGCTAGACCAAAAAAATTAAAAAACAAACAAACAAGCTCCGCAATTTGTTTTAATCAATTTTTCATGAACGTTGGTGAATTGTCTCAAAAGAAACCTTAGTCTTTAAAAAGCGTTTTGAGTTTTCTGCTTCAGACTTGCAAGTTTTGAAATTAACTGTCGGTCATGCGGTGGGGTACTTTTCGAGGTGTCAACTTTGGCGCCCTCTATATAATAGCTTTATAATGCGAAATTTGAAAAAAGTTATTTATTTTTTTAATTTTTTGGACTCTCGAAAGATAAATGTATTGTCATGTTCATATTCAATGAAGAAGCTGAAACAAAAACTCATAAAAATTCGCTATTTTTTTTGTCTTCAAATGTGTACTAGTACCTTAAAAAAGTGTATTATAAATTAATGCGTCCTGATTCTTTTCTTCCAAGTGTCCATCAACCTCCTGGTTTGAATTGCTAACTAAATCCCAATGGCTTTGTTCTTAACTATTTTTTGTGTTCGGTGATTTCATATTGCAGCAGTTAAAACACGATCAACCGCCAGACTAGAGGTGCGGTGAATAATCACGCCCTGCGACAGCGACAGTGATGCCCGCTTCGCCTAAATTCATGTATAGCCCAGGAAAGGTGTTAATGAAAATACAATATTATCGATAAAATAACCACACAAAATACGTTCTTGAGATCTATTTACATAAAATTTATGGTGTTTAGTGGGGAATATTCTGTTCGTCCAAACAAATGCTTTGATTTTGAGTTTTTAGTGAAGTTGTGAAAAATGAACTTACGAACTAATTTCAAAGAAAGGGGCATTCAACTATCTCAACGAAAATCTAGATGGATTTTTTTTAAAAACTCTAACTACATAAGCTAATTGCGATAACTGTTTACTGAAACATTCTCGAAATTGTGTTCATTTGGTTTAAAATCTCATATAAAGAAAACAACAACAACATCCATAAAGTCTGCTCGGCAATTGAGGCAGGCCTTGAATCTTTGCTGGAATCAAACTTTCAGTGAATTTGTTATAGTGTGCGATTCTATTTGTTTTTTCAACACAATCTTAGTAGTCTTCTGCAAAAAGCATTCAGGATGACCGAACAGCCAAATTTTCTCATTTAAATTCAATAATCAAGTGTGTTGAATTTCTGCTATTATTTAACTTTTGTCATATTTAGTTCAATGTAAACAGTTTGAAATAATTAAAAAAATATTATAAAATTTTATTTTACAAAGACTCAAATTACATACTAGTTTCTAAGATAAAATCGGATCAACTTTTCTTTTCAATTTCAGATACTTAAATTTGAACCCCTAACATCGCAAAAAAACCTGCCTCTTCCCAAAAGCGGGGGTTTTCCTCATAAACCGTTTTATTTAGTTTAAAAGTGCGTTTTTCACGTGATTTTGGAACGCAATAACTCTCGCCAGTAAGCAGTGATTGGAACAAACGACACCGTAAATTATTTCTGACATAATTGTCTTAAATTAAGTGTCGATGTTTTCGTGTTAATCTTCCTTTTTTGGCGTCTTTTTCGCTTATAATTTATTATTGTTGGTGTAATTTATAAATAATGTTCATACGTACGAGTGGTTGCAAATTAAATTTGAGGCTGCCATTTTCCAGATATAGTTGTGTTTCATGTTCGTTTTCATTTCAAGATGTTAGCAAAATTGACTTAAGGGGGTAGTACCGGTTATAATTTTGAAAAATCAATTTTTCATTAGTTATACCTTCCGAAATCACGTCTCAAAATTTTACTAAGATATTCCCAAAAATAAAGAACGGCAGTTTGAGCGCGCATGCTTTTTTCGCTTTGTAAGCGATATTTTCGGTAATTGAAACTTTAAACGCGTTTTTCTCGAAATGACGTTATTCCAACTGCGGACACTTATTCTCCAGATTGGCCGAACCGATTTAGGTCAAATTTGGTGTGCTACTTTATTCATGTATCTAGTGTGGTAATATACCAGAATATAGGCCAAAAATCAATCTAAAAAAATTTAGCAACCGAAACAAAGTGAAAAAGCGATTTTTCGAAGAAATTTGTTTTAAACAACCCCTGTTTTTTTTTGATCATTTTTTTTCAAAATATTGTGGTAGATTACCACGTAAGCAACATTTCTCTTAAAAATGTGGTTAGGTTTTTTGTTTCAAATTCTTCATTCCTGAGATTATCTGTCCGCAAAGGCACGAGGCATTTTTCGAAACATCAACCTTGGCGCCCTCTATAAGTTAGAGAAATGAAAAAAATAAAAAAATTTTTTTTTGTAATCTCCAAAATGTGTTTTACCCATGGAAATTTTTAAATTTATGTACAATAAAGGAGCTGAAAAATAAAATATTGAAAATTAGGCTGTTTTTTAGCATTCTAACCGGTGCTACCCCCTTAAGCAAACCATTAGTCCGCCTGCACATCGCAAAAAAATCTCCAAATCTCCAAAAATCTCCAAGTTTTGAAACTTTTTGAGTAAAAAAGCGGGATTTTGTCGTTGAGAGCGGGACATAGTAATAAAGCATGTATAATCAGTAGTTTTTAAATCCTTATCTTTTTTTGAGTTTTAAATTATGTTTACATGACAATAGATAGCAAAAATAGCCGTAGATAATGTATTTTAATGAAAATACGTTACTTTAACAATAATTGTCTGGTTTACCCTATAGTTAGGCAGTTGAGTCTTAAGAGAAATATAATTATAAACCGTATTATATAATATAATTAAGGAAGAATTATTCATAAGAATTACTTATTAATATTTACGTGAAGATGTAACTTCTTTTAAAGTTTCCTTTTTTCTTTAATATAGATGTAGAACTCTGCACCGGATAGTTCTAGATTGAACTGGATGATTCTGCTTTCATTAAATTTACGGAGCATTAATTTCTGGCATCTGCCCATTTTAAATTCATTTGGAAAAAACCCAGTTTGATGTTGGGATATTTAATAAAAAGGACACTAGTATAATCATATTCCTAGTATTTTTCCGGTTTCCCTTATTGCTGGCATCCATAGAAATCGAAAAAAATCTTCTTTTAAATTTTGAATTGCACCCTTCAAAGCTTCTTTTGCCAATACTTCGCAAACTATTGCTTCATTCTTTGTCCTACCACATTTAACATTCTTAGCTATCTTAGAATCGGCGTACATGAGAGGCAATAATTTTTGAAAACAATCCATACTATTGTAGCTTAACGAATGTTTAACAGTGTGATATGTAGAAGTAACTTCTGCGACTGACGTTTTATACATGATATCATCGGGATCAGATGTGGAAGTACATGGTGCCTGGAAATAGCTGGTTATATTTCTTGCAGCGCGAAAACTCGTGATCTGCCTCCACCGCGCGCCGCAAAAGCCGAAAAGCGGGACATTTAATTTTGATTACAGAATCGGGATGTCTGGCAACGCTGCTTGAGGTCCACACAGTCTGTCCTGTTTGAGTGACTAAATTGGGTCTAAGTGACTATCCAAATATTTGACTTGTCTGGGGCGTCATGATTTTTATAAGTTCGACTTTAGTTGATATGGAGTTAAAAAAGGACGCTACTTGAGTTTACCGTCAGTACAGAAAGGTTTAAGGCAATTTATATAATCCAAAACTTATATTTCTAGTTAAGTCCAAAATTAAAGAAAGTGTGCCATTATTTTAAAATAAAAAAGGCATACGATAACCCCAGAGGAAACCACTAAATTGCATACATTCTATGTCTTACAAATTAGTGGAAGCGATAAATTTTAGACCGTTTAACGATTATGTTTGCGATGAGGATATGAGCTAATAAAATACGTATTAATAGAAAATCACATGCGTTTTATGTGTTTCAAGAGGAAAACATCAAACTCGTAAGTATACAAAAACTTTTTCTGGTCAATGACTTTTGAACAAAAATCGACGTTTACGTTTTTGACATGTCGATCGTGCGTTTTGCCTTTGAAGCTTCACGAAATCGGTTCAATGAAGAAAATTAGCTATTATCGACCTCTTAACACAAATTATCGTGTTTTTGATGCTTAGATGAAATACACTTACACTTACCTCCCCCCACAATTGGGAGCACCTTCGAAAAATGTCTAATATTTTTCTTGATTTTACATCCAGAGAGTGTTACGAATATATACATTAATTGTTGATTGAATGGTAATTTTCTCAACATTGGATTTTTAGCACGCTATGGCGGCCTCTTTTTGATTTTTATAACAAAATTGATAACTTCCCAGTATATGGGAAGTTCTTGTAATCGCCTCGAAAATCGAAATTGAAATTTTCAACTTTTCTTTACGTTTTGAGGTCTATAGAGTATATATAAAGTGTTTTTAGAAAGAAGTATGCATGTGTGTGTGTGTGTGTATGTACGTACGTACGTACGTGCGTTCGCAGGCAATTTTTCTACGAGCATAACTCACGTAAACAAAGTCGTATCGACTTCGTTAAGGTGTCAATCGAAGCGTCTTCGCAATCTTAAGAGCTGATTAGTTTTTGGGAAAGTTCGGTCGGGGGGGTTTGCTGTTTTCACCCCTTGAAGGTCAACCATGTTATGCACTATATCTCACGAACCAAACGTACGATTTTTTTGAACAAGGTGTCAATCGACGCGTTTTAACATTTGTCTGATTCAATCAAATTTTCAAAAAAAATTCTTTGAGCCGTTTTTTAATTTTTTTAAAAAAGGTGCAAAAAATTAGGGTTTTTTTCAAAAACACAAAATTTTTAACCTGATTTTCAAACCTAAGTCATCAATGTTTATATAATTTATATACTACAAATAGTTTTTGTGAAAAAACCAGCAAAAGTTTTTTTCATGATTACGAAAAAAATTAAATAAAAAATAAAAAATCATTAAACGTTCAAGGTCATTTACGTCATTCATTATATCTCGAGAACCAAATATAATCTTCCGATCATTAAGGTGTCAATCAACGCGTATCAACATCTTTATGATGTTTTTATATTCTAAAAAAATTGTTAAAGCGTTTTTTACGATTTATTAAATTTTTTTTTAGAAAAGTAGTGTTTTTTTCATATAAAATTCCATTTTTAACCTGATTTGCACATCGTAATTATAAATGTTTATAGAATTTGTAAACTTTTATCAATTTTTATAGAGAAACCAGCAAAAACTTTTCTCCTTAATAAAAAAAAATTAAATTAAAAATATGAAATCATTCAAAGTCACCATGTAAAAAGGGTTCATTCGAATCATTATATTTTAAATCTCTTATTCTAAAGACATTGTTGTATAGTCAATCAAAGTTTATTAATATTTGCAAAATTTGAGCAGTTTTCCAATAGTTTTCACAGCACCATGTTTAACTTTAATGAAAAAACTGCTTTGTAACCTGTCCCCCCTCCGATTGATCCGCGTGAATAATCAATCAAAACAATGCACCAAAATCCTTACGTAATCAATTGACGCTCCCGTAGATGTTACGATTAATATTAAATCATTCCAATAATTTTTATGAGAGGTACATTTTTATTATTTGAAGTAATATTATTTCCATAACTTTTATTGTGTTTAATATTTTTAATATCTATGTAGATATTACTGGGAAGTTGACCGTGTGGACCTCATGGGTCGCACCTCACGGCTTGTTTCATTTATAGCTTTGCTCACGTCATAATTAACACTTAAATGCAAAATATATCTGAAATGTACCCAAAATGTTTTCAATTTGATTTATGTTCAGTCTGGGCTAACACAACACAATGATTTGATTGTAATGTTCAAATTTGGCAAAAATTCAGGATCAGTCCTTGGTATAACAATCTACGCATATATATCTCACTTATACAATTTGCACCAAAATTGCTTCGAATCGACTGGCTTTCAAAACATCCTCAGGCATTCACTTCCAGCGATTGTTTAATTTGCTTCAAAAAATGCTTTTTGTCAAATTTCATTCAACATTTCTGTTGTGGATTTTCCATAAAGAATGTGCAATCATTGGTAGAAATGGCCTCGATCGAGAAGAACTCAATCAGTCAATTTGCTTTATTTCGCAAGATAGTCTTGTAAAAATAGGCGAATCAAATCCAAGTCCATGAAAAATCGCATAGAACTTAAAATTGGCACAAATCCTAAGAACATGTTGTATTTAAAATATTTAGGACTTCTAATAGACGAGAAACTAACATGGACTTCACTTATAAATGATCTAAGGAAAAAACTGGCTGTCTCCATTGGTCTTCTACGTCGCTTCTACTTCTTTCCGAAGAAAAAAAATCGAACTTCTGTATGCGCACCTCCTTTCCAAAATTTCCTACGGCATCTTGAATTGGCGCCAAACTTCTAAAGGTAACCTCATGATCATCTCCAGACTAGTAACGAAGGCGTATAAAACCATTTACAATCTCCCTATGCCAACTCCAACGAGCGAAGTTTTCAAAACAGCCCAAGAATTGCATTTGCAAGGCATGATTTTCATGGAAAGAGCTAAATTCATACATAAGAATTTACACCGTAATGAGTATACCGTTGTGAAATTAGATAGAATTGAGGGGAAAAACACTTACAGAATGAGAAACATGAATAATACAGATATCGCATTTGCCAGAACTGATCGGCTAAAAAAAAATCCCTTGAACAAAGCAGCTAACTTTTACAATACACTACCGGACAAAATTAAAAACATAGCGAATCCAACTTCCTTTAAAACGACACTAAAAAATATCTCCTTCAGGACCAACTTTCGAAGTAAGTTACAATTACAATCAGCTCCACAAAGGCCAAAGCCAAACATGTAATCAACAGGAAATAATTCATAAACATATAGTCTTAACTATTAATCTAACTTAAAAGTACACTTAAACTTACAAATTTGGTACTATCCCTTATACCGATTCTTATCGTCTGAGAAGTACTATGTACTGAAATTTAATTAATGAATTACTAATTTTGATGGAGAGAGTGATTGAAAGAAATGGAGGATGTTTTAGTCGGTAGAAATCCGGCATGCCGCGAGGCAGAAGCTGATCGGCATCTTTTGAAGATTTCCACCTCCCAACATTGAAAAAAATGATCTTTTCTCATCAACTTTCGATGCTAATTTTTAAATTCAAGTTCAAAAGAACAAAAAGCGGCTTCTTGCAACCGTCTCCTAAACGATAAGCACTATAGCATGTACTGCAAAGTTAAAAATCAGAAGGTCTAATTTTTTCTACGATTGATACCTAATGGGAAATTGCAATTTAAAATTTTGAAATTTATCAACATTTTCCCAAAAAAGGCGTGTACTACTTATGACAGTGAAACTAGTGCGGTGATGACTTCTTAAAAGAAAATGACTTCCTCGTATATAAAAGTTTAGATTTGTTTGAGCCTGCTGTCGAGCTAGCCTGTGATATGAAAATGAAAACATACCAATTGAAAACTTTATGGTTCCAAGTTAAGTTTACCATACAAAAGTTTTTCGTGGATGGCATGGCTACAAAGATATAGACGATTCAATTTTCGTTTTGAAGATGACAATCAAAAGGCGGAGTCTGCGGCGTCAGAAATTTGAATTTAAGGGGGGAAGTACCTTTAGAGGCCGAAAAAAAGGTCTTTTTTGCAACTGATTTGTGGGGAAATGAAGACAGTTCTTGTTAAATCAGTATAATATTTATTTTAGGTGATGTTTGAGGTTGAAAAAAAAACACATTCTACAAAAGTGAAAGTAGAAAATTAACAAATTTTTCAAGGATCTTGAAAGCCATGTCGTCGCTGACGTCGTAAATTGCGTAAGCGATGCTGGCTGCAATTTTCATCTGAAATCAACAAACCAAATATTTTCTTACTCGAGAGGGTTTTTTTAGTAGATAGACTAAAATATTTGCGAAATTCGAAAATTCACCCTTCAAAACAGGCTCACCAAAAAAACTTACGAATTTTTTAAAAAAATTTCGTTGTACTTCCAGTCAAAAATAGTCCCAAAATATTTTGTTTTTTAAATCTTTAGTCTATATAGAACAGTTTTTTATGCTCTTTAAAATGAATGCTAGATGATGAAAATCGATTCACTAGTTTTTTTATTATCACTTACGCAATGTTAGAAAACATGGTTTCGAGAAAAGACCGTTTAAAGTTTGTGGTCAAGAGAAAAGGAACTCGGCGCCAGGCACTTCCGGGATGCACATCTTCCACAATTTTGAGAATTAGCTTTTGAAACTTCGACATGATATTCTTAAGCGATATATCTATCGATTAAAACAATTTAAAAAAAAATCGATTTTAAAAAGTGTTTAAAGGTGCTTTCCCCCCTTAAGCTCACCGATAGATCCTTTTTACATCAAGTGAAAATTCGTCTAACGAAATACCCGTTGAATATTCGCACTGAAAGGTTTGCTCTTGCGAGCAGTTTATTTACCTAAAATGCATTTTCCGCATGACTTTTCCCTTTGGGACGGAATAACTCCCGCCAGAGTACTGTGATTGCAATAAACGATATCGCAAACACCTGATAATAAAATTATCTTAAAGCAAGTTCTAATTGTTTTGCGGTAAAAGTGAAACCAACTGGATTATGTGGTCCTTTGGGTGATTTTAAACTTGCCACTTTTTAATATTGCCATCACTTGAAAGCAATCTGCAATGTACAAGTTATTGAAAATTATATTTTAAATAAATGTTTTACAAAATATTCTTGTGTGAGCCATGGTTCTGGAGATGCAAAGCAATTTAGTTTTCGTCTTCTTTTCAGAATGTGACTAATCCGACCAGGTTAGTGTTTATCAGATCAGGCTTTTTCATATCTACGAGCAATAAACTATCACTACATAAATGAAATTTTCATTAAATAGATGTGTTCACATTTTACAAAGCCGTCGCCTTTTCTGTTAGTCAGAAAACGTTTGGATGCAAAGGAATTACAGGGATCAGTTGTGAAATAAAAGGCGTAAAAAGCTGTCCTCTGAAAGATTGCTTGTCATACATGCTTTGCAAGGAAACTTTAATTCTACTGAAATCATTTTTTTAGAAAGGGCGGGTTACGTGACATGTCTATAACAAGTAAATTTGTCTTTTATGCTCGCATACAGCAGTGTGACATTCTTAATACTTCAACCTTTGTTTGCTCGATTTTCTTCACGCCACTGTCTTTTCTTCAGATCATACTAAATTGTTTTTTAGAAGCAGTTTCCAGAAATACCATTTACATGAGCATTGAATACCTGACAGATAGGTCACACTTCTCTACTTTGCCGAACACTGGTATATTAGGTATTTTCTCACCAGACATTATTACCAATCGAATGGCATACTTCAAAAACTTTTTTGAAACTATGTATATCCTCAATTTTTAAAAATTCCTCTGAAATAGGCCAACGCTGCATACTTTTTTAATAACTCTTAGAACCTTCGTAAGCTCCGCTTACCTTATCGGCTACTTTTTTATTTCAGCTTAAAGTGCAGTTTTAATGGTTTAATGATTCGGTTCTTTTCGCGGCGCTGGAAATTTCGGATAATTTTTTTTCCCACTTATACCCTTTCTAAGTTTCTTTCTTTCTAAAATTTCATATTTTTTGACATAGATGATAAAGTTTAAGTTTTGTTTATAATCTTTAAAAGCACTATTAACAATCTACAAAATAACTCTTTCATTTGAATCAATAAAACATCACGTTTTAGATTTTTTAAATGTAACAGATCGCGGTTCCAAAGGAAACAAGTTTTTTGTGTTTGTTTTTTAATTGTATTTAATAATGCGAGTTGTTGAAAAACACTTCGAACTATAGATCCCATCAAGCGACAAATTTGTTGGTCCGGACTAATGTACAATTCAGATTAAAGGTGATTCGGATTAGCGGGGCTTTACTTTAGGTACTCACGATCGAAATGTAAACCAAACTCTTTAAAATCAAAGACAAATTTGCTTTCTTTTAAAATGTCGCATCGAACTGATTTCGAAACTACACAATAATAATATATATATTTTTTACAAAAGATGTGTAATGGATGTAATGGAATGAAAGTGTGCTAACGATATCGCTTCGAAATTTCAAGGCAACAAGACTTTCGTCTCGTTGGCCTCAATGGACGTTAAGCCCTGGCGACAAACCCTTGTGTCGTTCAGATTAATTCGGGTTCGGCCTATATCTAGCTAGAGGAGTGATGGTTGCTGGCAGGCCAGCTCAGTTCGGCGCGTAATGTCGTGGGTTCGTTCTCTAGCATCAGTCCCAAATCTCATTTCTAGAGATTCAGCCATCGATTTGCCCGATCACATACCGACAAAAAAAATCTACCAAGAAAAACACAAAACATATTATACATCTTGTGAGGCTATATCTCATACGTCACTTTACTAAGGAATTCTCGCGCGCATACCGAAATAATACCGCATTCAAGACCTGCCCGAGAGTAAAAAAATCCTTTACGTTTTTTCGATCTACGGATGAAATTCCGAAACTACTCAAAAAAAACAAAACCAAAGACTAACGCGTACAAGAAAAATCTCTCGGGTGGCCGTGCTACTCTCGGTTGGAAAACGAGCTTCAGCGGAGCTCGCCAGGCGAAGATTTCGCTGCCTGGGCTCGCCCTACCATGGCCTAGCGCTTGCGTGTCAGCATGTGTTGTGCGCGCTAGGCCCACCAATACTTACCTCAGCCGGGGTGAACCCTGTTCCTTAAAGCAAGAAGGAGGGCGGACCCTTAGGGAAACTCTCGCTGATTATGTTTTTAATTCATGTTTATTTTTATTTTTTCACTGATTCTATAAATTGAATAAGTAAATATAATATAAAGGACTTCAAAAATATCTATTTGTTAAAGAAATTTGTTCTTATTTATCATCTATGACGTAAACATGTGCAAATATTCACGTAAATTCTTTACTTTCTTATCTTACTTGATTCTAGTTGTGTATTATTCTTACTTAAGCTTTATTTTCAAGAAAATAATCAATTTTTAGGTTCTGTACGTTCTGCAAATGCCTTACATGAATTTGTAGTTTGCTTTTTTAATATACATGGCCGATTTTATAGTGTGGGTAAGGAGAAAGGGTACACATATACATACATACATACATACATACACACACACATATATATACATATACATACATACATATACACATATATATAAATATATACACTCACATACACAAACACACACACACACACACACACACACACACACACAAATATATATATATATATATATATATATATATATATATATATATATATTTGTTCTTGTTTTCGATGCATAATAAATCGTTTTACAGTGAACAGTCAATCAATTGTGATTGAAGAGTCAACTAACTTTTATTTCAGGCCTTCGCAAAGTGTACGACCCAAGGTATATAAACTAGACATGGTAGCATATTCCCGATTCCCAAATGCGTTCACTACTGCGCATGTACGTCACTGAGGCCTGAAGTCGCCGAAATGACACACGTAAGGCCTGCTGTGCGAGCGAGATGGAAGAAAAGCTGCGCATGAGTTTACCATGTCTAGTTTATATACCTTGTGTACGACCTAACAATTTAAGTTGCGACTTGCTTTTTAAATTTAAATAATACATGCGCATTTCAATCGACATTAGACGAGTTTGCCTCAGTCGCAGGCTAATTCTAATGTTCAGGCAATTCTGAACTTAAACCGAAATTATTATTTTTTGTTTTTTGTTTTTGTGTAAATGGAAAATAAATTTCTGTCTCCCCAGCGCGAATTTCTAGGTGACGTAATGGTCCATCATCCAACACACTACTCGGATATCCTGGATTTGTATCGTATATAATCCTCTTATGATTAATTGATCAAAGGACTTTTGAGCACCACAGCAAAGTATTATTCAAATGAACTCTCAACCGATTATTCCTATTCTTCGCGAGTGCGCTACGGACTAGTTTCACTGGCGAGAAAGAGTTTTCGAACGTCGATATTTTTAACCTAATAATTAAAATAAAACACTTCTCTTGACAGCATTGGTTTTAGTTATTAATTAAAATAATTTATTAATCTTCTCTCTAAATTAACCGAAAAAAATTAATAATCTAATTCAACACTAAAATAAATCCATAAATTTGCCCATGATCACCAAATCCGGGCTTTGCGGTGATGTTTCTATAACATGTGGACAATTATATAGCAGCCAGTTGCGAAAAATCCACGCTTTATGTTTGGGATCGTTATCTTTTTCAAGAAAAAAATCAAGAGCAATTCCTAAGTTCTCACCTGTCTTTAATTTTTAAATATTCTTTATTCATAGTTGTGTCCCCAAATTTTAAATTACGAACCCCATTGTAGTTCATAGCTCCCCCACCATTACATTTTTACCAGCATGCCTGACTGCACAACTAAGATTTTTTTATCTAGTTCTTTGTTTACTTTTCACCATACTTTTACTTGCTTCGTGTCACTGTTAAATAAATTGAACTTGCTCTCGGCAACAAAAATAACCTTCTTCCAAAAATCTACGTCCTTGTTTTTGTACTCTTTCGCGAAGTTCAATCTTTTTGTTTTGATATTTTCATTTAAAAGCGGTTTTCTACTAGCGACACGAGAGTGAAAACTGCTATCGAAATTTTTTTTTATTGATCCCGCTAAAAATTTTGAATTTCAAACCAAGTTCAGTTGAACTTGCTTTGGAATTTTGTTTTATTTCCCGAGTTATAAAATTTTCATCGTTTTTTGTTATTTTTTGGGTCGTCCTGAACGTGATTTATCCTCGATAACACCTTGAAAATATCTTTTACAGATATTACACACTGTGTTCACACTTAAATTTAAAATACCTCGTAAAATTTTGCTTTTATGGCGATGATAAATAACTAAGGATCGGGTGTTGATATCCGTATTTCCACCAGTTTTAACAATATTTATAACAAGTTTATTTGCAAACAAATTCGATGGACCAGAACTAATTGCATCAAGAAAATCAAGTAATCAAAAATTTATTTACTATTCCAACGATGACTAAACAATACCTTTCCCGTTATTTTACATGAAAGCGTTCCAAAACTTATTCACACCATTTTTGATGATCATGGGCAGATTTATGGATTTAATTTAGTGTTGAATTTGATATTTAAGTTTTCTTCCGTTTTGGAGGAAAGATTACTAAAGAAATTATTTTAGTTGATAACTAAAATGAATGCTGTAAATAGAAATATTTTATTATTATTTATTATTATTATTTATTAGAATCAAAATATCTACGTTCCAAAACTTATTCGCACCAGTGTATGTCAGTATAGCAGTAAAGACTAAAGCATAATTTGAAGATTTTTGACATATCCTTCTCTATTTTGTATAACCATTGACTGTTAGACAATTTCTATGTGATGTTGAAAATTAATTTATAATCAGTTCAGACAAATATTTTGACCCATTTCTTTGCCACCGCAAAGTATCCTTTTCATTTCCATATGTTCCAAAACGATCCGAATTTAGCTTGTTTTCCATTTTAACAAATCTGTTTCGATAAGGATCAGGGATTTAGATCGATTCTTTATGCACTCAAACATTCTGCAAACTCAACAGGTTTTTGGGAACAAAATAATATTAAAGAAAAAATCTCACACATAAATCTCTGAAAATGCCAAAAATGATTTGCAACCACTTTTGTCTAAGCGAGCTTAATTCAGTTTAAGGAGTTCAAAGCCGAAAAATGTAAAAACATGCTTTTGTTGCCAGGAGAGAATAAAAATGTGTGGAAGCAATTGCGTAGTATAAAGAAGACCAATGCCTACATATATATGCGAACTTTGATGCCAATCTGCATAACCGAATCCATTGAATTGGTGCTAACGCTGAGAAGGGGGCGTTTGACGTATGAAGTGAAAAAATATTAACGAACTGATGCTAAATCTCATTAGAAATTTACAGCTTGAATCCAATTTAATAGCTGCCAAAAAACGCAAATGTTTTATTGGCGTTTCCGTGTTCTGAGAATCAAATCATTCGGCTGACCTATTTCCACTCTTCATGTGTAAACATTAGATTGTTACGTTCGCTTTTTTCCATTGAGTGATGATACAATCCAGATTCTCAATGGAAATTAGTACTCGAACTTGAAAACATTTTTTTCTAGACGATGCTATTTTTAATGTGTAATCAAATGCTTGCAGTATTCTTTGAACTGCTAACGTTTGTTTAAAAAAAATCGTTCAAGCTTTAATGTAAATCTTAAAATTGATGATTATATCCAAAAATAAATGTTCTAAAAACGATCATCTATAATTTTATTCGACGAGAAACAAGAACATACAGTTGCTCACCTAATTAAGAGTACACGCATGTATGAATAACTACAACTTGAATAACTCAAATTGCTGTTAGATTTCAGAAAAGAAATACTTTCTATATTCAAAAAAATATTTTCTATGATATTAATCTTATTATAATATGAAATTTTACATTTAAATTTCGTTTTAACGCGAAAAACATAAATATGACACAATTTTACCCTCACAAAATTGAGCGAACACTTAATAAAATGTGTGATATTACTTAGTACCGCAAAATATGATAAATTGCTCCATCCCACTTTCGAGTGTTCTTTTGTTTACAGTTATTAAATTTATCATTCGTGTTCTAGTTTAAGAGTAGTGCCGTTTGTTACGAAAATGCTTAGCACTATAAAAGAGACTGACTTGTCTAGACGGTAAATAGTTATTAAATTACATTCTGACGGGAAATCTTTACGCGAAACAGGAAGAATAGTGGGCAGAACCCATTTCACAGTCCAATAAATTATAGAAAAGTATACACAGTGCCACAATTTTCCAACGAGACTTTTCTCATCAAACTCAAACAATTCAATATTTTTCAAAACTCTTTATTTGTTATTCAAAGTACTCCCCTTCCGCATCTATAGACTTTTTACAGCGACTTAAAACAGATTTAAACGAGTGGCACATATCCTCAACCGATATTGCCTTCAGTTGTCGCGTCGCCGCTGCTTTGATGGTCTACGTCATCGAAAAAACAACCTTTGAGCACCTATTTCAGTTTCGGGAATAGAAAGAAGTCACATGGTGCCAAATCAGGCGAATACGCCGGGTGGTCAAGCACGCAGATCTGATTTTTCGCTAGAAATTGGCGTACAAGAATGGCATTGTGAGCAGGTGCGTTGTCGTGTAACAAGCACCAACAATCCGGATCTTCGTATTCCGGCAACGTACGATGAATTCTTGCAACCAAACGCCGTAGAACTTCAAGGTAGAATACTTTCGTTACGGTTTGGCCACTTGGAAGATACTCGTGATGCAACAGACCCCGGCTATAGTAGAAGGCGATCAGCATTGCTTTGATTTTTGATGGTGCTTGACGCGCATCTTGGGGTTTTGGTTCCCCGGAGACTTCCAGGCGGCACTTTGGCGCTTTATTTTGGGATCGTATTGATAACACCATGTCTCGTCTCTAGTTACAAAAGATTTTGTGCAGTTGGGGTTGTTTTCGGCGAAGCTAATCATTTCTTTCGAGTGGAAAACACGATTCAATTTTTGTTCATCTGTTAAATGGTGCGGAACAATAGTGCACAGACCTTTCTTTTCTTCAAATCCTCCCTGATAATAAGGCGTACTGTCTCTCGATTGATGTGCAAGTCCTCAGAAATCCTCGCCACAATTGCATTTTCATCTTCAGTGAGGTAATCACTAACTTTTTTGATTGCATTGGCGGTGCGAGTCGAATGAGGCTTCGGCTCTCGCTCATCGTCTTCAACTGACTCGCGAAAACGTTTATGCCACTTGAAAACATTCGCTCGAGCTAAACACTCATCTCCGTAAACTTTTTGCAACGATTCATACATTTTTGTGGCATTTACGCCAGATTTAACTTGAAATTTTATGAAAATGCATTGTTCCATTTTAATTTTTCCGACACAATGCTTTTTTTACTGTCACGCGAAATGTCATAACTCAGCCATTTGTCAAGCTAGCGCAACCAACTTGAGCGCGTTCAATTGGTGAACGTCCCACCTTTCTAATGATTCTCACAAATGGCGCTACGTGTTTAAGTGGAAAATTCAAAGTCTCGTTGGAAAATTGTGGCACTGTGTAAATGTACAGATATTCTAAGGAACGAGGAGAGAAACGGTTTATCATGCGGAGAATTAAGGAGAATCCTAAAAGCAGTGTGCCCAACTTGTCGTGTGAAGTGTCTTCATGTATCAAGGAGTCGCTATCAGCAGAAACAGTTCGTCGCGTTTTGCGGGATGATGGATACAACGGTAGAGTTGCTAGACTTATCAACTTATTCGGTTCTGACGGTAAGGTTATCGTTTGGGAAAAACCAAATATGTACAGAGCTGAATAACAAAAACATATGCCCAACTGTAAAGCATGCGGAGGTTTAGTCATGGTATGAGGCTCTATGGTAACTAATAGCATTGGAAAACTGGAGTTTATCGACAGTCATGGACAAAATGAAATATTTAGGTATCCTGTGAAAAAATTTGAAGTCGTCTGCAGAAAAAATATAAATAAAAATAAAATATATTACTTTCAGCACGATAATCACATGTAGATAAAGAGTGGTTGTTGTACAACGCTCCCAAGCTCCTCAAAACTCCTCAGTCTACTGATCTCAACTCAATTGAGCATTCGATTCGATTCGATTGAAAAACTGTAATGCTACGAATAAAATTCACTTAAAAGTAAAAAAGATTTACAAAAAAATTAGCAAAATCGATACCTCGGCGTTTAGAAGCAGTTACACCAGCCAAGGAATATACATCAAAATATTAAATAAATTAATTATTACATTTTTGTACTGAAGTATTTTAATTTAATAAGCTGTACGATTAATGATGTGTCAATGAAAATCTGAATATTTTTTTATTTTTGTTCAAGAAAACGCTTTTATACATTTATTTCGAAAATGAACTAATATGTTTACTATAATGTTGCTCTTTCGTACCAATAAAAGAATTTCTATAAAACGAAATAACAAGTTGAATTATTTAGCAATTAGTAATTTTGATATGAGTGTACGCTCAATTATGTGAGTAACTGTATTTATCTGTAAAAAAAAGTATGTTGTTGTATTTCACATTATAGCGGAAGGCTCAAAAAGTATTATTCTGATTTGAAACTTGCATCAAAAACTGTATATGTGGATTAATTATAAATTTGTTCTGACAATTCACAAAATGCTGAGTAGTTAAATTTGGCCTATCGATTGTTCAAAGACATAATTTTTTGACAAATAGTTTCGTAATCTTTTAATAACCGACTGTCTCTTATTTTTTTTAGATCAATTTAGATTCTCTACAAAACAAAAGCTTATCGTTGGAACAAAAGACGTACAGTATTTCCAATGGGACAGTTTCTAGTAGTATACTAGAAATTCGATGGCCTCTAGGAGTGCCTGTAGCCAGCAAACCGGACACACGTCACGATCTCCTCACATGGAACCTAGTTAATTTTACTCATACTTTCATGCCGAATCACAAATCTGTTATAACGCCACTATCTAGAATAGATTCAGAAGATTTTCGTAAGATATTGAACAAAAGCTTGACTTATGCTAAGCACCGATACCCAGACTTGAAATTCGAATCAATACATACTGCATACCGGAAATTTGATCCAACTCGTGGGATGGACTATCACTTGCACTTGCAATTTTCAGATACGAAGAAGAGCCAATTGCTGATTAAAAGGTATTTGTCGATTCGCAAAATTGAATTTTTTATGTGTAAACTGTACGCGTGAATTTCTTTGAACAGAAGCAAACTTTCCCGTAATTGCACCCTTCACTTTGCTTGTAAGAACAAATCAGTATTTTCCATGCCAAATAAATAAATCCCCGGGAAGCAAAGAACTTAGCTCTTGTTTTAGATGCATGACGTTTTGTTTGTTTTCTTTCCAACTTAAAGTCTTGTATGATTAAGGAAGCACCTAAAAATTTTAATGGAGTATCAAACTACAAAATTTGCTAATTTTAATTTCGTGAAAATTCAAATTGACCGCTTGCTCCTGGCGTGAACATGGCATCGCTATTGGGTGCGAAAATCGCCGACAAATGTTTGTTTTGTGTAGCATTAATTTATACTCCATTAGTGATCTAGAAAATGTTTTACTGTATATTTACTGGAATCCTGTCTATAAACTAGTTTGAAAAAATAAATAAAGAAACTCGTATTATTCATATCTAGATTATTAAATCCCAATCGCCCTGTCCGATAAAATAGAAATTACATAAATAAATTTTTCAGCTTTGAAGTTGTGAAACCATTGGGAAGGGTGGAAATCGTGTCTTCACCATATGTAACAGAAAGCACGCGGGTAGCAATTTTGCTGCCCACTTTCGAGCATCAAGCTGCAGAGTCTTTGGAGTTTGTCAAACGTTATGAAAGGACTTGCATGGAGAACCAGGACAATACGTTTTTGATGGTGGTAAATAATAAAATTTAATGTTGTATGCATTTGTTTGGTTATTTAAAGTTCACTTGTAGATATTTTTATATGGCTTGGACTCCCCCAGCAGAGGCGATGACGATAAATTTACGAATTTGAAAAGTTTGGCGTTGGATCTCTCTAAAAAGTTTAAAACGGACGGGTCTCGAATTGCTTGGGTGTCGATACGATTACCCGCTGACTATAGTATTGCTTCCAATTTAAAAGATGTAATGATAAACTCAATGTACGCAAGGAATGAAATACTCAGTTTAGCAGTTATTGATCTAGCACTGCGTAAAATTGGGCTTGACAGCCTTGTTCTCTTGGGATCAAATTCAATGCAATTCAAAGCGGATTTTCTCAACAGGGTAAGTTTATTTGTAGTTTTAGGGTACTACTGTAAGCAGATAAATTAGCGGTACATATGCTGTAATATCAGTATATTTAAGAAAACATCTCTTTCCAAAGAACATATTAGATTGCATTGAATGGCTCAATCTATACTCCATCAATCTATTAGAATTTTTCAGCCCTCTTCACTTCGCTCTCACAATCAACTGTAGCAACAGACGATTCATACATACAGCTTGAGGATTAAATCTGCTTTCTTCGCTTTAGCAAATTGTCAGTTACATGTTTTCTTTGATATTTCATCATGTCACCAACTGTTTAATTTTTCGGCAAGAAACGAAATAATGTTGTTGGCAGTTTTACTTCGTAGTTTATTGATTGCAAAAGTTGGAATAATAGGGAGTAATATCATCAATTGCAACGAACATAAACTATTACAAATCAGTCTAACTATAGCTATGTTATTATGGTTGGTTTGTTGGTTGTAGTGGCAGCCCTCTTTATCAAAAGATGGCTCACTTAGGCCACGATAGGCCCATTGTGATACCACAAAAAGATAAGGGTGGCACTAGAACCTGTGAGATGACGAGAACCATTTTGATTCTCGTATGAAGTTGGCTATGCAGCTGATATTTAAATCAACTACTTCCGTGAGGCTGTCCAGGAAGAGTGAGCCTAAGGTTTTCATGCGTTTCCTGGACAGTGCTGGGCATTCGCACAGAAAATGTTGGATTGTCTCTTCCTCTTCTTCCGATCTGCAACTCCGGCAGAAATCGTTGAAGGGAATGCCCAACCTTTCTGCGTGTCTGCCAATTAGACAGTGCCCCGTCAGTATGGACACGATAGAACTCAAGGTTTCACGACTCGTGTTTAGAAGCTGCTTGGTGCGTCTGGTACTCAGTGCACGCCAAGTTTGCCTGGTTGTCCTGTAGGTTTCCTCCAGCAACCAGGCCTTATTTGCAGCCTTCATGTATTGCTGCCTGAATCCCAGCTTTATGAAAGCTAGAGATTGGCCGACTTGGGGTATGAGTGTATACTCCTGGAGCTCAGTGCCAGCTCTCGCTAAGGCATCCGCTTCGCAGTTTCCCGGTATATCACTATGCCCCGGTACCCAGCAAAGAATCATTTCACAGTGATGCGACATCACGTTCAGTTGTGTACGGCATTCCATTACAATCATGGATGAGGTGTACACGTTGGATAATGCTTGGATAGCAGCTTGACTGTCAGAGAAAATGTTGAGGTTTCTTATGGAAATTTTCTGATTTCTCAGCCAGTCTGCTGCTTTGTATATTGCGATGACCTTTGCCTGAAAAACACTGCAGTGTTCTAGAAGCCGGAAGGATACTTTTAGGCCTAGCTATTCGGAGAAAACGCTAGCTATGTTATTATATACCACAAACATATTTTTTGCACTCAGGAAACGCATAAATCACTGTTTTTGTTGCCCAATTGAATTTGGGGAAATTTGCGTTTACAAACACTTTGGAGTTTTTTGGTTTTTTGCTCTCTCAGAAACTAGTTCCTGGCGAGTTCATCGGACTGGATGAAATAAAAAATTGTTTTCTAGTTATATATTCATCACAAGTTTCTTTGTGTAGAAATCACGTACTGAAAGCTGCTTTTACGCTATATTTGCGGGCCATTTGTTTAATCGAAATTTAGCCTACAATTACAATTCGTTTTCGGTTAGACTCAATGTGTACGGATTTATGTTTACAGATAAGAAGTATCACTATTTTACGCGGCTTACTTTTGTAAATTGTTCAAACAATATCGTAGTTTCGTGAAGACAAGATCAGTTGTTTATATTTTAGCTATTTTTGGCAAATCTCTTTAATTGGGCGTAAGTTCTAACAAGACTTCCTCGCGAGCTAAATGCTTGCAAATAAATTATCTGTAATTATATTTTTCCCATAATTTTCATATAGTCCAGTCAAATGTTAGTTTAACCATGCATTTTGAGCTGGCAGGCAAGTTTTTATTCCAAAGTGTGATCAGTTCAATAGTCAGCTTAAGTTCAAGTTTCTGGGATCGCAACTCCAATCGGGGGCCATGTTAAGAAGAAGAAAAGGTGGGACACCCCATATCTCAGAAACCATGGTTCCCAAAAAAATGTGTAAGGCGAATTTGGCAAAAATGGTCCCAAAAGAATTAAAGCTGCGACCCCAGAAACTTGAACTTAAGTTCACTGTCAGACAAGCTACACATTGCAACTAAAAACTGTCTGCTTAACAAAATGCTCTGTTTTAACAACGGAGGTTTGCCATGGAAAGCCGATTATTTGGCTTAAAAAGGCATTTTTAACGAGATCCTCCTTTTGGGAAGCAATATCAACGGCCAATGTACAGTGATTACAACAAACGATATCGCAAATGACTTGTGATAAAAAAGATAAAAAACAATTCCAAGCATGTTTCGTGGCAAACGTGAAAACAACGAAGAGTCCGCGCTTGGAAGGTGATCCCCCTTTTCTGGTATCGTTTTTGGCGTGCAACTCTTTTATTATTGACACCACGTAAAAATAATGTATGCACAAGTCGCGGAAAATTTAATTTTACGTAAGTTTGCTCTACATAACTTTTTTGTGGGTGCCATGGTTTCTGAGATATAGGGTGCCCCACTTTTTCTTTTCAACATGGTCTCAAAAGAATTAGAGCTGCAACCCCACAAACTTGAACTTAAGCAAACTATTAAACTGGCCTCACATTGCAATGAAAACTTGCCTGCAAACTCGGTTGACGTCAAAATTCGGACCATTTCATTGGACTATTATTACAAATTCTTTCAAAGGCACTCCTAATGGTAAGTTCAATATTGCCTGAGTAGAGAAAGCCATTTATGATATTTTTACTTCAAATGTCTACAGCTAACCAAAATTTGACTCCGAATTTGCCTATACCACTGCATATACTAAAAAAATCTGTATGTTGCTTTTGTAAGAAATAGTTGTTCATCTTTGCTTAGGTTCTAATCTAGTTTGTAAGAAGCTTGACTTTTATCAATAAATGAGTTCTATTTTTCGGAAACTGATTCCAATTTGTCAAGCGATTAATCCCTCGCTTTTTTGTCGAAGCGAATGAATCTCATAATTTTTAAAAATCTGTTTCTATTCATATTCTCCAATTTTTTGAACACAGATTTGGTACTATCTCTTATACCGATTCTTATCGTCTGGGAAGTACTATGTCCTAAAATTTTAAATACGGAGAATTACTAAATTTTGATAGAAAGAGTGATTGAAGGAAACGGAGGTGGTTTTAGTCGGTAGAAATCCGACATGCCGAGAGGCAGGAGCTGATCGGTGTCTTTTGAAGATTTTCACCTCCCAACGTTGAAAAAAAAGTTACGGCGATCGATTCGGAGTTCTGCTATGAGACTTAATCGAAGAGCACTTGCACTTGCACTTTGTCGAAACCTTACTAGGAGTATACTTGCGCCAAGAGAGCCGGGGCCCCAGGGAGTTGTGCCCCGCCGGCATCGGTGAAGAATCTGTTGGTTGCAACTTGGTGGCTGCGGTTAACACGCAAAGCGGGTACAGTCATTTCAAATACAGATTGAAACCGGAAGCTATTCAGCAATCCTTCTGTATTGTGGTACATTGGCGTGCTGTTGCTTCCCAAAGAGCGGTAAGGATGCTGATAGGTCCGAATTGGTACCATGGTTGATGAAGAAGTGTTTGGTTTTGAGTTTAGTGGAGCTGATTGTACTTGTAACTTACTTCGAAAGTTGGTCCTGAAGGAGATATTTTTTTTAGTGTCGTTTTGAAGGAAGTTGGGTTCGCTATGTTTTTAATTTTGTCCGGTAGTGTATTGTAAAAGTTAGCTGCTTTGTTCAAGGGATTTTCTTTTAGCCGATCAGTTCTGGCAAATGCGATATCTGTATTATTCATGTTTCTCATTCTGTAAGTGTTTTTCCCCTCAATTCTATCTAATTTCACAGCGGTACACTCATTACGGTGTAAATTCTTATGTATGAATTTGGCACTTTCCATGGAAATCATGCCTTGCAAATTCAATTCGTGGGCTGTTTTGTAAACTTCGCTCGTTGGAGTTGACACATGAAGATTGTAAATGTTCTTATACGCCTTATATAATCTGGAGATGATCATGAGGTTACCGTTAGAGGTTTGGCTCCAATTCAAGATGCCGTAGGAAATTTTGGAAAGGAGATGCGCATACAAAATTTGGATTTTTTTCTTTGGAAAGAAGTAGAAGCGACGTAGAAGACCAATGAAGACAGTCAGTTTTTTCCTTAGATCATTTATGTGTGGAGTCCATGTTAGTTACTCGTCTATTAGAATTCCTAGACATTTTATTTGTTCTACTCTTTGCAGGCTTGTGTCATTGATTTTTACGTGTGGTTGTATGTCAGTCTTGTTCTTATGTTTGAAAATAATATATTTTGTTTTCCCCTCGTTTATTGCCAATCTACTTTGAAGCCAATACCAATACTTGTTTAGGTCATTATTTATTTTTTGTTCAATTTCGAGATTAGTTTTACCTGAGTATACAAGCACATTATCATCTGCGTACATAACCACTTTCGCAACAAGGTCTGCTTTTTTTATTTGATATAAAGTAGAAATAGCGTTGGTCCTAGGATCGAGCCCTGCGAAACACCTATGCTAAATTCAGCAGTTTTACTTTTGACACCTCCAATTAGTGTATTTTGAAATCTATCCGTCAAGTAACTGCGTATTAAGGGGACATTGGCCTTTGAAATTGAAAAAAAAACACTTTTTAAAAATTTTATTATGGAAAAACTATTATATTTATTGACAAAATTTCTTTTGGACATTGTACAACAGTCTTTTGTCATTTGTAGTTTCCTTGGTTGCTGTAGAGGGCATCATCCAAAAGTTACTTTTCAAACGGTAGGACATATTGTGGACCTCCTGTAACAGATTTTTGAAAAATTCAAAATGGATTCTATTCTTGAGACTCAAAACTATCCAATAAGCCTCTCCAACTCCAACTCATACTTTTTCATATTTTGAAGTTTTTGTATGTATATTCCTGAAAAATTCGAAAAAACGGCATTTTTTTGGGGTTAAGTCACCTCCGTAAAAAAAGGAAGAGGGTATTTTTTTAAACTTTTGGAGGCTTATTGTTTACTATTTTCAATAAGTAATCGAAAGCTTTTTGGTTTTTTTAACTCTTATGTGAGTGACAAAAAAACAACTTCATCAGAGTGACGAGGTACCCGGGTACCTTCATTCAGTTTACTATTATTTTAGTGAAGCCAAGCGGGCGGCCAAAACGGTGGACGGATGGACTGGGGTACGCGGTTATCGGCGCACAAGTAACACTTATTCAGCGCATCGTGCTTGTTTTTGACACTTGATAGTATACTGTAGCGGCTGGCTACCAAATGTTGTAAATATTTTCTTAGAATAAGTGAAATGTAAATACGAATGAAAGTCTTAGTAGTCATGTACATATTGTAAAAATCCTTCACCATTCCTGTGTGCAATAAAACAATTACCCTGATATTAGCAAGCGACCGAAAGAAAAAACATTCCAACCATTCACAGAACAAGAGTTGGATGCATTTTTTGGCATTCTAATTTGTAGTGGAGAACATAGATCTAATAGAGAGCATTTGACAGAAATGTGGAAACCTCATCATTTACCATTATTTCGAGCTGCAATGTCCCATGATAGATTCAAATTATTCTTACACGTCATAAAGTTTGATAATGTGATGCGTCCTGAGCGTTTGTCAGCTGATAAAGCAGCCGCTATACGAAATATTTGGACTATGTTCATTTCAAATTTGAATAAAAAATATAAACCACGTGAAAGTATTACCGTTGACGAACAGCTGTATGGGTACCGTGGGCGGACCCGCTTTACTCAGTACATGCCATCGAAATCAAAAAATATGGAATCAAAATATTCTGGGCTTGTGATGCAAATAATTCCTACCCCCTCAATGGACAAATATATACTGGACAGTCAAGTGATGGTAATCGTCAAACAAATGTCGGAGAACGCACTGTTTTAGATCTTGTATCTAAACATAAAACTTCTGGAAAGAATGTAACAACAGACAATTTCTTTGCGTCTCTTCAACTGGCTCATTCCTTGAATTCGTGGAACATGACACTTGTTGGAACAGTGAGAAAAATAAACGGTTTCTCCCTATAAACATGGAAGCACACAAGGCAATTTATTCTTCGAACTTTGCCTTTAGTAAAGTAGCAACTGTGTGCTCTTACGTGCCTAAAAAGAATAAAGCGGTAATCATGCTGTCTTCGATGCACATGCTACCAGTTATTGAAAGTAATAAGGAAACTGCTAAGCCTGAGATAATTTTGTATTACAATAAAACCAAAAGCGGAGTGGATAACATGGACAAGCTAATAGGAGAATATACCGTAAAACGCAGGACGAATCGGTGGCCTTTAGCACTTTTTTACAATCTCATTGACATTGCAGCGTTGGCAGCATATATTATTTATATGGAGCATAATCCACAATTTGTCTCAAGTGATAAACGTAGAGAGTTCTTGAAATCCTTGAGTCTACAACTATGTCGTGAAAATATAAAGCAGCGATCAAAAAAAAAAAAAAGTTGATTTCAAAATTACATGTTAGATCTGCCATGCAGGATGTGCTTGGCCAAGAATTACATTCCTTCCTGATTCCTTCCGGATCTACGACTTTTACAAGTCAAACTAGACGAGATTCTACAGGCCGTGTTGCGATTGTTGGAAGCTGCTTCATGTGCAGAGAACTGAAACGCAAGCAAAGAAAAACGCGAAAAGCTTGCACTAACTGCAGAAGACCAGTTTGTGATGAACATGCTGTAACTCGTCCAATATGTAACACCTGTTTCGAAAGTTATTCTAATTCTTCATGAATTTTTAGTATTTCGAATATGAAATTAGAATTTTTTTTTGGCAATATCATACAAAACACATAAAAGTACCTGGGTACCTTGTCACTCTATTATGGGTGTTCAAAATGTTTTAGCTTCCTCAACATAGTGTGAATGGGTTAACGGGGACAAAACATAAAAAGAATATGATTTACAAATAGTCAAGAGCTCTCACAAAGCCACAGCTATGTATAATGTGTAAAATATACTTTTTCTTAAAATTGAAAATGCAAAAGGTACCCGGGTACCTCGTCACTCACATAAGGGTTAAAATCGGTCGAGCAGATTCGGAGAAAAATGTCTTACCAGTTTGAAAAAGGTAGTTTCGAGAAAAACAAATAGATTTTGCGATCCACACTGCAATTTCAGTCACATCTTTGCCAGAAAACTTGCTTTTCGGAGAAATCTTCCAAATCAAATTGTTGTAACTTTCGTTCCTATTTTGAGTATTTTTGCCAAGACATCTTTGCAGCAACTCATCATTACTAAGTGGCTCGTAAACTAGCAAAATGTAGCCACAAATGCTTGGATCTAGTGGTGGCTATATGTATACCAAAGATGTTTACACCAGGAGAAGAAGCAGCTGGCGCGCCGCGCTACACGCAAGAATAGAAACCGGTTTTTACCCATGGGCATACGCTGTTACAATTATAGCTGTAACTTTTTTTCTATTACGAATTTATTGATGAAATTTTAGGAGGCAACTTTTGAACGTATATAGATTCGAAATATGTAAAAATCTCAAAATCGATTTTACGAAAATTTCAAAGGCGAATGTCCCCTTAATTCATTTGCTTTTCCAACAATTCTATATTCACCGAGCCTGGTGATTAAAGTTTTATGTGTAACTGTGTCGAAGGCTTTCTTCAGGTCCACGAAAACTGCTGCAACGTAGTGGCCCTTATCCAAGTACTCATTTACAAATCTAATCACATCAGGAATGGCATCTGTTGTGCCTTTGTCCGCCTGGAGTCCGTACTGGTTTCTATCCAAGATTTCGTTTTGCAATAAGAGTTCTTTGATTCGGGGATCTACAATTCTTACGAGGATTTTACTTAAGGAATTCAAAAGTGAGATTGGTCTGTAATTGTTTGGGTCAGTTTCATCACTCCCTTTAAAAATCGGTATAAATGCAGAGATTTTTAAGTATTCCGGGAATCTTCCCTGCCTAATACATTTATTTATTAATTTCGCGTTTAGGGTTATCATCCTTTAAATACAGTGGAATATGTGATATACCCTGTTAATCGTCATCCTTTTGAATTCAGCATTCTGTTGAAGGGATGTAACTTTCAGAATCGGCCAAAAACTCTCCTTTGGTTTGGCTCGGAACAGTTCTCCTGGCTGCTTAGGCTGGGTACTAGAAACCCCGGACACTCTTTCTGCAAGATACTAGTTCGGCTATGCGACTTTTCCCAGGCATAGCCGGTTGGGCCTCCCCAGTCTTTCTCAGCCACAGCGTTGGAAAGCGGAATTTTGTGAAAAGATGTATCGCCTTTTGGGCTCCATTATTTTTTTGTTCCACTTTTACTACCAAAAACATTAAAAATTTTGTCACACGCTGTTTGCGGTATTGTTTGTTGCAATCAGTGTATATTTGCGGGTGTTATTGAGTTCAAAGAGCAAGAAGTGGAAAAATCTGCCCAATAAACGGCTCACGAGGGATAATCATCTAGTGCTGACCGAGCCTTCTTTAGGCAGGCGAATATTTCATCTTAACAATGAGCGCAAGTTAAAGTTACTTGGGTTATAGACTCCATTAATTGGCCGCTGTCTTGTAAATAAAAGTTAAAATTGTATCTCCCCAAGTTTCAGTAACCGTGTCTTCTACGAAAAAGTTGTGTATGACAAACTTGTGAAGCATTTAATTCTCAACATGTACTTGCAATATTTTCACGTATCTGTGGTAATAATAAATTTAGTTAGTGTACGCATCATATTCATTTTTGGGTATCATCGTGATATCATCATAAACAGGTTTTAGGCTTGCGTTTGCCTTAGAAAATGTATGGCGCTTTCACCAATGGGCATTATTTGACACGCTGCAAATCGTTCCATTTATGGTACAACGAAACACTCCACGTAAATTAGATAGATAATTTCACGTTCCATAATTTTTATGCAAAGTCTTGTTATGTAAAGTCAATAGTTTTTCGATACACAATGAAAAAAACCGTTTTAAAAATATGAGCCTGTGTGGTTGCAATGAAAGTAGTAAGCAAAAACAAGATAGACAATTTAATTTTAAACAAAAAAAATCCTAAGTAGTATACAGTAGACTCCCGATTATCCACGAGCGGATTAATCACGTTGCGCTAGTTAAATCCGAACTACACGAAAAGTCGAAAAAAAATTAATTCTGATCTGTTCTCGATTTGAGTAAAGACTAACTATATCCAATCTTAGATTGACTTATTTATAATTGTTTCTTATCTGTTATTTCCCACGGCTCGAAATTTAATTAAATATTTCGCCGGATGCGAATCTGCAATTCTGCAGTTTGTTTTGTTTATGAAGAGTCTGCGTTTTTAATTAGAGGATAAGCAAAAATGCATTGAAGCAGATTTGTTTTGGGTGCAACAATGTATGGTCTATTGAGGAGAGGATGTTGGGATTGGGAATTTGTTCGTTATGTGGGCATTCTTTAGAGGATGGCTATACGTAACTCGCTTGGTTATTGAATCAAATGAGTTGAGACTTGAAGAATCGAATGAATAGAAGAGTTGGGAGTCGGGAAAGACGAAAGTTGTGATAGTGGGAGAAGGCAAGGAGAGTCGTACATAATTCTTAGTAATGAATCGTTTGATAGAGCGCTCTTTCAAATGAATTCTCATTTACTTGCCCACCACTAGTGATTGTCTCAGTGACGCATTGACTCCCGTGTGAGTAACATTTGAGTGCTTAATTATGTACTTTAATTATTGCCGTAGTTTTGTTTTCGAGTGACGAGTTTAGGTTCAAGATGGATAAACGGAAAAGAGTTGTTTTGCCTATTAGGAAAAAGCTAGAAATTATCGGAAAGTTTCAGAAAGGACATACGATCAAATCAATTACCGTTGAGTTTAATGTACACGAAGCAGCAGTGCGCGGTATAATCAAGCAAAAGGAACATTTGTTAAAGTTTGCGGCTTCATCAGATTCCTCGTCTTCTATGAAAAAACGCAAAACAATGAAAAAATCAACATACGATGAACTGGACACAGCTTTATTAGAGTGTTTCAACAACCAGCGAGCACAAACCCCGTAAATGGGCTTGTTTTTGCAGCAAAAGCAAAAAAAAATTCACCACCCTGGGCCTAGAGGGACTGTTTGATGCATCAAGTGGTTGGTTGTCGAAATTTAAAAAAAAGTCGTGAAATCAGAGAACTTAATATTCAGGGGGAAAATTAAGTTCTAACGAAGAGGCAGCAAAAATTTTTTGTATGAATTTCAACAAATATGTAACCGATGACAATTTGTTACACAAATTTATAATGCTGATGTGTCAGGATTATACTGGAAATGTCTCCCATCCAAAACACTAGCTGCAGAACAAGAAAGAAGTGCGCCTGGTCACAAAGCAAGCAAGGAAAGATTGACCGTGATGTGTTGCTCCAATGCCCACGGTACACATAAGCTTAAGTCTCTGGTAATAGGGAAAGCTAACAAACCCCAAACTTTTAAAGGAACACGGTAAATTTGCCTGTTCACTACTATGGGCAGAAAAAGGCATAGATGAACAAACAAATTTTTCAGGACTGGTTCGATAAGAAATTTTGTCCTGAAGTTTGTGATTTTTTAAAATCAAAGAACCTCCCACCAACATCTGTTCTTATCCTCGATAATGCGGCTTCCCACCCTGAAGAAAGTCTTTTGCGGTCAAACGATGGAAAAATTACTGTTGTATACCTGCCAGCAAATTTAAAGGCTTTAATACGGCCCATGGACCAGGGTGTGATCGCAAATCTGAAGCGTCACTACCGTTCCAGTGTCTTGAAAAAACTTATTAATGAGGGAAACGATTTAAAAAGATTTTTAAAAACAAACTTCAGCATCTTGGATGCAATTTATGAGTGTGTAGCTGCCTGGGAAAAAGTAAAACCATCTACGCTCACAGAGTCCTGGAAAAAAATATTTCCTAAAGTCGAAGTAGAAGAAGAGGATGATCATGACTTTGACATTCAGCTGATTTAGCCAAAACTGTATCAGGTGGAAAGAACGCCAACGAAGAGGACATTTACGATTGGCTAAATGTTGACTTGTCATTGCCAGCATTTGAGGTCTTCAGTGACGAGCAAATATTGTGGCGTGCGCAGGGAATTGTGAGTGAGAGTGAGAGCGAGAGCGGGAAGGACGAAGAAACAGTTGCCGAGCCAAAAATACCGTATGCCCGCCACTACGTAGAGGGACTATTAGACTTCTTGGAAGGTGAACAGGATACAACGCTGTGTGATCTGATGATGTTGAGAAGAATTCGTTCAATCATTGTAAAGAAGGAATCGAATGCAAAAAAAAAACAAAAATTAATAAAGGACTACTTCCATTCACAATAAATATGTATGTATTGCAATTAAACATTTACCAGGATATTTTAGGCCATTTTTGAATTATCCACGATTTCGATTATCCACGAAAGTTCAGCCACCCATTAGCGTGGATAATCGGAAGTCTACTGTATATATTTCGAAATATGAGCACTAATTCTGACCTTCTACAAGATTACCTTTTTGGCCTTACACAGCATGTTATCGTTTACGCACTGTTTTATTCAAAACATGAGTGTGAAAATTTGGCATTATATACATCAATTTTCTGTTAATTTGGCTGGGCATTTTAAGAATTCGGCTAAGACTGCGGCATAAAGTCCGGAACTCTCTTTATATGATGTTTACTTTACATTGCATAGAATACATTTGGAACTGTTCTTTTTTAACACTAATTTAAACGCCTGAAATCATTCAAATCAATTATTTTGCCCTGTAAATTAGATGGTCAGATCAATAGTTTCATGTACTAACACTTAATTGCTTAGTACATTTCACATTAATTTATTAAAAACCTTCTGGAAAACTTGAAACATGCAAAACAAACGTGTTCACAATTCGGAAACACTTTCGATCTAAGAGTGTAAAAAATTAATAACATGTAACCTAAATAAATTCGCACCTTAATTCGAAAGTAATCCTTCGTATTTTATGTATTGATTTCACTTCTATAATTTTAAAAAGAAAACGTCGACCTGAATTTTCTTAATTGAATGCATAACTTAAAGTTGCTTTATATCTTTCAATTTAGGTGCGCATGAACACAATCCAAGGGTTTCAGATATACTCTCCGATTGGCTTTATGATGTATCCCTGCAATTTCGCACAATTTTGCAAAGAGTGTGATAACTGTGATGTAAGCCAGACGACTGGCTATTTCGACAGCACAAACTACGATGTGGTGTCGTTCTACAGTCGTGATTATGTTGAAGGTAAGAACCGGACTGTATATAGTAATTTACTGCATTGCTGACTTGAATACGTCCGTTTTCAGCTCGAAAGAAACTCGAAAATATAGTTCCAATAGTACGTAACGACAATGACATCGATAACTTGAACCGGCGTTCTGATAGGCGGATCAACAATGTCATCGACATGTTTGTGGCTGCTCAGCTTCCCGTTCATATATTGCGTGCCGTCGAGCCAAATCTTCGCTTCGGCGAAGCCGTTCGGAGATATTTCGACAATAAAGATGCCATGGTAGCTAAGTGCCCTTTAAGTGAAAATAATGGTGATGATAGTTTAAGTTTGCAAGGAAACTGTATTCATTTAGCCTCTAGGAAACAAATCGGTGACGCTATCATAAGATATAGAGACCGAGTAGGTGATAAAGTTAATTGAAAAAAATGCTCAACTAGTTTAAGCTGGCTACTTCTTTTCATGAGTGGGCCGATTCATATGTGAGTTGCTTAGTCAATATTGACTTTTGGTAATGAACGAGTTATATTTGTTTTAACTCATGCACATCCTCGATTGTTAGTGTTTTTATTTGCTTATTTATTTATATTCCAAAGTTCCTCGATACATCTTTTGTAATTTGCTTAGCTGGTAGATAGGATACGTACTGCAAAATTTAGAACTGAAATTGTTGTACTGTTTATTGCCAAATACTATTGTCAGTGATTACGAGCAGCTTTTATTCGCCGGTCATTCCTAAGGATTAAGTTTAGGCGACAACCAAACGGGTTGTGTATACATGTTTAAATAAAATCATAACACTGTGAGAAGAACAAAGTTTAAAAATATATTTATATACGGCAAAAGCTTTTCGAAGAACGAGTTTTTATATTTTGTAAATTTTATAAACACACTAAATTTTTTGCTCCTCTCAACAACGGGACGCTCACATTCGATTCCAAAGCTGATTCTTTGATCTTTCTGTCAAGTAAGAAGTCGACGATGGTACGACTTGCTCGTATGAGTTGTGGTCACATGTAATTTTCGTTGCGGATGATTTGCCCCACCATTACTTAAGAAGATACACAAATGACGTCGTGGCCAGCTTTTATAGCGAATATGTATCTTCCTCGTTCACTCTCAAACATCCGTCATATGGTAGGTATGCACAGCCGCACACAAAAGATTCCTAAAATTGACCGAAAAAGTGGAGTAATGCTTGTTAATTTCTTGTCATTTTTTAATAAGTAATTTGTCGAGAGAAATGTGTCATGTATTGTAGTTGTCGCGGCAAATGTCGTCTTCCTTTGGGATTAATTATTTAATTTTAAAAAAAATATTTTATTATATATTTAAGATGCCGGTTAACAATTTTGGCTAATCAAAATATGTATGCAAGAACATAGTCTGCAGTTTGTTACACATTTTCTCAACATGCAAGATTTCACATGCAGTAATACCTCAAAGTTACCGGTAGGAAGGGCCGGTGTCAATTTTTTGTAAGTCAATATCGCTTAAATTGTAGTATAATTTTCCAAACGTTAACTAAAACACTTGTATAGGAGGGAAATATGCATGGATTTCTTTTTTTTTTCTATTTATTACTGGAGAACCACATTTCAGTACATCAGCTAAATGAATCATAATTGTTTCGACGTAGAAAGTTTTACGAAATCAGACAAACTTTATTGTCGATACAATAACTTTTTCTTGACACATAGAATCTCTTCCAACGTTGGTTGGTTGTAGTGGCAACCCTCTTCGTTCAAGAGATGGCTCACTTAGACCACGATAGTCTCGTTGTGTAGGACTAGTTATGGGATGATGAGAACCATTTGGATTCCCTTATGAAGCTGACTATGTAGCTAATATTTAAATTAGCTTTTTTTGTCGTTGGGCGATGGAAATCTTCAAAAGATACCGATTTGCTCCTGCTTCCGGGCATGTCGGATTTCTACCGACTAAAACAGCCTCCTCCGAAAACCTCTCACTCCATCACTCGTTGCTTGCACTGCCCGTGTGCAATGTATTTCTTGAATGCTTGTTCATTTTAGTACTTTCCAGACGATGTACATCGGTATAAGGGATAGTACCCGTATCTCAACAATTTTTATTCAGAGTTCAATATATCCAATTTTGTTTCACATTTGTAGAATAAATCTTAGCGTTCTTAATTATTGAATTGAGTTGTCAGTAAATGCTTACGTAGCATGATTTTAAACGATATTATGTTACGCGCTTCTCTTATTGTGTTAGGTAGCTCATTGTAAAAATTTGATGCGGCGTTAATCGGATCCATCCTCAGGCGCTCTGTCCTAGCAAATTTTATTAAAATATCATTCGCGATTCTGATATTGTAGTCATTACCGCCCCCCCCCCCCATTTATCTTCATTGTTTTCATTTCTTCATGGTGTAAATTTTTAAAAATGAATTTTCGTTTTTCCATGTAAATCAGTCCGTCTACGTTAAGTTTTTGTGCTATTTTATATACTTCGAATGTAGCGGTCATTCTTTGCGAGTTGTATATGGTCTTGTTTGCTTTGGTTAGTAGCTGTGACATGCTCATGAGGTATTTTTGGTAGTTTGGTCCCTGGGTACCCAGCAAAGAATCACTTCACAGTGAAGTTACAACGAGTTCAGTTGTGTGCGACATTCCATTACAATTTTGGATGAGATATACACAGTCTAGCCATAAATACTGCCAGTAGTATCAGTGTTCGTAACTCAAAAACTATAAGGGATAGAAAATCGAATAAAAATTTATTTTAAAATATAGGAAAATGGAAATTGAATGCAGTAATAATTATTCGAAATGACCGCCATTGTTTTCGATACAGAGTTTAAGTCGTTCTGGAAAGCCATCAATGTATGTACGTATCGTTTCTATCGGAATTTCGGCAGCAGCTTTCACAATACTTTGTTTCAAGGCCTCCAAATTTGTATGGCGTTTCTTACAAGCCTTCTCTTCGAGGATATTCTACAGCCCATAGTCCAGGGGGTTTAGATCCGGACTACCGGACGGCCAATCTTGATGAGCAATAAAGCATGGAACGTTGTTCTCAAGCCACACTTGATTTGTCTTGGCTTTGTTCGCCGGGGCAGAGTCCTGATGAAACACCCAATCGATTCCGTCGAATAAATCATCGCTCAAAGGCTTGACTACGTTCTCTAGAACACCTTCTTGGTACACTTTGACCGATGCTTTCACTCCTGTTTCGCAAAAATGAATTGGTCGCCGTGATATGACACTGCCCACCAAACCATCACAGAAGTGGGATGATGATCTCTCTGGACCCTTGGAACCTTATCCTTGGCTTCATACGACGTTCTGGCATATACCCTATAATTCTGCTTGTTGAAATTCTCTTCGATGGTAAAAATTTTCTCGTCTGTGAATAGTTTATTTTTGTAGCGATTTTTGTCGTACAAGCGCAACAGCTTTTTGGATTTTTCGTGCCTAATTACTTTTAATTTCTCAGTTAGAAGGTGACTGGTACATCTTTTGTAAGCTCTCATCTAACTCACCTAAATCATCACCTCTCACCTAAATCATCACCTCTCACCTAAATCATCACGAAAAATACGAGAAACCGTCCTTGGCGATATTTTCATCTCTCTAGACATGATTTTCTGCTTGCGCAAAGCATTTCGATTGATTCTCGAGCGCACCGCTTTGATATTTTTTTAACACGTACAGAACGTGGTCTGCCGGTTCTAATACGGTCTACTATATCTCCAGTAGTTTTATAACGTTGAATAGTGCGATATACAAACCGTTCGCCAACTTTAAGCGGGGCGAGTAGGGTGGTAATCTGCTTCGTCGTCTTCCCCGCCTTAAACAAACCGATAACAGTAACGCGCACGTGATAATCGCTCCACTCCATGGCTATACAATGTAACAACTAAACCAGATGCGTTGTTTTTTCAATAGCACAGACATGTGGGGTTACATAGACAGTGTTACCAACTTTCTGGGAGCATAATTTCTCATTTTACAGGCCAATGACAATATTTATGGCTAGACTGTGTATACGTTGGATAATGCTTGGATAGCAGCTTGACTGCCAGAGAAAATGTTGAAATTTCTTATGGAAATTTTCTTTTTAACTTGTCAATATTCTTCAATTGAATGGAGCCCTTTGGTCTAGTTTGCCTTCGTATAGTCATATGGGCTGAGGACGTATCAGTTAGCGGGTGAGGAAATTCACAACCAAAGAGGTCCATAACAAAACGCAATACATTTTTGCAACTAATTTTTCCATAAAAGATGAAAATCTTTTACTCTAACGGGGCGTTTTGTTTTATCATAGACTTGCTTCAAATGGGATAATCTTCAACCTACAAGGAATGTTGCTTTGTTGCATCCAATTATCTTCCAATAGATCAAAATATAATCGACTCATTTCCGTTCAGAAAAATATTAAGCACGAAAAGTGGAGTGGAGTGGAGTGTTAGCTATTTCGAAACCACATAGAGATTCGGGATTACTCTACCCCGAAATTATGCGATCGAGGCATTGGTGTTCTATAAATGCTGGAATCCCTTGCCCAACGTCCTGATTGATTTTTAGCTAAAAATGAATTGATCGCAACTCAATCCATATTCTAAAATGAAGAATATTGCACCTAGTAGCAATACTTGCTCTATGATGAGTGAACGCTACGCAAAATACAGAAAACTGCTTTATTGGAATCATATAAGTCGACACGTTGAAGTTGGCATACGAAAAGGCTTTAGTCTGTGCATTCGTCAAAAAGAAATTTAAAACTGGTTCCAGGCGGGTATTCAACAGGATCTTTGTCTCTGAAAGGGAATAATTAATCAAATTAAATTTACGACCAAATTTCCTTTACCTCTTAAATAATCTTGCATTAGTAGGACCTACTAAAGTAGCCTCTTCCCCATCAATTATTAGACATGTTCCTTCCCGCAAAGCCAAGCAAGGACGTTTGTTCACCATCAAAAATTCAAGGATTCGTTCTTCGCGTGTTTCGCCGCAATGTGAAGAAGACGGTTCAGGATCCAAGTAATGAGGATTGATGTGGAATGGGACGAGCTTCAGCGCATCAAACGATCCTGGGCAAGCAATTGGCATGTCGTTAGTTGTCTGAATGGTACGGGCTGCTACATTCGTTCCAGCACTGCTTCCGATGTAGGGTACGCCATCGTCGATTATGCGACGGCTGATTTCGTGGACAAGTTTTTTGTCGTAAAGATGTTTCAACAAAAGAAAGGTGTTTCCGCCACCAATGAATATAGCTTGTGCTTTTCTTACGGACGCTACTGGATCTTGTGATTTATGTATGCTATCCAACTGGAAACCCCATTTCTCAAATAGAGTTCGGACCTTTTTAGTGTATCCATCGTGGTCACCATTGGCCAACGCGTATGGAATGAAGAGCACATGTTTCGCATTATTCCTGAAAAAAGTTAATCATCCATAAGATAGGTTGTTAAGTTAGAGTATATTTTAAAAATATAAATGTTTGATTTTACTTCTATAATTAAATAATAGGTAAAATAATCGAAAGAATGAATGATTGAAGTGTGACAACATAAACGAACATAATATTCTGATAGAAGTAACCTTTTTCGGCCAAACTATTAGAAAAACGAAACATATATAAGCATTTAAAACTATTATTCTTGCCAGCTGTCGCTTTGTGCTCGGTTAAAATGCTTTCCTGCATAGCTCTGAACATTTCAATGCACTTCTTTTACTGTAATACCATGCCAGAAAAACCCCAAAAATATTAAATTCAATTAAACAAAAACAAAAATTTGTTAAATGGGAAAGTGTGGTTTCGGGGTGACGGACGGCATCCTCTTCAGGTGCTGTCATTTACCATCCGCCACCAGACAGCCCGACCACGGTTAGGCTTATTGATGGATTAAGCTCATTATACTTCAACTATATTATTTGTATCCGCGAAGTATAAAAAAATCTACAATTTTATAGTCAGATTAGATCGCGGAAGGCTTCAATATGCAAGATGAAAATGATGGTTTGTTTTCGGAAGCACACATAATCCTTATCAAGATTTTTTTGCTTTAAATGCACTTTTTTATAGAAATGAGGAAAGCAATTTTATGACTTTCAATTAAGGGGGTATTCTTAATTGCAAGCCTATTTAAGGTAGCTATGTTTGGGATTTTTTTAAAAGGACTTGGAAGTAGATATGGTTCTAATTCTTTTAGGGTTAAGTAAGTACACTCTTGAAATATACATATACATTATTAAATTATTATGAATATAAAATTGTATATGGAGGATTCCATGCAACCACTTGAAAATCGCCAAGGCAAACGGTCACAAACTTTCTGATGAGAGAAACAAAACAAAACAAGCCGCGAGGTGCGACCCTTGAGGTCCACACGGTCAACTTCCCAGTAATATCTACATGAATATTGAAAATATTAAACACAAAAATATTTATGAAAATAATACTACTTTAAATAATAATAATGAGAGGTACTCGTAATCGTAATTGAAATGAGCTAGTATCAATCATATCATCTACTGTAGCGTTCATTGATTACGTAATGCTTTTGTTGGATGCGGGGTGGATTGGTTTGATTGACTATTCACGCGGATAAATCGGAGCGGGGCGGGCTATAAAGCCTTTTTTACGTTATTTGTTATTTTTACATCGATGCTTGAAGGACAAAAGAGCGCTAGCAAATGCATTTTGGTTATTACGCCCACTGAAGAGGTTTTCTCGCGAGGTGTCCATTTTAAATAATTTTGTTCAAAATTGCCATGACTTCGGCATAGTCATTGAATTTGTGTTTTGTCACGAGCCGTGTTTTAGGTTTTTTTGGATCATACAAATTAATTTGGCTAGTTTCTCTTTGAAAACTATTGGGAATGTATAAATTATATAAACATTTATTACTGAGCTGTGCAAATCAGGTTAAAAATTTATTTTTTATGAAAAAAACTCTAATTTTCCCATTTTCTTTTATTAAATGGAAAAACGGCAGAAAGGACTTTTTATAAAGTTAAAAACATGAAAAAAATTAATACAAGTCGAATGACACCTTAATGATGCAAACATCATATATGGTTCGTGAGATATAGTGGATGATAAAAATGGCCTTGAAAATCATGATGACTTTTAATGATTTTTTATTTTTAATTTCATTTTTTACGTAATCATGAAGAAAAGTTTTTCTGATTTTCTTACAAAAACTGTTAGGAGTATATAAATTTTGTATACATTTATTACTGCGTGCTGCAAATCAGGTTAAAAACTTATTGTTTATGGAAAAAAACCTATTTTTTAGCACTTTTTTTTCAATAAATTAAAAAACCGTTCAAACGATTTTTTTAAAAACTTGATAGAATCATAAAAATATTAATACGCGTCGATTGACATCTTAACTTTGCAAATCGTATTTGTCGTTCCGGAGATATAACGCATGACAGAAATGACCTTCAAACGGGCAAAACAGCAAACCCCCCCGACTGACGTGTCCCAAAAACTAATCAGCTCTTAAGATTGCAAAGACGCTTCGATTGACACCTCAACGAAGTCGATACGACTTTGTTTACGTGAGTTATGCTCGTAGAAAAAACTGTCCACGAACGCACGTACGTACACACACAAACACACACATACATACTTCTTTCTAAAAACACTTAAAATATACTCTATAGACCTTAAAACGTAAAGAAATGTTGAAAATTTCAATTTCGATTTTCGAGGCGATTACAAGAACTTCCCATATACTGGGAAGTTAAAAATCAGAAACATAGTTGTTTACTATGATTGTGGCTATTCAACCTCAGAGAAAATGATATATGCAAAAATAAAAAAGTGGCCAATGTTGAAACATAAACGTCCAAAAAATGACTCTTTTTCGTGTGATTTTAAGGTTATAAAAATATTTAAAATTGATAGTTTATTAATTTGAAGGTTCAGACGATACCTATACGTGTGCTGAATAAGTGGTTAAAATTTGAAAACAATCCGCCCACTAGATTTGGAGAAAACTTTGTGTTCGTGTTGAACAAATTGATTTTGAGAAAAACGCGTTTAAATTTGAAAATAAAATACTTACGTTTGAATATAAGGTATTTACAGCTAATCAGCAATGCCAGCTTAAATTCAATATAACGGTACTATTATACTGATTGTATTGTATCCCAAAGCTATCTGCTCATATACATATATAGAGCTCAAAGAAAGGGCGGAGCAGCTGGGCGACTGTGTATGAAATACGTAAATTTTACTATACGGAGAGCGCTCGCTTCAACCAAGCATGACTATAATAAGAATGCTGGGATCGATTTGAAATTTTAACACGACATGTTTGAATTTATATACTATCGAAATCCGTAATAAAAAAATCGATTTTTTTTTCTAATTGAGAATACCCCCTTAAGTGCACATACGACACCAGTATGTGTTGCGGTTAAGTAATATTATGAAATCAATTTGGAGGAGTTATTATTGAACATTAAACGTTAATCCAAAATATTATTTCGTCAAATGAGTCCAAAATAGGGAAAAATCATAGCTATATTAAACGAAGAAATGTTTTTAGAAATCATTGATGAAATAGTAGGAGTTTAAGTCTTCATGTGAATGGTGCATTTGAAAAAGCTCAAAATATGGCTAAAATAGAAACAAAAGCGTATTCTTACAAAGTTTGAACTCGTATTTAAACTCTCGAGATCATATTTAATTTCAATGCCAGATTGTAATACTACTAGTAACTTAAAAAAGATAAAATCAATGTTTTCAACTTGTTTGACAGAAAATGAATCAATAAATTACACAGACATTTTTTACTAAAACAGAGTGTTCATCAGACATGAAAGTTGCAGGTGTATTTAAGTGTACAAATTTATATTGTCTTGCAGCCTACAAATTTAAATTAAGACGTCACCTATAATGCTATTCTTGTTTCCGCCTTAAAGAATTTTTGATTTTAAACGGAATTTATTGAATCGTTACGTTCCTTGTTAAATTAAATGCGGTTTTTCACAGTATACTGTACAATTGACTTTTCAATAAACTTCTCCGTTTGTTCCAATTAGTCACCTCTAATACGCCTAATCAATACAAATATGGAAAATTTTCAAAAACTTCGTCGTACATCTATTCTTTGCTTACCTGGCCAAAATTACGCCGGTTCCAGTAAGCACATTATAAATATTTTTCAGAGAAACATGTTCAGTCTCTCCAAAGTTTTATGTAATATTTTCAAATCATATTACAACGCCTCAAGTCAAATTTGCAATTTTTCATATCAAATTGACATTTTTTCAATTCAAATTAATACTTTTTAAATCAAGTCAAAGACAAGTCAAACTAACAATTTCAAGTAACAAAATAGATCAACGGCTAGTTAATTTCAATGAGGCTTAGGGTAAAAATCGATAAGAATATAACACAAATACATAATTCACAACAAGCCGCGAAGTGTGACCCTTGAGGTCCACACGGTCAACTTCCCAGTAATAACTAGATAAACATCAAAAATATTAAACACAATGATAATTTTGAAAATAATACTACTTTAAACAATAATAATGAGAGGTATTCATAGCCGTAACAGGAATGAGTTAATATTAATCATATCATCTATGTGAGCATCCATTGATTACGTAAGGCTTTTGGTGGATGCGGGTAGATTGATTTGATCAATCAATCAGTGGGACCAATTGTACGTTATTTGTTATTATCACATCGATGCTTGAAGCACAAAAGAGCGCTAGTAAAAATGAATGCAGTTATTGTTATTACTCTCATTGAAGAGATTTTGTCGCGTGATGATCATTTTGAATAGTTGCTTTCAAAATTGCCATGACTTCAGCATAATCACTGAATTTATATTTTTTAAGATTTTACATCAATGAGATTAATAATTACTTTATACATTCTATTGATAAATTTTGAATATGCAGTCAAAAATAGGTTCAATTGCATGTAAAAAGTAAAATGCTTTACAAATGATGATGGAGGAAGTAATTGAAATCTTACGATTACTAAAGAATGAATCTACTAAAAACTACAATTTTTTATTTGATGAAAGCTTTTTAAAGCATATTATCTTGCAAAGTATTGACTATAAAACATTTTTGCGTTGATTACCACAAATGCAAATTTGATTGAAATTTTAATGGTTTTCAAAATTTAAGCAGTTTTTTTTTTGAAAGACTGTAAAAACTATTAAAAATCTGCTCAAATTATGCAAATATTTTAAAATTTTGATTGAATTTACAGCAATTTATTAAGAATAAAAGATATAAAGTAATATCATTCGTATGAATCCTCTCTACATGATAACTTCGAATGAGTTTTTATTTTTAATTAAGTTTTTTTCATGATGATGGATAATGGTTTTGCTGGTATCTCTTCAGCAACTGATAAGAATGCATAAATTTTATAAACATTTATTACTGAGTTGTGCAAATCAGGTTGAAATATTTCTAATGAAAAAACCCCTAATTTTTCGCATTTTCTTCCATTAAATTAAAATATAATAATAATTATAATGTTAAAAACTTCACAAAGATGTTAATACACGTCGAATGACACCTTAATGATGCAAATATTATATCTGGTTCGTGAGATATAGTGAATGACAGAAATGACCTTGAAGATCATGATGATTGTTAATGATTTTTTATTTTTTATTTAATGTTTTTTTTGTAATCATGAGAAAAAGGTTTGATGATGTTTGTACAAGATCTGCTTGGAGTATATAAATTTTATAAAAATTGATTACTGTGTTCCGTAAATCAGGTTAAAAATTTATTGTTTATGAGAAAAAACCTATTTTTTGCACTTTTTATCTTAAATTAAAAAATGGCTGCAACGATTTTTTTCAAAATTTGACAGATTTACAAAAATATTAAAACGCTTCGATTGATATCTTAATGATGCAAATCGTATGTTTGGTTCGCGAGATACAACGCATGACAAATATGACCTTGAAGATCATGATGACTGTTAATAATTTTTTATTTTTTATTTAATTTTTTTTGTAATCATGAGAAAAAATATTGATGATATTTTTACAAGAACTGTTTGAAGTATATAAATTATATAAACATTGATTACTTAGACTTGAAAATAAGATTAAAAAATTTATTGTTTTTTAAAAAAAATTCTAATTTTTTGCACTTTTTTTTAAAAATTAAAATACGGCTCCAAGCGATTTTTTAAAAGTTTGATAGAATCACAAAAATGTCAATACGCGTCGATTGACACCTTGTTCAAGAAAATCGTATTTTTGGTTCGCGAGATATAACGCATGACAGGAATGACCTTCAAACGGGCAAAACAACAACCCCCCCCCCCCCGACCGAAGTGTCCCAAAAACTAATCAGCTCTTAAGATTGCAAAGACGCTTCGATTGACACCTCAACAAAGTCGATAGGACTTTGTTTACGTGAGTTATGCTCGTAGAAAAACTGCCCACGAACGCACGTACGTACGTACGTACATACACACACACATACATACTTCTTTCTAAAAACACTTTATATATACTCTATAGACCTCAAAACGTAAAGAAATGTGGAAAATTTCAATTTCGATTTTCGTGGCCATTACAAGAACTTCCCATATACTGGGAAGTTAATAAACCTTATAGTCCAGTCAAACTAGTAAATTTTTTGTAAACATTCTACCGTTGAATTTTTCAATACTTTAGTTTTTGAAACACCAGGGTTTTGAGCATGCCAATGGTCGCCAATCTGTGCACGAGAGCGTACATTGCCAAAAAACAGATATTATTCAAGAACCTTTGTCACCGACTCATTATACCCAGAAACACATACAATAAAATATCTGAAGTATGTTTACCTAGTACTCATAATTTGAAAAAGTTTACACGCAATGGTATATTATCTACTTCCGAATAAATGTTCCATACAATATGTAAGTATTACATGTTGTGGTAGTTCTTGTAATAATCACTAATGCAAAATCTGAAACGTAGAATATTTGCAAACAAATTTGATTTGAATAGACTGTAAAGTATCAAATAGGGTTGTGTCCTGAGGTGACGGTTGCGACATGATATTCATACAATTCTTCTTTCGTCACGTTTCACACCTTGAGATTGGTTAATAAATATGGCTCGTCGACACGAATGAAACGAGACTCAACTTGAAGAGCTTACTGCTAGCCATTGAGTAGTCTTTATGACAAAGGATTCACTAAGACAAGTGTACATATTTTCTTTTGTTTTACAATAAGCATAAACAAACAGTGTGACAGAGATCAAAAATCCAAAAAATGTGGTCAAAGTGCGACCCTTGAAGCCCACACGACTAACTCCCCAGTGGGGTGAATAAAAAAGCTATAATTTGTTTTTATTGTTAATTACATACTATTAATCATAATTACTATTATTAATAATTATTATTCGAAATTATTATAATATTTCAATACTTTTTTATCCAACCATAAAAGTTTTGGTAAAGGAAGACGCCTCCACCACCTGGTCGTCTTCTACCAAAGCCTCGACATCCTCGTCCTCCTGCTCCTCCTCGTCTTCCTCCTCGTCCACCATCTCGGCCCCGGAATCCGAAACCATTATTGAGCGTATTTAATTATTATTAATAATAATAATCGTTTGTTATTAAGAATGTTTGATCGTTACTGAATAATTATAGTTGTGTTCATATTTACAATATCAAATTACAACTAATAATATTTTATTGTTATTAACAATATTAAATTATTTATAGCAATATCCAATTATTAACCGCATTATCGTCACTCCCATTTTCCCAAAACCTGATAATATTAGTCTTGATTTTTTTTAAACAACATTTTTTACAACATTGATCAAAATTTTGCTAAAACACACAAACACACAATAATAATAATATTATGAAGGTATTTGGAATCTGCACGAATTAAAAGTGCGTTTCAACAATTTAAAATTTAAGCAATTTTTTGTTTTTTTCGAATTTTTCATCAATAAAAAAACAGCTGAATATTTTCGAGTTTTTGTTTAAGATTTTCTGACAGCAAAGTTGAAGATCGAAATTCAAAGTATATATACTTACGAGGTTATAGCCATTTGGTATAAGAGAACGTGCTGGCTCTCTGCTCGACACGAAGTAGCTGCTATTGCCATACTCAGCGGAAAGGGTGCATCTCCATTGTGTTAATTTCTAGCAATTTCATTTTTTTCTTTTTCCATCTAGTCTTCCAGGAAGATACGGAGAATCATTTGGACTTACGTTCAACAACTTTTAGCTCAGTTACAGTTCGCAAGAAGAGGAAGAAACAATACAACATTGCCTGTGTGAATATTCAACACTTTCTAGAAGAATGTCGATCTTAGACTCTCTTCCCCATAAATCTTTGCGAAAATATCTGGTATACTTTTAATAGCCTAGCCAACTTCATAAGGGAATCAAAATGGTTCTGAGTATCAAAGACCTATAATAGTCCAGTCCTTGAACATTCTCTTGTGGCTCATTTCGGGGCTACTGAAGCCTTAGTGAGCCATCTCTAAATAAGAGTGTTGCCACTATAACCTACTTATCTACATGGAAATGGTCAGAAAGGAGAATAGTTTATAACTTTTTCGCTTTAATCTAATGATCAGCTGACTCCATCAATTGATATTGATTATGTATATACAGTAGAATCCGTTTATTATGACTCCGCTTGATATGAAGTAATTATCCAGCGAAGTTTGGTTTTCATATAAAATTCTTTATAACAAAGTCGGATATAATGACTTCGCTATTATGACCCCTTTTTTAATAAATAATGTCCGGTTATAATGACCGACAGGATTCGTTCGGCGCGTGCGTGGCTCGTGGCTTGTTTTTGTTTTGAGTCGCAGTGAGTAAATGACAGTCGAAGGTCACGCATTGTTTGTTAGTGATTTGTGCAGTGATGAAATTGACATCTCAACGTAGTCGTAAAACATTTACGATTGAGGAGAAAGGAGCAATAATATGCAGATTAGAAAATGGAGAATCAAACTCACCTCTCGCAAAGGAATTTGGGGTTGGTCATTCGACAATCTCAATGATTTTCAAAAACAGGAACCAGATTAACGAATCGTTCAATTCAAATGTTTTGAAACAGAAGAGGCTTCGAAAATCGCGACAGGAAAATGTTAATCAAGCGTTAACTCAATGGTTTAAAATCACAAGAAACGAAGGACTACCCGTCAGCGGCCCTATGCTACAAGAAAAGGCAAATGTTTTTGCCGCGCGTTTTGATATTCTCAACTTCAATTATTCTTCGAGCAGGATAAGTCGTTTTGAAGTTCGACATAACATTGTGGCGGGAAAATCGTCGGTGAATCTTCGTCTGTTGATCAAAATTCAACAACAAATTGGTTGTCGTCTGTGTGGCCGAATCTACGACGACAATTTGACCATGGCGATGTCTTCTTTACACAATAGTATTAAAGACTGTTATTACAATATAAGGGAAAAACAAAAGCAGACAAACATTATTGATTTCTTATGTAAAAAATGAAAAAAAGTACATATAATGTACTTATTACGCACAGTTTTGTGTTTCTCTCTATTAAAATAAATAAATATATATATCTACAAAAACAAGAGATTGTTTATTTTCTACAAAATGCTTTGTACGACGTCTGCTTGGTATGACGTGTTTGTCATTTCCCTTCGGTGTCATTATAAACGGATTCCATTGTAATTGGTCTAATGCCGAATGAATATAAGTAGGAGATGTTAAGGATATTCTATCTCTAAAATATGAGACCGCAACACCCATCAGATTTCGAGAAAAAGTTTTTGAAGTTTTTAGTGTTTTGACCCTTTGAAGGTCAATTCTGTCATGCGTTATATCTCGCGAACCAAACATAGGATTTCCATTTTTAGGATGTCAATCGACGCGTATTAACACTTGTGTGATTCTATTCTTTTCAAAACAATTGCTGTAATTATTTAATTTATTAAAAAAAGTGTAATAAATTAGGATTTTTTTCGTAAACAATAATTTTTTGACCTGATTTGCGGAACACGGTAACCAATGTTTATAAAATTTATCTAGACAAAATAGTTTTTGTAAAAAAATCAGCAAAATTTCTCTTGATCACAAAAAAATTAAATTAACAAGCCGCGAAGTGCGACCCTTGAGGTACACACGGTCAACTTCCCAGTAATATCTAAATGAATATTAAAAATATTAAACACAAAAATATTTATGAAATTAATACTACTTTAAATAATAATAATGAGAGGTACTCGTAATCGTAATTGAAATGAGCTAGTATCAATCATATCATTTACTGTAGCGTTCATTGATTACGTAATGCTTTTGTTGGATGCGGGGTGGATTGGTTTGATTGACTATTCACGCGGATAAATCGGAGCGGGGCGGGCTATAAAGCCTTTTTTACGTTATTTGTTATTTTTACATCGATGCTTGAAGGACAAAAGAGCGCTAGCAAATGCATTTTGGTTATTACGCCCACTGAAGAGGTTTTCTCGCGAGGTGTCCATTTTAAATAATTTTGTTCAAAATTGCCATGACTTCGGCATAGTCATTGAATTTGTGTTTTGTCACGAGCCGTGTTTTAGGTTTTTTTGGATCATACAAATTAATTTGGCTAGTTTCTCTTTGAAAACTATTGGGAATGTATAAATTATATAAACATTTATTACTGAGCTGTGCAAGTCAGGTTAAAAATTTATTTTTTATGAAAAAAACTCTAATTTTCCCATTTTCTTTTATTAAATGGAAAAACGGCAGAAAGGACTTTTTATAAAGTTAAAAACATGAAAAAAATTAATACAAGTCGAATGACACCTTAATGATGCAAACATCATATATGGTTCGTGAGATATAGTGGATGATAAAAATGGCCTTGAAAATCATGATGACTTTTAATGATTTTTTATTTTTAATTTCATTTTTTACGTAATCATGAAGAAAAGTTTTTCTGATTTTCTTACAAAAACTGTTAGGAGTATATGAATTTTGTATACATTTATCACTGCGTGCTGCAAATCAGGTTAAAAACTTATTGTTTATGGAAAAAAAACTAATTTTTAGCACTTTTTTTCAATAAATTAAAAAACGGTTCCAACGATTTTTTTTAAAACTTGATAGAATCACAAAAATGTTAATATGCGTCGATTGACACCTTAACTTTGCAAATCGTATTTGTCGTTCCGGAGATATAACGCATGACAGAAATGACCTTCAAACGGGCAAAACAGCAAACCCCCCCGACTGACGTGTCCCAAAAACTAATCAGCTCTTAAGTTTGCAAAGACGCTTCGATTGACACCTCAACAAAGTCGATACGACTTTGTTTACGTGAGTTATGCTCGTAGAAAAACGTGTCCACAAACGCACGTACGTACGTACACACACACACACATACATACTTCTTTCTAAAAACACTTTATATATACTCTACAGACCTTAAAACGTAAAGAAATGTTGAAAATTTCAATTTCGATTTTCGAGGCGATTACAAGAACTTCCCATATACTGGGAAGTTAAAAATTAAAAATCATTAAAAGTCATCATGACCTTCAACCAAATTTCGAAAAATTAAGCTTTTTTTCATAAAAAAAAATTTCAAACCTGATTGGCACAGCACAGTAATAAATGTTTATAAAATTTGTAATCTCTTATCAGTTTATGTAGAGAAACCCGAAGAGCTTTTTCCATGATTACAAAAAAAATTAAATTAAAAATAAAAAATCATGCAAAGTCACCATGTAAAAAGGGTTCATACGAATGAAATTACCTTATATCTCTTATTTTAAAGACATTGTTCTGAAGTCAATCAAAGTTTATTATTATTAGCATGATATTATGCACATAATTTTTTTTTGCTCAAATTAGCAGATTTTGAATAGTTTTCACAGCACTGTGTTTTAACTTTAATAAAAAAACTGCTTAAATTTTGAAAACAAAAAAAAAATTCAATCAAACTTGCAAAAATAATACAAATTCAATGATTATTCATAATTCGTTTTTTGTTAGCGCTCTCAGAAAATGCACGTAGAAATGGTTTTGTAACCTGCCCCTCCCCCACCGATTGATCCACGTGAATATTCAATCAAACCAATTCCCCCCCCCCCCATCCATCAAAAGCTTTACGTAATCAAAGAACGCTCTCGTAGCTGATCCAATTAATATTAACTCATTCCAATTACTGTAATGAGTATTATTTGAAGTATTATTATTTTCGTAATTATTACTGTTTTTATTAATTTAATATTTATGTAGATATTGCTGGAAAGTTGACCGTGTGGTCCTCAAGGGTCGCACCTCGCGGCTTGTCTTTACATTCTCTATTCATCTAGGTATTAAGTTCTACTTCATTTATGATCAGTGTCAAGGTTGTGTGTTTCGAAAAAGGATATTTTACTGAACAATCGGATTTTGAAAGTCGATGAAAACTTATTTTTAGCTACATTTTCATTGTTTTTCCCAAACATTTATTAGATTAGTTCGTATATGTTTTAGAGGCAATTATTTATGTTCACTTTTCAAACATGACCATACAATGGACAATCATATCATTAGCTTGGCATAAATGTGTTATCGTTATCAATTATTGCTTTTGCTTTATTACTAATTATTATTCCATTGGGATGGAAATGTGAAAAGCAAAATGTGACTACAAACGAAAAGTAATGATTTGTCGATTTTGTCTCAATAAATAATGCATTTTCATTTTACTTGGTTGAATTTTTATAGCTTATGTTTATTATAAAAAATTATTAAGTTTTATGAGTTTACTTGTAAAAAAATCTAATGAAAGCAAAAAGGATGCAGTAAAAAACGACCTGCAATTAATATTTTCGAAATATTATTATCGTTATTTCATTATACATTTGAAGTTTGGACTATTTGAATTATGTATGACATGAAAGCCTCTTCACAAGTGCAACAACAGCCAACCACCGACAAATTGTGTGCTTAGTTCGATGACAACAGTTCTGAGTATTTGCGACTCTTAACATAGTTTTATAACGCTAAGACTTTGGACATCTCTCGAAAAACATACATTCCATTAAAACCAAGTAGACATTGTGATAGTAATATACTCGCATTCTACGAAAGTTTAGTTAAGTCAGGCATATTAAATGGCATCACAATGTTTGTAAGTTCCAACAACAACGAGGAATATTACGGCGGCGATGGCGCGGCTTGTCGGCGGAGACTGAGTCTTCTCTAAGAATTTATGAAATAAATGCCTAACGTCAAATCATTTCATTTCATAAAGTTGAATCATATCAGATATGTATGTATATTTCGTTATGGAATGTGAAATTTTCTTGGTGATTCAAGTTTAATATCATATATGGAACTATGTATACGCATTACACACAATTACAAAACGAAGCACTGAATCAGCACACTATTTCTTGGCGCGGAAGCTTTTACAGGAGTAGCATAAAAAACATATAGCATGGACACTTTGAGCTGCCAAAAAACATGAGACAAAGGATGCAAAAAATATCCCTCCTTCAAATAGAGCGAGCGCTCTGGGTTTTGTTTCTAAGCTTGCGCTCGAAAGAACGAGTAAAAACATGCAGCGAAATTTCTCCATGTAGAATTGGGCAAATGTAATGTGGCGAGGCCGCTTTTGAATAAATTCAGGTATTCATATTTACCCATAGAAGACTCTATGAATTCTAATTCACCTACACCACTACTCTCCATACACCCCCACGTCATTAATCCAGCACCCCCATGTTTCACAGTTGGCATTAGATTTTCTTTCTTCAAGCCTGTACATGGTTTTCTTCATATTAACTTTCGTCCTTTAAGAGGGAAAATCACATTAGACGGTTCAAAAAACTGACTTTTTTTATTGCAGAAATCGAAGCTATCCAAGAGTATGCTCAAAAGTTTGAGACTGATATTCGAAGTCCTTATATTTTCGGGGCAAGAAACGAAGCGCGCTCGAGTATGCCGCACAGGCGCACGGCCTGTTGAATGGAGCGATCGCAGACAAGCTGGGTGGGACCACGCAGCTGTCTTTCTATGAATCTATCTAACTTTATATGTATTGGAGCAGGTATTGCAAACAATAAGATGTATTTTTCCTGATGTCCCTGTAATACACAAGTCACGTCAGTACTCAGTTTTTAACTTCCCAGTATATGGGAAGTTCTTGTAATCGACTCGAAAATCGAAATTGAAACTTTCAACATATCTTTACGTTTTGAGGTCTTACGAGTATATTTTAAGTGTTTTTAGAAAGAAGTATGTATGTGTGTGTGTATGTGTGTGTGTATGTACGTACGTACGGACGTATGTGTATGTGTACGTGTGTGCGTTCGTGGACAGTTTTTCAAAGAGCGTAACTCACGTAAACAAAGTCGTATCGACTTCGTTAAGGTGTCAATCGAAGCGTCTTTAGAATCTTAAGAGCTGATTAGTTTTTGGGAAACTTCGGTCTGGGGGGTTTGGTGTTTTGCCCGTTTGAAGGTCATTTCTGTCATGCGTTATATCTCGCGAACCAAACGTACGATTTCCTTGATCAAGGTGTCAATCGACGCGTATTAACATTTATGTGATTCTATCAAGTTTTAAAAAAATTCGTTGGAGGTGTTTTTTAATTTTTAAAAAAAAAGTGCAAAAAATTGTGTTTTTTTTCAAAAACAATAAATTTTTAACCTTATTGTCAAGTCCAAGTAATCAAAGTTTATATAATTTACATACTCCAATTAGTTTTTATAAAAATGTCATCAAAATTTTTACTCATGATTACAAAAAAAAGTCAAATAAATAATAAAATATCATTAACAGTCATCATGCTCTTCAACGTCATTTCTGTCATGCGTTATATCTCGCGAATCAAACATACGATTTGCATCGTTTAGGTGTCATTGTACGCGTATTAATATTTTTGTAAATCTGTCGCATTTTTAAAAAAATCTTTGGAGCCGTTTTTTTCATTTAAGAAAAAAAACTGCAAAAAATTAGGTTTTTTTCATAAACAATAAATTTTTAAGCTGATTTGCGAAAAATAGTAATCAATCTTTATAAAATTTATATATTGCAAACAATGTTTCTAAAAACACCATCAAAACTTTTCCCCATGATTACGTGAAAAATTAAATTAAAAATAAAAAATCATTAAAACTCATCAAGATTTTCAAGGTCATTTTTATCATTCACTATATCTCACGAACCAGATATAATATTTGCATCATTAACGTGTCAGTTGACGTGAATTAATATCTTTATGAAGTTTTCAACAATATAAAAATTCATTTCAGCCGTTTTTTTAATTAATAGAAGAAAATGCGAAAAAATTATGTTTTTTTTATAAAAAATATTTTTTAACCTGATTTGCACCGCACAGTGATACCAGCTTATAAAATTTATACATTCTCATTAGTTTTTGAAGAGACACCGGCAAAATTTTCTTCCATGATTATGAAAAAAACTAAATTAAAAATAAAAAAATCATTCAAAGTTACCATGTAAAGAGAGTTCATACGAATGCTATTACTTTATATCCTTTATTCTAAAAAAAATGTTGTAAATTCAATCAAAGTTTTAAAATATTTGCATAATTGAGCAGCTTTTTAATAGTTTTTATAGTCTTTTAATTAAAAAAAACTGCTTAAATTTTGAAAACCAACAAAAAATTTCAAGATCAAAAAGGCCCCCACCAATTGATCCGCGTGAATATTCATCGACCAAAAACCTTACGTAATCAATGGACCCTCCCGTAGACGATATGATTCATATTAACTCATTCCTGTTACTGCTATGAATACCTTTCATTGTTGTAATGTTGTTGATGTTTATGTAGATATTACTGGGAAGTTGACCGTGTGGACCTCAAGGGTCGCACCTCGCGGCTTGTTGGAAATTTGTTTTTAAATGCGTTTTTCGCAGAACGCGTTTTCTGGCTCGTGTGCATTGTATCTCAGCGAATTTTTGACCAATCTTCAAAAGATTTTTTGAATTCTTATTAAGTTTGCGTAAACCTGAGCCTGACATAGGGATAAAAAATTTCGATTTAATTTTTTTTTGACAAAAGCATGGAACAAAATTTAATTTTTTTCAAATGCGTCACAAATTTTCAATTTTCAGAACTTTCAATCAAAACCTGGATCACCGAGGAATCATACATAGACTTCATCTTACACGGCAATGAGAGACTCGGAGGACGGACCTCCATGAAGAACAGCTTCTAACTTTGCGAATTTTGATGATAATCACTTGAAAAATTATGAGATATAGTTCAAAATATGAATTAGTTCTAACCTTTTCGTTCCCTTCAAAAAAATCACAAAAAACGTAAAAATAGACCTCGTTATGTGATTCCTCCCCCTCATCCGAGAAAATGATTTTTTCCCAGTAGTCAAAAATATTCATTTCCGAACTCAATTCTCCTATGTTTATTAACTTTCGATATAAATGGTTCTTGCGCGCATCACGTCTAGATAACCAGTCCAACATCTTTGGCGATTTGTGATACAGTTATTCGTGGATTTTTTTACTATAGCGATAATACTTCGTCTCTCCTTACATTACAACTTTGGAGGTCGACTAGAATGTAGGCTTGAGGATACACCTACTGTCGACTTAAAATTATTCACTTTTATCTGAATAGATGAATGTTGTCTTACTACTACTTTCCCAATGCCCGGAAACTTTTTCCTTCTTTCCACAATTTTACATAATTTTACGCCCAATAACAGAAATTTCTTTTCTTATAGAATCTTTTTACTAACATTGAACACCTCGCTCTTAGAAACAATAAGCTAAGCATCCAAGTTACGCGTTGAGCTACTGATGCAAACTGGTTTTGAGGGGTTATTTGCACTAAAATTTTCAGGAATCTCCTTTTTATTTGACTGTACCCATGATTTTCTCCATAGACTTATGACTTCTTCGTTTTGAGTTCTTCATTTCGGTTGTCATGAATTTCAAATTTGTTAAATTAATATTCCTAAAACTGTAAGAATGCATAAAATACGTACACAATATTTTTTTATAAAAAGATAGATTTCATTCGTTTATTTTATCAAGAAACAATTTCACATTGCTTGGTGTACGCAGACTTACATATAAATGTACGTACGTACGTACGTTCGTGTCATTGCTTTCTAGAACGATATCTCACGGAGGCAAAGTCGAATCGAATTGGCTGAAATGTCAATCGAAGCCTTATAGTAGTGATCCGAACTGATTAAATTTTGGTAAGATTCAGTTGGGTACTTTTTTTCTGTTAAACTATCGTAGTATATTCTGTCATGCATGAAATCTCACGAACACAACGTTGTATTTAGGTCAATGGCACGTCAATCGAAGCGTGTTAACATTTTAATGACTAAATCAAAGCCCTTTTTATTAAGGGGGGGGGGGTAAGGTTTGGCAACTATTTTTTTTCTATTTCATTTTTCTGAAAGTACAACATCTGAAGAATATTGTATAAATTTGTAGGTCATTCGGAGTAAAACCAACGAAGCTACAGTAGGTTGAATAACCGTACCTCTTAGGTTTGCGCGCCTTTTAGCTACCTGCGCTGAGCGGCAACTGTTTCGGTCTCTATTGTATTACTTTTATCGACAGGAGCAAAAAGATGCCTTAGATAACGTGGATGATAGTGATGTACTGTATGGACCCGGCATCGATGATGACATGTACGTATTTTATAAGAAAATCCGGTTTTTTCAAGATATTTTCATTTTTTCAGTGTACAAAACTCTAAATCGATTTTCCCAAACACGTAATTTTTAAAGTCGGTGACCAGCCTACAGAAAAAACTACTGAACCGATCGTTTTGAAATTTTGTACACATATTCTACATATATATAGCTCTCTAGTGACGTTGAGTTTTTTTTTAAAAAAAATTAATTACTAAGAATTTTACAATATCAAATAGGTCGATTTTTTCGTCAAAAATCGATATTTTGGCTTAAAAATGATGGCAAAAATTAAAAAATTGAATAATTAAAAAAAACTCGACGTCACTGGAGAGATAAAGTAATAAACTGAAGAAATCATTTTGATTTTTTGGTTTCAGATGATCCAGTGATGCTGTAGGCTGGTCACCGCACAAAAACTTTTTTTCTTGGCGCCTGCGGAGATCTACAATCAATCCGTTATTTCTTTCTATTTTTGGACAATTTTTTTTTAAATATTCTTCACATGTTGTACTTTTAGATAATAATATGTAAAATAAACCTACAGTAATAATTTTTCCAACAAAATTCATGAAAAAAGGTATTTTTTAGACGAAACAAACCTTACCCCCCCCCCTTAAGTAAAAAGTGGAAAACTTTAAAACATTTCAAAAATTGCTCTTGTAACAATTAATGCTTTCAAATGCTCCAAAGAGCTTTAAGTAATTAAAAATCAAATACAAAGCAGTTATCAAGTGAAAACAATAAACCCTTAATAATTATACTGATTGATACGAATAATACCTAATTTCTTTTATTTTAATGATGTGGTTGTAGTATAGTGAAATCGTGTTTTCATTTGTAAGATTTGATAAATTTAACTTTAATAAATTTAGTACAGCCGTTTTCCAATCAAAACAAATTCAAAAATTATATTCCGAAGGACACTTTTTCAATTTGATTTGCACTGGCAACAATCAATGCTTTTAAAGTTTGGATGTTTCGAAAAGTAGTTATGAATCAAAAAAAATATTGTTCACATAACAACAAACACTCATTGCACTTACAGTAATGTTTCCTTATTGTTGTTGTTATTGGTTATTATTTTAATTATTGTTTTTTATAGTTATTTATATATTACTGGGATCAATAACGACTACTATACTATATTAGTGGAAATTTCTAGGCAGGTATGCATGTGTATATAATTTTGTTGTATTTTCATGGATGTAATTTTGCTTTAAGAAATTTTCACCACAAACTCTATAAATTTTGTGTAGTTTTCATCGAATATTTTATTATATGCATTCAACTTCAATTTTGCATTTTATTTTCATTTTTGGCGCAAGTTAAATTTCAACCTATTGAACGTCTGAGTCGATACTTATGGGACAGACTGTATGCATATGTTCCCTTCTGGAATTTCCTTTAACGCCTGAAATATTCGATCGCTAAATGCCCTTCTTAAGTGGTCGGGCGAGTAATCTATAAATAACGCAAAACGGCCCACTTAATAACGCAGCAGATAATTTAATTTTCTGGACGGACGGAAAGTTGTGTACATTCCAACACTTGTTGCTTACTTATCGGCGTGCGGCTCTTGATAACCGATTAAAGCACAATCAATCTCAATAAATCAATAATTACTTGGTCAGTATCGTTTCGATATGCTGCCTGACGTGCTCCAAATAACTCCCGTCCTTGTAGAGCGACGAGGACGACAAGAGCACCTGCCGTTTGGGCATTTTTCTGCTCGCGGCGGGTCACAATTTCAGGACACTGTGCTGACGGGTTAGATTGCAGTTCACACAAACCTTAGCAAGGACACTTTTCTTTTGTCGAAACTCTCCGAACGAGTTCCTAAGTGGCAACGCGAACCGATTCGGAATGCGGCTGCGAGAATAACAATTTCCGAAGGGGCGAACGACCTCCCGATCTAAAGCTCAAATGGCAACGACTGTCGATCAAGAATCAAGTCAAGTTGCCGGCGAAGTGTTGTTTATTGTTCAGCCTGCTGAATGCGGCTGGCCTAAGGCTGGTATTACACGATCCCAGACGTATGATGAAGTACACCTAGCGACAAAAAAAAAACGGATTGGTTTTTCGTAACACATTTCGAGAATCTCTACTGCATTTCCTCTTATACGTTAAAATTCTGTAAAAGTTACTGTTAGGTTTAAATGTGCATTATGGAGCACGTTAAGCATAGGTGATAAACAAAGAACAATTAGGTGCAATTTTATAAATATGGTCTTGCGTAAGCAAATGCCAATTGAAGTTAAGTGAATAATAAGTAATATACGTGCGCTAAAAGTTTCTAAAAGTGAAAGCGCGAGAAGTATTTTGAAGCTGCTATTATTGTGACCCAAGCAAAATCCTTGCTTGATGATTGGACTATCCCTTGTTCTTAGAATCAAGCCTGGGACTTCCCCTTGCATATGTCTCGATATGGGTAAAGACCAGTGGCGGCTCGTGGGAGTTAAGTATGGTGGGGCTACTGGTACAAATTTTTCTATCACCAATATAAGTTCTAATGTGAGTTTCCACTCCACCCAAGAGGTACCACATGTGGAGCGTAAAGCGATTTTAAGTGATCAGTTTCCCCAAAAGTAGATTCGCTGGCAATCAAAGATATATTCCTATTATCGTATTTTGAATAACATTTAAAGCTTTAATAAAAGTTCAGTGCACTCTGAATGAAAAAAAATTGTTTAAAAACATTTGAATTCTTGCAACGAAACAACTTCTCTACTAAAATAAATGCAACAAAAACAACAATAACAATCAAAAAAAATAGTAACAAATAAATTCAACTAAAGCTACAATAACAAGAGCAAAAACCATCAATAAATAAATTCAGCAAAAACAGTTTTACATTGTATATAGTTCTTCAATCAACATCAACAACAAAAGCAACTTCTTTTATCTAGACGTTTTATTTGTATAAATATCGTCGATTTTTTTGTTGAGCAAACAAGTCAATTACCCTTTCATTCATTTTGAGTATTTCTTTAATGAATTTATTACAAACAGAGAGTACTGCAAGCGAAGACGAATAAAGGCTATTATCTTAAAAAAAACTGTAAAGCTGAACAATGGAGGACATATTTTGAAATATTTCGTTCGAATAGCGTAATATTAATATTAATTATATTTTCTACCGAATTCATATTTTGAAAATACCGAAAAAAATTTACTAAAATTGAAATTCAAACTTCTAGCAAGTTTTAACAGATGCAACGAAAATCTTGTTAATTATTTATTTAATCAAAATCATAAATACCATGACCTGAAAAGCCCTTTTCTGAAACAAACTTTAAGCACTACAAAACTTTAAAAAATACCAAACACTACAAAGACACACTAGGTACTAATACCATGCACTACACTGATGAGACTACTTTTGCATTAACAGTCATCACCTTCACTCCCTGCGGCCCGCCGTAAAAAAATTTTGCTCATACCTGCTCAAAAATATTATCCAGACAATGCCAAGACTAAACGTTGTCGAAGCACTGAACGGGCTGCATTAGATTAGCCCGTCCGCCAAGTATCCACATGTTATTTCACACACGCACACTCCCGCCGCTTCAGCATAGTATTCACGCATACATTCAAATCGAAATTCTCTTAATCGGGGCTTATTTCATGTAGCCCTTCCTCATAGTAAAGGTGGAAAATTGTCAAAGAGAAAATAAGTTTGAATTTTACTCTTAGCTTTTACTCGGTGCAGGCACAACGAAGCGAGTTGAAGAGAAAAACAAATTGTTCTACAGTGCGTGGCAAGAAGATTATGTGAAAGTAACCTACAGCATGGGCGAAAAAAATGCTACATTATATTTTGAAATGAAATGAAATTATGAAAACTATATTGAAATCTTTAATGATATTTTATCACATTTGCACTAATATAGGCTCATCAATAAGTGGTGGGGCTGAGCCCCACTAGCCCCAAAGGTAGAGTCGCCACTGGTAAAGACCAATAATTAAAAGGGATAACCCACCGGGACTAGCTATAAAAACGTACGTGTTTACCAATTGCGTAGCAGTGGAGGGTACTTAGCAAAACTACTGATAACAAAATGCACGAGAGTAAATGGTAAGATTTGACTGGTCATGTGTGTCAGTATGTTCAACGGCTAGTCTTCGGGTGGTTTCCCGATTATAGAAATAATCCTGACATATGATCACACGTAAGGCGAGGCAGGAAGTTGTTCCACGACGAGCTCGTTGAGCAGTAGATATTTGTCGTGATTTTAGTTTTCCAAAATAAGTTCATAGTACTTAAAGATTTTTTTTTAAAATATGAAAGTTGTGGTCCAATATCACGAAAAATGGAAAGCGGTAAGCCAAGGAAGAAAATAAAACGGGAAGATAGGAAGCTAAAGTATGCTACATTGAAAAATCGGTTTAGAAGTGTTGCAAAAATCAAGGCTAAGATGATGTCTACCTCATACGAGCGCGATTGCATCCAAACTGTTGACAGGAGACTAAACGAACAAGCGTTTTTGTGCAGAAGATCCACAAAAACCCGCGACTTTTTGAAACATGAGAAAAACCCGGCTCGACTTTGCAAAAAGGTTTGAAATTTGGTCTTCCATCCCTCGTAATAAAAACATTCAGAAGAGCTGCCTGCACACTCGGCGTGCAGTAATTTTATTTGAACAAATGTAGTTACAAACGACTAATTTTTTATGGAAACATGTTTTTTTAATCAAAAATGGTGAAGCAAAAATAAAATTAAAACATGAAGCAAAAATAAAACTCAGATTTTGGGGAAGATCTATAAAAATATGTGCTGTCTTGAATAACCAACAAATTCATCCAAAATGTGAAATTAATATAAAAGATTCGTTCTATATTCAAAGCAACTTCAACTATTTTTGAAATGAATTTTGGAAATGTCATCTTAAATATAGTAATAATAGCGCTGACATTCATATATATAGTTGCAAATGAGACCTGAGGCAAAATTCCTCAGATAAAATAAAAATATTCTGTACAATTTTCGATAGTCAATCGAGCTGTTTCAGCATAAGTGAAAATATATATTCCGCTATAAATATTGAAGCACTTACAACTACATTACTCTCGAGCAATTTTTTGGCAATCATGTTGATCAACTATATCATAGAAATGTGAAATAGTACAAGAAACAGCTTTCGTCAAAGATATGATCATATCTTTGATGTAAGATTTCAGCATATTCCTATTATTGTGCAATACAAACGTAAGCGCAGTTTCTGCTATAAAATTAAAATTAGCTATGGCTACTTATGTCTTTACTGTTTTTTTGATGTTAAAATCATCAATAGTTTATTATTCAACGAGCATTAGTAAACAGCTGCGTAGTAAATTATATTCGTATCGTTTAGGCAGGTATTAAGAGCTTAATTAATTTCGGATAAGTTTTATTTCATCGTTATGATGTGCCATTTTCATTTTAATAAGTACGAAGATATCAAGCGAGGAATTTTGTTTGTTTGGAAATCTTTAAACAAAAACCTAGAACTATCTTCCTATTAATTTTCCCCTAACTGTTAGAAAAAATCACCAAATATAGGGTGAAAAGACCTAAAATCACTGCGCATCTCCGTCCGCCTACTTACATAACTCCGGCTACCCAAGTCTAAAAAATTTCATGTCACTCGATTAGAGATGTTTCCATTATTACCTTTTTCGTACCGAGCTCAGTTTTAAGCGCGAAATTCAAATCTGGATTGTGGACTTTTGTAGTAATTATTTTGCAATCTTCACCAACGAACACTTTTATCGACAAAAATTTGATTACGGAAAAACTGTGCACTATTCACATGGTTGCTGCTGGCTTGGATGAGCGCAGGCACTTAATTTTGGTCTCCAAAACTGAAGTCGGTCTCTCTTAGATGGATAACGAACAATAGCATTTTAATTCGAATGAAACTATTTAAACGTGACATAATTCAGAGGGGCTCTACTTGCTTTAAATAAATATTATTATTTTTTAAAGAAAGCGATTGCCATTGCATCACAGTTTAACTTAATTTGCCAAGTATTTTGATTAAGATTTTGGACATTTGAACTTTCAATTTTTAACTGTTTAACTGTAGATAATCTACAAATACAAATTTTCAAGGCACTATTTCATTTAAGAAAAATAAACACAAAAAAACGAGATAGGTGTCTCTAGTCCTCACAGACATGGTGAAACACATCTTTTTTGTATAGCGCATCGAAGTGATATTTAAAAAATATGGAAATAAATTTAAATAAATGTTTTTCGAATACAAGTAATTATTTATCAACAGACACGGGTGGGGTCTGTGTTAGCCTTTTTACTCAGAAGTATTTTTATTTCAAGGCATAATGTGGGCGTCAAATATATTGGTAGAAAGGGCCAGGAAACCTCCACTATTGAACATGCGCCTATTTATAACTATTATGACGAATGTTCTCTCTGCGAAAATATGACGTCCACATGATAATCGTGAGGATGGTGCTACCATAAAGTGTAATGTATACGTCGGGAGAATACTATCGCCAATGTTGTGATAGTAGCATACCCGACACTGTTGAAATTAATAAAAAATAATAATACGGAAAAACTAAAAGAACTAGGTTGAGAGGGTAGATCCAAAAAGGAAACAAACTAGCTGCTTTCCATGAGCGAGAAACAAAACTTGCTGCAGAAGACTTATTTAAATCTTTGTATGCTTGAATGAAGAAATATATAAAATTTCACTTTTGAAGGTAATATTTATGGTTTATATTTATAGCAAAATTTGAGAATAGTTTGTCACTTACTCTTTTACCCTTGATCCATATAATATAATATTAACCAAAATGATTATTTTCAACGAGTCAGTTTGAGTGCCTCTGGTGTTCCGAATTTCTTTCAATATCAGATAACTTGGAACCCAGACGCAAGTGGCAAAGTAGTGGGTTTTCATTCATTGCTGATTGTACTTATTTGATGATGATTTCTCGAACCAACCGGAAGTATCTACTCTACAACTCTACATAAAAAGTGATCCGCAATTTTTTATTTTGAACAGTTCTTTCAAATATTTTGGGTGACCAACATTTAAACATCCTATATAAAAAAGAGATCCACACCGAGTTCATTAGGGAAAGCAACTTGAAGCAAATGAAGAAAATAAGAATATGGTTAGTTAAACAACATTTCCCCATGATAATTTTCGAGCAAGAAAAATTAACTATAGCTCCACAGATAATGTCCGCTTGGTATCGCCTTCTAGCACATAAAAGAGAACCCATAATTATTCATTCATTTAGAATTCATCTTACAGACTAATATAAACCAATTACAAGACAAAAAAGACAAAAGAAATACATAACATAGTAAGACTAATTAAATAAGATGCGCTTTATTTTGTTTTTAAAAATGTAGAGTGAGTGAGGAAACGGATCAAGTTGCAGAATATTGTGATTTCGGGGGAGCCGCAACATCCCCAATGGTTGTTAGTTTCACTCTAAGCATATGAAACGCTATATATATTATCTGGCAGAGCGTTCTGTAATACGATAAAGTAACCAGTCAGCGAGGCTAGATTTTAAATGACGGTGGAAAATCTGAAACAGAACACATTCATCTAAGAGGATGTTACGTGTCTAATTTTCGTAACGCTCTCCACTACACCGTAGCCGATCCTGGCCACGGTTTGGGCAATCCCACCCGGCTTCACCCGCGAAGAGGGGTGTGGGAAAAGATATTTCAAGAAAGGGCGCCACCCGTTTCTGCGCCGAGACTGCCCTGTCAGCGAACCCTGAAACGGGAATAGGGTCCGCGACGACCCAAAACCACCAACAAGGGAATAGGAAATTTCCTATCGTAACAAGAGCTGACGCGACGTTCACTTTGTCACTTCACACAATTAACACTCTGCTTTTTCCTAATACACTATTTATTTTTTCAAAACACCCTATCTATCCCTATCTAGTCTTAATTTTACTTACAGTTTGTTTCTTCTTCTTAAGCCTATCTCCGCCGCTTGTCGTCCGCCGTCCTCCTCCTTATGCTCCTCCAGTAAATCCAGAAACGATCCCAAGACAAGCAACCGTCCGCAAATTCCACCCTCGAGCTGCCGTCCAATTCGAAACCGAATTTTTCGGTCGTTACCACTGGCACACCTCGTACTTGCTCCGCACACTCAAGTTCCGCACCGACAAGAAGAAAAGACGTCCAAACAAAAGCCACGCAGCTTTCACACCAGCGGTCGAAGTCAAAAAGCCCCGTCAGCTGCTCCCGCAATCCTATTTAAGCTAAAGCCCAGTCCCGTTTTTCCGTGTCGTTGGTCAATGACCACTGAGCTGGGCAGTTGACCCCATCGCAGCTTTCAAAAGCTTGGAGGAACTGGTTTGGTCAGCGTCAGACGTTGTGTCTCGATGCGGGTAAAAAGACTGGGACTGCTGCCGGTCTGGTGAAATACTCGTGGCAGTAGTTAACCATGGTGAAATGCAAATACCAATGGTTGTGGGTATCACTCGCGCATAGGGGACTCCATTGGGCGCATTGTAGACCGGGCGGAGCCTGTTGCAGCGATTGGGTGATCGTTGTTTGTGTCGTGATTGCTGGCAACTTATCTGTAGGGTCTGTGACGTGGACTGTGATACATTTTGCTGTTGAAATACTTAAATTACGCAGCCTCGCGCGCACGGTCATGAACACTCCATCAAAACCTTACTACCTACTTATCTATATAATTCAATATCCTTAACCTACCTACATCTCTATATTTATATAATTCAACTTCTACCTAAATTGACTTACTCCCTACAATATAATTAATTAATAACAATTTAATTCAGTAATAATAATATAATTCAGTACTAGGCTTGATTGCGTGAAGTGGCGAACGTAACATTATAAATTCGTTCAAGACAGCGTTTACCCGCACGGTGGTTTGGGGTCTTCAAGGACAGGACAGACCCACATTCTGCCCTTATGGGTTGTGGGTCGACCACGTTGCGTGGCGAACGTACCAAGGAGTCTGCAGGGTTTCAAAATGGGAAGTTAAATGTAATTTAAAATTTAAAGCTAAGGAAACGAGTGAACTTATGCTGTACTGATTCAATCATAGAATCTGAATATTGATATTGTGGTGACCATACTTGGGAGCAAATTCAAGGATGAGTCCAACGAGTCTAGTGTATGTATAGGTTGATGAAGGGAGAAATGTTAGTAAACATATGAGAGTGCCTTAATACGAACCCGGAGACACGAGAGACACGTGTGGCTATTGCCATAATGTGAGGCTCAAATTTAAGTTTCGGGTCGATCATCATTCCCAGCTATTTTTTTGAGAAACAGCGAACAGTAATTATTAAGAAAATGTTATTAAATGTGAGATAGTGAGTCAAAAAAACTTACATCACATAACGACATGGACATAAGCTGAGGAAAAAAAGTGCATATCGCTTACATAATATTACAATTAAGATAATATTTTTGTTAGTGATATTCCCTTGAAGAGTTGAATGCAATACTAAATTAGTAAACGTAAACGCTTCTCTCAGCTAATGTTATCTCAAACACGAGACTATATGATTTTTATATGAAATAATCGCTTAAACTTTTAATTGTAAGCTAACCCGTTAATGTTTTGTTTGCTCTCGTTGTCGTCATGTTTGCAAAGTAGTGTTTTATTGTGCAGGTTGTTTTTAAAGTAGGCTTTGAGATTTACGTGACGTAGCCTGCGGACTTAATTGTTGGATCTTCAGTAAGAGTTTAAGTAGCTAGTAATGCTCGAATAAATGCATTCACAGTCATAGAAATTGATTTGTGGAGTTGTAGCATTAGCATTAGTTTTATGCCGATTACCGTTCACAGCGGTTCGAACAGCATCGGCAACAAATTGTGGCGGACCGAACAGCATCGGCAACTATTTGTGGTGATATTGGCAACAAATTCTGACAGTCTGTCAAGAACTGTCTTTTTGACAGCTCCGGCTGTCAATCGTCGGTGACAATTAGCGGCCTCCAGATAAAAATAGGGATTCTCGGCGAAAAGTGTTTTCTCCGACAAGGATTTGCAGTCTACACTTGGTTGGAAAGGTAAAGCCTTCTCGTTTTTGGCTTCGTTTATAATTTCCCTGACAATTGAGGTGCTTGTGGACAGTCGGGTAGTGGTTATGTAAACATTTTGGCCTGCTTTCAGATGTTAGTGCTTCAGAAACTGTCTCGAGGTTTCGCTTTGCACTTGCTTCGAAGGACCAGCTCGGCGGCAGTGACCTCGGCAGCTAAACTGCCGGCAGAGTCTATCGACAACAACAAAAATAATGACCTGGAGAAGAAGTCCCGAAGTAGGAGAAATATGTTCACGCTCGTATAACACGTGTGTCTACTACAGTTTTCATTTATTCTAGACACTTTGGTGGCAGCGGCTTTCGAGTCCTTGAAGATGGAGGAGTCCACGCCAACTGCGGAGACAGCAAGCGATCAGAAGCAATTATCGCTTGATAACAAAATTCTGAATGCCAGTACAGTGAACGGCTTATTGGCCATCACCGAGAACAACTCAAACATATCTCGGAAGCATGCTCTGAAGGTGGTTTCGATCCTCGCCGAATGGAGCTCAATGAACCGGGTCAAGCTATCCGACTTTGAAAACGATTCGCGCTTCATTAAACTTTGTCGCCAGTTGGGAAGGGCTGTTTCGAAAAACCCAAACGAAAACAACCAAGCCAAATCGGCGGGCGGCTTCCGAACTGACGATTTGAATACAGTCCTTGGCATTGCGGGTGACGACGAAGCAGCGAAGCTGATAGCCAGCATCAGCGTCCCGCAAATGGTGAAGGTAATGACGGCGTTGGCAGTTAGGAAGAGGCGGAGCACGCCATTGTTGAGATCATTGGCGTTCAACATTAGCAGCAGCTCCGAAGTATTGGACTTGAAGCAGTGTAGTGATATCCTGTATGCAATGGCTACGTTAAACTTTCCGGATCCCGTGCTGACGGCGAAGGTGTCAGCGGATGTGCAGACTGGTTTGCCCCAAAATACTGACAAACCCGCTGTTGTGGGTTCGATAATCACGAGCCTGGGCATGCTGAAGTATCGTGATTTGGGTAAGTTGAAATCTGCCATTGTCTAGCAGCCTGCCGGATTTGATTGTGAATTGATACTTCGAACGTTTTGGCACGATGATAGGTGCGTAGGGGGTAGTCGGTATTTTTTGGAAATTTCCACCTTCTAACGATAAAAAAGATGCATTTTGAAACAAGCTCGATGAGGCAAACAGTTCAGCCCGAACTTCAGCATGCACGTTTTACATCCGCAGATTCGAGAAGGCAGTTTGTTACATATACAGTTTGTATTTTTATATACATTGTTGATTTGGTAATCGAGCCGACCGGGTCTTAAAATTTTCACTTTGTTATACGACTTAGAAACGTTTATTTAAAACCATATTTTCTACGTTGAGAGGTGACAACCTTCAAAAAGATGCCAAACAGCTCCTGCTTCTCGATATGCAGGGTTTCTACACAAGCTATCAGTGGCGAGGCGTTCATATAAGCCGATTCCCATCGGCTTCCCTTTCCAAATATGCTCCAAAAATGCCTAGCACTTCAGTTTTATAAGGGAATGAAGTGTTTGTTTACTTGCATGCATCACTGTAAACATGCACAATCGTTCCACTTGATCTCAGTGTTTATTCCATCATACTCCATTCTCTTCATTCTACACATCTTCATAGTTCCATAATAGCCAGCAAAGCGATCAACATCGGTAAGAGTTGCAGCAAAGCTTTCCGAGTCTCGAATTCATCAATAATTTAAGGTGCCGTGGGCATTCAACTCCCGTTTGTTGGAATGGCAGCTCGGTTTTCCTCAATAAGATATGGAAACAAATCGAAAACCCGGTAGCGTTCCCGGCTTGCGAATCAGCTGTGAAAATTGATGCTAGAAAATCATGGAAAACTCCGAATTGGAAATACATACTATTGCAATAGTCTATATGTCTATACCTTGATTGTTGTAGCAGGAAATTCACGTAAGCTTTACTAGTAAGCTACAGAACGTGAAAAGAGTTTATTGTTATTTGATTGTTTTTGTGAAATTATGAAAGTGGTAAAGTGTTATTTTCAACTTATTGCAGATTTTCTTGTGGATGATTTTTTAAAATTTTAAATGTGTTTAAATGTAGATTGCTGCCTTACAGATTTTTTGACGACAGAAGAAACACCATTTTTTAAATAAAGTTTTGATCAAATGGGGCGAGCGAAACCTGAGCTCAAAATTATTTATAAGCCGAAAGATGGGTTTTCGAAGCATTTTCTCTTTATAAAAAGTATCCATGGCTTACAGGAAGCTGTAAACAAAACATGATGCTTTGCAATAGAAAGAATGGTTACGGTAGTATTTCTCTATATGCTCATAGTATACTGCCTTGTCTGTTAAGGGTCCATGTCTCTCAAATAGTAAGCGGCTTACCCACAGTAATTTTTCACCCCTCGTCACTGCAAGCTATACAGACAAGACTTGTCAACATACCTTTCTACCGACAAAAACCGCAGCCGTTTCGTCCAAATCACTCTTTCGATCAATTTCTATTAATTGACTCGGTTTTAGTACTTCCCAGACGATAGGAATCAGTATGAGGGACAGTTCCTAATTCGTGGGGTTTAGAGTCCTCTTGGTTCGATTTGCAATTCAGGATATATATGTATAATTTCATTTCATATTAAATCAATCTTTAGCTTTGGTTGTTGGTTTTGGGCGGTGCTGAATGTAAAGTACTTCGAATTTTATTTATGTTCTTTTAAAAGAATTTGGGTTGGTTATATTTTGTCAAGTAGTGTATTTAAAAAACTAGCTGCTTTGTTCAAGGGGTCTCCTTTTAGTCGTTGAGTTCTTGCAAACGCGAAAGCTATATTATTCATAATTAAATGGGGAAGCGTAGTTTTGGGGTGACGGGCGGCATCCTCTTCAGGTGCTGTCATTTACCATCCATGCAATTATGCCGTAAATTCTTTTTGTTTCATTTTTCTAATAAATGTAATAACTTCGTTTCAAAGTTTTATTTATTGTGCAATCAAGAGCTCGTGAAGCTTTACATATCGAACTTTAAACCGTCCTTATTGCAATCACTGTGGAGGTAAAGACTCACGCTACTAATGTAGCTCTTGACTGTACCTACAATGCATATTTTTCTCATTCTCAATAATATCAACTTGCCCCCCCCCCCCGCCAGTGGGCCATGGGCTCGCGACGCCTTGCTGCTTAAGGATATTGACAGTTACAATGCTACAATAAAAACAATGTGACGCGCACACTTTACAACATAATCAACTTCACTTGCTATTCCACGAAGAGGTGGTTTGAAACGTTAAGCGATAGATCGGTTTTTATACCACAAAACCCTGAATGTATGTATGTTTGTTACATCCCTTCAAGCGGAAATGACCTCAGAAGTACTTCCTTTTGAAAGGCACATCATTTAAAATATAATTTTAACAATTTATCTCCGTATATATATATCAACCGTAAACACTTTTACAATGGGAAGCAGGCAAAGAAACATAGTAAATAAAGGACAGTCGAACAAGAGTAGCATCAGTAACAGCCAACTTTAGTTGTTATAGGTTCGACATAAACGCGTGCGCTTCTAACTTGAATGATCAAAAATGCAGGTTATTTGGATTTGCATGTTAGGGTATAGCCGATAAAATTAGAACATTTCAAACATAATAAAATTGTCGTGGCAACTGTCTGTATTATACATTTTAAAAACATAAAATATAATTAATTATATAAAGTGGTAGGAGAATAAAAAAGTAGCTCTGATTGAATGAAACTAAATAACGAATACGAAATGCATAAAATATTTGTTGAATTTCTAAATCGAGTGGAGGAAATCTTATAAATCTATTTGTATAACAAGGCGTCAGGTGCGACCCTTGAGGTCTACACGAACAACTTTTCAACATTTCTTTACGTTTTGAGGTCTATAGAGTATATATAAAGTGTTTTTAGAAAGGGAGATGTATGTGTGCGTGTGTGTGTGCATGTACGTACGTATGTACGTTCGTGGACACTTTTTTCTACGACGATAACTCACGTAAACAAAGTCATATCAACTTCGTTGAGGTGTCAATCAAAGCGTCTTTGCAATCTTAAGAGCTGATTAGTTTTTGGGAAACTTCGGTCGGGGGGGGGGGGGGTTTGCTGTTTTGCCCGTGTGAAGGACATTTCTGTCATGCGTTATATCTCGCGAACCTAACGCACGATTTTCTTGAATAAGGTGTCAATCGACGCTCATTTACATTTATGTGATTCTATCAAGTTTTTAAAAAATTTCTTGGAGCGGTTTTTTAATTTTTTTAAAAAAAGTGCAAAAAATAACGGTTTTTTTCAAAAACAATAAATTTTTAACCTTATTTACGAGTGCAAGTAATCAATGTTTATATAATTTATATACTCCAAACAGTTCTATTGAAAATGACATCAAAGTTTTTTACTCACGATTACAAAAAAAATTAAATAAAAAATAAAAAATCATTAACAGTCATCATGTTCTTCAAGGCCATTTCTGTCATGCTTTATATCTGGCGAACCAAACATACGATTTGCATTGTTAAGGTGTCAATCGACGCGTATCAACATTTGCGTGAATCTATCAAATTTTTATAATAACTGTTGGAGCCGTTTTTTAATTTAAGAGAATAAAGTGCAAAAAATTAGATTTTTTTTCATAAACAATAAATTTATAACCTGATTTGCGAAATATAGTAATCAGTGTTTATAAAATTTATATACTCCAAACAATGTTTGTAGAAACAATTTTAAAACTTTTTCTCATGATTACGTAAAAAATTAAATTACAAACAAAAAATAATTAAAAGTCATCATGACTTTCAAGGTCATTTTTATCATTCACTATATCTCACGAACCAGATATAATATTTGCATCATTAAGGTGTCAATAGACGTGTATTAACATTGCTGCATTTTTTTTAACATTACATAAAAATTGTTTCAGCCGCTTTTTAATTTAATAAAAGAAAATGCAAAAAAATAGGCTTTTAGGATTTTAAGGTTTTTTCATAAAAATAATTTTTTAACTTGATTTGCACAGCACAGTAATAAATGTTTATAAAATTTATACATTCTTATCAGTTTTTGAAGAGAAACCAGCAAAACTATAATCCATGATTATAAAAAAAACTAAATAAAAAATAAAACATCATTCAAAGTTATTATGTATAGAGGGTTCATGCGAATGACATTAATTTATATCTTTTATTCTAAGGAAATTGTTGTAAATTCAATCGAAGTTTTATAATATTTGCATAATTTGAGCAGATTTTTAATAGTTTTTACAGTGTTTTAGTGTTAATAAAAAAACTGCTTAAATGATAGAAGTCCAAAAAAAACCTTCCGTGGATGATATGATTAATATCAACTCATTCCTGTTGCTGCTATGAATACTTCTCATTATTATTATTTAAAGTAGTAATATTTTTAAAATTATTATTATGTTTAATATTTTTAATGTTTATCTAGATATTTTTGGGAAGTTGACCGTGTGGACCTCAAGGGTCGTACTTCGCGGCTTGTTAATCTCCTGGAGCTGCTAAACGATCGCTCTACTGTACAGGTTGTGCACGGTAGAGTGAGCAAAATTTTCAATGCTTTTCTCGTTTCGGGAAAGAAGGTTTTTGCCTCTTCTAGAACGTCAACAACTGTTAAACTTGATGGGTAGGGCTTATCGTGCCACAATTGCTGCCAAAGTTCAATTTCACTTTTAACATTCGGTAAATCATAAAATTGGGCGATAGTTTCGCAAATTTCTCTGCGATTTTCAATTGACGTCGCTTGCATTTGCACCGGGTGTAGTTTAGATAATGCGAATGATGGAGTGTTTTCTTCAGTAAAACGTACTTCAAGGGATGCAACAATGGATTCCAAGTATGGTATTAATAAAGACCTCTTTCAGTATTTTGAAGGGATTTTTGCTGGTTGGTTGCTTCGATGACGTTGTTTCCTAATAATACGCAGCATTGATGTGATGTCTTCCTGCAGTCCAACTTTCTCCGCAACAACAGTAGCTTTCTTTATAATTTCGTCTGTCACTTTTTTGGGATTGTCACGGTGGCTCTTGAGTAATTGTAAAATCGATTTAACATGTTCCGAGGCGTTGACCACGTCCAAAGCTACAAATTGGAGTACGTTAACAACAGGTTCCATCAAAGCGGAATGTTTAGCTATCAACATAATTCCAAGAATAAACGAAATTCTGGAAGCAGCCGCATGCAGTTGGAAGGTACTTTTTCGGGTGGCACTATTTCATACGCGAGATAAGGCTTCTGAAGCTTCCAGTATGATTGGAAAAGTCTCTTTAAAAGCTCTGATAGTTTTGTGTTTTTCATTCCATTTTGTTTCGCAGAGCCTGGAAATATTGGGTATCAACTTCCTCCTTAAAACAGATTCCCGAAAAAAATTTATTATATCTTTGGCGGTTCCCATGGCGTTCCGAATTTCAGGAAGTGTGTTGAGATCATTGATTACTAAATTCAGTTTGTGGGACAAGGAATGAAAGAACAGGGCTTTGATATGTTTTTTGCGTAACCGCCTTTTTCTGACATCGTCGAACAATCGTCAATTCCAAAACCAACGCATTTATCTGGATTAAGGTCTTCTGCTGTCAGAAAATCATCTTTGCTATGTGCAATAGGTTTCGCATCCAGACCTTTCAGCACAATAAATCTGGCAAACATTTCTCGGACTTCCTTGGTTTCTTCATCAAAATATCGCAGCCTAATCGATAATTGTTCAGTGCCAGAAATGATAGCTGTTTCGTCAGCTAACACAATATATGTTCCTGCTTCTTTTACTTTTTAGATAATATCTGCCTTAATAACATCTCCACAAGAACCGATAATCTCATTTTGAATATCGACTGATAGATAGCTTGCATTCTTCTTCCCATGCTCAATACGTTTCTTCAAAATCGAATCTCCCGCGTCAATTCTTAGCTGGTATAAGTCTTCGAGAATATCTTCACCATAATGTTTACCTCTCAGAGCTAAGTCGTGCGACCCGCAAAATGTGATGCAGGAAATAATAGATGTTATAATTTTACGATTATCTTCAATAATGCCCTGGGAGTATTTCTTGAGCTGCAAATCTACCGGCACACTTCCGAGAAACGATGTAGCAGCTTTCACTGTTGTATTGTAACTGGTGAAGTCATTCGAGTTTTGTGGTGTGGGATTGATCGGCAAAGCAAGTCAACTGATTGGCCTTATATTAGAACTTTGGTTGCTTTGCATTTTTTTGATTCTCTAGGGGGAGGGCAGCTGCCCCTACTTGCCACCTTAGCGTCGCCCTTGTTAAGCAGTATTATTTAGGGTTTTCGTAAAATTTAAATGGCCCCATATAATGTTGATTATAGATAAGCTTACAGAAATATTCAATTACAACAAAACCCTCTGTATGACTTTTTAATTTATTTGCCATAGACATAGTTAACAATCTGTTTCTTGCTATTTAGATCTCCTGGAGTCCTTGGTCAGTTGGATACTTAAAAACAGCGAAAAATGTCGTCCACAGGATTTGAATGCTTTGTTTCTAACAATAGCAACATTAAATTTTAAGTCAACAAATATTGATGCCATCAAATCGAATTTGGCACCATATTTGACGATGAATGATTATTCAAAGTCATCCGATTGGCTAGGACATGTGTGGGCGTTGACTTTGCAGGGTTTGGCAGATGAAACTCAAATAAGTTCCGTTCTGAAGTAAGTATATGTGAAGCTGATCTGCGTTCTACTAATGTGTTTTGATTTGCAGTGACGGCTTTGTTGCGAAGCTCGAAGATGATAAAAATGGCTTGACGCCTACTATGAAAATGAAATTGTTAAATGTAAACGCATATGCAAAATATATAATGAGGGGGTACAATGGCCCCAATTTGAAGCCAGGCAGTCCAGTATTTGCTGTTCCGATAGCTCACAACAAATCCAAACAGATCGTGGTAAATGGGATGTTGGATGCGTTGAAAAGTTTGCTGTCGTCAAATACTTACGTGAAGACGCTAGTCGACTCGAAAATGGGATTTTTAATAGGTAAGAAGAATTTAAATATGTCCATATGTTTGGATTTATAATAAAAACGTAAAAATACTTTCAGATGCAGAATGCTTGCTAGATGCAAAATGTAATCCGCTCCCAGTGAACCAGAGTCAGCCTGGTGCTATAAGGTAATGCTATATTTCAAATCGGAGGATTGACCGTGAGTTGTATTAATTCTTCAAGGGTTGCAATAATGGTTGTCGATTTTCATGACGTATGCCAAGGAACACATCGCTCAGTGACGGGCGTTACACATTTAAGTTTCGACTTGTTAGAAAACTGTGGCTATAAAATTATAAGCATACCCTATAACGAGTTCAGCACAAGCGAAAAGCTACTCAAGCGCGTACAGTATCTGGATGCAAAACTGAAGAAAATTGTAAAAGAGAAAAATTAGGCAAATTGTATTTAAACAATAAAATTGTTGTTTGTTTTAAAGCCATACTGGTGATTTATTGTTTGATAAATTTACACATGTTAATTTTATAGAACGTTGAAATAGAGTCCTCTTACATATGTATATGCTGTGTATAACAATTTTCTTTATGGTAGAGCAAGACATTACTAAATTACTTTCTCGATAATTCCGGCTTTCCACCAGTGACCTGATTCGACGTAATCGAAATCCACGTCGAAGAGCTTCTTCAATGACGATTTAGCCAGCAAATGTTTGCTTTGAATATCTTGGATTGTTGCGTCCTGATAGACTCCGTTCAAACTTTCCAAATGCTCATGGACACGAGCCTCAGCTTCTGTCAAGCAAATACAGTTCCACGGAGACCAGTCTTCATTTTGAATCCAGCGAGGCAATCTATAAACAAGAAAGGAAAAAATATTATTTTATTGCAGCAGTATAAATGCTGAGTAGTCTCAAAATTCCGACAATTTCGAAAGGAGTCCGGGATTATCTAATAGTCGTAGACTCTTTTTATTGCTATTGCTATTATTGTTTTTACTATTGTAGCAAATACGAATTTGTAATCATACTGATGTATTTTTATCCGGACTGATTTACGTACTTTATTTTTATAAGTGTGTTTATTGCATCTTCTTAAAAAGAAATAACAAAAATGGATAAGATGCGGGTATAGATGAACCTATTTCAATTCTAAAAATCTAAATTTTGTTTTGAGGTGTGCGGAGGCACTCCCTTCTTAAATTATAACGTTAATTTTTCTTTCAAGTCTATTTGAAACAATGATGTTGAGATACTAATTGGTTACAATGTTGTCTCAATTTAAGACTATACTTAGTTCTTGTTTTCAGAATTTGTTCAGAAACCGATGGTATCTGGAGATCTTTTCTAATATTGGTGTTTCTAATGTACCACGGCGCACAAAACCTTAGCCGCAGTATTTTGTTCTGTGATCGCTCTATAATGTCAATTGGGGATGAGGAAGCCGTTTGCCATAACTGGCAGCCGTAGAACCATATGGGTTTTATCATAGAATTATATAACATAACTTTGTACTCTAAAGCTAGCTTAGATTTATAGCCTATAAGCCAGTACAGTTTAGAAACCTTTAGGCCAATCTCCTTCTTCTTTGCGTTTATATGTTTTTCCTAAGTCATGCGTCGGTCTAGGTGGACTCCCAGGTATTTGCAGTGGTCCTTGTGCACTACATCTCTTCCATTGAGTTTGATAGCTGGGCAGTTTCCTTTATTTAGCGTAAAGGTGCCTTTAAGTACTCAGTAAAGTTTCATTTGGACCGGTTGAGTAAAAATAGTTTAAGAATTGAAGTGAAGTTAAAACTATTTAAAAATGAAATGGATTTCACACCAACACAAAGAAAAGGTAATTCTTCTGAAAATTGGGTCTGATTCGGGCTTCGTCAGATTTTTGTTTTTAATTTATTAGCCCATTCGTGTGTTGTTCTTAGATATATTTGAAAAACTGTTATGGCAACTTCATTTTAATTAGCAGATTAATGGCAATAAATGATGAACTTGTAATAAGCTAAGCAAAACCATGGTTTAGAGAAGGTCGTGTCTACATGATTTCACCCTCGTGGAGTGCTAAAGACTGTCTTCTACTTGTCTCGTTGCATGGACAGACAGTAAGATGGTAAGAACTAATTTTATGAGTGTAATTCTTAAGAGTTGAGTGAGTCTGAGACGTATGGAATTGACTAGCCTTTGGTGAGGCATTTCTTGTCCTAAAGTAACCATGGGACACAATTTTTGATGGCACATCAGGTAAGGCAAGAAGTGGACGGGCGATCCTTACGTGTTTTGAAAAACACTTGAAATAAACTTTTGAAATTTTAAATTTTTACCTTCAGCCTCAGACATTAATAATGAAATACCTTTGAAAAATTAAAAATTTAACTCTATGCTTGCTTCCTATTTTATGATTTGTTTGCTGGGGTACTAGGTATCGATGATGTTCGATAATTTTTCTCCGGAATCTTGGCAATAGAGAAATTTGCTCGATGATTTTCCTAGATTTTCGGTGGTTTGTTGATCATTCGTTCCTTTTTACGAGTCACGTCATACGGATTCAAATGAATGGTTTCATCACGTCAAGGCATTTTTGGTATTAAAACTAGGGATGCATCCGATACCGATACCGATATATCGGCGAAACTGCGGGTTTGCCGATATATCGGTATCGGCGATATTTTTATGGCCGATTCACCGATACTTTTCAAATTTCGCACTTTAAAAATGATGTATTGTAAGCGGCTGTATTGCCTCCACAGTATAGGTAAGACCAGTATGTAATCGTTCATATAAAGGCACACTATGAAGTACGGCCCGCGGTTCTACGGGACAAAGTCATATATTTTCATTCATTTATCATATGTTCATTTCATTCCATATTTCATTTATCATATGTTTGCCGCCATTTATGACAAAATGGCAGCTATCTACTGGTCGGGGCACTGCCAGAACTCGTACATTTTGTGTATATGCACGTTTCATACTAGGCGTGAAAAACGCCGTTAGAAACTTCGGTTCATTGAATAACAATGATGAAACGTCTTCGCTGATACAAATTTCATTTGCTTTTGACAAATTGATTTAGAGGAAAAGCCAAAATGACTGAAAAAATGTCTCATGTGTTGAAGTGAAAGATGTAGTCCGCGAAAGTGCTTTATCCTATGCAAATCTGGCAGTGCTTGGCATTCGTCAGTTTTTGCAAGCACATGATGTCATTTCTTGGAAGGAAATTTCGTGTTTGAAGGCTTCGATTGCATACTGGGTCTTACCTATACTTGTCTCGCCTATTTCGTTGCAAACGAGTCTCGAACTAACTATGCTCGGAGAATCCCCGCGCTTTATTCAGTCTCTTGTTTTGCTAGGTTGACTGTTGTCGCGAGTAGTATTTTTCCATACAAATAAAATTAAGAATTACATATCGTAATTAGTTTGTGTGTGTATATCATTTTTAACTAGTCGTTTGAGTCAAATAAAGTAAATCTAAATAGTAGTCATGTCAACTTCAAAACACAAATTATTGGAAAACATAAGAAGTCCGTCGACAGAAAGGGAGAATTCATCGCAATCGAAAAAATAGCGGCTGACTTGCTATTGGGTATGGTATCTTACTGAAAAATTTGATGGTTTGGAAAATGAAGAAACATATTGCATAGTCACAATGCTTCATCCTCGTTACAAATTACGAATATTTCAATTACATTCTACTATCACTACGACAAATAAAGCATCTTGTTCAGTTACTTGATCTTGATGTAGCATTCCATTCCGAAACTATGTCAGACACAGTCACACCTACTTCTAGTACTGTAAGTGTATGTTCTGAGATGCCTACGAGTGGTGGGCTTTGGAAGATACCTAAGATATCCTAATATATCGAGAGATGCAGATTCCTTCGTTTTCTGGCGCAATGACGTCTTATACCCAAACTTGAAAAAATGGCGCAGAAGTACGAACCTGATTATTTTTTAAATTAATTAAAAAAATTAGCCCGACTTGTGTTTTATATATTTTACCTACATTTTTGAATTCAATAGGCTTATCGGTATCGCCGATATTTTTAAAAGAGTATCGGTATCGGTATCGTATCGGCAAAAAGGCGTATCAAGGCATCTCGAATTAAAACTTTATTTGAAAAAAAAATGCCTGTCATGCCAAATCAGAAAGAATAATAGCAACACGTTTGATGCAAGTGCTTGAGGATAATTTTCCATCACCAAAGGTTGCATGTCCTATGAACACAAATCGCTATCAATTTGTTTTTTTCATCTGTTTTTCCAATTTAAATTAAATAATAGTGCTGATAAGTTAGAAAGTAAGCGACATATGTTAAATGCATATTAATAAAGATTAATAAACTTTGAGCGCCCTAGTGGCTATTTAGTTTTTCAAGTTAGCTGATAGTTCCTAGGCTTGAGAATATGTGAATTGCGAAAATCAATGATACCAATAAAGCCATTTTTGAAACTGAAACTGAAACATGTCCTATGAACACAAATCGCTATCAATTTCATAGGATGCATGACATATGTAGCTTTAAACAAAGTGTATACGTGTTTTCAGAGAATAACTTAAATAGCTGGTGTCGTGCTGCGGCAAGCGTTACACATACATACATTCAAAAGTGGTGGCGTAGCTAACGAACGTATTAAGAAAGTAGTATTTACTAATTATTGGTTTTTTGCGAAGACTCTTGATTTTTTGATTAACCCTAGATACATAACGTGAGTCAAAACGACTCACACGCGAAGCGGATGTTTCCAAGATAAATAAATAAAATACAAACCTATAAATTAATTTATTTCATTTCTCAAACAAGTGTTAAAACATAAACTTACAGACGAAACCAAAAAATTAAATAACAATAGCGTAATCGGGTAGAAATCAGGTGTTACTCATATCAACCTCACGTTATGCACGTTAAGGTGTGTCGTTGAACGTTATGTATCTAGGGTTAATAGGCTGCTGGTTGCTCAGCCTAGTTTTTGAGGATATTTTGGAGGACATTAATCAATTCGGACTCTAATTTTTCAGCTTGTTTTCAAGCTTAATGTGAATATGTTTTTGATGTCCTTATAATTATAGATACATATTGATTTTAGGTCGTAATATTCAATTCAGGATAGATTAACGTCAGTAAACATTTAAGAGAAATTCTTTGACCCTGTGTTCCAACAGCCAAAACTATTGGTGTTTTTTCCGCTCAGCCAAATCTGTAACTACCATTCCTTAAAATCAACGGATTCTCTAGGATGTATTTTGTTCTCTATTTAGCATTCAGTACTAGTTTAGTTCTTCTTCAAATAACTTTTGCTTCCAGTTTCCTCGTTTTGTCGGGAGAATCGATGGAGAAATTGTTACGTTCGCCACGCAACGTGGTCGACCCACAACCCAGAAGGGCAAAATGGGGGCTTTTTGTCGTTGTGAAGCTCGGAGTACGTTTTGGCGGTCGAGTCTTGAGATTTTTTTGGGTTTTGTGACGAAGTCTTGGACGGTGCGAAGCAAAAAGACGAGTGCGCGTTTAGCTGTCGATCCCCTTGGCTTTCGACGGTGAAGCTCGACGAGAGCTCCAGGTTATCCTTGTTGGTGGTTTCGGGTCGTCGCGGACCCTATTCCCGTTTCAGGGTTCGCGGACAGGGCAGTCCCGGCGCAGAAACGGGTGGCGCCCTTTATTTAAAAATATCTTTTCCCACACCCCTCTTCGCGAGTGAAGCCGGGTGGGATTGCCCAAACCGTGGCCAGGGTCGGCTACGGTGTAGTGGAGAACGTTGCCGAAATTATAGCCGTAATAAAATATATTTAACGCGTAACTAAATATTTGCTTTTGAATGTTTTGCTATCAAAATGATAACCGGACAACTGCGAGACTAGAGAATTGTGTCCGGTTGAGAAGTGTTTGGTCAGAGAGGAGAGAACTTTTATTTCGTACACAAAGATATCAAAAACACAACTCGTTATTTGCAATTGAAATAACAAATGTATATGCGTCGCTGTAGCTCTTAAAATCAAATTTTGATAAATGAAACATTTGCTTTAGAGTCATCATCACTGTCTTCATCTTCCAAATCTAAAACAATGGGGATTCCCCGATCCTCATCGACTTCGGCAGCTAACGTCAAAGTCGATGAACATCAGGAAACCCTCATCACAAGCCAGCTTTTTTTACAGCTGTAATTGTAGTACACCATACTGCAAAATCCATCCCCATCGTCATTCTCTTATGGCCTGGATTTGTAAAACCAGACTTTTAAGGCAGTTTACATTGATTGGAGTGGCTGCCCTCTTTCCTCAAAATATGGCCCACTTAGACCAAGATAGGTCCATTGTGATATCATAAGGACAAAACTAGAACCTAGCTTTGGAATGCTGAGGTCTATTAGAAATCTCTTATGAAGCTGGCATTGCAGCTAATACACTAGCGAGCAACTGGATACGGACACCCAATATTTTGCCTATTTTTCAGGCTTAGTCGCATATGACGTAATTTCTTAAATAGTGTTTTATGACTTTCCAATAGCTCGGTAATTACATCCTTTAAAGGAATCAATTACCTACCTGGTTGTGGAACTAGGAGAGTTTTCGACGAAATCTGAATTTTTTCGGCGGGCAACAGGATACGGACAGCCAGGTTAATAAGATGTTTCAGGTAGAAAAGATAAATAAAAGATGAGTATTTATAATTTTCTGGTATTATTATGCTGTGAATGACTTTATTGTATTTTTAAATCGTTAAAAATATGTTTAATATTTTGTTGACCCACCGTTGTTGGCAATAACTTCTGCTAATCGATTTCCCATAGAATTATATAAATTCCTGATTAAATCCAAGGGTACCTGACTCCAAACTTCTATGATTTTGCTCGTAAGCTCTCGCATACTTTCATATTGCTGTCCGTTTTCATAAATTTTTCGTGTTAGCCATCCCCAGAAGGTTTTCAATAATGTTAAGATCTAGAGATCGAGATGGCCACGGCAAAATTGTCAAGTTTTCTTGTGATATCCATCGTGTCACTTGTCGTGCGGTATGAATTGGGGCGTTGTCATGTTGTAATATCCAATCCATTGACTGCATAATGTCGTCCATATCGGCAGCAGCACTTTGCAACAACTAGACATAAGTTTCACCACTTTGTCTGCCTGATATAACTCTAAGCTCGATGACGCCATGGTATGTAATCGCACCCCATACAAGGACACCACCCTCTCGACTATGGTGCCTGCTTAGATGTAGTGACTCTTTCCGTATGTCATGAAAATAATAATTCAATCCATCAGGGCCGTCAATGCAAAAGCGTTTTTCATCCGTGAATATCACTTTGCTCCATCTGGCACCCCATCCGATATGTTCCAATGCAAACTCCTTTCGGCGTTCTTTGTGTATTGCTGTCAATGCTGGTTTCATCTTTAATTAAATTCGTTTCAAGTGTGGACATTGCCGTAGTATCTGCCTTATTGTCCAGACACTTGCAGAAGCCCCTGCTTCTTCGCCAATTTTGCGTGCAGTTTTCGCAGAGTTCGATGTAAGTCGCAATATTTTCCTACGTTCGCGCTCAGTTGTGGCTGTTTTCTTGCATCCTTTGTAGTTTTCTCCGTAGGTTTCAGGATTCCTCAAAAAACGGCAGATCGCATCGGTACTTCTTCCAATTTTTGTGGATATTGCCCTCGCGGAATATCCTTCCGCTTTTGAAGCTATTATTTTCCCATTTTCTTCCGAATTCAAAATTTTTCCACGTCCCATCTTCAATTACTTCTGTAAAATGAGTATTGACTACAAATCTGTTCTATTTTACCAACACAAAATCTTGAAAACCTCAGAAAAGATTAGTGTACGTACCCTGTTGCCCGCCGAAAAAATTCAGATTTCGTTAAAAACTCTCCTAATTCTACAACCAGGCAGGTAATTGATTCCTTTAAAGGATGTTATTACCAAGCTATTGGAAAGTCATAAAACACTATTTAAGAAATTACGTCATATGCGACTAGGCCTGAAAAATAGGCAAAATATTCGGTGTCCGTATCCAGTTGCTCGCTAGTGTATATAAATTAGCTACTTCCGTGAGGTTATCCAAGAAGGGAGAGCCTAGGATTTGCATTCGTCTTCTGAATAGTGTTGAACATGCACACAGAAAATGGTGGATCATTTTCTTCTCTTGTTTCAACCTGCAACTACGGCAGAATTCGTTGAAGATAAGACTGACCCGTCAGTACGGATTTGGGCAAAGTAAATGTCCCACGACTCATGTTGCTTGGTGCGTTTGGGGTTCAGTCCCAACCAAGTTTGCCTAGTTGTTCTACAAGTTTCTTCAAAAAGCTCGGCTCTGTTTGCAGCCTCTTTGCAATGCTGCTTGTATCTAAGTTTGCTGGAAACTAGAGGCTAACCGACCTGAGGTGTTAGTGTATACTTGTGGAGCCCAGTGCCTCTCATTAAGGCATTTGTTTTGCAATTCCAAAACGCAATTGCCCCGGTATTCCGTATAGGGTCAATTTTTCATAAGGATATATCCCTCTACCAATTTACAATAGTTATGGAAGTAACTTTTTTCAAGCTACCTTTTGGATATTTCTCTTGAGGTACCGTATGCAACAATGTTCAATAGCATCAGGTTTAAAATTACCGAACCATAATGAAACTCAAAATTCCTTATAACACCTTGATCTCACGACTGACAGGAACTGGTTGTGTGACAAAAATAATACTTTCGCATTGGAAAGGATCTTATTTTGGATGGAACCCATAAATTTTGACATAAGCAAAATTCAGCTAATTGCACATTCAATCGAGCGTCATCCAGGATTTTTTTATTAAATCGACATATGTATAACTGGTAATCAAAAAAAAACCAAATTTTTGAAATTGTTCCTTTCCGCATCTCATGTTTACAAAAAGTAAAATCAAAGTTTTTTTGGTAGTTTTCCATTCACACATTTCTCGTTTTTGAATGTCAATGTTTCGTTAGGAAACTTTTTGAAAAAGTGATCTTTTGCTGGATACGCGGGGCATAGTGATATACCGGAAAATTGCGAAGCAGATGACCTAGTGAGAGGTGGCACTGAGCTCCATGATTACACTGTAAGTCGGTCATCCTCTAGCAGTGGCGTACCCAAGGGGGGGGGGGTTACGGGTTCAAACCCCCCCCCTCCTTGAAGAAGAATTGAATGCTGAGTTGACTCTGTGGTACAGAAAGATAGGGCATCTTGAAATAGTAAACCGCTCAAAAACGGCGATAGATGGGTTAAGCATGTGTAATTCAAACATTATGCCGAATATATCGAAATCACTGGAAATATTGGCTGTTCTCCCAGTATCTACGTGTACAAACGAACAATCATTTTCAACATTACGACGACTAAAAACATACTTGCGAAATTCCACTAGCAATGAACGGCTAAATGGATTGGCACTTCTAAATATTCATAGAGATCTCCCTCCATTTACAGAAGACGTGTTAAATGAGCTAATGAAAAAAAATTGTCGTTTAGATATTTCACTATAATTTTATCCGGCGAAGCGTTCTGTTTTATGCTTGGACATAAAATTTAAATCCCATTTTACACTGTTTCTCACCGTTACTGTACAAGCAGATGAGTTTTGAATACTAAGTTTGTATCATTATCGGCATTTTAAAACTTTGATCACCTCGCGTAAATTTAAAAAATTCGAAGATTCGAATGTTCTGGATTATATATCTCAAGCATATTTTTTTTTCAATGTTGGGAGGTGGAAATCTTCAAAAGATACAGATCAGCTCCTGCCTCTCGGCATGCCGGATTTCTACCGATTAAAACCACTTCCGTTTCCTTCAATCATTCTCTCCATCAAAATTTATTAATTCTCCGTATTTAAAATTTTAGGACATAGTACTTCCCAGACGATAAGAATCGGTATAAGGGATAGTACCAAATCTGTAAATTTTAGTGCCCTTTCAGTTAGATTAATAGTTCAGACTATATGTTTATGAATTTTTTCCTGTTGATTACATGTTTGGTTTTGAGTTTAGTGGAGCTGACTGTACTTGTAACTTACTTCGAATGTTGGTCCTGAAGGAGATAATTTTTTAGTGTCGTTTTAAAGGAAGTTGGGTTCGCTATGTTTTTAATTTTGTCTGGTAGTGCATTGAAAATGCTGGCTGCTTTGTTAAAGGGGTCTTCTTTTAGCCGATCAGTTCTGGCAAATGCTATAGCTATATTATTCATGTTTCTCATTCTGTAAGTGTTTTCCCCTCAATTCTATCTAATTTCACAGTGGTGTACTCATTACGGTGTAAATTCTTATGTATGAATTTAGCTCTTTCCATGGAAATCATGCCTTGCAAATTCAATTCTTGGGCTGGCTGTTTTGTAAACTTCGCTCGTTGGAGTTAACATAGGGAGATTGTAAATGATCGTATACGCCTTGGTTACTAATCTGAAGATGATCATGAGGTTACCTTTAGAAGTTTGGCTCCAATTCAAGATGCCATAAGAAATTTTGGAAAGGAGACGCGCATACATAATTTGGATTTTTTTTTCTTTGGAAAGAAGTAGAAGCGACGTAGAAGACCAATGAAGACAGCCAGTTTTTTCCTTAGATTATTTATATGTGGAGTCCATAATGCTTCGTCATTGCCTGGGAAGAGGTTGGTAAAATTAATAATCGATGGCGCAACCGCCAAAATTGGGCCTTCAGGCAATATTAGAGTTATTTCATTTACTTGACCAATGGAACATTAGGATGTGAAGTGGTCAGGAACACGCTCACCCGTGATTATTACCCTCATTTGATTCAGGTTCTCATTCACAGCTGAGTGAAATGATAGTGCGGCATCGAATCTCATTCCCGAAAACTATTTGTCGACAAGGAGCCTTGAACTAGCGTTAACCACTAAGTCACCCACTTTACCAATTATTCGCCGAGACACTTCGGAACGTGGGAAGTGAGTGAAGTTCAGTATCTCTACGCAATTAGATCTTTCATCTATTTCACAGTAAAAACCATATGGGCCTGATTTACGGCCTATGGTGCTTTAGAGATCTCACCTAGGGTTGATACGGGCATAATTTGCACAAATTGGATCCGTGTGTGCCGTTATCTTTTACTTATTGTATGAAGCCTAGCAATTTTATATATAGATAAAGAGTTGGTAGGAACATTAGAATATGATCACTTGATTGAAAGTTTTCGAAGTAAAATTCCAGAAAAGTGTAATTTATTTAATTCGCACCCATATGTTAGTAGCAACAGTTATATTTTTGAATGTTTCTTTCTATCTTTGATCAGAACCCTCAAAAAATGAATTGTTTTATTTTGTCATATGATTTGTAATCTGAGGATTAGGCCTATTGGGGACATCTCATTAAAAAAACGCGTACAAAAAGTCTACCTCATGGGTTACGTGGAAATGACGACAAATTTGCTTGAGAGCGCAGAGTTGCTTCCCTGCATGGGCTGCAAACGAGCTTAGCCAGCCCTGATTACGATAAAACTCTGTCTGTGCTTAGTGACAGTTTCACTTTCCCACGGCATTTACTTCATTAGTTGCTTTCTTTTCTGGCCTGTAGGTATTGAAGGCGTTTCAATATATGCACTTGCAAACATGCATATACACTTTACGGTTCCAAGGAAGTCTACAAATACAGTGTAGATTCTTTCACACGTCAAGCGCATAATTTTATAATTTGAATGAAAATATCATGGATGATTCAAATAAATGAAACCAGACATGCAATCGGGCTAAAGTCTGCCAGAATTATTTTTGGAGGATTCCAACTTTGACCGGTGAAAAAGTATGATTAAGCATGATTACATATTCATATCTACACCGAAGCACTAGCAAACGTACCTAGTCAAGACTTCAAAAATACGACCCCCCCCCCCCCCTTATCAAAATCCTGGGTACGCTACTGTCCTCTAGCTCCCATTAAGCTACGTTTCAAGCAGTATTACATAGAGGCTGCAAACAGGGCCTGGTTACTGGAAGTAACCTGCAGGATAGTTAGGGAAACTTGTCATGCACTGTTCACCAAACGCACCAAGCAGCTCGTCAACACGAGTCGTGAGATCTTGAATTCTATCGTATCCGTAGTGTCAGGGCATTGTCTAAATTGGCAGACACACAGAAAGATTCAATGATTTCTGCTGAAGTTGCAGATCGGAAGAAGAGAAAGAAACAATCAAACATTTTCTGTGCATGCCCAGAACTATCCAGGAAACGCATGCAAACTTTAGGCTCACCCTTACTGGACAGCGTCACGGAAGTAGCTAATATAAATAAAAATACTAGAATCTATTATTTAAGTTTCATCATGGGTTAGAACCTCCTGGTCTAGTCGACAACTTTCGTCTCCTAGTGCGCTTTTGGTTAACGACTTGCTAACACTATTGTTGCACATTAGTGGAGGTTCTTGTTTCCAGGCTTTTGGCCGGTACCATTTTTAAATGGGAAGTGTGGTTTCGGCATAACGAATGGCATCCTCTTCAGGTGCTGACATTAGCCATCCGTTACGAGACAGCACGACCACCGCTGGCTTGTTGATGGATCAAGCTCGCTATATTTCAACTATTTTATAATTTACATCTGCGAATTATAACGACCGTCAATTTGTTTCGTATGTATGCCTACGTAGCTTTTTCATTATTTAAGTTTTATCATGGGTTAGAACCTCCTGGTTTAGTCGACAACTTTCGTCTCCTAGTGCGACTAGACCAGGAGGTTCAATTGCATGTAAAAAGTAAAGTGGTTTAGTCGACAACTTTCGTCTCCTAGTGCGACTAGACCAGGAGGTGCAATTGCATGTAAACAGTAAAGTGGTTTAGTCGACAACTTTCGTCTCCTAGTGCGACTAGACCAGGAGGTTCTAACCCATGATAAAACTTAAATAATGAAAAAGCTACGTAGGCATACATACGAAACAAATTGACGGTCGTTATAATTCGCAGATGTAAATTATAAAATAGTTGAAATATAGCGAGCTTGATCCATCAACAAGCCAGCGGTGGTCGTGCTGTCTCGTAACGGATGGCTAATGGCAGCACCTGAAGAGGATGCCATTCGTTACGCCGAAACCACACTTCCCACTAGAATCTAATTGGTTCTCACCATCCAGCAGCTAGATTCTAGTGATGCCTCAATCTTCGGTGGTATCACAATGGGCCTATAGTGATCTTAGTAAGCCATCTCTTGATTAAGAGGGATGCCACTTCAATCAACCAACCAACCAGCCCATATCTTGGAGATGCTTTAATGAATGAGGTTTAGCAGGACTAGTCCTCCATTCTCAAGAAACTCTTCTTTTCCAGGACTCTGAGTTTGCAGTGGTCGGGTAGCTACTACCTCACCGACAAGTGGTGTAGATTAGGATGCTTTATTCAGATTTCTATCCTCTGGAATAGTTTTGACAAGGGTGTTCCCAGTGGTGGCAGACATGAATAAAATATTGAATCCATCTTTTCGTTAATGTCACCTGGGGTGCTCATAATATCCCCGTTGTTGTCCTGTAGAAAGGCTAGATTGCGGCTTATAGTCTTATCTGAAATTTTCACTATTGCAAGGCGTCGCGTGCGTCATTGAAGAAATAAATTCTGTTCAACCTTGGCAAGATAATTGCTTACCTTAAATTTGCTAGATCATTGCATTTGCTCAAAATCGAGTGCCCATGCCAGATTTTATCAACAATAAATCGAATATCATCTTCCTGAACGATGAATGCATAGGAAGCCAACGTTTTGCGTTTTCTTTCATCTCGTTGTATGCAACGCAGTATTGCCTTGTAAAGTGAATTGTCTGATGTGGTCCCCTGTTGAAAAGACAATGAATTATTATTATATTATTGCATTTGCATGTGTTTACTCTCATATATTGACAATTTTTGCAAATATCGACGCTCGTCTGCCGCGTCCTTAATGCAAATTTTGAGATTGGCTTAACAATCTTGCACTTTTCACACATGTTCGATTCAGGCTCTGCAATCGAGAAAATAAAGATACTGTTTGTGCATTGGTTCGACAAATTTGAAGCGAAAATACTTTCAGCTTTGTATTCTTCCTCGTAGTGAATGACTTCTGTTAATAGGACAACTTGTCTTTTTCTCAGTGTATCTAAAGTGCAATTATTCATCTTGGTGCACACGAGTAGATTTTTTTCTCGATCGAGAAGATCAGTAAGCTAGTTTGGTTGTTAGTTATAGGTATATTAATTTATTGGAATGTACAATATATTTCACTCACATACTTCTAATATAGTTGACGATAATGATGGGTTTTCGTTCATCTCCTTTTGAAGCACTGCACCTAGTTTATTAAGGAGATTCAAGCGATCCTCCTTTTTCATGTGTTGTTTCATTGCTTTGAAAAATTCCGTTAAATATCGCACCCTTTGGTTTCGAAGTAGATCCATTTCCACGACAATATCTTGAAAAAAATAAGTGTATATCGATTGTGTGAAAAAATTACGAATTTCTTTACTTTGATATCCAATCCAGCGCACAGGCTTCCCGAGCTTTTGAAGGTGCTGTTCGTCACGGAAGTCTTTCAAAGATTTTCGTACTAGTGCTCGTTGCCTTTCGATTCCATTCAGCAGCTGTACTTCCTTGTCAAGGAGGCAGTGTAATTCGGCTATCCTGGGTCCACCAGAGTACATGCTGTTGATTCGGTTTATCTGAGATTTAAAAGTGCACCAAACTACTGTTAAACGCATAGCAACAGGTTGTACCTCAGCATCCTTCCATCGTTGAACTTGCGCAAATAGGAGATCGAAATCCTCCTTCGTTCTTGGAAATGCCGTAGTAACACAGTCGTTTCTTAGTCTTCTGGCTTTATTGTCAATGATTTTTCGATCGCGACGTTCCTGCTCAGCCCGAAGCGTACTGTGAAGAGAAGTTAACACAGATTTGCATGGATGATTTTCCAAGATAATGAAAAATAGGTAACAGCTTCATTTCCATAGAAGATTTCGCTTTGCACCAAATCAAACGCTCCAATTATTATCTATGCTTTATCTCGTTGTTCATTATAGGCAATCATAAAGGCGCTCTTGAATTGTACGAAACGAAAGTAAAAGGAAGATGAAGCCTTGCAAAAATATGCTTCCATCTATCAACTACTGAATGTATAAGGTATTCACACCGATGTTGAACTGCAGCACTGCAGATGAATCTCCAGAGAAGATAGCGTCTCCAATTTCTTTGAATCAAGATGATTTTTCCGATTTTATCTTCACGTTTTACTTTCTGCTCGAAGCTTTCATAAGGTCTAGCTTGAATATTGAAGTCGGACACAGTTGAAACGTAAATTAGGTTGGCGGCATCACCAAATACTTGCGCTGAGTGATCTTCCTTGGTATTCTAGAATTATTTATAGGGCAGATTAGTGGCTTATATAAAATATATGTAATTCACTTACGATTGATTTTGATCGAATTTCAACTGTTTGTGAATCTCTACTTTGGATCCCTTCAAATTTGATTCTATCGAGAAGTGGTCCAGTTTGTGTGAATGCATCAAAATACTCTTTTCCTGAAACATTGTCAAATAAAAATTCTTTTCCAGTGAACACAAAGTGTGAGTTTGGCATAATACAGCGTTCGCATCCTGACTCTTGTCGATTGCATTTGAAATCTTAACAGAAAGCATTTAAAAATGATATAGAGTTCTTAGAATAGAGCTCATAAAATTTTATGAGGGGAGTATTAAATTTTTTTATATTAAAATCATATACATTTAGTAGGATTGAGTTTTTTCTTCGATTTTGTATAGTGATGCACACAACTAAATACTTGTTCTCGATGTTGGAACGAAGCGTTCGTTTCCCGTGCAATTTTCCGGGTGGACAGAAATACTAGAACACACATTTCGTTAGTTGAATGGATGCCGGCAAACCTTTCAACTTGCAATGATATATTATCTTCTCGAATTAGTTTTCAACCACTTTCTCAACCAATTTGTAGGAGACAAACACAATTGCTACGTCACAATCACATCGCCCTAGTTTCAAAAAATTCCATTATTTTTTCCGCAAAAACAGCGAGCGAGCGTATCTATCTTGAAAAAAAAACATTCTTTGTGTTTCCTTTTTCGGGCCACTAACCGCTCTTTTGATCGGCACGGTTGTTTTTCAGCATAGCATAGTTAGTTAGTATTATTATTAATGATGCATTCCAGTTGCACTTAAACTTGACTGGTTTGACCCTCCACTGTAGTGTGACAAACCGTTTGGCCGAGACATGAAAAAAATAACATCTTCTTATTGGATTTGAACCTCCGTTTCTAGTCGAGACAAATCGCCCACTAGTGTGCTTTTGTTGGTTAGCCACTTGCTAACACTATTTTTGCACATTAATATTAATAACGTATGCACAATATATGAACGAAAAAATATTGACAGTCGTTATACTTCGCAGATGCAAAGATTAAAATAGTTGAAATATAACGAGCTTAACCCATCAACAAGCCTAAACCGTGGTCGTGTTGTCTGATAACGAATGGCATATGACAGCACCTGAGGAAGCCATTCGTTATCCCGAAACCACGCTCCCTATCTAATTATGGCACCAACCATTAATCTGGAACAAAAAGAACCTCCATTAACGTGCAAAAATAGTGTTAGCAAGTGTCTAACCAACAAAAGCACACTAGTGGGCGATTTGTCTCGACTAGAAACGGAGGTTCATCTCCAATAAGAATCATTTCAAATTGCAACGTATGCACAATATACGAACGAAAAAATATTATACTACAAGCCGCGAGGTGCGACCCTTGAGGTCCACACGGTCAACTTCCCAGTAATATCTACAACAACATCAACAACATTAAACACAATAATAATTTTGGAAATAATACTACTTTAAGTAATAACAATAAGAGGTATTCATAGCAGTAACAGCAATGAGTTAATATGAATCATATCGTCTACGGGAGGGTCCATTGATTACGTAAGGTTTTTGGTCGATGAGGACAGATTGAATATTCACGCGGATCAATCGGTGGGGGCCTTTTTGGTCTTGAAAAATTTTGTATATGCAGTCAAAAATAGGTTCAATTGCATGTAAAAAATAAAATGTATTACAAATGATGATGGTTATTGAAATCTTACGATTACTCAAGAATGAATCTACTAAAAACTACAATTTTTTATTCGATGAAAGCTTTCAAAGCATGTGATTTTGCAAAGTATTGACTACAAAACATTTTACCATTCAAAGCGATGATTACCGCATATGCAAATTTGATTGAAATTTTGTTGGTTTTCAAAATTTAAGCAGCTTTTTTTAATTAAAAGACTATAAAACTATTAAAAATCTGCTCAAATTATGCAAATATTTTAAAACATTGATTGAATTTACAACAATTTCGTATAAACCCTCTTTACATGGTAACTTTGAATGATTTTTTATTAACTTCCCAGTATATGGGAAGTTCTTGTAATCGCCTCGAAAATCGAAATTGAAATTTTCAACATTTCTTTACGTTTTGAGGTCTATAGAGTATATATAAAGTGTTTTTAGAAAAGGAGATGTATGTGTGTGTGCGTGTATGTATGATGCCTCAATTATATCTGGTTCGTGAGATATAGTGAATGATAAAAATGACCTTGAAAATCATGATGACTTTTAATGATTTTTTATTTTTTATTTAATTTTTTACGTAATCATGAGAAAAAAATTTTGATCGTGTTTGTACAAACACTATTTGGAGTATGTAAACTTAATAAACATTCATTACTGGGTTTCGTAAATCAGGTTAAAAATGTATTGTTTATGAAAAAAAACCTAATTTTTTGCACTTTTTTCTTAAATTGAAAAACGGCTCCAACGATTTTTGTCAAAACTCGAGAGATTTACAAAAATGTTAATACGCGTCCATTGACACCTTGTTCAAGGAAATCTTACGTTGGGTTCGCGAGATATAACACATGACAGAAATGACCTTCAAACGGGCAAAACAGCAAACCGCCCCGACCGAAGTTTCCCAAAAACTAATCAGCTCTTAAGATTGCAAAGACGCTTCGATTGACACCTCAACAAAGTCGATACAACTTAGTTTACGTGAGTTATGCTCGTAGAAAAAAGTGCCCACGAACGTACAGACGTACACATACACATACATCTCCCTTTCTAAAAACACTTTACATATACTCTATAGACCTCAAAACGTAAAGAAATGTTGAAAATTTCAATTTCGATTTTCGAGACGATTACAAGAAGTTAATAATAATAATTCAAGTTTTTCAACAATGGTGACAAAATGAAGGCCATAATGGAATCCTATTAAAAACTGGTTGACACTATATCTCGAGTCAGAAACAAAAAAAAAAATCCAACAGCATTTAAAAATATAAGTAAATAGCTATGGTCGCAACTAGAATTAAACCTTTTGGGTGAAAAAAAAACCAAAATGCCAGACTTTTCAATTTTTGACTCTTGTTTTGCAAATAAAGTTGTTTAGAAAAGGATTCAAAATTTATAAAAAATTCTGTTTCTAGTTCAGATTGAAGCTGTATATGTATTGAATAATACCTCAGAATCGTGTCAACCAGGGCTACGCCCACCAAAATGAAAATTTGTATACAAATTTTTTCAAACCTTTCCTTGTAAAATCCATTGTTTTGCAGGTTCTCAAAGTTTTTTTAATTTTTTTTATTGGCTTAAAAAATCCTTTGAACCCTCTAGAATAAGATACAAACGGTTTTATATATGCCAGAAATCGTTTTCATTGAAGTATTGAGCTCTTTCTCGACTCCTCCCGAATGCTCCGAAACGACTACTACTACTACTAAATTCACACTTGCTCGTCGGGTACAGCATATGTCTTATCATTCGATTTGTAACTTCTCTAATACACTAATCGATGTTAGAAACATTTTCAAGGATGTTGAACACAAAGTAAAGTCAAAACTTTAAACGCGTTTTTCTCAAGACACGTTTTTGCAAATCGGCACGCAGCATAACTCAAACAATTTTCTATTTGTTCACTCCAAATTAATATCACATCTTTGAAACAAGATTCCGCATAGAAATACGTAGCCGATTTTCGATAAGGGAATATTTCGATTTTTTGGATATAAATAAATGCCCGTTTTTGGGTAGTAAAATGATTTTTTTGGTTCAAATGCTCGCTAATTTAACAAAAAAGAATATTTTCAAAATCCCCTACGTAATTTTATAGCTACATTTTGTACATTTTTTTCAAATTTTAAGCAGTTTTTACATCACAGTGAAAATTATTGAAAATCTGCTCAAATTATGCACACATTAATAAGCTTTGGTTGACATAACAAAAATGTTTTTAGAATAAGAGACATCAAGTAATTTTATTCGAATGTACCCTTTTTACATAGTGACTTTCAATGATTTTTTTTATTTTTTTTATTTTTTTTTGTGATTATGAAAAAAGTTTTACTGTTCTTATTATAAAAACTGTTTAAACTATATAAATTTTACAAACATTGATAACTTAGATGAGCAAATCAGATAAAAAAATATGAAAAAATCCCTAATTTTTTTGTTAAAAAACGGCTCCAACGATTTTTTTGACAGAATCATACACGTATCACGTATCGTGTGCGTTGATTGGCACCTCAACAATGCAAATCCTATGTTTGGTTCGCAAGATATAGTGCATTGTTTTTGAAAAAAACTCTAGTTTTTTGCACTATTTTTTTAAAAAATTAAACAAGCCGCGAGGTGCAACCCTTGAGGTCCACACGGTCAACTTCCCAGTAATATTTACATAAATATTAAAAATACTAAACAAAATAATAATTATGAAAATAATACTACTTTAAATAATAATAATGTACCTCTCATAATAGTAACTGGAATGACTTAATGTTAATCGTATCATCTACGGGAGCGTCAATTGATTACGTAAGGTTTTTGGTCGATGGGGACAGATTGATTTGATTGAATATTCACGCGGAACAATGGGGGGGGGGGCGGGGTTCTACGTTATTTGTTATTTTCATATTGATGAAAGCTTTTTTTATAGCATATGATCTTGCAAAGTATTGACTACGAAACATTTTACCATTCAAAGCGTTCATTGCGACAAATGCAAATTTGATTAATTTGTTTTGATTTTCAAAATTTAAGCAGTTTTGATATAAAAATTAAAACACGGTGCTATGAAGACTATTAAAAATCTGCTTAAATTATGCAAATATTAATAAACTGTGATTGGCTTAACAACAATGTCTTCAGAATAAGAGTAGTCGGGTAAAATCATTCATATGAACACTTTTTACATGGCGACTTTGAACGATTTTTTATTTTTAATTTAATTTTTTTAAACATCATGGAAAAGGATTTTACTGGTTTGACCCCAAAAATTGATAAGAATTTATAAATTTTATAAACATTTATTTCCGTGTTGTGCATATCTGGTTAACAAATTTATTTTTTATGAAAAAATCCTAAATTTTTGCATTTTTTTTGTTAAATTAAAAAACGCCTCCTACGATTTTTTTAAATATAAAAACATTACAAAAATGTTAATACACGTTGATTGACACCTAAGTGATGCAAATATTATATTTGGTTCGTGAGATATAGTGAATGGCAGAAATGACCTAGAAATCATGATGACTTTTAATGATTTTTGATTTTTAATTTAATTTTTTTTGTAATCATGAGAGAAAGTTTTGTTGATATTTGCACAAAAACTGTTTGGAGTATATAAATTTTATAAATATTGATTACTGTGTTTCGAAAATCAGGTTAAAAATTTACTGTTTATGTAAAAAAACCTAATTTTTTGCACTTTTTTCAAAAAAATTAAAAAACGCCTGCATGAATTATTTTTAAAACTTGATAGAATCACATAAATGTCATTACGCGTCGATTTACACCTTAATGATGAAAATCGCATGTCTGGTTCGGGAGATATAACGCATGACAGAAATGACCTTCAAACGGGCAAAACAACAAACCCCCCGACCGAAGTTTCCCAAAAACTAATCAGCTCTTAACATTGCAAAGACGCTTCGATTGACACCTCAACAAAGTCGATAGGACTTTGTTTACGTGAGTTATGCTCGTAGAAAAAACTGTCCACGAACGCACATACGTACGTACGGACGTACGTACATACACACACACACACACACACACATACTTCTTTCTAAAAACACTTAAAATATACTCGTAAGACCTCAAAACGTAAAGAAATGTTGAAAATTTCAATTTCGATTTTCGAGGCGATTACAAGAACTTCCCATATACTGGGAAGTTAAAAATGGATCGAAGAAATTTTTTAAAAACTTGATAGAATCACATAAATGTCAATACGCGACGATTGACACCTTGATCAAGGAAATCGTATGTTTGGTTCGCGAGATATAACGCATGACAGAAATGACCTTCAAACGGGCAAAACAGCGAACCGCCCCGACCAAAGTTCCATAAAAACTAATCAGCTCTTAAGATTGCAAAGACGCTTCGATTGACACCTTAACAAAGTCGATACGACTTTGTTTACGTGAGTTATGCTCGTAGAAAAAAGTGCCCACGAACGTACAGACGTACACACACACATACATCTCCCTTTCGAAAAACACTTTATACATACTCTATAGACATCAAAACGTAAAGAAATGTTGAAAATTTCAATTTCGATTTTCGAGGCGATTACAAGAACTTCCCATATACTGGGAAGTTAAAAATGCAAATTCATCAGCACTCATAATCGAGATAGGAACAGGCAGACAAACTCTATATATAGGAACCTTTGACAAATTCTCAGATACAGTAGAGTCTCATTAATCCGGATATGGTCTAATCCGGATCCTTCTGTAATCCGGATTGACTGAAAATATTGAAAATTTTCATTATTTCCTTTGCAATAAAAGGAAGGTTTTTAGTCAGTTTTTCATTGAAATGGCGTCAAAAAGGTCGCATAAAACGGTAACTATCGCGGAAAAAGAAAAGATTTTAATTCAACTGAACAATGGAGCTAGTGGAAAGGTGCTAGCAGAAAAATATGGTGTCGATGCATCTACAATTTTGGATATAAAGAAAAATAAAGAAAAAATAAAAAGGTATGTTTTAGTTTTTAAATGTGCATCGGTTATATTTGAATGCTCCTTTTTTATATAGCTACATTGCGAATTGCGTTGTAACTCTTAAGGGAAGGAAAATGAATATTTTACGAGAAAAGGCTCCTCAAATTTACTCTAACTGTTATTATAATAAACCATTTACTGCAAGTGAAGGATGGGTCAATAGATTTAATAAAAGACGTGGTCTTCGTCACCTCAAAGTGGTCGGAGAGAAACTGTCAAACGACTCATCTAGCTTGGTGCCCTTTCTACGAAAATTCTCGCAAAAAAGTAATGAGCTGAATATATTGCCCACCCAAATATATAATGCGGATGAGTCTGCATTATTCTGGAAACTACTTCCGGATCGAACGTTGGTGTCTACTACGGAAAGAGTTGCTCCAGGGAGAAAAACCTCGAAAGAGATAGTTACTTTTTTTGCTTGTACAAACGGTAGTGGCACATATAAGCTTAAAATGATGGTCATTGGAAAAACAAAAAATCATAAAGCATTTAAAAACGGCACCGACCTTCCAGTTGAATACAACTCAACGAAAAATCCATGGATGACTTCAACTCTTTTCGTAAAATGGTTTCACGAGTCGTTTGTCAAACAAGTAAGGCAATTTCAGGTAGAGAACAACCTTAATGGCAAAGCAATTTTATTAGTAGACAATGCTCCATGCCACGCATCGGAAACACAGCTAAAAAGTGATGATGGTAAAATTATGACATTGTTTCTTCCACCTAATTGCACCGCGCTTATCCAACCAATGGATCAAAACGCAACACGTTTAACCAAATTGCATTATCGAAAAAGCCTCTTGGTACACGTTCTGTCTTTGGAAGAAAATGACATCTCGAAAGTCGTTAAAAATCTCACCATTAAGGACACTGTGTTCATGATTGTGAATTCTTGAGATAAGTTGTCACCTGATGCAATAGCAAAATGTTGGCAAACTATTTTTTTGCTATTCGTTTAATAATAAAAAAAAATTCCGATGCTGAAGAGGATCTTGATGACATTATCTCGTTATCAGTTCTCAAGGATAATAGTGGTCAGAGAAGGAAGATGCACAGGAACTAATCGAAATCGAAGTTTTGCTACAAAAAGTTAATAAAAATAAGCAACCGTCGAAATCGGAAATTTGTGAATGGCTGGTTGGAGATGGAAATAATTTCCCCCTTGATAGTGACAACCGTTCCTTCGTCGAAGAAGTATGGGCCAAAAGTTAAACATGAAGACGCCATTAAAAACTTCTCTACCTGCATACAATGGGCGGAGGAAAATGCAGTTGAATTGGAGAGGTTGACAATTCTGAGAACGCTACGGCAGCGTGCAATGGAGGCTAAGCAAGGGTGCATTCGCCAATCAAAAGCTACCGATTATTATAAATAAATTTTTAGTTGATGGATATTCCATTACTTTATACTTAGCTCTAGCGTTTATGTTGAATGGATTATCTGGTTTTTCTTGGAGACACTTTTACTATATGTTAAAATAAATAAATAAGCCTTTGCCAATGTTTTTATTTAATAATTTTGATATGCCTTTGGTGATCCGGATCCCCGCATAGAAAAATCCTTCTAAGAAGAAGCGTACAAGTTGCTAACAACGTTTCCCAGAGGATACAAGTAAACAAAACAGAATCAGTACAAACTCATGAAAAATAAATGCAATAAAATCACAAAGAAGCTAAGCAACACTTTTATGCTAAAAACTTGAGCAAAGTTCTAAAAATCCGCTCCAATTCTCAAATCTAGAAAACGGTTAATTAATAAAAGGAGACATAAATAACAATCATCAAATTGTAATTTTCGGACATTATTGCAGTGATCTGGAGGAAATCGCCAACTGCCTTAACCTCCAGCTCTCAGCATGAGGTCATGAAATCGTAACGAAATTACCGCCAATACACACATTTTCAATTTCTTCTTTTCTGTTAAGAATAACCAATAAAGATTGATTCTTTACGAAACAATACTGTGCTAGGAGCCGGTGGCATTTGCGTTGATGATATCAAATTAATTAAAGACAGTGTTGTAAATATTCAAGTAATGAAAATTGATGGAGACAGTTATTCAGAGGAGACGGATGTAGTTGTAGTCAGTAGAAAAGTATGTACATAACTCTTGTATTTATAATTTGTAAAGGAACTCTGCATGCCGAGAAGCGGCAGCTGATCGGCATCTTCTTAAAGATTCTCACTTCCCAGTGTCGAAAAAATAAGTAAACAATTAATCATTTATACAATTTAAAAGACGTTGATATACCTGTTCTAAGGTCCCGATGTCCACCTAAATAAGGCTTCTTAATCGTAGCATTCTCAATTTCAACAATAATATTATTGCACGGACAGCTCGAACTTCTTTCATTCGGTATGGTTACAGTAATGAAATCGGGAAGCTTGTGCTTGCTAAGAGTTTTTGAAATTGAAAATTTCACCATCTATAATGTCTATTGTTTACCTATAGTATGTTTGTGGGTCTAATCTCGAATGTTTGGCGCGTTCGGATTCTTCGTCTATTTTAAGGAACACCTCAACCAGCCCGAACTCGTTTTTCTCGAGAGCCTCCAACTTCACAGTATCCTTTACTTCACTTCCACTCTGGCAAACTACCAAAATGTTAGGGTCCACGTCGAACTTTGAACCCAAATCCAACTTGAGTTCAGCTATAGTCATGGCGTTGGGGTAGATTTGGGCCACTGCCTCCGTTTCCGAAATCTGAAGTTTAACGGTCAATTTTTCCGGCGCCGAGACGGCATTCAGACAGCTCAAGGCAGTATCGCATTGGTTCTTTGAAGTGAACATAGCGCGATTCAAAATGTTACTGAAAAAGTAAGTAACACAAAATATATGGCAAGTGACAACTGTGCTACCCTTTTCAATACTTGTCTTCGGTTTAACTGGTTGCTTGGGTAGAACTATATTTGACATAGTTTATATATGAATAATAAACCGTTGCTGGGGTTATATTGATTGTATGGAATTGTTTTGAAGAGGGTTGAACAGAATAGTCTCATTTGATTTTTTCAATGTTCATTGGCCAGTATCCTAAGAAAATTTGTTCTAGGTTTGGGTCACTCATAAGAAAAGTTGTTGAAAGCAGACATACAGTTCTCAATTCTAAAACTCACTAATACTGTGGATATGGAAAGCCAGACACATGAAAGAATTTTTTCAATGAAGTCTCATAAGAAAATATAATAATTGGTGCGGCCGTGTTGGCCGCTTGACCAACTGCCGCGTAGTGACGTCACTCGTAGAAACAATTTTCACATGGAACAAGTCGCGTGTGAGTAGAGAACTTTACAGGTAAGGGCTTATCAGTTCATTTACTTGTACTTTGATGCCCTGCTGCTGACATTTGACTCAGTATTCCCTTTTCAATAAATGGAATAATTTCAAAATATTCACCAGATAGAAACGATGACAAGCTCACAGAAACTAGCAGTTTTTGAAGTCATTTAACCATCTCAACGTGTAAGAAATTTGCAGGTGCAAATCATTTTACCATTCAAAACGTTGATTACCATAAATACAAATTTTTTCATTAAAATTAAAACACGGTGGTATGAAAACTATTGAAAATTTGCTCAAATTATGCAAATATTAATAAACTTTGATTGATTTTGCAACAATGTCTTTAGAATAAGAAATATAAAGTAATACCATTCGTATGACAGAGTAATAAATTAAATTTGTAAATCTTTATCCGTTTTTGTAGAGAAACCAGCAAAACATTTTTCCATGAATACAAACAAAAAATTAAACTACAAAAATAATTCAAAGTTATTATGTAAAAAGTGTTCATACGAATGATATTACCTGTTTACTCTTATTCTAAAGACATTGTTGTTGAATCAATCAAAGTTTATTAATATTTGCATAATTTGAGCAGATTTTCAATACTTTTGACAGTGCTTTAATTTTAATAAAGAAACCGCTTAAATTTTCAAAACCCAACAAAAAAATCAATCAAATTTGCATTTGTGGTAATCAACGCTTTGAATGGTAAATTGTTTTGTAGTCAAAACTTTGCAAGATCATATGCTTCAGCGAGCTTTTACTAAATAAAAAATTGTAGATTTAATAGTTTTGTTCTATAGTGTTCGTAAGATTTCAATTGCTTCCTCCATCATCATTTATTATACATTTTACTTTTTACATGCAATTAAACCGCTTATTAACGGCATATTCAATGTGTTTGAAGACAAACTGAAACTAAGAAAAAATTATTAGCCTCATTGATTTAAAATCGTGAGAAAATACAAATTCAGTGACTATGCCGAATTGATGGCGATTTTGAACAAAACTATTCAAAATGGCCACCACGCGACAAAATCTCTTCGTTGGGCGTAATAACAAAAACTCCATTCATTTTTGCTAGTGCTCTTTTGTTCTTCAAGCATCGATATGAAAATAACAAATAACGTAGAAAAGGCTATCTAACAAAAAAGGGCTGATCATTTATATTGTTTGCAGTTTTATCTTTTGCATTATTATTATACTAAGTATTTTTAATATTTATTTTTATTATTAATGGAAAGTTGTTCATGTGGACTTCAATGGTCGCAACATGCAGCATGTTTATGTATTGTTTTCATGCATAGTATTGTAGTGGTCTCGTGTTTTCTTCTATGCAGAACTATTACTGTCACCATCAACCAACAAATAATTAAGTAAATCTGTGCGAGTAACGTTTGACTATTTATTAAATGAAAAGGATTAAAAATGAGGTATTCGCTGGGACTACTAAAAACGAATGAAAAAACACAATAAATTCATTTCATAGTTTCTTAACCGGATTGCTGTTAACAGTTTTAGCAGGAAAGGAGAGTGATTGCATTAACAAAGCCACTGAGTCAATAAAATGCGAAAATAAACGGTTTATTCAATCAATTTCTTATGATAAAAGAATGATTCATAAAGAAACAGCATAAAAGTAATATGCAAACTGTGATAATTTATTCCAATCAATATCAAATGGACCTTCTTATGGCGATCTATGAAAAATGAACTCACATCTATATAATTAAACGGCTAACATGAATTTTGTGGTACCATTTTAGCCGTTGTTTCTGGGCCGATTTTCATAAAAAAATACATCAATGGAAAGAGAATATCCTGTTGATGTGCAGAATTGTATTTTTCGTGAAAATCTATTTGGAAAATATAGAAAAAAATAGAAAATAGATTTTCTTACTAATACATACACAACGTTGAACGTTCACACAGCGATAAATGCGAATGGTATACTAGCCTTCACTTTCAAAATAGAAACTCTAAAGGTGTATTGGTTGTGTAGTGCATACGAGGCTGATTTGCCCTTGAACGCGGGAGCCCCAGGTTCGTATCTAGGGCTGGTCCAAGTGTTTTAGTTTCATTTTTGGAAGCTATTAAATCATCAAATTTCACTACATTTAGCAATATTTTCATTCTCACTTTACACCGTTCATGTTGTATTGTATTTAGCCGTTCACTGGCTTGGTGTTGTGTTATAGCTTGCTCTCTGGGGACCATTCGTGTGTATTGTATTTAGCGTCGCCGCGGCAAACATGAATTTTGTGGTACCATTTTAGCAGTTGTTTCTGGATCGATTTTCGTAAAAAATACATGAATGAAGAGAGAATATCCTAAAGATGTGCTGATTTGTATTTTTGTGAAAATCTGTTCGGAAAATATAGAGAGAACAAGCCGCGAAGTGCGACCCTTGAGGTCCACACGGTCAACTTCCCAGTAATATCTAGATAAACATTAAAAATATTAAACACAATAATAATTTTGAAAATAGTACTACTTTAAATAATAATAATGAGAGGTATTCATAGTAGTAACAGGAATGAGTAAATATTAATCATATCATCTACGGGAGCATCCATTGATTACGCAAGGCTTTTAGTGGATGAGTGATGATGATTGATTACCACAAATTCAAATTTGATTGAAATTTTGATGGTTTTTAAAATTTAAGCCGCTTATTTTTATGAAAAGACTGCAAAAACTATTAAAAATCTGCTCACATTATCCAAACATTTTAAAACTTTGATTGACTTTACAACAAAGTCTTTAGAATAAAAGATATATGGTAATATCATTCGGAAGAACCCTTTTCATATGGTAACTTTGAATGATTTTTTATTTTTAATTGAATTTTTTTCAGCGTCATGAAAAAAGTTTTGCTGGTTTCTCTTCAAAAACTGATAGGAATGTATAAATTTTATAAACATTTATTACTGTGTTGTGCAAATCAGGTTTCAAAAATATTTTTTATGAAAAAAACCCTAAGTTTTTGCATTTTCTTCTATTAAATTAAAACAACCGCTGAAACGGATTTTTATAATGTTAAAATAATCAAAAACATGTTAAAACACGTCGATTGATTCCCTAATAATGCAAATTTTAAATCTGGTTCGTGAGATATAGTGAATGGAAGAACTGACCTTGAATATCATGATGACTGTTAATGATTTTTTATTTTTTATTTAATGTTTCTTGCTTTTATGAGAAAAAGTTTTGATGACGTTTTTTCAAACATTGTTTGAAGTATATAAATTTTATAAAAATTGAATACTGTCTGCCGTAAATCAGGTTAAAAATCTATTGTTTATTTAAAAAAAACCTAATTTTTTGCACTTTTTTTTCTTAAATTAAAAAACGGCTGCAACGATTTTTTTTTAAATTCAAGAAATTCACGAAAATTTCAATACGCGTTGATTGACATCTTGACAATGTAATTTGTATGTTTGGTTCGCGAGATATAACGCATGACAGAAATAACCTTGAAGATCATGATGCCTGTTAAGGATTTTTTATTTTTTATTTAATTTTTTACATGATAATGAGAAAAAGTTTTAATGTTGTTTTCACAAGCACTGATTTAAGTAAATAAATTTTATAAAAATTGAATACTGTCTCCCGTAAATCAGGTTAAAAATTTATTGTTTATTAAAAAAAACCTAATTTTTTGCACTTTTTTTTAAAAAATTAAAAAACGGCGTACGTACGTACGTACACACACACACACACACACATACATCTCCCTTTCTAAAAACACTTTATATATACTCTATAGACCTCAAAACGTAAAGAAATGTTGAAAATTTCAATTTCGATTTTCGAGGCGATTACAAGAACTTCCCATATACTGGGAAGTTAAAAAATAGAAAATAGCCCAGTAGGACCAGTAATGCTTACTGCATCGATTCCGTAATCATTCTTCGGAAGCCAATACGGATCGTTTTCGCAATACCGCATCGATTACTTTAACATGGCGATGTCATTGGCAGGATCCGTGCTAACTCCATTTCGCATTACCAGGAAGCGATGCTGGAATCAATGCCTCAGAATGTGTTCCGTAATGCTTACTTGGTAATCGGTTCTGGAAGGCATCCATTCCACACAATATGTTACCATCGCTTCATTTTTGCATTATTAGGTAATGTATAGAAATTTCCAATCACTCAATGACTACTTTTCAGATTCCCTATGCATTCCTTTGGAATGCATTCCATTTTCAAACATAAGCATCTATAAAATCATGCATTACCAAAGAATTGATTCCAAAAAGTCCGACTGGGAGATTTTCTTACCAATACATCGTTGAACGTTCACACAGCGATAAATACCAATGGTATACTAGCCTTGACTACCAAGATAGAAACCCTGATTATCTACGGGCTGTGTAGTGCATGAGGTGGCAATTTGCCCGTGCACACGGGAGTCCCAGGTTCATATCTAGGACTGTTGCAAGTGTTTTAGTTTCTTTTTTGGAAGCTAATTATCAAATTTCACCACATTTAGGAATCACACTTTATACCGTTCATGTGCATTGTGCGTTCAATAGTTCGGTGTTGTGTGATAGCTTTCTCTCTGAGATCATTCGTGTGTATAGCGTCGCCGTTCATTATGCAAATGTATACGTACATTTCATTAATATTTGGTCATATATTTTTAGTTTGTTTTGCTGAAGGTCGTCTAACAATCCACAAAAAAGCGTTTTCAGTTGAAGAAAACTTTGAAGATTTAAAAACGATGTTTGGTTTTCCTAACATTATTTACAACAACCGGTTTGGTAGATCTCAAGAATGTGAAAATTGAATGATGACATGCGCAAAACGCTTAGCATTGTTATACGTTCGAGACGATTTGAAGTGCCAATAATTGAATAATGATTTTTAAACATTATTAAAATTCATAAACAATAGAAAAACAAATTTAGCTTGCCGTTTTATTATATTGATTGATGATTTAAGTTAAATTCAAAAACCATTTCGTCTGGCACACCCAGACTTCTTCATAACATTCTCGGATATGCACAGGGACTTGAAACGCATGTTAAAAAATACAACATCGAAGTGGTACCAAAGAGCGGTATTCAACTAAGAAATAGCATATCGACGGAAAAAGACAAACTGGAAGGAGGAGAAAAATTGGGATATACCAGGTTACATAAGGGAAACTATAGAGATAGAGTAGATAGAGTAGAGAACCTGTAGGGATTTGAATGAATATTAACTTAGGGAATGGAGCAATTAAACTGATTAAATTTTGCGATGAAAATGTAAAACGTTAGGGATTAAAATAGAAACACAGAACTTAGGGAATTAGTTATACATTGAAGAAGTCTGGGAGTGCCAGAAGAAATGTACATCTGCTTTAATAGTTTAAATACACGTTTTAAGGAAATTTTTGGAAAAAGGTTTTTGAATTAACTTAGATTCATGAAAGCGTGAAATTAAGGGTTCTTACTGAGATCGATTAGGTTTTGGAACCTCCTTATGACGAATCTGAAGTCGGTTTCTTTCTATCACATCAGTATTTTCCACAAAACACATTTATAAAAATCATGTGAAAATTGGGGTATTCAAGAAAAAAACCAATCAGAAGTAAACGAGCAGCTGAATAATGGGAATTATTTTTATTAAACGAATATGTTGTGTTATAATGAACATAAAAAAATATTACAGAGGTTTGTGGAACCTTTCCTTTTTTTCTGAAAAGCTTCTGTTGAGCGATTTTCTCTTGTGAGCCCGGTTTGGATCATCACGCTTCATCATCCAGCAGTAATCGGCCATCATGCTCATATTAAACTTTGCTTGGTACCTTCACTTCATTTCCTTAATATCTTGGTGAAATCTTTTGCCTTGTTATTCACTAACTGCTCCTAAGTCTTCAGGAAAGTAGCCGAAATGTGAATGAAGAAAATGGACCCATCCCCTTGTTTATCTAAAGCCTTCACAAATTGCTTCATAAGACCAAGCTTTATATGCAAAGGTGGTAGTAAAATTTTTTCTGGTGGGACTAAATTCTGTCGAACTATATTTTTATTTCCTGTATCTAAATAAATTCTTGCCGGCTATTCTTTTCGAGTATAATGTTCTGCTCTATTTCTGCTATCCCATTCGCATAAAAAACATGGATATTTTGTAAAACCACTTTGCTGTCCTAATAACATAAAAAGTATTTTTAAATCTCCACACACAATCGATCCATGCTGCTCGTAATCAACTTTAGTCAAAATTGTAACCAAATTTTCGTAACACTCCTTCAAATGTACAGAGAAGGCAACAGCCAAAGAAGAGTATTTGTTTCCATTATGAAGTAGAACTGCCTTTAAACTTCTTTTTGACGAATCGATGAAGCGTCTCCAGTTTTTCACATCGTATTCTACGTCGTACATGTTCACTAATCCGGGAATGTCTTTGCAATAGACAAGGTCGTCATGCTCAGCAAAATATTGAGAAAAGTCGTTCTCTCTATTACGATACCAGCAGATTGAAGTTCCAGGAGAAAGTAAATTTTTCTCCTGTAGTCTTGAACTAAGAAGTTTCGCGGCATCTTTAGGTAATCCTAAATCTCTGGTCAAATCGTTCAATTCTGTTTGGTTAAATGGTTGCGGTTGAGAAGAGGTCTCAAAATTTGGATCTAGATTTTCCTTTTCTTCTAGGCTACAACTTTCAGATGATTCGTTAGTATGCATAGTATTGGATGAATATGGAAGCAACGGCTGATCTTCATTCGGTTCTCTTAGTACTGGATAAGTCACTGATTGAATTTGCGGAAAAATGATCCCTTTTTTGTTTTGCGTTATACCCTTTCACATTGCAGCAACAGATGTAACAATCTTGGTAGTGGTTTTGAGGTTTCCTCCATTCCATGGGTTTAGCTATGTTAAAACAGTTCTCCTTGCCCAGTGATCATTTGCGAAGTTCTGATACGCAGCTCCTACAAACTTTATTCGGTGTCCAAGTTTTGTCTAAGTTACGAATAGCAATACCGAAGTAACGTTCGTATATGTTTTTCGCAAAGCGCGTAATGGTGTTTTGTTGTTTTAACAGCAAATACTTACCACAAATGTAACAAAAACGTTGACGGGAGTTAGCACATTTAAACGAAGTCACGGTAAAAAACTTTCTATTTATATATAATATAATTTTACATTACATTTAACGACTGATTTATTACATCCATAGATGAGTCTATATACGAGGGGTGATCAAAAAGTAATGATAAACGGTTACTTCCAGTCCGCATAAAAATCCAACAAAATTTTTTTTCGCTTGCTTAAACACTCACTAGGTCAGCATGAAAAAATCATATAAATATACTACGATTCACGGGAGGGACATTCAGTTGAATACGAACCGGCGAAGAGACAACATCAAAATGGAGAAAAACGAAATTAGAGCGGTCATTAAGTACCTCCGTTTGAAAAAAATGTCTACCAAAGACATACACAGCAACTTAGAGGAAACATTGGGGAACTCTGCTCCTCCGTATTCCACAGTTGCACGCTGGGCCAGGGAGTTTAAGCTGTGAAGAACATCCACTGAAAATGAACACCGCGAAGGACGCCCATCTACGTCCCACACTGAAGACAACGTGAAAAAGGTCGAAGATGTTGTGTTGGCAGATCGAAGAGTGACCGTCAGACATGTAGCTGAGGTCACGGGGATCTCATACGGTAGCGTTAGAGCAATCCTTGTGGACGAATTGCAGATGAAAAAGGTCTCTGCGCGTTGGGTACCGCGAATGTTAATCGACGAGCACAAGAAAAAACGAGTCGATAGTTCAAGGGTGAATCTCCAAAAGTTCCAAGCAGATCGGAAAAAATTTCTGTCACGGTTCGTGACCACCATTTTGATCCTGAAACCAAACAACAATCGATGACTTGGAAGCGAGCCTCCTCACCAACACCGAAGAAGTTCAAAGTGTCAAGTTCGGCGGGAAAGGTTATGGCGTCCGTTTTTTGGGACGCCGAAGGAATAATTATGGTGGAATATTTGGAAAAGGGAGCCACTATTTCGGGCTCTTACTACGCGGACCAAATACGAAGATTGCGGGAAGTCATTAAGCCAAAAAGACGCGGCAAACTGCGAGCTGGAGTGCTGTTTCACCAAGCCAACGCTCCGGCTCACAAAGCCGCAGTTGCGATGGCTGCCATTCAAGAAACGGGATTCGAACTGCTGGAACACCCACCCTATTCGCCAGATCTAGCTCCCAGTGACTTCTATCTCTTTCCTCGTCTCAAGCAACACCTCCGAGGCAAGAAATTTGAAGACAATAGTGAAGTGATGGCTGCTGTAGAGACGTTTTGGGAGGGTCAAGACAAAAAAAAATTTTCTCAGGGAATCCTGGGTTTAGAAAAAAGATGGACTAAATGTATTGCCTTGTTAGGAGACTATGTAGAAAAATAAGTTATTTTTCTAACTGTCATCACCGTCTTTTATTGTGATTATCATTACTTTTTGATCACCCCTCGTATACCACATAAGATCAATGATTAAATCTTGATTTAATAGCTATCCTTTTAAGAATGAAGACCCTAGATAATTTTACTTTTATGACGATTGGCAGGTAAATTTCCTTTCCATCGCCCTCAAGCTTAATTCCTATAGAAAAATTATGCAAAAATTAAAAAAAATCCACAAAATTCTGATGTGATGGAAACTTTTGACTATTAGTTACGTAATAAGCATACAAAAAGCTAGTAGAAACACTACTAGACCTTCAAAAAGGAAATTCATTGTAGGACTGTGTTATTGGTAGGAGTTTTTAATTGAAATTGATATTAGTTTAATGTTGTGGAAAATGTTGATTGGATTTTTTGAATGCGTTATTGCTTTTCTTATGCTTCTTTGATTGAGTTGATATATATTACAAGCTGCGCAGATAGCACAGCGGTAATATGTTTGGCTTGAGGATCCCACCCTAAAAACAATGTTGGAGCCTCTTGCAGCGTAGGTACACCACTAGTTCTCGATTCTATATTGATGAAATTTACTTGAAGGAAAGTTACTCACGTTATACACACATAAAGCCATACAATTCCTGTAATCTGCTCGAGAAGTAAGACAAATATTGACTTTCAACTATAAATCTTAAAGTTGGAACGATTACATAATTTAGTTATATAATCAGGTCTGTTACTTTCTTCAAAGTTAAAGTCGTATCAAAGTTTCTCTGGAATCTACCTACTATTGAGAGATTAGATTGAAAAACCAATCACATAATCATGAATCATGAATGATGGGCTCATTTCATAGCGGAGCCGTCTAGACTAGATGATAGGTGCGAATTTCACACCAAATCATAAATCGAAAAATCACCGTTGACTCCCGACTACGAAGCTTACCGTCTCGGATTACAGTATAAAGCGCACGAAAGATTTCTTTTCCTGCCCAAGCAATTAACATGGAATCCACAACACAGAGTGAAGATTAATGGGGTTTTACCAACATCAATTCCACCTTCACAATTCGATGTTATCTATTGTGTGGGAGATTCTTATCCGCGGAACTCTGTTTGCACATCAATAGATATGGATATTTAGATAATACCACAAATAACTCTGTTATTAAGTCGATCCCAAAATATTTGCATATATTTCTTATGCAAACGATGTATTGCTATCATGTATCCATCCGATATAAAACCTTAACCCAGAGTAGTTCAACGGTAGGCTAACAATCATGCTGTGATGTTCTGAAATCGTATAAACAATCTTTTTAATTGATTAAACGGGTACAAATATTTGAATAGCCTAGCAGGATATCTGAAGTTTGATGAAAGCTACGCAGGAGTAATAAAAGTACATTCATGTGGAGAAGGTGGCCTTGTAAATGCTTGGATGTTTGATTCATTAGTAATCTGTCCAGTAGAGGCTTAATAATTGTAAAATTGAATTAGAAATTCCAACTTTCACCATATAAGTCGGATGTATTATGCAATTCCACATATCTGTTTCACTGCATAATATTTTGTTCGCATATTTCAGTTTGGAAAGCTGAGATTATTCTGATCTGTAACCTTGGATTTGATTCCCATCTTAAATTAGAATAATGTGTACATCTAGCCTGGATATTTAGTGATAGTAGGTTAACTACTGCTTAAATACTTTAGTCCGTGGGAATTGGCAATTCATATAAATGAAAACAGCATGCGGTTCGGTTTTTAGACTAACGATAATGGAAGGAAAATGTTTAGTTTTATTTTGTCGTAGATGTGTTGCCTGCACTTTATTGCTACTGGTTCTTTAAATGTTCGACATTTAGAATTAGATTGGAGAGATTAGCATTCGATGTGTGGTCTTAGATAAACCATTTGATGAGAATTTCATCCTCCAAAGTTACAACACCGATGGTAGCCAAAACACTAGTACCAAAACGTTACTATAACAGATTCAGTGAATCTAGTATCTAATTGCGGACTTCAGAATTGTTTGCGTTTGCAATAGGTCAACCACATCAGTTATGTAATAATAATATAAACAAGCCGCGAAGTGCGACCCTTGAGGTCCACACGGTCAACTTCCCAGTAATATCTAGATAAACATTAACAATATTAAACACAATAATAATTTTGAAAATACTACTACTTTAAATAATAATAATGAAAGGTATTCATAGCAGTAACAGGAATGAGTTAATATCAATCATATCATCTACGGGAGCATCCACTGATTACGTAAGGCTTTTGGTGGATGGGTGATGATGATTGATTACCACAAATGCAAATTTGATTGAAGTTTTGATGGTTTTCAAAATTTAAGCCGCTTTTTTAAATTAAAAGACTGCAAAAACTATTAAAAATCTGCTCAAATTATCCAAACATTTTAAAACTTTGATTGACTTTCCAACCAAGCCTTTAGAATAAAAGATATAAGTTAATATCATTCGGAAGAACCCTTTTCAAATGGTAACTTTGAATGTTTTTTTTATTTTTTATTCAGAATCATGAAAAAAGTTTTGCTGGTTTCATTTCAAAAACTGATAACAATGTATAAATTTTATAAACATTTATTACTGTGTTGTGCAAATCAGGTTAAAAAAATATTTTTTATGAAAAACCATAAGTTTTCTCATTTTTTTCTATTAAATTAAAGAAACCACTGAAGCGGATTTTAATAATGTTGAAATATTCAAAAAGATATTACAACACGTCGATTAGCACGTTAATGATGCAAATGTTATATCTGGTTCGTGAGATATAGTGAATGGAAGAAATGACCTTGAAGATCATGATGACTGTTAATAATTTTTTATTTTTTATTTAATGTTTCTTGTTATCATGAGAAAAAAATTTGATGATTCTTTTACAAACACTGCTTGAAGTATATAAATTTTATAAAAATTGAATACTGTCTTTCGTAAATCAGGATAAAAATTTATTGTTTATAAAAAACCCTAGTTTTTTGCACTTTTTTTCTTATATTAAAAAACGGCTCCAACGATTTTTTCCAAAATTTGATAGATTTACACAAATGTTAATACGCGTCCATTGCCACCTTAACCTTGCAAATCGTATGTTTGGTTCACGAGATATGTATAACACATGACAGAAATGACCTTGAAGATCATGATGCCTGTTAATGATTTTTTATTTTTTATTTAATTTTTTACGTTATTATGAGGAAAAGTTATGATGTTGTTTTTACAAGCATTGCTTGAAATATATAAATTTTATAAAAACTGAATACTGTCTTTCGTAAATCAGGTTAAAAATTTATTGTTTATAAAAAAACCCTAGTTTTTTGCACGTTTTTTTTCTTAAAAAAAAAACGGCTGTAACGATTTTTTAAAAAATTTGTTAGATTCACAATAATGTCAATACGCGTCGATTGACACCTTAAACATGCAAATCGTATGTTTGATTCGCGAGATATAACGCATGACAGAAATGACCTTCAAAGGGTCAAAACAACAAACCCCCCCGACCGAAGTTTCCCAAAAACTCATTAGCTCTTAAGATTGCAAAGACGCTTCGATTGACACCTTAACGAAGTCAATACAACTTTGTTTACGTGAGTTATGCTCGTAGAAAAAAGTGTCCACGAACGTACGTACGTACGTACACACACGCACACACACACACACACACATACATCTCCCTTTCTCAAAACACTTTATATATACTCTAAAGACCTCAAAACGTAAAGAAATGTTGAAAATTTCAATTTCGATTTTCGAGGCGATTACAAGAACTTCCCATATACTGGGAAGTTAATAATAATTTTAATAGTAAAAAAACAATAAGGAGAATAATAATGATAAGAATATTAGTAATAATTTCGATTTTTGATGCTATTATTGTCATTACTGATAATATTTTACTCAATTTTATACAACGTAACTCCAGTGATAAGCTTTTGCTTAAAGAGTAGCAACAGAAATCACAATGACGGATACAACTTTGCGTTTACAATAAATTGAGTAAAAACGCATATCTCAACATTCATTAGAATCTGAGAATTCAGTATCACTACATTTTTTTTCAACGTTGGGAGGTGGAAATCTTTAAAAGATACCGACCAGCTCCTGCCTCTCGGCATGCTGGATTTCTACCGACTAAAACCACCTCCGTTTCCTTCAATCACTCTCTTCATCAAATTTAGTAATTCTCCGTATTTAAAGTTTCAGTATATAGTACTTCCCAGGCGATAAGAATCGGTATAAGGGATAGTACCAAATTTGTAAGTTTTAGTGTCCTTTTAGTTAGATTAATAGTTCAGACTATATGTTTATGAATTATCTCCTTGCTTGCTTGTAACTTCTTCTACTTCAAAAGTTGGTCCTGAAGGAGATTTTTTTTCATGTCGTTTTTCTTTCTTTATGAAAATCAAAAATAAATGTTATTTTCCAGTTACATCAACTTCTACTAGGGGATGTCTACTTTTAAGGTCAAAAAGGCCTCGCACCGTTTTTATAGAATGTTTTTGTAGAGGTATTGAACTTTCGATAGGAATATGTCATTGTAGCTGTAAAATTTCGCTGTCACTTTAACATTGCGTTTAATTTCCCTTGGCAAATTACCATTCAAAGACTTAAACCAGAGCAACGTCTAGAAGTAATGGAAATTCATTTCCGGAATTCGCGTACTATGCGCCAAACTTGTAAGAGGTTATTGAATCTAAAGTAAAGCGTTTATGTCATGCAGTGGCGTACCCAAGGGGGGGGTTTACGGGTTCAAACCCCCCCCCCCTTGAAGAAGAATTGAATGCTGAGTTGACTCTGTGGTACAGAAATATAGGGCATCTTGAAATAGTAAACCGCCCAAAAACGGCCATAGATGGGTTAAGCATGTGTAATTCAAACATTATGCCGAATATATCGAAATCGCTAAAAATATTGGCTGTTCTCTCAGTATCTACGTTTACAAACGAAAGATCATTTTCAACATTACGACGACTAAAAACATACTTGCGAAATTCCACCAGTAATGAACGGCTAAATGGATTGGCACTTCTAAATATTCATAGAGATCTCCCTCCATCTACAGAAGACGTGTTAAATGAGCTAATGAAAAAAAATTGTCGTTTAGATATTTCACTATAATTTTATCCGGCGAAGCGTTCTGTTTTATGCTTGGACATAAAATTTAAATCCCATTTTACACTGTTTTTCACCGTTACTGTACAAGCAGATGAGTTTTGAATACTAAGTTTGTATCATTATCGGCATTTTAAAACTTTGATCACCTCGCGTAAATTTAAAAAATTCGAAGATTCGAATGTTATGGATTATATATCTCAAGCATATTTTTTTTTCAATGTTGGGAGGTGGAAATCTTCAAAAGATACCGATCAGCTCCTGCCTCTCGGCATGCCGGATTTCTACCGATTAAAACCACTTCCGTTTCCTTCAATCATTCTCTCCATCAAAATTTAGTAATTCTTCGTATTTAAAATTTTAGGACATAGTACTTATCAGACGATAAGAATCGGTATAAGGGATAGTACCAAATCTGTAAATTTTAGTGCCCTTTCAGTTAGATTAATAGTTCAGACTATATGTTTATGAATTTTTTCCTGTTGATTACATGTTTGGTTTTGAGTTTAGTGGAGCTGATTGTACTTGTAACTTACTTCGAATGTTGGTCATTAAGGAGATATTTTTTTAGTGTCGTTTTAAAGGAAGTTGGGTTCGCTATGTTTTTAATTTTGTCTGGTAGTGCATTGAAAATGCTGGCTGCTTTGTTAAAGGGGTCTTCTTTTAGCCGATCAGTTCTGGCAAATGCTATAGCTATATTATTCATGTTTCTCATTCTGTAAGTGTTTTCCCCTCAATTCTATCTAATTTCACAGTGGTGTACTCATTACGGTGTAAATTCTTATGTATGAATTTAGCTCTTTCCATGGAAATCATGCCTTGCAAATTCAATTCTTGGGCTGGCTGTTTTGTAAACTTCGCTCGTTGGAGTTAACATAGGGAGATTGTAAATGATCTTATACGCCTTGGTTACTAATCTGAAGATGATCATGAGGTTACCTTTAGAAGTTTGGCTCCAATTCAAGATGCCGTAGGAAATTTTGGAAAGGAGACGCGCATACATAATTTGGATTTTTTTTTCTTTGGAAAGAAGTAGAAGCGACGTAGAAGACCAATGAAGACAGCCAGTTTTTTCCTTAGATTATTTATATGTGGAGTCCATAATGCTTCGTCATTGCCTGGGAAGAGGTTGGTAAAATTAATAATCGATGGTGCAACCGCCAAAATTGGGCCTTCAGGCAATATTAGAGTTATTTCATTTACTTGACCAATGGAACATTAGGATGTGAAGTGGTCAGGAACACGCTCACCCGTGATTATTACCCTCATTTGATTCAGGTTCTCATTCACAGCTGAGTGAAATGATAGTGCGGCATCGAATCTCATTCCCGAAAACTATTTGTCGACAAGGAGCCTTGAACTAGCGTTAACCACTAAGTCACCCACTTTACCAATTATTCGCCGAGACACTTCGGAACGTGGGAAGTGAGTGAGGTTCAGTATCTCTACGCAATTAGATCTTTCATCTATTTCACAGTAAAAACCATATGGGCCTGATTTACGGCCTATGGTGCTTTAGAGATCTCACCTAGGGTTGATACGGGCATAATTTGCACAAATTGGATCCGTGTGTGCCGTTATCTTTTACTTATTGTATGAAGCCTAGCAATTTTATATATAGATAAAGAGTTGGTAGGAACATTAGAATATGATCACTTGATTGAAAGTTTTCGAAGTAAAATTCCAGAAAAGTGTAATTTATTTAATTCGCACCCATATGTTAGTAGCAACAGTTATATTTTTGAATGTTTCTTTCTATCTTTGATCAGAACCCTCAAAAAATGAATTGTTTTATTTTGTCATATGATTTGTAATCTGAGGATTAGGCCTATTGGGGACATCTCATTAAAAAAACGCGTACAAAAAGTCTACCTCATGGGTTACGTGGAAATGACGACAAATTTGCTTGAGAGCGCAGAGTTGCTTCCCTGCATGGGCTGCAAACGAGCTTAGCCAGCCCTGATTACGATAAAACTCTGTCTGTGCTTAGTGACAGTTTCACTTTCCCACGGCATTTACTTCATTAGTTGCTTTCTTTTCTGGCCTGTAGGTATTGAAGGCGTTTCAATATATGCACTTGCAAACATGCATATACACTTTACGGTTCCAAGGAAGTCTACAAATACAGTGTAGATTCTTTCACACGTCAAGCGCATAATTTTATAATTTGAATGAAAATATCATGGATGATTCAAATAAATGAAACCAGACATGCAATCGGGCTAAAGTCTGCCAGAATTATTTTTGGAGGATTCCAACTTTGACCGGTGAAAAAGTATGATTAAGCATGATTACATATTCATATCTACACCGAAGCACTAGCAAACGTACCTAGTCAAGACTTCAAAAATACGACCCCCCCCTTATCAAAATCCTGGGTACGCTACTGATGTCATGCACAAACGGTCATAATTATTTTTATTATTAAAAGAATTTTTCGGGCTACATGAAGAATCTCTTTTCTCACAGATTTTTGGCGGCAAGGTGAATAACTGGAGCTTAGCAGCGTTACTACCAGAATTGGAGGATTCTAAATATAAATTATCTTCGCATCGCGACGCTTTTGGTTGAATGGTAAGTGAGTTTTGATATCTTAAAATTTATTTACATATACCATTTAATTTTGCTTTGTACTCATGATTGAGAAAAAGGTTAAATTACAGAAAGTATCTAACATTATTTTCAATGATTTACAAATGACATCGAAGTGAACAGAATTTCATCCAATTAGTATTTATGAACCATCCAGTTTAACTTCTATTTAAAGTGATAGTACATTGGTATTTGTTTTAGTAATGTAACATAACAACAAGTAAGTTTGTGGTTTATTATCAAAATTGGAGTTTATTTGACAAGCTATCATGAGAGTTTCCACAGCCATTATCATTCAGGTCTTGAAGCCGCTTAATTTTTAGATTCCCTAGTAATTGTCGCTAAGGACATAGGCAGCTGAATCAACGATAACTGAATCTGCGTCCCCAATTGCCTGCTCAATGTCATAATATGAATCAGTTAACTCCATGCTAAGAAGGTCGATGAATGTTATTTTATTATTCTCGTTACTAAGAATCTTTTCTTGGGAAATGGCTGGAATATTGTTAACTTCCCAGTATATGGGAAGTTCTTGTAATCGCCTCGAAAATCGAAATTGAAATTTTCAACATTTCTTTACGTTTTGAGGTCTATAGAGCAACAACATGCGATTAGTTTGTACCACTCTTCCATTGAAGGCTTATTCATCTCCAATCAGCCCAAACCTTTCTGGTCCTACATTAGATCCTTGAAGTCTTCTTCCTCTATACCTTCCACGGTCCACTGGAATAATAATTATGCCTCCTCTGCTGTAGAAATAAATGATTTATTTGCCTCTTACTTCTCCTCCACATTTTCCTCCCACACCTCTAACTCGTTCATTCCTGATAATAGTTTAACTAATGGAATGATTTCGTCAATCACTGTTGATCATTTATTAGTTGAGTCTGTTATAACCTCCTTAGACTCAAATGTCGGGGCTGGTCCTGATGGCATTCCCAATTTCTTTATTCAATCTCTAGCCTCTTCAATGAGTACGCCCCTTGCCTTTATATTCAATTTAAGTTTGTCTTCAGGTGTTTTTCCGAATTGCTGGAGGATGGCTTATATTCTTCCTGTTATCAAATCCGGTGATCCTTCTTCAGTCACAAACTATCGTCCAATTTCCCGCCTCTCAGCTTTTCCAAAAATTCTTGAGCGCATTGTTCACTCATATCTGTACAGTGCTTTAGGACATTTGATAGTCCCTGAGCAGCATGGTTTCGTACCTAATCGCTCCACTACCTCGAATCTGCTAGTTTTGACTAATACTGTCGCTGAATCCCTCGATAAACATCTGCAGGTTGATGTCATTTACACTGATTTTTCCAAGGCTTTTGACACCGTTGACATAAACATGCTTTGTCAAAAGCTTGAGATTTTTGGGGTTTATGATTCTCTTCTTCGGTGGATTTATTCGTACTTGTCCTCTAGAGCATGCCGTGTTTCTGTTTCTGGTAAATTTTCTGCTCCCTTCTTTCCTCGTTCTGGTGTTCCTCAAGGATCCATTCTTGGCCCTCTCCTATTCATCCTCTTCATTAACGACCTTCCTTCTATAGTTGATTCATCTTGCCTTCTCTATGCTGATGACCTTAAGCTTTTTAGAGTGATTCGATCTCTTGATGACTGCGAAATTCTCCAGAATGATTTGCAGTCGCTAAGTTCTTGGTGTCAACTTAACTCCCTTTCCCTGAATATTCCTAAATGTCATTCAATGACTTTCTCCCTTAAATCTTCTCCGTTACAGTTTGTGTACCTTATTGATTCTGTTCCCTTAATTACTGTCGACAAAGTGAAAGACCTTGGTGTTATTTTTGATGCCAAGCTAAAATTTGATGCTCATGTCCTTAACATAGTATCCAGAGCTTCGAAGCTTTCAGGGTTTGTATTGAGACATTGCCGTATTTTCTTCAACCCTGCTTCGGCTGTTTAATTGTTTGTGAGTGTTGTTCGTTCTATCCTTGAATATGCATCCCAGATTTGGTCACCTTGTATATATTATAAAGTGTTTTTAGAAAGGGAGATGTATGTGTGTGTGTGTGTGTGTGTACGTACGTACGTACGTTCGTGGACACTTTTTTCTACGAGCATAACTCACGTAAACAAAGTCGTATCGACTTTGTTGAGGTGTCAATCGAAGCATCTTTGCAATCTTAAGAGCTGATTAGTTTTTGGGATACTTCGGTCGGGGGGGGGGGGTTGTTGTTTTGACCCTTTGAAGGTCATTTCTGTCGTGCGTTATATCTTGCGAACCAAACATACGATTTGCATTATTAAGGTGTTGATCAACGCGTATTAGCATTTTTGTGAATCTATCAAATTTTAAAAAAAAATATTAGAGCCTTTTTTAATTTAAGAAAAAAATTGCAAAAAATTAGGTTTTTTTTGTAAACAATAATTTTTTAACCTGATTTACGAAAGACAGTATTCAATTTTTATAAAATTTATATATTTCAAGCAATGCTTGTAAAAACAACATCAAAAATTTTTCTCATGATTACGTTAAAAATTAAATAAAAAATAAAAAATCATTAACAGGCATCATGATTTTCAAAGTCATTTCTGTCGTGCGTTATACATATCTCGCGAACCAAATATACAATTTGCATGGTTAAGGTGTCAATCGACGCGTATTAGCATTTGTGTGAATCTATAAAATTTTTAAAAAAATCGTTGGAGCCGTTTTTTAATTCAAGAAAAAAAAGTGCAAAAAATTTGGGTTTTTTTTATAAACAATAAATTTTTAACCTGATTGACGAAAGACAGTATTCAATTTTTATAAAATTTATATACTTCAAGCAGTGGTTGTGAAAGCATCATCAAAACTTTTTCTCGTGATAACAAGAAACATTAAATAAAAAATAAAAAATTATTAACAGTCATCATGATCTTCAAGTTCATTTCTTCCATTCACTATATCTCACGAACCAGATATAACATTTGCATCATTAAGGTGTTAATCGACGTGTTTTAAAACCTCTTTGATTATTTGAACATTATAAAGATCCGTTTCAGCGTTTTTTTTTTAATTTAATAGAAAAACATAAGAAAACTTAGGGTTTTTTTCACAAAAAATATTTTTTTAACCTGATTTGCACAACACAGTAATAAATGTTTATAAAATTTATACATTCCTATCAGTTTTTGAAGAGAAACCAGCAATACTTTTTCATGATTCTGATAAAAATTCAATTAAAAATAAAAAAATCATTCAAAGTTACCATATGAAAGGGGTTCTTCCGATTGATATTACCTTATATCTTTTATTCTAAAGACTTTGTTGTAAAGTCAATCAAAGTTTTAAAATGTTTGGATAATTTGAGCAGATTTTTAATAGTTTTGCAGTCTGTTGATTAAAAAAGCGGCTTAAATTTTGAAAACCATCAAAATTTCAATCAAATTTGCATTTGTGGTAATCAATCATCATCACCCATCCACCAAAAGCCTTGCGTAATCAATGAATGCTCCCGTAGATGATATGATTAATATTAACTCATTCCTGTTACTGCTATGAATACCTCTCATTATTATTATTTAAAGTAGTAGTATTTTCAAAATTATTATTGTGTTTAATATTTTTAATGTTTATCTAGATATTACTGGGAAGTTGACCGTGTGGACCTCAAGGGTCGCACTTCGCGGCTTGTTTAATTGACAGATTATATCTGCACAATTTAGCCTTTTGCATTGTCTGAAGCGTTCTTATGACTTTGTGCTAGATATATCTGGATTCCCCAAATATCCATCGAAAACTATTTTCACATTGGAGCTGAAATGATTTTTCAAATTTTTTATGTATTATTAAAAAAATTGTTTGAATGTTAAATTGCGATCCCATATTACTTTGTGCAACAGATAACCGTAAATGACATAAAGTCTTTCGGGTCCAACATCAACGCAACCGTTAAAACCAGAAAATGCATTAAAAGGAGTTGACTTGGTGCAGTTACTTTTGGCACTGGGGGGTTTGTTCCCGCGAACCGTTCATCTGGTTGCATATTTCATGGGACTTTTCCCCTTCGAGACACAATTACTCTCGCCAGGGTACAGTGATCAAAATAGGCTATAACGCAAACGGCTTGTGATGAAATTGTCTAGAAGATCATTCCGAACGCATTTTGCGAAAATAGGGAAAACAACGAAGTAGTGGCGCCCGAAACACGATCTCCCTTTTTCAACGCCGTTTTTGTCGTGTAAATCTTTTAATATTAACAGCACGTGAAAACAAAATGTGCTCAACTTGTGGCAAATTGAGTTCTACACAAGTTTGCGATATTAAACTTTTTTGTGGGGCGGTGTTTTCCGAGATATGGGGCTGTTCCACCTTTTTTTGTTTTCAAAATAGCGTCCAGGGGATTATAGCTGCGACCCCAGAAACTTCAGTTTAAGCTCCCATCAAGACATACTACTCATTGCATTTGCCTACTGGAATGTTCCGTTAGCTTTGCAATGGGAGTTCGCAATCGGAAACCGATTATTTGGCCTAAGACGCGTTTTTCATACGATTTTCGCACTTTCTTTTGTTTTAAAAATGGAGCCCAGAGGATTGGAGCTGCGACCCCAGACACTTGAATTTAAGCTAACTTTAGAATTGGCCACACATTGCAATAAAAATCTGCCTGTTAGGCCCAACTACCATTTGACTGGACTATAAACAAATTATGAAACAGCCCGAGCAGGGTTTGATGGCAGTGGAAACAACGCCAAGCGTCGGCCAAGCAGTGGCGTACAACGAACGGCCAACGGTCAGCTGCCAGTGCTGGCCCAGTACTGGCTGAGTGCTGGCTGACTACTGGCCCAGTAGTGCATTCGAGTGCTGGCCCAGTGCTGGGGGTTGGCACTGCGCCAGCACTGGCGATCGGCACTGGCGATCGGCACTGGCCCAATTCTTGAAGCCATTACTGAAATATAACAAGCCGTGGGGTGCGACCCTTGAGGTCCACACGTACAACTTCCCAGTAATATTTACATAAATATTAAAAATATTAAACACAATAATAATTATGGAAATAATACTACTTTTAATAATAAAAATGTAGCTCTCATAAAAGTTATTGGAATGACTTAATATTAATCATAACATCTACGCGAGCGTCAATTGATTACGTAAAGATTTTCGTGGATTGGTTTGATTTAATATTCACGTGGATCAATCGGAGCGGGGACAGGTTACAAAGCCTTTTCTACGTTATTTGTAATTTTTATATCGTTGCTTGAAGGACAAAACAGCGCTAGCAAAAATGAATGCAGTTTTTGTTATTACGACAACTGAAGAGATTTTGTCGCGTGGTGGCCATTTTGAATAGGTGCGGTCAAAACTGTTAGCACTTCGGCATAATCACTGAATTTGTATTTTTTCACGATTTTACATCAATGAAACTAATAATTATTTCTTATTTTCTGTTGATTTTGAGAAACATTGATTATGCAGTCAAAAATAGGTTCAATTGCATGTAAAAAGTAAAATATTTGTATTACAAATGATAAGGAAGTAATTGAAATCTTACGAATACTAAAGAACAAAACTCCTAAAAACTACAATTTTTTATTTGATGAAAGCTTTTCAAAGCATATGATCTTAAAAAGTGTTGACTACAAAACATTTTACCGTTCAAAACGTTGATTATCACAATTGCAAATTTAATTTGATTTGTATTGGTTTTCAAAATTTAAGCAGTTTTTTTATTCTGTTCTGTGAAGACTATTAAAAATTTTCGCAAATTATGCAAATAATAATAAACTTTGATTGACTTTACAACAATGTCTTGGAATAAGAGATTTAAATAATATATTTTAAGTAAAACTTTTCCAAACGCAAATATTTTATATTATAATAACATATATTTCAAGGGTGAGAGTTCCCTCTTCTTTAGTGCTATTTTACTGAAGAAGAGGGAACTCTCACCCTTGAAATATATACAGGGTGTTTTGTATTCGGTGGCATAAAATGACACCACGTATTCTTTGAAGTGTCCCGAGAAAAAATCTTATTGGAGGGGGGTGGTAAATCCGAAGGGGTTTCGAGATATAGGAGGGGGAAGTACCCCGCTCCATAACCACGACCTGGCACGTGTAAATCGTCATAACTATTTTATTTTTATGTGTAGACTTTTAAAAAAGGATGCGATTGATAGCCTGTCAATGTATCTTTTTAGGAATGTATTAACAATTGCCCCCAATGCTGCCAGTTTTACACGAAAAAATGAGAAACTTAAAACAACCGGAAAAAAATTGCTAATTTTGACTTTCGCGACCGTGTTAAACGCTAAAGTGATGTATTAACCTATAAAAATTATTATCTTGACAGAAAGCCTTACTTTTTGCTTGAATACTTCCGAAGAAAAAGGTTGCCAATTTTCCTTTTCTAAAGTAACAATTTATTTTGAACTTATGATTAAACAGCAGTATTACTGTATTGCTTGTGATCACATCAACTGTTCAAAGTGTCTTCTTTCCACAGAAATGCAAAGAAGAGCTCTTTTCTTAATTTCTGTGACTACATCGAAATGCATGAGGTCGTCTCCTATTTTTTCACTACCTGCCTCAATTCTTAAATTTAATTCTTGAACTGATGACACAGGTGTCTTGTAAACTTCTTGTTTCATTACAACCCACACAAAAAATTAAGGATAGTTAGATCTGGAGACCGGGGTAGCCAGCTAATTGGACCATTTCGACCTATCCACCTTCCTGGATAGTTTGAGGCAAGCCAATGGGTGATTTATCGGCCAGTATGGCTTGGAGCACCATCGTGTTGGTAAGACACCTTGTTCAAATTGATTATTGGTGTATCTTCCAGTAAAGCTTGCAGCTCTTTATCCAAAAAATTTAGATATCCGGCAGAATTCAGCCTATCCGGCAAACGGAATGGCCCAACTATTTTTGCTAAATCTACCCTATGTAGAGGTGGCTCTGGTTACTCTGGGATTGATAATAGCCCATAGATGGCTGTTGTAGAAGTTGTTGACACCATCCCTTAAAAAATGTGACTCGCCGGTCCATAAAATGTTACTAATGAAGTTGGAGTCCGCTCGATCCCGTTCGTTAGGCCACTCACAAAACTCAACCTTTTTCACGTAATCTTCGGGAAATAACTCTTGCATGGGTTGAAAATGGTAAGGGGGCATCCTTCCCTTGCTTAAAACTCTCCAAATTGTGGTCGCCGATAAGCCCAGCCACAAAGCTAGCTTGCGAGTTGACAAGTCTGGTTCGTTGCGTACTATGGATAGTATGTGCTCCTCCTGATTTGCGTCCCTGAAAGTTCCTGTTCGGTTGCCAAAACAATGCAGTTGGAAACTTACAAACTCTCCATGCAGTCTCATGATGGTTCTGGTATCCGATAATCGTCGGCTCGGATTCCTCGTTTGATATTCCTCCTGTGCACATGCCACAATGCCATCGCAAAATCCGTAAATGTAATGCATGTCAGCATATTCCTCGTTGGTAAAGTTAGCCGTGCTTGTATATGTTAAGACATAAGCACTCCTTGATTCTTTTCAATTGACGATTCCACTAAGTTATGCAGGATTTCGACACAACATTTATACCCCTTTTTATTATCAGGTGCTGATTATTAAACATTAACTTTATGTCATCCTTAAAACGTCGGATTTTAATTATCTCAGCCTAAAAACTGTTCAATACTAAAGCAGATCCAACAAATAGCATGAAGAAAACCAATCACTCAAAAATCTTTCCACTGTGGGATTATGCCAGGTAGATAATAAAATTTTATGACGTTTGGCTAATTCCGAGGGATCACACAAATTATGAGTTTTCTATTTTTCGAAGGAAACAAAGAAAAATTGGCAACCTTTTTCTTCGGAAGTATTCAAGCAGAAAGTAAGGCTTTCTGTCAAGATAATAATTTTTATAGGTTAATACATCACTTTAGCGTTTAACACGGTCGCGAAAGTCAAAATTAGCAATTTTTTTCCGGTTGTTTTAAGTTTCTCATTTTTTCGTGTAAAACTGGCAGCATTGGGGGCAATTGTTAATACATTCCTAAAAAGATACATTGACAGGCTATCAATCGCATCCTTTTTCAAAAGTCTACACATAAAAATAAAATAGTTATGACGATTTACACGTGCCAGGTCGTGGTTATGGAGCGGGGTACTTCCCCCTCCTATATCTCGAAACCCCTTCGGATTTACCACCCCCCTCCAATAAGATTTTTTTCTCGGGACACTTCAAAGAATACGTGATGTCATTTTATGCCACCGAATACAAAACACCCTGTATATGTTATTATAATATAAAATATTTGCGTTTGGAAAAGTTTTACTTAAAATAAATTATTGAAATGGCGCAAAAACACCGAGAAAACGAAGAAAGAGATTTAAGGTATAAAAATTCGTATGAACCCTTTTTACATGGTGACTGAATGATTTTTTTTATTTTTAATTCAATTTGTTTTGAAATCATGAGAAAATATATTGCTAGTCTCTACAGAAATTGATAAAAGTTTATAAATTTTATAAGCATTTATTATTACGATGTTATTTTTATTAATTATTAATTAATTTTTTTATGAAAAAATAAACACTAATTTTCAATATTCTTTTATTAAATTAAAAAATGGCTTTAAAGATTTTTTTTAAAATCTAAAAACATCATTAAAATGTTAATACGCGTTGATTGACTTCTTAATGATACAAAGATTATATTTGGATCTCGAGATATAATGATTGACATAAATGACCACGAAAGACATTATGACTTTTAATGATTTTTTATTTTTAATTTAATTTTTTTTGTAGTCATGAAAAAAAATTTTGATGGATTTTTTACAACAACTATTTGGAGTATATAAATTTTATAAACACTGATTACTATATTTCGCAAATCAGGTTATAAATTTATTGTTTATGAAAAAAAATCTAATTTTTTGCACTTTATTCTCTTAAATTAAAAAACGGCTCCAACAGCTTTTTGGAAAATGATAGATAGATTGATAGATTCACGAAAATGTTAATACGCGTCGATTGGCACCTTAAAAATGCAAATCGTATGTTTGGTTCGTCAGATATAAAGCATGACAGAAATGGCCTTGAAGAACATGATGACTGTTAATGATTTTTTATTTTTTATTTGATTTTTTTTGTAATCATTAGTAAAAAACTTTGCTGTCATTTTCAATAAAACTGTTCGGAGTATATAAATTTTATAAACATTGGTTACTGGGATTTGGAAATAAGGTTAAAAATTTATTGTTTTTGAAAAAAACCGTTATTTTTTGCACTTTTTTAAAAAAAGTAAAAAACGGCTCCAAGAAATTTTTTAAAAACTTGATAGAATCACATAAATGTAAATACGCGTCGATTGACACCTTATTTAAGAAAATCGTACTTTAGGTTCGCGAGATATAACGCATGACAGAAATGACCTTCAAACGGGCAAAACAGCAAATCCCCCCGACCGAAGTTTTCCAAAAACTAATCAGCTCTTAAGATTGCAAAGACGCTTCGATTGACACCTCAATGAAGTCGATACGACTTTGTTTACGTGAGTTATGCTCGTAGAAATAAGTGTCCACGAACGTACATACGTACGTACGGACGGACGGACGTACGTACATACACACACACACACACATACATCTCCCTTTCTAAAAACACTTTATATATACTCTATAGACCTCAAAACGTAAAGAAATGTTGAAAATTTCAATTTCGATTTTCGAGGCGATTACAAGAACTTCCAATTGGGATGTATGGGTAGATCGCCTCCTCGCGGTGCATCCTGGGTAACGCTAAATGATCTACACGGCACGACTCTCGATTGTTTTTTTTGGACAACTCTCTCGTCTTAACGACTATATATGATGCTTTGGGCTGGTAGTAGTGGTATTCTGTCACCTGAGTACGCAAGAGTGACATCTTGCGGAAATGGCTTTCAGGCTAATGCCAATGCTGCCTCCGTCCCGGTAAAACCCTGGCAGGCCTCACGGTACGTTCAAAACTCGTCGCCACTAGTCTGGCCGTGTAGGTTCAGTTGAGTTTGGACTCCTGATTAATCCCCGGCCCGGCTCTGAGCACATATCCTCATAAGGGACTGTGCCAACCCTCGCATGGCCTCCCTGCTTCGGCATAGATAACCATGGGGTCTCAGGGGAACTGCACAACGAGTGGAGATAGCGGCTGTGAGGGGGGACCCAAATCGCAATGAATCCCGATAAATTTAAAAAGGAGGATCCACTCGGCCCGGAAGGGAAGTGGACGAAGGTGACGCGTCCTTCTAGTGGGAAGAAGACCGCGATACTCAGCCAACCCCCTACTTCTTCGAGGGATGCATGCTCCAAGGCAGCTATGCCAGGGGCAAGTACTCCCTCAGTCAAGCCTATTGGCGCTAGCGGTAACACCAAGGTAACGGCGAACAAGTCGGCCCGAACTGTTTCCGGAGCGCCCTCCAACACCGCTTCCACTTCAGGTGTTAAGAAGCAACAAAACCCCTCAGTCACGGCTTACAGAGACAGAAGGTCTGCCTTCAAAGTCCTGAAAAGGCTGAAAGATTTACCTCCGGATGGTCTTTCCCAGAAGGATAAAATCTCCCTGAAATGGGCAACCACCACGGTAGAGGCTTACAAAGCCTCTATTCCAAAGAAAGAGGCAACTCATAAAAGATGTAGATCTAATGAGTCTGCCCCAATTCAACCGAGCGTCCAACTGCCGGTTAGTAAAAGACCAAAACTGGTCACACCCAATCCTGTTAAGGGCAGGAGTTTCAGTGAAGCTGCCAAGGACAGCCTGGTATGGGCTGTTATCGACAGAAGCAGTAGCGATGGTACCATCTCACCGTCAAATTGGAAGATGGTAGAAATCGCGCTTCTTTGAGTGTACAAGCCCATACTCGAGGCAAATCCTGGCCCTCCACCAAGTTGTCGTGATGCTGGCTGGTACCAGGGTCACGTTAAATTGATAGCCTGTACAGATCAACGTTCAGCGGATCTTTACAAGCAGGCTATAGGCAGATTGGGAGAAGTCTGGCCTGGAGCAAAGCTGGACGCTGTCTCCAGGGAAGATATCCCGAATAGGCCTCGGTCCAGGGCGTGGATACCAGCGGAGCCATCCACACCGGAAGAAATTGTTGAGCTAATCAAGCTCAGTAATGCTGACCTCCCGGTGGAAAATTGGAAGGTAGCTAAGGTTAGCGAGCCCAGCAATGGACAGCGAGAGGCCCTAATAATCCTGAACGAGGAGTCGCTAGCTCCATTGGAGTTGAAGAGCGGGGTGATCAGCTACGGTTTCTCGGCTATCACCCTGCGAGTATATCGCAAGGACCGTACTGGGAAGGCAGTACGGGAACCGAGCAAGGGGAGTGGAAGCAAGGGAACTGTGGAAACATCAGTAGACCCGACCGTGGACCTCTCTGAGTCAGATCTTCTCTCCGATGACGGAAGAAGCACCACCTCCACCACGGAGTTGGCTGGGGACCTTCTCCAAACCCTCGACCTGGTCGAGGAGGAGGAGATGTCCTTATCTGACGAGGAGGCGGATAAAACATTGTGTCGCGATGCTGAGGTTTCTGCAGATTAACCTCCATCACTCGAAGGCGGCATCCGCCGCGCTGCTCCTCCACCTGGCTCAAAAAGGAGAGGAGCTAATACTGGCCCAGGAACCTTGGGTTGTTGGAAACCGGGTTTGCGGGCTCAACTTGAAAGGATACAACACAGTATCCTTCAACACAGCAGGTAAACCGAGAGCTTGCATAATTGTAAAGGAAGGCTTGAAGTTTTTAACCTTGTATAATTTCAGTGACCAGGACACCGTTGCGATAGCAGTGGAAAGACAGTCCAAACCCCTTTGGGCTGTCTCCTGCTATATGGCGCATGATGTTCTGCCACCTCCAACTAGCCTGCAGAGGATCACAAGGGAAGCCACTGCAAGAGGCATCCCTCTAATAGTCGGAGCGGACGCCAATGCCCATCATCGCATCTGGGGTAGCACCGACACGAATAAACGGGGTGAGTCACTATTTGAATTTATCTTATTACATGACTTAGCCCTAGCTAACAAAGGTGAGGATCCTACCTTCATTACGGCAAGCCGTAGAGAGGTTCTGGATATCACTATGACGAACGAGCACTTGAACCAAGCTATCAAGGGATGGCACGTATCGCAAGAGTGCTCGTTCTCCGATCACCTATACATAAGGTTCGATTTGGCATCTGACCCTCCGACAAATCCAACCTTCATTAATAAAAGGAGGATGGAGTGGGTCAAATACCAATCGGTATTCGAGTCTGCGCTAGAAGGCGGACCTCCAGAGATTGTAGACATACCCGGTCTTGAGGAAGCTGTTGGGACCCTTACATTGGCCTTCAATGACGCAGCAAGGTCTGCATGTAGTCCAACGAAGCCTAGAGGGAAGTACAAGCCCCCATGGTGGAATAGTGACATTGCGGAGCTGCGGAAGGAATGTAGGAAGTCCTTCAATCGAGCTAAAGAATCTAATGACTGGTGTTCTTATAAAACAAAACTGAAGGAGTTCAAATCCTCTATCAGAAAGGCTAAACGCACCTCTTGGAGAAGCTTCTGTGCAGAAATAGAACACTCCAAGGATGTCAGCCGCCTGCGAAAAGTTATGACGAGCTCCCCCTCATTTTTAGGGTCCGTTAAGGACGCAAATGGAGTCTGGACGAAATCCAGCTCAGAAACTCTGTCCGTTCTCGTAGATACGCACTTCCCGGGCAGTGAGGGTGTGGCTGACAAAGCGGATCCACACACGCTCCCGGAGTGCATGCCAACTACTGTGCCTGTAAATGACAGGCTACTACGCTGGGCAATCAGCTCATTTCAACCCTTCAAATCCCCTGGCATGGATAACATCTCACCTATCGAGATCCAGCAGGGTATCAATATAGCACTTCCATGGTTGAACGCCATTTTCAAAGCATGTGTACGGATGGCTTACATTCCACAGCAGTGGAGAGAAGCAAAAATAGTTTTCATACCTAAAGCGGGTAAAACATCCCACTCCTCACCTAAGGATTACAGACCTATCAGTCTCACCTCTTTTCTGCTAAAAACGCTGGAGCGACTGATAGAGATCCATCTGAGAGCTATTCTGAAACCACTCTCTAATGCGCAGCACGCATACACAAAAGGGATATCGGTTGAAACAGCTCTTCACTCGCTCACCAGCTACATCGAAAAATCGCTAAGCGTCAAAGAATACACGCAAGCAGTTTTTATAGACATCGAAGGGGCTTTCAACAATATCAGCCATAAGGCTATTGGTAAAGCACTCGGGGGAAGCAATGCCGACGACAACCTGATAGGGTTCATCGGTCAATTGCTTAGCAGCAGGAACATCAACTCCACGCTAGGAAACAGTACCTTACGAAGGAGGGTTTGCAGAGGCACACCACAAGGTGGGGTGCTATCACCCCTTCTATGGAACCTAGTGGTGGATGAACTCCTGTCAAAAATAGAAGCGACTGGCTGCAAAGTCGTAGCTTATGCCGACGATGTTGCAATAGCAATATCGGGAAAATTTGTTAACACCCTATCGGAAAGACTAAACTTTGCCCTAGGTATTCTTACCAAATGGAGCAAAGAGTGTGGTCTAAAGATAAATCCGCAAAAGACGGAATTTATGCTCTTCACAAGAAGATACAAAATTCCACGATTTGCTCCACCTAAACTTGGTGAGACAAGTCTCAATCCGTCTCATCAGGTCAAATATTTAGGTCTGATCTTAGACTCCAAACTCGCATGGAAAGCAAACATAGCGGAAAGAGCGCGTAAAGCGGCATGCGCAATCTACTGCTGCAAAAGAGCTATTGGGAAAAGATGGGGACTGAAACCCAAAACTGTATCATGGCTCTATACAGCGATAGTGGAACCAATCCTTCTGTATGGCGTGGTTATTTGGTGGCCAGCAATGGCAAAAACATCAAACGCGAACCTGGTTAACAGGGTCAGGAGGACTGCAGCTATTGCAATCACCGGGGCTATACGCACTACCCCGACAAAAGCATTATTTATGCTATTAAATTGGCTCCCGACGGAGCTCCTAACGAGACAGCAGGCCAAGTGCTCTGCTATTCGATTGAAAGCTCTAAATCTCTGGCGTGATGGGAATATCGGCCACTCCACCATATTAAGGAGGGATGGACCAACGCCAGGGAAAGTAGACCTCACTCCTCCGATTCCCTGCTTCCACCACGGTTTCAAGTCCGTCATCCCTAGCAGAGATGACTGGATCATGGAAGGAAAGAGGACACAGGAATCGGTCGACATCTACACTGATGGATCAAAAATGGATGGAAAAGTTGGCTGTGGTGTTTATTCTGAACAGCTAGGTCTGAGACTATCCTTCCGGCTACCAGATCACTGCAGTGTCTTTCAGGCAGAGGTCATCGCAATACATAAGGCAGTGGACTGGCTGAGAAATCAGAAAATTTCTATAAGAAATCTCAACATTTTCTCCGACAGTCAAGCTGCTATCCAATCATTATCCAACGTGTATACCTCATCCAAAATTGTAATGGAATGTCGCACACTACTGAACGCGATGTCGCTTCACTGTGAAGTGACTATCTGCTGGGTGCCGGGTCACAGTGATATACCTGGGAACTGCGAAGCTGATGCCCTAGCTAGAGCTGGCACTGAGCTCCAGGATTATACACTAACACCCCAAGTCGGCCATCCGTTGGCCTCCGTCAAGCTAAGTTTCAAGCAGTATTATATAGAGGCTGCGAACAGGGCCTGGCTGCTGGAAGAAACCTGCAGGACAACCAGGCAAACTTGGCACGCATTGAGCTCAAAGCGCACCAAGCAGCTCCTCAACACGAGCCGTGAAACATTAAGTTTCATCGTATCCGTACTGACGGGACATTGTCTCATTGGCAGACACGCAGAAAGACTGGGTGTCCCTTTCCACGATTTCTGCCGCAGCTGCAGATCGGAGGAGGAGGAGGAAACGATCCAACATTTTCTGTGTGAATGCCCAGCACTGTCCAGGAAACGCATGAAAACCTTAGGCTCACCCTTCCTGGACAGCCTCACGGAAGTAGCTGATTTGAACATTAGCTGCGTCGCCGGATTCATACGAGAATCGAAATGGTTCTCGTCACCCAACAGGTTTTAGTGCCGCTCCCTATTAAAATGTGGTATCACAATGGGCCTATCTTGGCCTAAGTGAGCCGCCTTTTGACAAAGGGGGCTGCCACTACAACCAACCAACCAACTACAAGAACTTCCCATATACTGGGAAGTTAACAATTCTGGATACAAGCAGAATGTTAAACGATTTGGAGGAAGTTCACTAGTGAGCTTCAGTGCAAGTTCGTTATATTAATAAGTATTGCTTAGTTATAATGCGAGAATTTATAGTATTGCATTAATATTGAAATGTAAAGTGAATGGCAAAGAAAACATGTCAGAAATCATTGCATTATTTGAGGAACTCATAGTTCATATTGATTGAACGCATAAACGTTCATTTTGAGGGTGTAGGCTGAACAGTATTCACTTTCGTAGTCGTCGATATTTCGAAGAAATGTATTGCAGGCGAAGGTAAATGGCACGAAAGTCACGTTATTTTTAGAACTAGAAGTGTCCCTTGAAAACAAACGAGTATGTTTTCAAGGGTATTTTAATATTTTTTTTAGACGTACGAATAAATTTTGGATTTCGTAGCAAATTTTTCTTCCAAACTAAATTGAATAGTTTTTAACAAAACCAGAAAACGTTCAAGATGATTTTGAATCCTTTTGAAGCGTAAATACAACGTCTTCCTGCATAAAAAGTTTTGTTTGATTAAATCAAATCTCGTCAATTGAAGAAGTCAACCATTTTTTTCTGATAGAAATATTTGTTGAATACTAATTGACCATTTTTCGACCAAATTTATTTTCCTAATAATATTTAAATTTTTTAACAACACTTAATTTTGCTTGCAAAAAAATGAGACGAGGAATCTTTCATCAAGCTTTCATTGAATCATTTAATGTGGACTAAAAAGCAATTTTTTGATCTAGGTTGATATGAATATTTTTTTCTCAATTCAAAACTAACTAACTTAGGCTGAAAAGATTTTTTGAATTAATAGATCTGTGAACAATCATAACTTTTTGTTGATGTTGAAATACGAACGAGCTACGAGAGACTGACAAAAAAACAATTCTGAATGCAGAAGCTTTTTTCATTTGCACTTCAGCAATTGTTCATCATACAATTCAATTAATTGCAACGCAGTCGAGTTTGCAGAAGAGACTTTTTGTTTTATTTTTGGAATTTTAAATCCTATTCTTATTTATTTAATAGAAGTTCAACTGATAGACGTTCCATCGCAACAGTGCGGCGGCAGTTTTATTGATTTTGTCCGTGGCGCCATCATTAAACATAAATAAAATAAATTTAGATGGATGATCCAGAATTTTATAAAACTGCATTTTGGCCATGTTTGCTGGACATAACATCTTCGTGTGAGTCGTGCTTTTCGCGATATTGATAAAAATGACTTCTTTTCCAAATTGCATTCATATCCGCCACTAAACGGATGACTGGCACATTCCGTGTCTCGAATAAGCAACATAAACGACTATTTGCAATGCAAATGTAACGTTACAACACTCAGCGAACACTCAACGAGTAGTGCCTTTTTCCAGCGCTCCCTCAATGCTGGCAAGTTGTCACGTTACAACGCTCAGTGCTTTTTTGTAGCGCTCCCCCAATGCTGGCATGATGCTACGTTACAATGCTCAACGAGTAGTGCTATTTCGTAGCACTCCCCCATTGCTGGCAAGTTGCTACGTTACAATATTCAGCCGACGCTCAGCGACGGAGAGTCGCCGACGGCGGCCCGCTCACTCTCTCATCGATGCTCGGCTGACGGCTTGCTTTTCAATGTGTTCGAATGTGTGGACGTAAGTTCTTAACTGTCTCTATGGCTTCGACGCTACAGCGCATGCTCTGTGCGATGGACGTCACGGGTTCAATCCTGGGTGGCAAAGGCGATACAACACTCACTCATCATTTGGATGCCGGCGTCTTTTTCACATGCCGGACGACGAATATCATGTGAGAATGATATTTTCATACAAATTTCCGTGGCTCTTGCCGCCGCCGATTCATTTTGGCATTTGAGTGCTGGCGGAGTAACAAATTCGTTGTATGCCAGTACTGGGCCAGTACTGGGCCAATGCTGCTTGTGGATCTTGGCCCAGTACTGGCATACAACGTCCGCCCGTAGTTATCATCCAGCACTGATATGTTACTGGGCCAGCACTGGCGAACGAGACTCAGCGAGCGTAATGTAGTGCTCAGCCAGCAATGGCTTAGCACTGGGCCAGTTGTGCGACCGTGTTCGAGAGGTTGCATTTGATTTGACAAATTAGCAAGTCTTTGCTCAGATTAGAAACTAACAGAGTATGAAAACGGGTAAGAACAGACAAAAAGCAAACTAGGTGCAAAACAGATCATAGAACAGTTCAAATCGCAAATCGTCAAAGAAGGTTCAATGTGTGATGTGTTCTTGAAGTTAGAACACTACAGCTTGTGTGTTCAGCACTGGGTGTGACTAGTCAAATAAAAAGTTCGATACATATTTTAGTGTTTACTAATTGGTTTGTAAATTTTGCTCAGGAAAGTAACTCAACTAGAGATATGTCTGCGTTGCTTGTATTACATGAATTTTACAGTCGTACACGAAATTTACAAACTATCGATATATCAAAGTAGATTCTGGTTACAAATATTGCCATCTAAATCTACACACGAGATGGAGTCACTACACCCCACGTCGTGGAATCACTTTAAACCTCTTACAGCCTAACTTTTATTCGGACGTGGATTCGCCGAATTACAAAGCATGATCTAGCAGAACTGTTTAAGAAGGTGTATTGTGATGGTTTAAGATCACCATGTGATGTGGTAAGATAGCGTCATGTTGATTGTAGTCCTTTGTTGTCTTGTTCCTCTCCATGTCGACTAAAGTTTTCCATGTTGAGGATATGTGGGTTTAAAAGAAATTATTACAAGGAAAGTTAAATTTTGAAACGGTCAGCACAATTTTTATGCCACTTACCAAGGGATATATATGCCGATTGCAGGCATTATCTGAAGTGCCGAATTATTGGCACAATCCAGGGAAAGTCTTTTAAGAGTGCCTCGAATGATAGGCACAAATGAAACACTTTCGCTTGATCTCAAAAGACTATATTTTCTTTAACGCTTGCTTGCTATTTATACAATTTCTTAACACTAAATCAAACACTTATGACCATATCCTAAATTAGGCATTTCACATTGTCATGCATTCATAAATTCAATATCTTATGACTACTCGTTCCACATGGCACTCGCAACCAAATGGAAGGATAGCCTTTCATAGAATTGAAGTGATGTATTTATTGGAGATAAATATATCACTTCAATGTTTGAAAGATGTTCTCAAAGGGTTACATCACAGTATTCAACATGTCAAACAGCTGAAGTATGAATGGGTGGATTCAAATAAGTAGGTATATGTCCAGGTTTAGTTGAGTTTGGACTCCTGATTAATCCCCGGCCCGGCTCTGAGCACATATCCTCATAAGGGACTGTGCCAACCCTCGCATGGCCTCCCTGCTTCGGCATAGATAACCATGGGGTCTCAGGGGAACTGCACAACGAGTGGAGATAGCGGCTGTGAGGGGGGACCCAAATCGCAATGAATCCCGATAAATTTAAAAAGGAGGATCCACTCGGCCCGGAAGGGAAGTGGACGAAGGTGACGCGTCCTTCTAGTGGGAAGAAGACCGCGATACTCAGCCAACCCCCTACTTCTTCGAGGGATGCATGCTCCAAGGCAGCTATGCCAGGGGCAAGTACTCCCTCAGTCAAGCCTATTGGCGCTAGCGGTAACACCAAGGTAACGGCGAACAAGTCGGCCCGAACTGTTTCCGGAGCGCCCTCCAACACCGCTTCCACTTCAGGTGTTAAGAAGCAACAAAACCCCTCAGTCACGGCTTACAGAGACAGAAGGTCTGCCTTCAAAGTCCTGAAAAGGCTGAAAGATTTACCTCCGGATGGTCTTTCCCAGAAGGATAAAATCTCCCTGAAATGGGCAACCACCACGGTAGAGGCTTACAAAGCCTCTATTCCAAAGAAAGAGGCAACTCATAAAAGATGTAGATCTAATGAGTCTGCCCCAATTCAACCGAGCGTCCAACTGCCGGTTAGTAAAAGACCAAAACTGGTCACACCCAATCCTGTTAAGGGCAGGAGTTTCAGTGAAGCTGCCAAGGACAGCCTGGTATGGGCTGTTATCGACAGAAGCAGTAGCGATGGTACCATCTCACCGTCAAATTGGAAGATGGTAGAAATCGCGCTTCTTCGAGTGTACAAGCCCATACTCGAGGCAAATCCTGGCCCTCCACCAAGTTGTCGTGATGCTGGCTGGTACCAGGGTCACGTTAAATTGATAGCCTGTACAGATCAACGTTCAGCGGATCTTTACAAGCAGGCTATAGGCAGATTGGGAGAAGTCTGGCCTGGAGCAAAGCTGGACGCTGTCTCCAGGGAAGATATCCCGAATAGGCCTCGGTCCAGGGCGTGGATACCAGCGGAGCCATCCACACCGGAAGAAATTGTTGAGCTAGTCAAGCTCAGTAATGCTGACCTCCCGGTGGAAAATTGGAAGGTAGCTAAGGTTAGCGAGCCCAGCAATGGACAGCGAGAGGCCCTAATAATCCTGAACGAGGAGTCGCTAGCTCCATTGGAGTCGAAGAGCGGGGTGATCAGCTACGGTTTCTCGGCTATCACCCTGCGAGTATATCGCAAGGACCGTACTGGGAAGGCAGTACGGGAACCGAGCAAGGGGAGTGGAAGCGAGGGAACTGTGGAAGCATCAGTAGACCCGACCGTGGACCTCTCTGAGTCAGATCTTCTCTCCGATGACGGAAGAAGCACCACCTCCACCACGGAGTTGGCTGGGGACCTTCTCCAAACCTTCGACCTGGTCGAGGAGGAGGAGATGTCCTTATCTGACGAGGAGGCGGATAAAACATTGTGTCGCGATGCTGAGGTGTCTGCAGATTAACCTCCATCACTCGAAGGCGGCATCCGCCGCGCTGCTCCTCCACCTGGCTCAAAAAGGAGAGGAGCTAATACTGGCCCAGGAACCTTGGGTTGTTGGAAACCGGGTTTGCGGGCTCAACTTGAAAGGATACAACACAGTATCCTTCAACACAGCAGGTAAACCGAGAGCTTGCATAATTGTAAAGGAAGGCTTGAAGTTTTTAACCTTGTATAATTTCAGTGACCAGGACACCGTTGCGATAGCAGTGGAAAGACAGTCCAAACCCCTTTGGGCTGTCTCCTGCTATATGGCGCATGATGTTCTGCCACCTCCAACTAGCCTGCAGAGGATCACAAGGGAAGCCACTGCAAGAGGCATCCCTCTAATAGTCGGAGCGGACGCCAATGCCCATCATCGCATCTGGGGTAGCACCGACACGAATAAACGGGGTGAGTCACTATTTGAATTTATCTTATTACATGACTTAGCCCTAGCTAACAAAGGTGAGGATCCTACCTTCATTACGGCAAGCCGTAGAGAGGTTCTGGATATCACTATGACGAACGAGCACTTGAACCAAGCTATCAAGGGATGGCACGTATCGCAAGAGTGCTCGTTCTCCGATCACCTATACATAAGGTTCGATTTGGCATCTGACCCTCCGACAAATCCAACCTTCATTAACAAAAGGAGGATGGATTGGGTCAAATACCAATCGGTATTCGAGTCTGCGCTAGAAGGCGGACCTCCAGAGATTGTAGACATACCCGGTCTTGAGGAAGCTGTTGGGACCCTTACATTGGCCTTCAATGACGCAGCAAGGTCTGCATGTAGTCCAACGAAGCCTAGAGGGAAGTACAAGCCCCCATGGTGGAATAGTGACATTGCGGAGCTGCGGAAGGAATGTAGGAAGTCCTTCAATCGAGCTAAAGAATCTAATGACTGGTGTTCTTATAAAACAAAACTGAAGGAGTTCAAATCCTCTATCAGAAAGGCTAAACGCACCTCTTGGAGAAGCTTCTGTGCAGAAATAGAACACTCCAAGGATGTCAGCCGCCTGCGAAAAGTTATGACGAGCTCCCCTTCATTTTTAGGGTCCGTTAAGGACGCAAATGGAGTCTGGACGAAATCCAGCTCAGAAACTCTGTCCGTTCTCGTAGATACGCACTTCCCGGGCAGTGAGGGTGTGGCTGACAAAGCGGATCCACACACGCCCCCGGAGTGCATGCCAACTACTGTGCCTGTAAATGACAGGCTACTACGCTGGGCAATCAGCTCATTTCAACCCTTCAAATCCCCTGGCATGGATAACATCTCACCTATCGAGATCCAGCAGGGTATCAATATAGCACTGCCATGGTTGAACGCCATTTTCAAAGCATGTGTACGGATGGCTTACATTCCACAGCAGTGGAGAGAAGCAAAAATAGTTTTCATACCTAAAGCGGGTAAAACATCCCACTCCTCACCTAAGGATTACAGACCTATCAGTCTCACCTCTTTTCTGCTAAAAACGCTGGAGCGACTGATAGAGATCCATCTGAGAGCTATTCTGAAACCACTCTCTAATGCGCAGCACGCATACACAAAAGGGAGATCGGTTGAAACAGCTCTTCACTCGCTCACCAGCTACATCGAAAAATCGCTAAGCGTCAAAGAATACACGCAAGCAGTTTTTATAGACATCGAAGGGGCTTTCAACAATATCAACCATAAGGCTATTGGTAAAGCACTCGGGGGAAGCAATGCCGACGACAACCTGATAGGGTTCATCGGTCAATTGCTTAGCAGCAGGAACATCAACTCCACGCTAGGAAACAGTACCTTACGAAGGAGGGTTTGCAGAGGCACACCACAAGGTGGGGTGCTATCACCCCTTCTATGGAACCTAGTGGTGGATGAACTCCTGTCAAAAATAGAAGCGACTGGCTGCAAAGTCGTAGCTTATGCCGACGATGTTGCAATAGCAATATCGGGAAAATTTGTTAACACCCTATCGGAAAGACTAAACTTTGCCCTAGGTATTCTTACCAAATGGAGCAAAGAGTATGGTCTAAAGATAAATCCGCAAAAGACGGAATTTATGCTCTTCACAAGAAGATACAAAATTCCACGATTTGCTCCACCTAAACTTGGTGAGACAAGTCTCAATCCGTCTCATCAGGTCAAATATTTAGGTCTGATCTTAGACTCCAAACTCGCATGGAAAGCAAACATAGCGGAAAGAGCGCGTAAAGCGGCATGCGCAATCTACTGCTGCAAACGAGCTATTGGGAAAAGATGGGGACTGAAACCCAAAACTGTATCATGGCTCTATACAGCGATAGTGGAACCAATCCTTCTGTATGGTGTGGTTATTTGGTGGCCAGCAATGGCAAAAACATCAAACGCGAACCTGGTTAACAGGGTCAGGAGGACTGCAGCTATTGCAATCACCGGGGCTATACGCACTACCCCGACAAAAGCATTGTTTATGCTATTAAATTGGCTCCCGACGGAGCTCCTAACGAGACAGCAGGCCAAATGCTCTGCTATTCGATTGAAAGCTCTAAATCTCTGGCGTGATGGGAATATCGGCCACTCCACCATATTAAGGAGGGATGGACCAACGCCAGGGAAAGTAGACCTCACTCCTCCGATTCCCTGCTTCCACCACGGTTTCAAGTCCGTCATCCCTAGCAGAGATGACTGGATCATGGAAGGAAAGAGGACACAGGAATCGGTCGACATCTACACTGATGGATCAAAAATGGATGGAAAAGTTGGCTGTGGTGTTTATTCTGAACAGCTAGGTCTGAGACTATCCTTCCGGCTACCAGATCACTGCAGTGTCTTTCAGGCAGAGGTCATCGCAATACATAAGGCAGTGGACTGGCTGAGAAATCAGAAAATTTCTATAAGAAATCTCAACATTTTCTCCGACAGTCAAGCTGCTATCCAATCATTATCCAACGTGTATACCTCATCCAAAATTGTAATGGAATGTCGCACACTACTGAACGCGATGTCGCTTCACTGTGAAGTGACTATCTGCTGGGTGCCGGGTCACAGTGATATACCTGGGAACTGCGAAGCTGATGCCCTAGCTAGAGCTGGCACTGAGCTCCAGGATTATACACTAACACCCCAAGTCGGCCATCCGTTGGCCTCCGTCAAGCTAAGTTTCAAGCAGTATTATATAGAGGCTGCGAACAGGGCCTGGCTGCTGGAAGAAACCTGCAGGACAACCAGGCAAACTTGGCACGCATTGAGCTCAAAGCGCACCAAGCAGCTCCTCAACACGAGCCGTGAAACATTAAGTTTCATCGTATCCGTACTGACGGGACATTGTCTCATTGGCAGACACGCAGAAAGACTGGGTGTCCCTTTCCACGATTTCTGCCGCAGCTGCAGATCGGAGGAGGAGGAGGAAACGATCCAACATTTTCTGTGTGAATGCCCAGCACTGTCCAGGAAACGCATGAAAACCTTAGGCTCACCCTTCCTGGACAGCCTCACGGAAGTAGCTGATTTGAACATTAGCTGCGTCGCCGGATTCATACGAGAATCGAAATGGTTCTCGTCACCCAACAGGTTTTAGTGCCGCTCCCTATTAAAATGTGGTATCACAATGGGCCTATCTTGGCCTAAGTGAGCCGCCTTTTGACAAAGGGGGCTGCCACTACAACCAACCAACATATGTCCATTTGAAAATATGTTCACGGTGACGACCTCAGCCTTGCTGAGCAGCATGAAAATTCACAATCGTGTCATGTGTCGAACGAAACTTCAGCGAACATACCGAGTCATGAAACTTCAAGCAGGACTCCAGATTCAGAAGTATTTGTATTTGTACTCCGGTAAAAACTACTGCAAAAAATCATACGGAAAGAGCGAAAAAACTCAGTTAACCACAATAAAGAACATTCCTCACAAAACAAACTTTGGCAGCATCCCGAACTTCTTGCAAAATGTCAAATAAATTTAGGAAGAAATTACATTTTCCCAAAAAAATGAGCCAAAGAAAAACAGCGGATTTTAATTGCTAGAATTACTAATTAATCCTTTCTATTTAGCAGCGTAAATGATCTTAAGAATCCATTTCTCTCTCAAAAAAATCAAATAAATATGTTTTTATATCAAACGGTACTATGAGATATCCTGGTCATCCATAAATCACGTGTCCTTTTTGGGAGGTGGGGTTTGGTAAAAAACTGCGCTAGGCTACGTGCAGGGACAAACGAGGTGTTTGAGTTTGTGATACGTAGGTTTTCTCACAAACTCAATGATAAGGTTAATTACTAATATGTTATAATTATCCAAAAAATGTATGGGCAGTATTTCGGAAGAAGCTCAGTGTTCGCGGTTTGATTCACTGCGCCTTCGGTCACAGCAGTTGAACCTCTTCGAAAAAAAATCACCGAAGCCCATCCAAAACCAAATAGATTTTAAGGAAATGGTCAATCAATTGCTTACAATAAAAGCTGTCTCGGTAACTAGTGAAATGACTGCTGCATTTTTAGACATACTAATATTTTTACTAAGGAAAATCGAAAAAAAACTTTTTATCTCAAATGTTTATTATGCTTTACTATCATTACTTTATTATCACTGTTTTTGATATACTAATGTGTACAAAAAATAAGGTGACATTGCATTTATATTGAAAATTCTTTATTTATTCTTGCAAATCTCTGCTCTATCGTCTCAAAACGGTGTCCTCGGAGCGGTCTTTTGAGCTCGCTGAACAACCAGAAGTCGCACCGCGCCAAATCTGGTGAATACGGTGATTGTGCAACGATATGAGTCGAGTTTTTGGCGAAATGGTCACGAAGAACGAGTGCAGTGTGAGACGGCGCATTATAGTGGTGCAAAAACCAAGAGTTGTCTTTCCACAATTCCGGCCTCTTTTGGCAGATAGCGTTACGCAAACGGCGCATAACGTTCAGATAATATTTCTTGTTGACTGTTTGACCTGAAAGAAAGAACTCAGAATGCACAACACCACGATAATCGAAAAAAACAGTCAACAGAACCTTAATTTTTGAGCGAATTTGGCGCGGTTTTTTTGGACTCGGCTCACCCTTGGCACGATATTCGCTCGATTAATCGGTCGTTTCGTAGTCGTAAGAATAGATCCAAGTCTCGTCTCCAGTGATAACGCATTTCGTCTTGTCAATGTAGTCAGAAAGCATTGTTTCACACACTTCAAGGCGACGCCTTTTTTCCAAAAAATTCAATGATTTCGATACCAGTCGAGATTTGACGCGTTTAAGGCCCAAAGCATCCTTCAAAATGGTATTGACTGAGCCCTTTGGAATTCGAATATCATCAAAAAGGTCTCTAATTGTTAATCGACGGTTTTCAAACACCAAATCTTCAATTTTTTGGACGTGAGATTCGTCGGTTGAGGTTAATGGTCGCCCAGGGCACTTTTCGTCTTCGACATGTTCACGGCCTGCTTGGAACTCACTATACCACTTGTAAGCATTTTTTTGACATAGCTTCATCACCAAAGACTTTGTACACCATCTTCAACGAATCCGCAGCAGAAAATTGATTCCGCAAACAAAATTTAATGCAAATTCTTTGCTCAACAAATTTCGACATCCCAAAAAACCAGAAACTTTTAGAAGCTCACAAAACGAAGCGTATCTCAAACACTAATGAATATTTTGACGTGTGATTTGGCAGGGATGTCAAAGACAGTCCTACCGACCTAAAAAAACAAACCAATTTGCCAACTCCTTTGACGCGCGCTGTTTAAATTCAAATGTCACCTTATTCTTTGGACACAGTAGTACATGCGTCCTTTTGTTAACGCGTACAATGCGCTTCCAGAAAACTGCTTGTAAACCTTTATTCGCGACAACCGAGGCTAATCAGGCCTCTACTTTATAAAACTGAATTCGAATATTTTTTTAAGCGAAATATAGATACCTAATGAAAATATGTAATTGTACACAACAAAGTACAACTCCATAAGACATACACAAGTTGGTATGGATAATTTCAAAAAGTGAAGGGAACATTTTATTTCAATTGATGCTATTTTTGGAATGTTCTATTCTGAACTCAAAAATGCCGTTTTTTAAATGCTTGAACTGTAATTTACTCCCATACTTTTATTGATTTCTTCCAAACTTTCAATTAATAAACTTTCTTGGCTTTTATCAAAATCGTTCTGTTCGATTATTTTGAACATATCATTTCGAGGACTTATATCATCAGCAATATCAAGGGCAAGAACTTAATTGTTTTTGGGACATTATTGTTACAAATATAGTAAACATCAGCATGGAAAATCGATTGCAATACTTATACTAATACAACGTTTCATGCGTGGCTGGAATGTCTTGGATGTGTCGAAACAAAAACAACTTCCAAACTTAATCGTACCAACTTCTTATCAGCTGAGACGTGCTTTGATTGACACCTCAACCAAGGGCAACTTTGTCTTCGTGAGACATTGTTTTAGAAAGAAATTATACAAACTTGCGTACATATACACTCACAGACTTCTTTTTAAAAATATATTTAACTCACTCCTAAGTCTTTAAAACGAAAAGGTGTGTTGAACATTTCGATGTCGATTTTTGGGCCAAGTATAATAAATTCCCTCTATACTGGGAAGTTAATAAAAATTGACCAGTTACATATCATTCATCTCAAAATTTATAATATTGCACAGGCAAATAACGTATCGTGTAAATAAATAAACGTTTATTTTTTGTGTCAATACATTGATATTGAGTCTACAAAATATCTGGCCAAATAGTATTTATGCCAGCTTTCAAATAGATACGATTTGCCGCGAAGTTAAATTTGAACATTTCACTTTCCGTATTTTAACAGATTTTCCATCGATCTTTTCACATTAGATATTTGCAGCAATTCCGCTCTTAACGCATGATTTGAAAGTGTAGGTGTTTTTCACATTGATGACTAGCAAATAATTTTTGGGTCAAAGTGAATTTATTTGTCTTTATATTTAGCGATAACGGTCAGAAACAACTATGAAAGTACTAGAAAGGCGTTATATACAAGTGGGCCCGTGAATAAATTTGGCTTTTTTTGAATTGTTTGAAAATTGTGAGTAGTAGATCTCATTTCGAATGCCTTTATAAGATTTATGTACCGTAGAATATGTGAAGCCACCTAACTATCACTGCAAATTTTTCACAAAATAAAAGTGTTTTTCCCAGAAGCAATTTTAATTTTTAATTCAATTAAACGTTACATTTTCATTCATGTAGATTATCAAATGACAGTTGTTTGATATTTTGGTTCTAATTGTTGAGTATTTAAGATCAAGCACGAAGTCTTATCACCTAATGATATTTCAGTAAACAGTTGAAAAACAACTATGAAATGTTCAACCGCCTTTTACACATTCAGCATTACTTCACTCCGTCCTTGTTTGAAAATCGGATATCAAGAATTGAGTTTACAAATAATATTTTTTTTTGGCGTAACTATAATTGAAATCAAATTACAAGACATTCAGAGTGAACCATTTGAAATTGAGAGTTGCATGAGAGAATATCATTTTATCGAAGGAATAAGTTATTATTTATTCTTTGCATGGCAAATCATCACTTAAATGCGCAAGAGTGACATCTTGCGGAAATGGCTTTCAGGCTCGTGTCACTGCTGCCTTCGTCCCGATAAAACCCTGACAGGCCTCACGGCACGTTCGAAACTCGTCGCCACTAGTCTGGCCGTGTAGGTTCAGTTGAGTTCAGACTCCTGATGAGTTTCTGGCTCTGATGACATATCTTCATAAGGGAATGTGCCGACCATCACATGGCCTCCCTGCTTCGGCATTGACAATCATTTCTTCGAGGGGTGCATACATCAAGGCAGCTATGCCAGGGGCAAGCAACTCCTCCGGTAAGCCGATTTGCGTTACCGGCAACGCCAAGGCATCGGCGTTCTCTTCAGCTGTCAAAAAACAGTAGAAACCCTCTGTTACGGCGTACAGGGACAGAATATCTGCCTTCAAAGTCCTGAAAAGTCTGAAAAATTTACCCCCTGATGGTTTCTCCTTGAAGGATAAAATCTCCTTTGAATGGGATACCACTACAGAAGAGGCTCACAAAGCCTCTATTTGAAAGCAAGGGGCAACTCATAAAAGATGTAGGTCTAATGAGCCCCACTGCACGGGGGATCCAATTAGTAATCGGGGCGAATGTCAATGCCCATCACCGCATTTGGACAAGCACTGATACGAACAAAAGGGATGATTTACTCTTTGAATTTATTTTAACGCATGACTTAGCCCCAGTTTACAAAGGTGAGGATCCTACTTTCATTACGGCAAACCGTAGGGAAGTATTAGATATCAATCTAACGAACGAGACTTGCACCACGCTATCAAAACATCATCATCATCCGATCATCTATATATAATGTTCGATGTGGCTTTGACCCTTCAATAAATCCAACCTTCACCAATAAAAAGAAAATGGATTGGGTCAAATAACAATCAGTATTCGAGTCTGCACTCGAAGGTGGATTTCCAAAGATTGAAGATATATGCGGTCTTGAGGAAGCCGTTGGGACCCTTACATCTGCCTTCAAAGAAGCAGCAAGGTCCGCATGCAATCCAACGAAACCTAGTTCCCATGGTGGAACAGTGACATTGCGGAGCTGAGGAAGGAATGTAGAAAGTCGTTTTATCGGGCTAAAAAATCCGATGACTAGTCACCCCATAAAATCAACTTAACGGAGTTTAAATGTTCTATCAGGAAAGCTAAACGCACCTCATGGAGAAGTTTCTGTGCAAAAATAGAACACTCCAAGGATGTCAGTCGTCTGCGACAAGTCATAACGAGCTCCTCATTATTTTTGGGGTCTATCAAAGTGGCAAATGGGGTCTGGACCAAATTCAGCTCCGAAACACTGGCCGTCCCCATGGACATGCACTCCCCGAGTAGTGAGGATGCGGTTAACAAAGCTGATCCACATAAAACCACTGTGCCTGTAAACGACAGGCTCCTACGCTGGGCAAACAGCTCATTTCAACCCTTTGAATCTCCTGGCATGGACCAAATCTTATCTGTTGAGATCCAGCAGGGAAACAATATAGCACTGCCATGGATAAATGCCATCATTAATGCATGTCTACGGATGGCTTATATTCCATAGCGGTGGAAAGAAGTTAAAATAGTTTTCATACCCAAAGTGGTCAATATACCCACTCATTACCTAAAGATAATATACCTATCAGCCTCACCTATTTTCTGCTGAAAACTCTGGAACGGCTGATAGAGATTCATTTGAAAGCTTCTTTGATATCACTCTCCAATGGGCAGCACTCAAATACGAAAGGGAGATCGGTTGAAACAGCGCTTCACTCGCTCACCAGCTACATAAAACAATCGCTAAGCCATAAAGAATACACGCAAGCAGTTTTTCTAGACTTCGAAGGTGCAGTCAACAACGTCAGTCATAAGGCTATTGGGAAGGCACTCGGAGAAAACAATGTTGATGATAACCTGATTAGGCTTATTATGCAACTGCTAAGCAGCAGGAGCTTCAACTCCACACTAAGAGACAGTATCTTAAGAAGTCGTACGTGCAGAGGCACCCCGCAAGGTGGGGTGCTTTCACCCGTTCTATGGAACCTTGTAGTGGACAAGCTGCTGTCAAAATAGAAGCGACCGGCTGTAAAGTCGTAGCTTATGCTGACGATGTTGCTATAGCAATATCGGGTAAATTTATTAATTCGTTATCGGAAAGACTAATCTTTACCCTAGGTATTCTCACTAAATGGAGTGAATATTGTGGTCTGAAGACTAATCTCCAAAAATGGAACTTGTGCTCTTCACAAGAAGATAAAAAATTCCGCGATTTGTCACACCCAAACTTGATAAGGTAAGTCTAAACTCATCTCAACACGAAAAATATCTGCTTCTGGACCCTAAACTCGCATGAAAGGCGAATATAGCAGAAAGGGCGCGCAAAGCGGCATGCGCAATCTACTGTTGCAAAAGAGCTATTGGGAAAAGGTGGGACTGAAACGCAAATTGGAAACAATCCTTCTGTATGGCGTGGTTATCTGGTGGTCAGCGATGGCAAAAACATCCAATGCGAACCTGCTAAACAAGATCACAAGGATTGCAGTTATTGCAATCAACGGGGCTATACGCACAACCCCGACAAAAGCATTGTTTATGCTGTTAGATTGACGTCCGACGGAGCTCCTTACGAGACAGCAGGCCAAGTGTTCTGCGATTCGATTGGAAGCTGTAAATGGCATGGGGGAAATATTGGCCACTCCACCATATTACGGAGGGATGGACCAACGCCAGGGAAAGTAGATCTCACTTCTCCGATTCCCTACCTCCACCACGGTTTCAAGTTAGGGATTCCTAGTAGAGATGACTGAATCATGGATAGAAGTAAGATACAGGAATCGGTCAACATCTGCACTGAGGGATCAAAGATGGATGGAAAAGTTGGCTGAGATGTTTTCTCCGAACAGCTAGGCCTGAAACTATCCTTCTGGTTACCAGATCACTAAAGTGTTTTTCAGGCAGAGGTCATTGCAATATACAAGGCAGTAGACTGGCTGAGAAATCAGAAAATTTCCATAAGAAACCTGAATATTTTCTCTGACAGTCAAGCTGCTATCCAATCATTATCCAACGTGTTTATCTCATCCAAAATTGTAGTGGAATGTCGCACACAATTAAACACCATGGCGCATCACTGTGAAATGATCCTCTGCTGGGTGCCGGCTCATAGTGATATACCTGGAAATTGTGAAGCTGATGCCTTAGCGAGAGCTGGCACTGAGCTTCAAGATTATACACTACCATCCCAAGTCGGCCAACCGCTAGTCTCCATAATGCTAGGACTTAAGCAGTACTACGTGGAGGCTGCGAATAGGGTCTGGCTGCTCGAAGAAACCTGTAACACAGCCAGGCAAACTTGGCACGCACTGTGCTCCAAACGCACCAAGCAGCTCTTCAACACAAACCGTGAAACCTTGAGTTACCTCGTTTCGGTACTGATGGGACACTGTATGATCGGCAGATACGCAGAAAGATTGGGTGTCACTTTCAATGATTTTTGATGAAGTTGCAGATGAGAGCATGAGGAATTAATAATCCAACACCTTCCGTGCACTGTCAAGAAAGCGCATGCAAACCTTGGGCTCGCCCGTCCTGGAGAACCTCGCGGAGGTAGCCGATTTAAATACTAGCTGGCTTCATACGAGAATCTGGATTGATATCGTCATCCCGCAGGTTCTAGTGCCACTCTAATCATCTGTGGTACACAATGGGCCTATCGTGGCCTATGTGAGTCACCTTTGGATAAACAGACTTTCATATGATGAGACTCCTGAACGGAGCTGAATTAGAATTTATTGTAGAACGTTGTTTTTTACTCAGGATGACTTAAGGGGGGGGGGTAAGGTTTGTTTCGTCTAAAAAATACCTTTTTTTCATGAATTTTGTTGGAAAAAATTATTACTGTAGGTTTATTTTACATATTATTATCTAAAAGTACAACATGTGAAGAATATTTAAAAAAAAATTGTCCAAAAATAGAAAGAAATAACGGATTTATTGTAGATCTCCGCAGGCGCCAAGAAAATTTTTTTTTGTGCGGTGACCAGCCTACAGCATCATTGAATCATTTGAAACCAAAAAATCAAAATGCTTTCTTCAGTTTATTACTTTATCTCTCCAGTGACGTCGAGTTTTTTTTTATTATTCAATTTTTTAATTTTTGGCACCATTTTTAAGCAAAAAAATCGACCTATTTGTTATTGTAAAATTCTTAGTAATAAAAAACTCAACGTCACTAGAGAGCTATATATATGTAGAATATGTGTACAAAATTTCAAAAAGATCGGTTCAGTAGTTTTTTCTGTAGGCTGGTCACCGACTTTAAAAATTACGTGTTTGGGAAAATCGATTTAGAGCTTTGTACACTGAAAAAATGAAAATATCTTGAAAAAACTGGATTTTCTTATAAAATACGTACATGTCATCACCGATGCCGGGTCCATACAGTAGATCACTATTATCCACGTTATCTAAGGCATCTTTTTGCTCCTGTCGATAAAAGTAATACAATAGAGACCGAAACAGTTGCCGCTTGCCGCCGCTCAGCGCAGGTAGCTACAAGGCGCGCAAACCTAAGAGGTACGGTTATTCAACCTACTGTAACTTCGTTGGTTTTACTCCGAATGACCTACAAATTTAACACAATATTCTTCAGATGTTGTACTTTCAGAAAAAAAATAAACAAAAATGGAAGAAGAAGAAAGTTGTGAAACCTTACCACCCCCTTAAGCTATTACAACACACTGTTAGCCGACTTTGAAAGAGTTGACTTGTAGATAAAAAAGACTTTAAGCAAAAACCCGATTTCCAAATTTGGTTAACAATTTTCAAAAACAACGACTTTATATATTCGATCTGTTGTTTTCAGAAATCCAAATATAGGTGCGCCCAACTTGAGCATAATTACCTACTTTGTTCTCAAATTTCATTAAATGTTTTAATAACGATATAAGCACTTGTTATCCGACGTTTCATTGGTACTCGTCCTTGATTTTTTACTTACTTCATATTTTCTTATATAGGATAATTTGGCTATAGATGTAGGTATAGAAAAAGGGAATGGGCAGCTCCACTAAACTCAAAACCAAACATGGTATCAACAGGAAACAAGCCGCGAGGTGCGACCCTTGAGGTCCACTTGGTCAACTTCCCAGTAATATCTAGATAAACATCAACAACATTACAACAATGAGCGGTATTCATAGCAGTAACAGGAATGAGTTAATATGAATCATATCGTCTACGGGAGGGTCCATTGATTACGTAAGGTTTCTGGTCGATGAAGACAGATTGAATATTCACGCGGATCAATCGGTGGGGGGCCTTTTTCGTCTTGAAACATTTTGTTGGTTTTCAAAATTTAAGCAATTTTTTTTAATTAAAAGACTATAAAAGCTATTCAAAATCTGCTCAAATTATGCAACTATCTTAAAACTTTGATAGAATTTTCAACATTTTTTTTAGAATAAAAGATATAAAGTAATAGCACTCGTATGAACCCTCTTTACATGGTAGCTTTTAGTTTTTTCATAATCATGGAAGAAAATTTTGCCGGTTTCTCTTCAAAAACTGATAAGAATGTATAAATTTTATTAACTGGATCACTGTGCTGTGCAAATCAGGTAAAAAATATTTTTTATGAAAAAAAAAAATATATTTTTTCGAATTTTTTTCTATTAAATTAAAAAAACGGCTGAAACGAATTTTTTTAATGTTAAAAACTTCATGATCACAAAAAGAAATCAAATAAAAAATAAAAATTCATTAACAGTAATCATGATCTTCAAGGTCACATCTGTCATGCGTTATATCTCGCGAACCAAACATACGATTTGCATCGCTGAGGTGTCAATGTACGTGTATTTACATTTTAATGAATCTGCCGAATTTTTAAAGAAATCTTTGCGGCCGTTTTTTATTTTAAGAAAAAAAAGTGCAAAAAATTAGGTTTTTTCCATAAACAATAAATTTTTAATCTGATTTGCGAAATTTAGTAATCAATGTTTATAAAATTTATATACTTCAAACAATGCATGTAGAAACATCATCAAAACTTTTTCTCATGATTACGTAAAAAATTAAATGAAAAATAACAAATCATTGAAAGTCACCATGATTTTCAAGGTCATTTTTATCATTCACTATATCTCACGAACCAGATATAATATTTGCATCATTTAGGTGTCAGTTGACGTGTATTAACATCTTTGTGAAGTTTTTAACATTATGAAAATTCGTTTCAGCCGTTTTGTTAATTTAATAGAAGAAAATGCAAACTATGGTTTTTTGTAGTCAATACTTTGCAAGATCATATGCTTTGAAAAGCTTTCATCGAATAAAAAATTGTAGTTTTTAGTAGATTAATTCTTTAGTAATCGTAAGATTTCAATAACCATCATCATTTGTAATACATTTTACTTTTTACATGCAATCGAACCTATTTTTGACTGCATATACAAAACTTTTCAAGACCAAAAAGGCCCCACCGATTGATCCGCGTGAATATTCAATCTGTCCCCATCGACCAAAAACCTTACGTAGGATCCACTGATCCTCCCGTAGACGATATGATTCATATTAACTCATTCCTGTTACTGCTATGAATGCCTCTCATTGTTATTACTTAAAGTAGTATTATTTTCAAAATTATTATTGTGTTTAATGTTGTTGATGTTTATGTAGATATTACTGGGCAGTTGACCGTGTGGACCTCAAGGGTCGCAGCTCGCGGCTTGTTTTTTACGTAATCATGAGAAAAAGTTTTGATGATGTTTTTACGAACATTGTTTGGAGTATATAAATTTTATAAACATTGATTACTTGGACTTGACAGTAAGGTTAGCAATTTATTGTTTTTGAAAAAAAAACCTAATTTTTTGCACTTTTTTTTTTAAAAATTGAAAAACCGCTCCAAGAATTTTTCTAAAAATTTGATAAAATCACATAGATTTTAATACGCGTCGATTGACACCTTGTTCAAAAAAATCGTACGTTTGGTTCACGAGATATAACGCATGGCAGAAATGAGCTTCAAACGGGCTAAACAGCAAACCCCCCCGACTGAAGTTTCCCAAAAACTAATCAGCTCTTAAAATTGCAAAGACGCTCCGATTGACACCTCAACAAAGTCGATACGACTTTGTTTACGTGAGTTATGTTCGTAGAAAAAACTGTCCACGAACGTACAGACGTACATACGTACGTACACGCACACACACACACACATAGATCTCCCTTTCTAAAAACACTTTATATATACTCTATAGACCTCAAAACGTGAAGAAAAGTTAAAAATTTCAATTTCGATTTTCGAGGCGATTACAAGAACTTCCCATATACTGGGAAGTTAATAATTCATAAACATATAGTCTGAACTATTAATCTAACTAAAAGGACACTAAAACTTACAGATTTGGTACTCTCCCTTATACCGATTCTTCTCGTCTGGGAAGTACTATGTCCTAAAATTTTAACTTCGGAGAATCACTAAATTTTGATGGAGAGAGTGAATGAAGGAAACGGAGGTTGTTTTAGTCGGTAGAAATCCGGCATGCCAAAAGGCAGGAGCTGATCGGTATCTCTTGAAGATTTCCAGCTCCCAACATTGAAAACAAAATATCACTTCACCGAAAATCACATTAGGCCCTCATGGGTGAGAGCATCTCTTAATTATCATCCGACAATGTGCCTGTCTAATTGGATCGGGTATTTTATAATTAACCCCAAGATTGTGCATCCCATAGAGAAAATATTCGTTTTCACGCAGGAACTTGAATAGCACTTGTTCAGTGCAACTCAGAAATGAAGTAAAATGCCAGATTTTGACCGCTTTAGGCTTCACCTCAGCGCCGAGCGACGCGCCGGTGTGGCGTTTCGGATCATAAATAATTAGTTTTTATGAAGATTGTTTGTGCACAGCTCACCTGCTTGTACAAACCAAATTGTAATAATTACCTCCATGTTGGCTGCTTATTGAAAGTTTCCATTAGCATGGACTCAGCCGTCGGATTTTAGCGCTAACTTTCTCAGTCATCTTCAACGAATCGAGATGATACATGGCGACATGTCAAGCGCATCAACTTTTTCCGCATGAGTAACTGCCGACGATAACATTAGGCGCAGGAACAGAAACTGAAAAGTCGCGGATTGCAGTCAACTAAGAGTAATTTGCTTCATACAACAATCTTGTTCATTGTTGATAGTTCGCGTACTAAGTATGGTCTGGACAATGGTTGTCTGTTCGATTTGTCCGAATCGAAGCAATGATGCAAAGAAGCACTTGTATGAATTCGAGAACAAACCCATCAGGGGTTCCGGACGGTGTTTTCATGGGCTGCACCTCACAACTAACATTTACACGGTATTAACACGTTTTTTGCTCGATAACGCTACTTGAAAAGTGTTATCCATATTAGCGCGATTTTTACAAACACGTTTTGTGTACTGTGGAATGGCCCGCGTTGTAGTATGGATCTCGGGATTCCATTGCGCTGCAGAACCATATAACCATATGTCTTATTGAAAGTGTTAAGAAAGAAATAGATCGACATGAACTTCTTCTTAGTAAACGATATTTGGAGCTTCTAGAAAGTTCAATCCAAATGAGCAAATGAATTCTTTAATATCAGTACAATTTTCCGCATGATTTTCTCTTTCACGTATTGATTCAATGAGACGTTTTATCTGCGTATATTTGTAATTTCTTTAATTTGTGTTACCTTGAGTGGCTAGCGAAGCGGCTGATGCAGAGAAATATATTTGGTGATTCATTGCGAGGTGAAACGCAAGGAAATATCACTTTGAAATTATATGATGAATACACCAGTTTATAGTCTTTTCAAACTATTCACGAGTAGCATTGCTTCCGATGGTAGTAGATAATGTACTTCTCAAATCTCATATAGTTCAGGTGAACTTACCGTGACTAAATTTTCCTGTTTCTCAACGAGAAAATGTTCTTTAGGTCAGTTTGAAGATACTTTTGACAAAAAGATGAATTATGAAGAGCAATAAAAAACCGAAAATGTGAAACTCCGTTGCATTTTGAGGTTGTATTTTCAGTTATATTTATCTACTGAGAACATATTGGGCTAGTGGCATCTGGTGAAGGTGGAAAAAGAGAAGCATGATAAATGTAGCTAAGCCTTGTTGTCTTCATTTTGGTAGATGAAATTATTTATCAAGCTAGGTTCAGTTGTTATTGACGTTGTAACGAAGAAACAGTCGCGAAGAGGAAGCAAGGTTTGTGATATTCCTAACATTGTAAATGTCGCTTTGAGCTTCCTTGGAGACATCTAAACCGAATCAGATCGTATGATGCGTTAACAAATGTGAATAAGGTTCATTCAGCAATGAACGCTACAATTACAACTGGTTGAAAATATAGTATATTTATTTATTTATTTATTTATTATCAGCTCATCTTACAGAGTAAACTCCAATTACAAAATGAGTAAATAAAAATAAAAGTATTAAAATAAGAGTACTTAAGTGAATAATTGATTCCTTAAACTACGCTTAAAACTAATAAAGGAAGATGGTAAAGGTCCAAGCTGAAGATTGTTATGTGTTCTAGGTAAATGTAGTAAAGTTGAATTAAAGTACACTTCCGTTCTAGCAAACGGTACACTAAAAATATCGGCTGATCGAGAGGGTCGATAATGGTATCTTAATAAGACATGATTATCGATGTCCACCTGAATGAAGTTATTATAAAGCTTAAAAAGTAAGCAGAGGTCAAGATATATCCTACGTGATTTCAAGGAAGGTAAACAAAGTAAGGCTAGACGTTCATCATACGGAATATAGGAAATTTTGAACTTAAGGAGGAGAAAGCGTGTAAATTTATGTTGAACAGATTCTAGGAGATTTATTAAATACTCAAGAGAAGGTGACCAAATTTGGGATGCATATTCAAGGATAGAACGAACAACACTCACAAACAATTGAACAGCCGAAGCAGGGTTGGAGAAAATACGGTAATGTCTCAATACAAACCCTGAAACTTCGAAGCTCTGGATACTATGTTGAGGACATGAGCATCAAATTTTAGTTTGGCATCAAAAATAACACCAAGATCTTTCACTTTGTCGACAGTAATTAAGGGAACAGAATCAATAAGGTACACAAACTGTAAGGGAGAAGATTTAAGGGAGAAAGTCATCGAATGACATTTAGGAATATTCAGGGAAAGGGAGTTAAGTTGACACCAAGAACTTAGCGACTGCAAATCATTCTGGAGAGCAGTCATCAAGAGTTCTAATCACTCTAAAAAGCTTAAGGTCATCAGCATAGAGAAGGCAAGATGAATCAACTATAGAGGGAAGGTCGTTAATGAAGAGGATGAATAGGAGAGGATCAAGAATGGATCCTTGAGGAACACCAGAACGAGGAAAGAAAGGAGCAGAAAAGTTACCAGAAACAGAAACACGGCATGCTCTAGAGGACAAGTACGAATATATCCACCGAAGAAGAGAATCATAAACCCCGAAAATCTCAAGCTTTTGACAAAGCATGTTTATGTCAACGGTGTCAAAAGCCTTGGAAAAATCAGTGTAAATGACATCAACCTGCAGATGTTTATCGAGGGATTCAGCAACAGTATTGGTCAAAACTAGCAGATTCGAGGTAGTGGAGCGATTGGGTACAAAACCATGCTGCTCAGGGACTATCAAATGTCCTAACGCACTGTACAGATATGAGTGAACAATGCGCTCAAGAATTTTTGGAAAAGCTGAGAGGCGGGAAATTGGACGATAGTTTGTGACTGAAGAAGGATCACCGGATTTGATAACAGGAAGAATATAAGCCATCCTCCAGCAATTCGGAAAAACACCAAAAGACAAACTTGAATTGAATATAAAGGCAAGGGGCGTACTCATTGAAGAGGCTAGAAATTGAATAAAGAAATTGGGAATGCCTTCAGGACCAGCCCCGACATTTGAGTCTAAGGAGGTTATAACAGACTCAACTAATATGAACATAGATTAGATCTCAGCGAATCGGATGATAAATCTGCTTTTGGCTGTGTCGTTTTCGCGGAACCAACGTCAAGAACTAATGTACTCACAATTCCTATTCAATTAACCAATTAAATACGTTAGAAATATTGGCTTATCGTTAGCGTGCCTAAGCAAGTATTTGAATATGATGGATAGCTTTCCTACATACATAAATCATTTGGTTTAAAGATAATTGTCGAGGGTTTAGTTGAGGTATTTACAAACGGTGAACGGCCATCATGATCATGTCAAACATACCACATCTGATCGATCGCGACGAGGTCGCACCTGAATGGAAATTTCAGCCAGTTTTCCAGAAAGTCGACAAATGAGAAACTGATATAAGGAGGTGGTAGATACCGTTCTCCCTTTTTGGGCAGCGGATAATCTAAGTATTCAGATGAATGTGGGAAACAGCAACGCGTGAACGTAAAAACTTAATGTCTCTTTGTCCCATTGCTTCTTGGAAAATCAAACAGCACAATTCATTCATTTAACGGTGGGTTAGTGACCTCAGGTGAACGATTAGCTCGTTTAACTGTGGACAATCAACACGCTTTCTGTTCACATTTTCGGAAATAAATTGGCAAAAGACGACCAGAAGACGTTGTGTGGGAAAGTTCGCAATTATTTGTGCGGCAATTGAAAAAAAATAAGATCAGCATCGAAATCGGAGGGACTTCGACCGAGAAGATTATTAGCCGCCGTCAAGAATCAATTAGTTAGGTAGTTTTGGTATACATCCCAATGTGGAACCAACAGCAGAAGCATCAGTAAAATTGGTCACAGCATACAAATTGGCTTGACAGTTGGGAAATAAAATTCTAGTGAGTAAAGTGTCTTCGTATTTTCAATTTGGATTGAAGTTCTTAAGTTAAAGTAAACTTTAGTGCCATAGTTTTAGGCTTTATCCTTCCTATTCCGAATATTTTTTTATTCCCAGTAATTACGCATCCACTTGGGGAATTTGTTTTCAGTACATAATATCACGACCCAACCCTTTCTTATTTCAGATTCATTGCACAGGTAATCTCGGCGTAAAAAGTGAGTGGTGTCTATAGCAATATAATTATCCTACGTTTCTTCACCGTATAACAAAGATAAAGTTTCAATTAAAAGATTTTTAAATGTATCGCAAGCTAAGTATCATTTTTAGCCAATCCAACGTCGCATAATTCTTTTCACGATACAATATATTTAGTATCGTTTGGCTTTTATTATTCTTATTCTTATTATTATTGATATGATTATTATTATAATAATTATTATTATTATTAAATTTTCATAATACTCTTGTGTATCTTCATCGGTACTGAGTACATGTGACAGGTTTTATAAAAATAATTTGAACAGATGTGATTAAAAAATCTATCTCAAGATTTAAAGCAAACATGCGAAGTGAAGACAAACAAATCCTTTAAAAAATATAAACCATTAACTTATGACGAAAACAACCGCTAGACTTCCATGGACGAGGTTTCTTTGCTATGAAACTAGAGCTAGAGGCGTTCACAGTGGCTGGTAGACGTGAAGTTCTACACAGACAAATCTGGGTTTCACGGATTTCGATGGTTACGTATATGCTGCCATAAGACTTCTATCGCCCACACACACACATCCAAGAAAACTGATCCTCCTTGGCTCACCAAATCAGTTCTTAGTGCTATCAAATTTAAAGACAGAGCTCGTCAACGGATGAAGACGTCTAACTCACTTCATACCCAATCTGAATTTCGTAGGCTTAGGTCAATTGCTAAGCAAGAAATACGGCAAGCTATTTCCTCTTACCACAGTTCCCTTGAAACCTCATTTGTCGCTAATCATCCTAAGCCTTTCTGGTCGTATATAAGATCATTGAGGTCTTCCCTATCCATCCCTAGCTCCATGTACTGGGACGATATAACTGCCTCATCTGCTGTAGCCATTAATGACATGTTTGCTTCATATTTTTCCTCTACATTTTCTTCTCATTCCCCGCCATCTCTATTGGAAATTTGATCAATCTTATCATTTCATCCATTTCCGTCGATCCTCTCTTGGTAAACTCCATTATTGACTCCTTGGACCCCAATGTTGGCCCGGGTCCTAACGGTATTCCTAATTTTTTTATTAAATTCTTCTTTTTCTCTGTCTATTCCTCTTTCTTTCATTTTTAACTTGAGTTTATCCTCTGGTGTTTTTCCTCAATGCTGGATAATGGCCAACATTTTACCTATTCTCAAATATGGTGATCTTTTGTGAGTTAAAAACTATCGCCCTATATCCCATCTCTCTGCAATTCCTAAAATTCTTCAGCATTGTTCACTCAAGTATCTACATGGCCTTACGACCTATGATTGTACCTGAGCAGCATGGTTTCCTTCCTTATCGTTCCACTACTTCAAACCTACTTGTTCTTTCAAACACTGTGGCTTCAGCTCTTGATAATCACCTTCAGTTTGATTTCATTTATACTGACTTTGCCAAGGCTTTCGATACTGTTGACCACTCTTTACTGTGTCGCAAGCTTGAGCACTTTGGAGGTTCAGGTTCCCTACTTTTGTGGTTGATGTCCTATTTGTCTTCAAGGTCTTGCCGTGTTTCCATTTTCGGTACACATTCTGCCCCTTTTTACCCCCAATTGGGTGTCCCACAAGGGTCCATTCTTGGCCCTCTTCTTTTTATCCTTTACATCAATGACCTAGCTCCTATATTTAAGTCTCGTTGTCTTCTTTATGCTGATGATCTCAAGATATACAGAGTGATTCGATGTTTGGATGACTGCAAAGCTCTCCAAGAAGATTTAGTCGCGCTGAGTTCTTGGTGTCAAGCAAATTCCCTCTCCCTAAACATTCCTAAGTGCCATACATTGACTTTCTCCCTTAAAACTTCTCATTTCCAATTTACATATCTTATTGATTTTGTTCCTCTAAGTGTTGTTGATCAAGTTAAAGACCTTGGTGTCATTTTTGATACCAGGCTAAAATTTGATGCTCATATTCTAAATAGCATCACCAGAGCCTCAATGCTATTGCGTTTTGTGTTGAGATATTCCCCTATTTTCTCTAATCCTCTTTCTGGCGTCAAACTGTTTGTGAGTATCGTTCGTCCTATTCTTGAATACGCATCTCAAATTTGGTCACCTTACTTTGAATATTTAATTTATCTCCTTGAATCTGTTCAACGTAAATTTACCCGCTTTCTCCTGCTAAAATTTAAAATTCCCTATATTCCTTATGATGAACGTCTCCTCTTACTTAACATACCTTCTGGAATCACGAAGGATCTATTTCGATCAATGCCTACTTTTTAAGCTTTGCCATAATTATATTCAGGTCGACATTCATAATCTGGTTTTCTTTAGACATAGTTCTAGGCTCTCACGATCAACAAATATATTTGCTTTACCATTTGTCAGAACAGAGATATATTTTAATTCTACTCTACTCCGTCTACCTATATCTCATGATAGACTCCAGCTTGGACCTTTCCCCTCTTCTTTTGCCGCTTTTAAGCGAAACTTAGTGAATATACTGTTGAACTAATTAATTTCACTTTTTTAATCTTAATATTATTCTTGTAATCTTATATTTATTTTACGGTTACACAATTTGCAATTGGAGTTTACTTTGTAAATTGTGCTGATACTAAATAAATAAATAAATAAATGGGAGCAATTTCGTTCAACTCACAACGCAATGAGGTACCAGTTTTATCAATTATACGTAGCTATTGTACAACCTACTGGTCACTGTAAGGCCAATCGAAAATCTTTGCCGATCACTGGGTTACGGTATCCCACTGATAGTCAGTCAGCAGCACGCCAAGAAACCACGATGCAGGATATATTCGAATATATAACTAATATTGAGCTGCATTAAAAAAATTTCTACTTTCGATATGGACAATAAGTCGAAACTTAACAACTAAGTCGCTTAATAAAATACAATTCGATTTACACTGGATGAATACTTGTACCAAATGGATTTAGATCTGACTCATTAAAAACAGACCAGATATTTGTAGTAAAACAGGTACTCAAAAAGTGCAGGGAATACAAGACTAGTAGAGACTTGATGCGGCACGAGGGACTTCGCACGAGACCCGCGTGGGGTTTAATGGGGATTTTCACAATTAGAAACGTTTGGCGCACTTTGAATCCGAAACTATCAATCCTGAAGAAAAACATTTTGAGTAACTTTGGTAAGTAAGTTAACGCTCTATTACTGGTACCGAAGTTGTTTCCGTAAAGTTAACTGTTTCTGACATACAACGAAAAAACCAGTCTAAGAAAACTTTGAAGTCATATAGTCCAGGCAAATTACTCTAAGTAACATGGTAGACATAAAACCAAACACAGTTAATATAAAACATAAATGGGTGTTTTTTTAAGTAAAATCGATGGTTTCCGAGGAATAAGAAAAAAGTTTGATATAAGATGGCGGCTACCGCAACCCACTCTATTGGGACAAATTACATTTGGGTCACAAATTGATTTCTATATTGAGACTCTTTCCCATACCGAAGGGTAACAATCACTTTACTTTATGTGAAATTAACGAAAAGAAAACAATGGAATCGTGCAAACATTAACGTGAACTAAAAGTAATTTTTCGAGTTCCGGTACCGCAAACTAAGCACTTTTCTTGATGCTTCTTGCGTGAAGTGCTGTCGTTCTCTATCACTCGGTTTACTTCGTTTCGCCATATTTAATAACGTTTGTCAATTGTGCCCACCGAAATATAATCAGCATTTTTCCAATATTGATACATTACACGTCATCAGGAAAATCCCCATTCACACAAAAAGAGATCGCTACTATTCAAGTCTGCCCAAATAGTAGAGTATGCTAATGGTTTCGTGCTAAATTTAAATCCACTGTTCATAGACATTGGGTCCGCAGTTATGGAAGTCATAGTTAGAGGGTCAACGAAAAGAAGACAAATAATGGCCCAAACGAAAAAAGGTGCCCACCAGACAGAATGTGACGATGCACAACTATACCATGAAAAATATTGCCTCATTAAAAAATTGGAGGTAGTGCCTTCAGAAGTCTCGTCTGCCTTGTGCACTATTAATGGCCGAATCAGTTTTATACAGCTGAAGACATCCAAATAAAAACCTAACAAGCAGCGAATTGCGACCCTTGAGGTCCACACGTTCAAATTCCCAGTAATATCTACAAAAACATCAACAACATTGCAACAATGAGAGGTATTCATAGCAGTAACAGGAATGAGTTAATATGAATCATATCGTCTACGGGAGGGTCCATTGATTACGTAAGGGTTTTGGTCGATGAGGACAGATTGAATATTCTCGCGGATCAATCGGTGGGGACCTTTTTGGTCTTGAAAAATTTTGTTGGTTTTCAAAATTTAAGCAGTTTTTTTAATTAAAAGACTATAAAAACTATTAAAAATCTGCTCAAATTATGCAAATATTTTAAAACTTTGATTGAATTTACAACAATTTTTTTAGAATAATAGATATAAAGTAATAGCATTCGTATGAACCCTCTTTACATGGTAACTTTGAATGATTTTTTTATTGTTAATTTAGTTTTTTTCATAATCATGGAAGAAAATTTTGCCGGTTTCTCTTCGAAAACTGATAAGAATGTATAAATTTTATATACTGGTATCACTGTGCTGTGCAAATCAGGTTAAAAAATATTTTTTATAAAAAAAACTATAATTTTTCGCATTTTCTTCTATTAAATTAAAAAAACGGCTGAAACGAATTTTTATAATGTTAAAAACTTCACAAAGATGTTAATTCACGTCAAATGACACCTTAATGATACAAATATTATATCTGGTTCGTGAGATATAGTGAATGATAAAAATGACCTTGAAAATCATGATGACTTTTAATGATTTTTTATTTTTTATTCAATTTTTTACGTAATCATGCGAAAAAGTTTTGAAAGTGTTTTTACAAATACTGTTTGGAGTATATAAATTTTATAAACATTGATTACTTCATTTCGCAAATCAGGTAAAAATTTCTTGTTTATGGAAAAAACATAATTTTTGGCATTTTTTTCCCTTAAATTAAAAAATGGCTCCAATGATTTTTTTAAAAATGCGACAGATTTTCATAAATATTAATACGCGTCCATTGACACTTAAGCGATGCAACTTCTATTTTTGGTTCGCAAGATATAACGCATGACAGAAATGACCTTGAAGATCATGATGCCTGTTAATGATTTTTTATTTGATTTTTTTTTGTTATCATCAGAAAAAATTTTGATGGAATTTTTTATAGAAACTGTTTGGAGTATATAAATTATATAAACATTGATTACTTGGACTTGACAATAAGGTTAAAAATTTATTGTTTTTGAAAAAAACCACAATTTTTTGCACTTTTTTTTAAAAATTAAAAAACGGCTCCAAGAATTTTTTTAAAAACTTGATAGAACCACATAAACGTCAATACGCGTCGATTGACACCTTGATCAAGCAAATCGTAGGTTTGGTTCGCGAGATATAACGCATGACAGAAATGACCTTCAAACGGGCAAAACAGCAAACCCCCTCGACCGAAGTTTCTCAAAAACTAATCAGCTCTTAAAATTGCAAAGACGCTTTGATTGACACCTTAACAAAGTTGATACGACTTTGTTTACGTGAGTTATGCTCGCAGAAAAAAGTGTCCACGAACGCACATACGTACGTACGTACGTATGTACGTACACACACACACACACACACACACATATATCCCCCTTTCTAAAATCACTTTATATATACTCTATAGACCTCAAAACGTAAAGAAAAGTTGAAAATTTCAATTTCGATTTTCGAGGCGATTACAAGAACTTCCCATATACTGGGAAGTTAATAAATTGCTGGGGAAAAACATTATCATGATACCGACAATTCTGTTTTCTTGAAGTCAAAAAATGTTTGAATATTATTTATTTTATCGATTTTCACATCTCAAACACTATCTTCAAAGCTCTGAGTTCAACAAAAACTTTGTGAAAAATTTGTAGGTGGCTTTATATTTATTCGTTCGCTATACCCGCCAAATCTATATATTAATATTCCTCTTTCATCCTGTTTGCCGCAAAGATCCCGAAAAATTGACGCTTATTACATTCTTAATAGCATAATGACCATATGGACCATATCGTATGTTCTATTCATCAGATTGACGAGGTATAGAATTGAAAATTCGGACCTTTTTAATTCGATGCAACTAGCCTGCTGAATTTAAAGATCTTTTTCGGTATAGCATACTATACCCTTGAATAGCTATACTAAAACTAGAGCTTTTCATTATAAATTCTTGCTAGGTTGCAAACATTTGATTAGAAACACTTGTAGCTTACTAAAAAACCAAATTTTTCAAAACACATAACTCATTCGTCCTAGGTTTGTTTTTACCTGATTCAATGATTCTATAAGGACGACAAAACAATAAAGTCCTGGATACCCAAGACCACAGTGTGTACAATATACAGTGGGAAAACTCGAGGTGGGGAATTGAAATACACTGAGCTTTAAAACTAAATTTAAGAGAGCATCACGAGAAATTTAAGAGAGACCACAGCGAAACAACTATAGGAAATACAGGTGTAAAGCAGAGCAGACTATATGCTCGTGCTTAAAGCTTGGAGCTTTTGGTAGTTCCACGGAGCTACCCGGCGTTGAAAATTGATAGTCCACTTTTTACTCGAAGTTTAACGACTAGTGTATTCATAGACTATGCCCAAGACTATTACCGGACACGTAATTAGAAACACTGTATTTTACTATAAATACGTTGGTATGCTAATTCGTTATGATTATTTTGAAAAAGGCAGTTGCATTCGTGGCACCTTAAACGCGATTTTTACAATTTTAAAAAGTGTTTTTAATTTGAATACCGATAAGAAAGACAAAGTGCTGAGCTTCTCTAGCTGAACAAAAGATTGCAATGAAGTGGGAAAGTGTGCTTTCGGCGTGACGGATGGCATCCTCTTCAGGTGGTGTCATTTGCCATCCGTTACGAGACAGCACGACCACTATTGGCTTATTGATGGATTAAGCGCATTATACTTCAACTAATTTTTATAATAATTAGTTTTTCCGCGAAATATAATGACTGTCAATTTTTAGCAGGCAAAAAGCTGTCGACTAGACTCGGAGGTTCAAATCTGTAATAATATAAAAATATTGAAGACTTGAGAAAGTTAGGCTTGTTATATCGACAAATTGCCAGCCACCTACAGTGCTCCATAAAAAAAAATGGCTTACGGAGCACTGCAACACTTGGAAAACCGCATTACTCTCTAAGATATTTCCCGGGCTAAAAGGAGATATGTAAGACGACAAAGAAGTTTGAAATTCATTTCTCGCTACAGTTCAACCGTTGTTAAGCACGGAGGTAGCTCCATCAATGTTTGATGATGTTTCTCGTGGTTTGGTGTTGGACCGAAACATAGTGTAGAAAGAATATTTACCAAGGAAAAGTACGATGACATCTTAAAAAACAACATGCTGGCATGGTCTGAGGAGAATTTTCCTATTATATGGAAGTTTCAGCACCCCAACTACCCTAAACATACGACACGACATACAAGTATGTTTTTGGAGGACAACAGCGTCGCTGTTTTATAGTGACCATCAATGAATCCAGACTTAAATCTAATCGAGCACTTGTGGGGAGACAAAACAAGACATAGCAGTAAGAAGTTTCACAAACATGGACTATTTTCAGAAGTGGTGAAAGAAGCATGGGCATCCATACATGTGAAAAGATGTAGGAGACATTTATTCAAGCCATTGTTTAAATAAATGAATTTTAATATAATTTTTATGTGTTTCGAATTCAGTGTCCGCTCAAAATCTTGGTGTTTCCAAGATTTTTTTGTCCTGTCGTCCTTTTAGAGACAGCATCGGCTACCGCTTTACATCCATCAATTGCCATTGAATGTTATATCGGAGGATTCATTGAAAATAAAATATTACCCTTGCAAAAGTAAAACCTAGATTATTATTTTCGAAGACAGCAATTCCAGAGAAATCTAATACTCATCATGTGTTATTAGTATTGTAACCAACTTTATAAAAGTAATCTGCATTTTCTCCATATCATTGTCGATTGTTTTTGACCAAAACCTTAAACCGATCTGAGTGACTAACATCAATTTTATTAATTATGAAGCCATTCCAAAATTTTCTCTTTGATCAAGCAGTTAGCATTAATTTTGATTGAATATCTCTATGAAAGTCCCACATTCCCAGGAATAGGTGACTCAGTTGGTGTTTAGTACCACTGCAGCGTAAAGCGACCCAAAGATGCTATCGGCGAGGCAGCGGATCTGCATACAAGACGCTGTTTGTGGTCCAGAGGAATTGAATAATGAAGTTATAATGCGGTCATAATACCTGACGCCAAGCTGGAAACCAAGAAGTACCTGTGCGGCTGCATACGCGGCTTTGAGGCACCGACTTGATGTAAGAACTGACCTCAGATCATTTATCTTCGTCTGGTTTATCTTTGTTGTTGGCTGTAAGGTGGTAGACTCAGCCTTGCTGACCACCGAGTTGGCGTACTCTAAACGATCCCAAAGGGTCACAGTATGCAGCTTCACCCATGCACGGCCAACCTTGGCTTCACTGTCCTTTTAGGTTTCGGCTACTGTTACCCTATCGTGGCTCGAGTCGTTTATTTGCTGCATTTTAATGCATTTAGCAACAATGGCGAGATGCAATACTATCCGCTGGCATCGTTGCTGAATGCTCGTGGAATGATTCCAACGTAATCGATGCGAGTATACAAATCGAGGCACCTTTCTTCGCCTCGTTATACATATCCGCGCACAGGTAATTTGCAAAACATATGAGCTGTATATAAACTAAGTGATGGAGACAACTTTTGAAGAAGAGCTGTAAATATTGTTGGATTGGAAGTAGTAACGTCATCTTCTTACCAAGTCGGATCCGCGTTTAAATGCAAAATCATTTCGCATCCGACAGCTGGAGTGCTCGGATAGTTAGATGGTGTTAATAAAGAAACGAAGCTTCGATCAATAGATAGATAGTTGTTGAGACTCGAACTGAGGGAATCCTCTGTTGCAAGATACTGGCCAGTCGGCAGCGGGCAATTTGCATCCCGTTTGTTAATTATCAGATTAGCGATAGTTAGTGAAGAGCGTAAATTATTCATAACAGTGATTGCGATCGTATTATATTCGCTTGGATTTTTCGAATTCCACAAGAGCTGGATAAAGCGCAGCGTGCGTCAAGAAAGCAAAAATTCGCCGAACTGGTAAGTGGATTAATCTATTAAATTGAAATGATTACCCGCGTTAAGTTTACGCAAGTATTTGGTTAGTGTAAGGCCTTTGAAATCATAAATTAGAATGGCTTAGTCAACATGGGAGTGCTTACATAGAAAGAATTTGGATCGCGAAGAGAAAGAGAGTCTTATTTTCCTTTGCCCGTTTTGGGAAAATCCGGCGAGCTAAGAATGAGTGCACGGATTACTTTACATGAGTTCTTGGAAGCTTGAAACCATTTCGCAACAGTTAAAACTATTAAACAAACATTGAGAAGTTACCATAAAATAATTTAAGGGAGAGCTGGTTGAATTTCAGAATATGCTTGAAGCTGAACAATAGTTACATTTTGAGGTTAAATGGCGATGTTTGATCTCATTTCTGGAAAAAACTTATCGGTGTGAACCTCAAACTGTGATCATATATCGAAATAAGTAACGGGATGTAAATTAGTACGCTGATTGGGTCATTATCGTGATTGGATAAGAGTTCGTACTAATGAGGACAGCGAGTAAACTTCTAAAGAAGCTGTTTCCATATTTATGTTTAGATTGAAATGAATGGGTTATGAAATTGCCATCGGGAAAAGAACCGACATTTAACATGTGTTTCATTCAAAGCCTGGTCGCATCTTACAGACGACCAAAAACATACCTTTTGTGGACAATGATTTGTGTGAATACTGGCTTGGCAGTTTAACTTTAATTTATTGTGCGCAGATATTATATATATTTTAGAAGGAAGTGTTTGGATGCCTTAAAAAAATTAAAGTGGTCGATTTTAAGTGAATCCAAAAGAAAGTTTTGAATAGTACAAATGAGGTATCAGTTTGACCAAATGTTTGAAGATGTGGCTGCAAGTACGTATATCGGTATTAGTTTAAAAATGAAAAATTAAAAATTGCTCAGCGCTTTCTTTTCTTTGTAACGTTGCACGTCACTCCTGCTTCCCGATGCCGCAGAACCTACATACATCCGACTATGGTAGCACTCTTGAATACATCGTTTGGAGTTTTTGGTAGTGCACGTTTCTCTTCCGAATGCTAAGTGTGCTTTCTTCCTGTAATTGGTAGACTCTTAACTAAAATAGTGTTAAATAAACTCCAATTATTAACTTCCCAGTATATGGGAAGTTCTTGTAATCGCCTCGAAAATCGAAATTGAAATTTTCAACATTTCTTTACGTTTTGAGGTTTATAGAGTATATATAAAGTGTTTTTAGAAAGGGAGATGTATGTGTGGGTGTGTGTACGTACGTACGTCTGTACGTTCGTGGACACTTTTTTCTACGAGCATAACTCACGTAAACAAAGTTGTATTGACTTAGTTAAGGTGTCAATCGAAGCGTATTTGCAATTTTAAGAGCTGATTAGTTTTTGGGATACTTCGGTCGGGAGGGTTTGCTGTTTTGACCTTTTGAAGGTCATTTCTGTCATGCGTTATATCTCGCGAACCCAACGTACGATTTCCTTGAGCAAGATGTCAATAGACGCGTATTAGCATTTATGTAATTGTATCAAGTTTTTGAAAAATAGTTTAACCCGTTTTTTAATTCAAGAAAAAAAGTGCAAAAAATTAGGGATTTTTTTATAAACAATAAATTTTTAACCTGATTTACGAAAGACAGTATTCAATTTTTATAAAATTTATCTACTTCAAGCTGTGATTGTAAAAACAAAATCAAAACTTTTTCTCATGATTACGTAAAAAATTAAATAAAAATTAAAAAATCATTAACAGGCATCATGATTTTCAAGGTCATTTCTGTCGTGCGTTATACATATCTCGCGGACCAAACATACGATTTGCATGGTTAAACTGACAATCGATGCGTATTAGCATTTGTGTGAATCTATCAAGTTTTGGAAAAAAATCGTTGCAGCCGTTTTTTAGTTTTTTAAAAAAAAGTGCAAAAAATTGTGATTTTTTTCAAAAACAATAAATTTTTAACCTTATTATCAAGTCCAATTAATCAATCTTTATATAATTCATATACTCCAAAAAGTTTTTTAAAAATGCATCAAATTTTTTTCTCATGATTACAAAAAAAAAATCAAATAAAAAATCAAAAATCATTAACAGTCATTATGATCTTCAAGGTCATTTCTGTCATGCGTTATATCTCGCGAATCAAACATAGGATTTGCATTATTTAGATGTCAATGAACGCGTATTAATATTTTTGTAAATTTGTCACATTTTTAAAAAAATCGTTGGAGCCGTTTTTTAATTTAAGAACAAAAGTGCAAAAAACTAGGGTTTTTTCATAAACAATAAATTTTTAACCTGATTTGCGAAATGTAGTAGACAATGTATATAAAATTTACATACTTCAAATAATGTTTGTAGAAGCATCATCAAAACTTTTTCTCATGATTACGTAAAAAATTAAATTAAAAATAAAAAATCATTAAAATTCATCATGTCATCTTTCTCACGAACCAGATATAATATTTGCATCATTAAGGTGCCAGTTGACGTGTATTAACATTTTTGTGAAGTTTTTAATATTATAAAAGTTCGTTTCAGCCCTTTTTTAAATTAATAGAAGAAAATGCAAAAAAATATAGTTTTTCTCATAAAAAATATTTTTTAACCTGATTTCCACATCACAGTACCAGTTTATAAAATTTATACATTCTTATCAGGTTTTGAAGAGAAACCAGCAAAATTTTCTTCCATGATTATGGATAAATCTAAATTAAAAATAGAAAATCATTCAAAGTTACCATTTAAAGAGGGTTCATACGAATGATATTACTTTATATCTTTTATTCTAATTTTTTTTTTGTAAATTCAATCAAAGTTTTAAAATATTTGCATAATTTGAGCAGATTTTTAATAGTTTTTATAGTCTTTTAATTAAAAAAATTGCTTAAATTTTGAAAACCAACAAAAATTTTCAAGACCAAAAAGGCCCCCCCACCGATTGATCCGCGTGAATATTCAATCTGTCCTCATCGACCAAAAACCTTACGTAATCAATGGACCCTCCCGTAGGTGATATGATTCATATTAACTCATTCCTGTTACTGCTACGAATACCTCTCATTGTTGTCATGTTGTTGATGTTTATGTAGATATTACTGGGAAGTTGACCGTGTGGACCTCAAGGGTCGCACCTCGCGGCTTGGTTTTGAAATGCATTCATATCGATAAAATATTTGTGCTTTGTTGAACTTTAGATCCTTTAAATGGACTTATATTGATTGGTACAGTGTATCCAAGTTGATATATTACATTCAATAGACCATCTTAAATTTGTTGATTTCTTAGTCAATTTTTTCTTTTCACTCTTTGGTACGAAGATTCATTTTCAGAAAAGCAAATGAAAAATAAACACCTTTTCAAATTTCCAGCAAGCAAGGAAGATAATTTTTGAAATTTGTAAAGAAAATTTGAAGTTCGCAAGTTTTGTTGGAAAGTCTTGAGACAGTATAGTTGCAAGGAGATAGCTGCAATACAAAAATAATTCTATCCTATTAAAGAAACTCATAGAAATTACTGCCAACAATTTTTGCAAGATTCATTTTGAGCAGTGTCTGTTATTAGGGTAGCAGTTGCCAATTGAATGCTTTCGACAATTATTTTTGACATTATGAGAATTGAATATTTCCTTATAAAAAGATAATCTTGCTGAAGTATGAATTAAATTCTGTAAAAATAAAAATGACTTTACTGAGCGCGGCAGCCAAAAGTTGAATTTTATTGTTTGTGTGCGACGAAAATGAATTTTCAGATATCTTTGAGCAAGCCTGGACAAATTGATTCCATTAACTTTTCCCCTTCCCGGCTGTATTGAATTTTTGATACTGTTGAGGTTGTTAATCACCAATGGTTTGTTGTTCAAATAATTGAAGAAATAACATGGATATTCAGAATGATCATAACTTTATTTCTGTTTTATCTAGGTGAAAGTATTTCGTCATCAAAAAAACTGCAAAAATTCGAATTGTTTGCTAAAATAAATTTTCTTTATCTAATTTGCACTTCTGACAAGCAATGCTTCACAATATCATTTGCTTTTAAGAGTCTCCATCAGATAAAAAGTCAAGAAGCATGACTTTTATCTGCATCTTTTCTTTCTTGTTCATGAAAGCAATAAAGAGTGAATATTTGTAATGGATAATGAAGCGTCCATTAATTATGTAAGGATCACTTGTGAATGTTTTCAGTTCACTCATTATAAGGGTTCGTAAGATTCCAGTTACTTCTTCCCCTATCGAACGTAAAATTTTATACGCTTTGCATATATTCAGACATGGAGTTTTCATCGCATATTGGATGATATTTTAAGGTAAACTGTAAAGTAAGAAACTATTATTCGTTTTTCTAACGTAAATGATGACATAGAATAAGTATAAGGTCTATAAGCAGCTCTTATGGAAATTTTGGACGCATCTCACACATATGGTCAACGAGTGAGAAAATCTAGTTCAGTCTATAGAGTATATATAAAGTGTTTTTAGAAAGAGAGATGTATGCGTCTGTGTACGTACGTACGTACGTACGTTTGTGGACAGTTTTTTCTACGAGTATAACTCACGTATATAAAATCGTATCGACTTCGCTGAGGTGTCAATCGAAGCGTCTTTGCAATCTTAAAAGCCAAGGTATATGAACTACCCTGGTATGATCTGTTGTTACGTCATCCGACGCGGTGGGCGTGGCCAAATATACCCAAGTAGAATTTCATTCTTACGTTGAATGAAGCCAATTTTTCTTTTTCCTACTGGGAATGAAGCTCTTGCGAATATGACATCGTTAGAGAAAATTATGTTAATCTATTTTTAAATTGCTGCGACTAATTATCGGTTGCTAAATGAATAAGTGCGGCTGCTTAGAAACAGCTTACGCTATCAAACAAAATTGCCAATTTAGTTCAGAGTTTTATTAAATTTTCGTTTCACAGTTTTAATATATTTAATCATAGTTTAATTCAGTACTCGAATTTTTAAAAAAACATTTTACAACGGAAAAATAAATGTTTAATTTCTTATTTTATTGAAAGGGGTAGAACATTTTTGGCCTTTTTTTGAACTGAAACAGATACGCTCTCAAAACAACTTTAACGATTTTAATGAAATCGTATGGCGAGAATTTGAATCATTTAACGTTTTTCATGGCATGTAACATTGACTGTTGCTTATATGTCTAGTGTGAAGTACATATATTATGAGGTGAACAGCGCTGCCCAAATATTTTCCAATCTATTTTCTAAACAGGTTGGTAGCACTACTGGGCTCATCTGTGCGATATGAGGTCACTGGACGTGGAATTCTAGGGCAATAAATAATACTTGGTCTGATTTATATACCTTGTTAAGAGCAGATTAGTTTTTGAGAAACTTCGGGCGGGAAGAGGTTTGTTATTTTGCCCCTTTGAAGGTCCTTTCTGTCATGCGCTATATCTCGCGAACCAAACATATGATTTACATCATTAAGCGGCCAATCGACGCATATTTACATTTGTGTGATTCTATTAAATTTAAAAAAAACATTGTTGGAGCCGTTTTTTAATTTAAGAAAAAAAAGTGCCAAACAATTAGGTTTCTTTCATAAACATTCAATTGTTAACCTTATTTAACAGTAATCAAAAATTATAAAATTTATATATTTCAAACAGGTTTTGTAAAAAAAAAATCAGCAAAATGTTTGGTCATGACTACAAAAAAAAGTTAAATTAAAAATGAAAAATCATTAAAAGTCATCATGACCTTCAAGATCATTTCTGTCATTCACTATATCTCACGAACATGATATAGTATTTGCATCATTAAGATGTCATTCAACGTGTATTAACATGTTTGTGATGTTTAAAATTTCATAAAAACTCTTTTCAGTCGTATTTCAATTTAATAAAAGATAATGCAAAAAATAGGGTTTTTTTATAAAAAATAAATTTTTAACAAAGTTTCTACATTCTTATCAGTTTTTGAAGAGAAGACAGCATGATTCTGAAAAACGGAATTAAAAATAAAAGAATCATTCAAAGTTAGCATGTAATAAGGGTTCATACGGATGATTTTCCTTTATATCTTTTATTCTCAAAATTTTATAACATTTGCATAATTTGAGCAGATTTTGAACAGTGTATTAATTTTAATATAAAATTTTGGTAATCAACGCTGTAGTCAATACTTTGCAAGATCATATGCTTTGAATAACTTTCATCAAATAAAAAATTGTAGTTTTTAGTAGATTTATTCTTTAGTGTTCGGAAGATTTCAATCATTTGTGATATTATTTATTTTTACATGCAACTAAACTTATTATTGACTCCATATTCAATGTTATTCAAGACCAACTGCAAAATAAGAAATAATTATTAGTCTCATTTATGTAAAATCGTAAAAAAATGCAAATTCAGTGATTATGCCGAAGTGATGGCAATTTTGACCGCAACTATTTAAAATGGCCATCACGCGACAAAATTTAATTTAATATTTATCTAGATATTACTAGGAAGTTGGCCGGATGGACCTCAAGGGTCGCACCTCGCGGCTTGTTTAATTTGTTAAGGCTGTTGTGTAAATATATTGTATAGCACAATGTTGAAGTCTGATAACTGAGTCGATTGTTACACTTATGGTTGAAACAATATGGAGAAAAGAATCCATTAACAGGGTGCAAAGCAATTTAAAGAAACGATCAGGAGATAAAAAATTTCAACAGAACGAAATTTTTCCCATAGTCAAAACTTAGTATATATGTATAGCATTAATAAAATAAAGAGAAGATAAAAAATAAACCCTTCAGAAAACAATAAAATTGAGTACCAAGTCTTGAATATTCATTTCCAGGCTAAGCACAAATGCTTTGTTAAACATTGGCATATTATACTTGGGCCTCGGATCCCCCCATGTTGACCCAAGGATGCACCAATTCTTCCACTTTGAGTATTTCAATCTGGGTGATTTATTTAGACTGAGCTTCCATTGTATTGTCGCAGATATTGCGCGTGAATATCTGGAGCACGTAGTTAGCCTTAAGATTTGATATTGCCCGTGAATATCCAGAGCATGTAGTAAGCATTGGCGGAAAGTCAGTCGAATAAAAAACAAAAAAGGACGTCACAAGAGAAAAACTCGTTTCTATATAAAAACGCCAAAAATCCCTTACGGACTAAAAGGCTCACGGAAAAGTTACAACAGTATGAAGACGTTAAAACCAAACTCTGCTCTTCCAGTTTTACCAATCAAAACATGGTACTTCTAACATACAGTGTACCAATAATGTCTTCGTACAGCAGCTATTTGGAACTTAAATGATGAAAAACAATAACTTGTTGCAACAAATTTGAAAAACTTTTGATGCAGATTTATTCATTAAACATTTTTATTAAATTTAGAGACAAAAACTAATCTATTTAAAATATTCATTGCAAAGTTATTAACTATAAAGAAAACAAAGCCGACAATTTGCCTCCAATAATGTCTTCGTACACTTACGAAACAGTTTATGAAAAATCTTAAAAACTATAGATAATTTTTTTGTTAATATTTGGTTGGGTAGCCTTTATTTTTAACCATGGCTTTAAGGCGGTGTGGCATCGATTCTACTATTTTTTTGCAAAGCTTGGCTCTATTTTTGCCCATTCCTGCTGAAGGGCCTGTTTCAGCGTAGATTTCGAGGTAATATGATGAGTCCAGATCCTTTTTTCCAGCTTGTTCCACATGTGCTCAATAGGATTGAGGTCGGGACTTTGCGGTGGTGTTTTGAGCAAATGTGGAGTTTTGTACGCCAAGAACATCTTAGTATTATGAGCCATGTGCTTAGGATCGTTATCTTGTTGAAAGTAAAAATCTTTTGATACACCCAATTTTTCAGCACTTGGCTTCAAATTTCTTTTTAGAATTTCAATATATGCCCGATGATCCATGATCCCTTCAATTATTTCTAAGTTTCTAACGCCGCTTGCAGCCATACAGCCCCCTACCATTACGCCACCGTCGCCGTGTTTTACAGTTTTGACGGTGTGTTTGGAGTTGTAAGCATCTCCTGGCTTTCTCCATATTCTAAGTCTCCAACCAGACCCAAAAATGTTATATTTGGACTCATCAGAAAATATAATATTGCGCCAAAACTCAAGAGACGCATTTTGGTATTGCCGAGCGAAGTCCAAACGTTTTTTTCGATTAACTTCACTTACCAGTGGCATCCTACGTGGTGTACCAGACTTACATCCGGCATCAATCACGGCTTTTCTTACTGTTTCTGGATGAACTTCTTTTCGATTGGGTTGAAGGAGCTCTCCACTACTTTTTGGTGCACTTATGAACGGATCCTTGGCAATCATACGCCTGATTTGCAGCCGATCTGCATCAGTGAGAATTGCAGGGCGTCCTGATTTAGGCTTATTTTTTACGCGGCCTTCATATTTGAAGCGGCCGAAGCGACAGATTGGATAGTAAAACGGCTCCGGGATAGTAGTTCATCTATTTCCGCGTATAATTTTTGCTCTTTTACGTGTAAATTCAATATAAGTGTACGCTCTTTCAACGACAAGTATTTACCTAGCATTATTTCGATTTAAAACTGAGCAAAACCAACGAAATTTACATTTATGTTCCTATATTTACTGTTAGTACAAAACGGTTTGAGGTTTGATCGAAGGGCAAGCGAAAGTTCAAATGTACGAAGACATAATTGGAGGCGAATTGTCGACTTTGTTTTCTTTATAGTTAATAACTTCGCAATGAATATGTATTATAAATGGATTAGTTTTTGTTTCTAAATTAAATAAAACTGTTTAATGAACAAATCTGCATTAGAACTTTTTCAAATTTTTTGCAACAATTCATTGTTTTTTATCATTTGAATTCCAAACAGCTGCTGTACGAAGACATTATTGGTACACTGTACATAGGCAGGTGTTCGATAAACCTCACACTTTTTGCTACATTGCCATGGGTGTGGAATGTTAATCTAATTTTCCAGCAAGATTGGATTATACGCAAATAGTTTAATTCAATTCATTTCATAATCAAATTGATTATTTGAAGGCATTGAACAGGTTATTTTTGAAGGTGAATTTCGATATGGATGGCGAGTTATATTATATATATTATATTTGCAATATCTGTTGATAGATTGATTGTCATCACATGTCAGGAAGATTGTTGAAATCGCGTGGATTGAAAAGATTACGTGGTGCAAAAAGTAAAACGGTTTCTAAATAGATTCGCTACGGCTTCAATTAATATTGAATAATAGATCCCTGATGATTCTAGCATACTCAAGTAAGAGACGTACAAAACAGAACAAAGGGATAGAGTAACCCATATATTTTTGAGCTCGTTTGCACGTCTTTCGATATATCCGAGCTGCTTGTGGGCTCTGGTTAGAATGTTGTCATAATGTAACTCAAAACGTAGCTTTTTGTCCAAAATTTGTCTTTAAAGTTATCACATTCTTTTAAACAGAACATTGCTTAGATGGTAAGTGTACCTCCAAATAGTATCTTTATAATGTAAATTCATTGTCTGACATTCCTCAACGTTAAGAAAAATCTTGTTCTAGTCGCACAAAGAAAATACGAATTATGTTATCTGAAATTTAGGATAGTTTGGATATAAAAATGTTGAATAGGAGAGGAACAAGATAACTATTCCAGAAGAGACAATAATCTCGTTTGAGAGTAATCCCTAAAATTTCATGGACTGAATTCTATGCCAACAAGCCGCGTAGTGCGGCCCTTGAGGTCCACACGGTCAACTTCCTAGTAATATCTAGATAAACATTAAAAATATTAAACACAATAATAATTTTGAAAATAATACTGCTTTAAATAATAATAATGAAAGGTATTCATAGCAGTAACAGGAATGAGTTAATATTAATCATATCATCTACGGAAGCATCCATTAATTACGAAAGGCTTTTGGTGGATGGGTGATGATGATTGATTACCACAAATGCAAATTTGATTTAAATTTTGATGGTTTTCAAAATTTATGCCGCTTTTTTTAATTAAAAGACTGCGAAAACTATTAAAAATCTGCTCAAATTATCCAAATATTTTAAAACTTTGATTGACTTGACAGTAAAATCCTTAGAATAAAAGATATAATGTAATATCATTCAGAAGAACCCTTGTCATATGGTAACTTTGAATGATTTTTTTATTTTTAATGAATTTTTTTTCAGAATCATGAAAAAAGTTTTGCTGGTTTCTCTTCAAAAACTGATAGGAATGTATAAATTTTATAAACATTTATTACTGTGTTGTGCAAATCAGGTTAAAAAACATTTTTTATGAAAAAAACCCTAAGTTTTCGCATTTTCTTCTATTAAATTTAAAAAAGCGCTGAAACGGGTTTTTATAATGTTGAAATAATCAAAAAGATGTTAAGACACGTCGATTGACTCCTAAACGATGCAAATATTATATCTGGTTCATGGGATATAGTGAATGGAAGAAATGACCATGAAAATCATGATGACTGTTAATGATTTTTCATTTTTTATTTAATGTTTCTGATTATCATGAGAAAAAGTTTTGATAACGTTTTTTCAAGCACTGGTTGAAGTATATAAATTTTATAAAAATTGAATACTGCCTTCCGGAAATCAGGTTAAAAATTTAATATTTATTAAAAAAAATTTTTTTGCAATTTTTTTTCTTAAATTAAAAAAACGTCTCCAACGATTTTTTTCAAAATTTGATAGATTCACAAAAATGTTAATACGCGTCGATTGACACCTTAACCATGCAAATCGTATGTTTTGTTCGCGAGGTATAATGCATGACAGAAATGACCTTCAAAGGGGCAAAACAACAAACCCCCCGACCGAAGTGTCCCAAAAACTAATCAGCTCTTAAGATTGTAAAGACGCTTCGATTGACACTTTTACAAAGTCAATACGACTTATGTTACGTGAGTTGTGCTCGTAGAAAAAACTGTCCACGGACGCACGTACGTTCGTACGTACACACACACATACATCTCCCTTTCTAAAAACACTTTATATATACTCTATAGACCTCAAAACGTAAAGAAATGTTGAAAATTTCAATTTCGATTTTCGAGGCGATTACAAGAACTTCCCATATACTGGGAAGTTAAAAATAGGATGCAAGCCAATTAGCCAAGACTTCTGAATTAACGACAATTGTCTTGTTTTGAGATCAGAATATTGTGGTCAAACCAGTTAAAGGCTTTAATAAAGTCAGTGTTGAATCTATCGATTTGCTTCTCTTTCTCCATTTCACAAAGAACATAAGATGTGAAATCCTGTTGTTTTCAGCCTGGTCTTGACGAAATCATATTTTTTTAGGATGTTTGATTATATTTTCACCCATTAGATTGAAATAAAGCTCGTAAACTTCGCAGGATTTGGTTTTGAATTCTTACGCTTATGCATCGTATTTATTCTTAATATTTGAAATCACATGACCTAACTTACATATTTCGATGTTCTTAGTGGCCTAAGATCATTATCTAGCTATGGCTCCGAGCATTTGTCTTTTTTCGACACCAAATTGTTGAAAGAAAATGTCAGCCAACATGGTCAAAATTGGTTTTAAAAGTCATATACAATGAAGTTATTAGAAGATCTAGAGAAGCAGTTGTTGGTCGTGGAGAATTCGACTGTAGAAGCCGAATGATGAAGAAAACTAGATAATAAATTATCAGAGTCTTCAGTTGGACTAACCACAACTTCGTCATTAGCATTTGTTAAAATTAAGTCGAACCATTTGCCGTTTTGATTGGGGTTCGAAAACATTTGGTGTAGATCATTACCATAAAATGTACTTAATAGATTTATATCTATCGTGTCTTACAGATTTGCAGAAAATATCTGGATATCATATTCATGAGAAGACAAGGACAAGGTCGGACGTTCAAGAACCGCTATTATTTTTATTTTGTGGTCTTATGCAAGAGACGCAATGGTGGTAAACACATCTAGCATCGGTTGTCGATGTTTTATAACACGTTAGAACCGTCGAATTTCTAACTATCCTGTACAGTGGAGCCTCGATTATCTGGCCTCTATTCACATAGTAAATCATAATAAATCATAATAATCTATTTTATTCCAGTAGTATAAAATGGATTAGCCTAAATTTTTGGCTTGCTTTACCAAGTCAAATTTTTAAATATTAATCATCACTTACTGCAAACAAAAGATTGAGATTTTCCATGTTTGTGCAGTGCTAAGGTAATTATAAGCTGAACACTTTTTTAGACGGTAAGACTAGAAATGAAAACACATGGGTTCGTGTGCTTGGTTTGTTCAAGAAATACTTAAGAACTGGCTCAAAAATCAGTTCATTCTTGTGATGAGTCCAAAATATAGAGAGAAAAACGAACCTTCTCTTGCGATGTCCTCAGCTCGGACGTATATAAATTTTTCGAGCTTCTATTGAAGAAAACTTCTTTAGTTTAATCGCTGAATCAAGGATTATTTGAATTTTAAACACGGCACTAATGTAGAAATGCCCCGAAGCGGTTTTAGTGATACTGGAAGACTGTAGTGATAAAATTCATGGTAGCAGCATCCAACGAACTTATTTTCAAGGATGACTTCGCAGAATGTCTGCTGAAATATATTATTTTCCGAAGAAAACACTGGCAATTTCCAAGAGACTGGAAATAAGGAGTTTAATTTTTTGTTAATGTTACGAGGAGAGAGATTAACGGCCTTCAAAAATTGATGACCGTGTGATCAAGGAGATCTGGGTTGTTAAGTTTTGACAGGAAAGGATTGCACTGGATGGATGTGCATCAGATCAAGAGCAATCCTTTCCTGGTGGAAAAGATGTTGATTGCATATTTTGTTTCAAATAGATTGAAACTGCCTGAATTAGAATTCATTGCATATATTGAAAAAGTACTGAATTTCATTGATACTAAAAATGTACCAGAATAAAAGAACCCTTATCATTGATACTAGAGAACGGGATTCAAATAGTGGAAAATAAAGGAATTTTTGAAGCAAATTGTATTCCAGCCCAGGATTGATATTTAGATATCCAGACAAATTAGATCCAAATTCGATAGCTGCTTTTTGCTAAGTATTTTTCGATAGCCAGTTTTTAATGCAAAATTTTTCTCGACTGTTTCATGAATGAAAAGAAGTTGAGACTGTCACAAAAATTAAAAGTTACATACATTGATTTTACGATTGCATCACGATAAATTTACAGCTTCAATTAATTAATTTTTGAGAGAAACTGTGGCGCAACTCTGTGTATGAACTAAACCCTAGATATCTAAGGAAACGTGAAGCGAATATCATAAGAAGAAGCGATTCAATACCATGAATTCGATAAACAAATCAATTTAAATTGATTTTTTTTGCATCCAATGAAGTTTTGGTTTTTTGGTGTGTTGTGAAATTTTCTTTGCCAGTAACGAAGGATGAAAAAAAGATACAATATGAGCTTATAAATTTACTAGGACACATTCCAAACGTTGTTCGGATATCTGGAACTTAGTGATGATTGCTGCGTATCGAATCTTACGCAGCAAGGATTATTCGAATTTTAGTTTTTTTTTAGTTTCTGAAATTTTAGAAAACTTGACTACATTTAATATTTTTGAAGCCATTTATATATTTAAGTCATATTCATGATATTACTATCCTGTTCTTTTGATATTACATCGTAATAGTGACTTTTCGTGTCTCTTAAGTGTTTAAAAAATTCATTACGCTGATCTGTTACTGTTCTTGATTTTTCATTTAGGCACAAACACCCAAGGTTATTGGGGCGGCATTTAAAATTTCACAAACTGGACAATGAGATGCGAAATAAGTTAGCTTGCGTGTGGACAAAAAGCCGGAAATTTTCCCTTTTAATCTGAAACGAATAACATTTGAATTTGCTGTTTTCATAATTAAACACATCGTCGTCGTGTTTGGTGGTGATTATTTTTAAGCGATTTCACGTTGGATTAATTACGAATTCACAAGCAAGCATTAATTCATTTGTTGATTTGCATGCTTGTAAATTCTTCAAAATAGACATGCTTCCAAGAAAGATGAGTTTCATAATTAACGCTTAACTTATGGCTTCTTGTAGTGAAACTGATGTTTTATTGAAATGATTTTACAAATCTCTTTTTTCTATGAAGACCTTTCTTGGAGGTCAATCTTCGTTTGTGTAAATGCTACAAGTGATATGCAATTGTAGATGCCAATTCAAACAACAAATAAAATGGACGATACTGGTCTATCGTAAATAAATTTCACAACCTGTTTTATGTGATGTTTCTTGTCTGAATCAAAATCTCAATCTACGCTGTATTTGTTTATTCTTGATGAAAGATTAAATAAAATGATAAGTATCGATGATGATACGAGCCTCATATAAGTTGATGATAATGAATGTGCACTAAAATTCATAGATTCAATATTTACTTTACACATACTCCCGATGCCCTTCGATATAATGATGACGTTTTCAAGGTGATGCAGTGCTTCTCGTAGTTTTTTAACAAACTACATTTATTTTTGGAAGACTGTTTGAGACTGCCATTCGAACATCTAGGGGTTAGGACTGAGCGACAATTTCAAAGTTTATTTTGGAACTGTTGCGTTTCGTGTTTTTATATACATATATGTAACACTTTTTTCTTGAAATATATTTGAAGAATTTTCGCTAACATTTCAAATAAAAATATTGCTTCTGAAAATTATTATATTATATTATAGACCTCACTCTTAAAAACATTAACCCGCAGTGACAGTCATTACTTTTACTTTTTATCAATGAAACCAAAAGACATTATTGGTTTAATAGGTTATTTGGTGTTTGATTGAAGCTTTTCTATTTAACTTCAAATCAAGCTATATAGTGGCATCTGAAACTTTAAGGCCGGTCCAGATGCTCCGTTTTGCACAACCTTTTGTCTGCACAGTTCAAAACGTTGCAGAGAAAACGATGCGTGTAAATAGGAAAACTGCGCAGTTTTAAAATGGGTGCGAAAACTGTACAGTTGCAGCGATAGCTGAGCCAGAGAGCATAGATTTCCTTGAACTGTGCGGACAAATCGGCGCATGTAGACGGTATTATTTTTCTTAACAAGACAGCATGCCAAAATTGAACAGAGTAGTATCTCCTCCATGACGATATCACTAAAACTGTGCGAAATAAACAGACATCTTAATCTATCGTGCCAGTTGGCAAATGACTCTATCATTTGTTTGACAGAAACCTGGCTACACTCTGGCATCTTCAACTCTGAGCTTTTACCTAATTTTACCACATATCGTAACGACCGCAATCTTCACCTATCTAATAAAAATGATGGTGGTGGAGTCTTAATAGCTGTGAAGAATTGTCTTTCCAGCGCTCTCTGTGAAGACTTTCTCCCTCCTCCTATGATAGAATGTGTTTTCGTGAAAGTATTTGCTGACCCTTCTTCTCCATTGTATATATCCTGCACATATATCCCTTGTGGCTCTCCTCTTAAGCTCTATGAGTCTTTCTTTGAGTCTGTAACATCGTTTTGCCTCTCACTTAACCCGTCGTCTCGTGTTATCATCTGCGGTGATTTCAATCTTTCCTCTATTGATTGGCACATTTTTCCTCAGATCGAAATCATCTCTGCTAATCGATCATCTAACCTTCTAACCAATTTTCTCTCATTGTCGGGTTTTTGCCAATTCAACCATGCATTTAACTTGAACGGTCGACTTCTCGACCTTGCTCTATCAAATATTGTTCCTGATAACTTAACTTTAACCACTTCTCCTCTCCCCTATGTTCCCTTGGACCCCCATCATCCACCTCTGCAGCTCGTACTCTCCTTTTATTGGCCCAAAGCTCAAAATAGGCGCAGACAACTTAAATTTAACTTTTGGAAATCGAATTACATTGCTTTGTCGGAAGAACTCAAATTGATTAACTGGGCATCTTTTTTTGACAGTCTTGGCTGTGAAGATTCTCTCGTTAAATTCTATGATCTTCTCTATGACCTTATCTCTCGCTTCACTCCCTACCATAGTCGTACCACGGTTACTGATCCTCCTTGGTTGACCCGTGATGTTAAGGCAATCTTGAAATTAAAAAACCAAGCTTTAAGGCTTTACAAATCCAATAAAACTTTGGAACATTATACTGCCTTTTCAAACCATCGTGCTTCAGCCAAACTAGAAATTAAAAGAGCTATGCGTACCTACTTCGCTAATATCGAAAATTCACTGCACTCTAGCCAAACAAAGCCGTTTTGGTCTTATGTCAATTCCCTTAAGTCTTCCTTCAATATTCCTAATAGTGTTTTCTGGGACAGTAAACAAGGTTCGGCCCCTGAAAAAATCTGCGATATATTTGCTGAATTTTTTTTCCCGTCAATATATCCTGCTTCCACTCTCCCAATTTCTTTTAATACTCCTTTTTGTTTTCCACCTATTCTTGATTGTATTTCCACTGACCCAGCTGAAATCCAAATATTTTTTTTTTTTTTTTTTTTTTTTTTTTAAACTTTTATTAAATTTTTAATAAGTATTAGATCTACACTGCTTAGATCTCTAGCTTATGTTAATTCAACTCTTACTTCTAAACATAGTAATAACCTACTCTGACAGTACATTGTAGGCTTTGATAATACAACTCTTACAGCTAGGGGAGTTTACAATAGTTCACTATTGAATGTATGCTCTAATAATTATGTAATTATGTCGCTTAATGTCCAATGTTCATATTTTTTTTTTTCCATGTATAGTTGCACGCTAGGGTCCAGATAGCTCTTTTGATGGATCGTCTATAATCCTTTTATACCTGGTATGCGAAAGGTACCGCCTCTACACAATGGTGGAGTTGAATGTACTACGCTTTATTGGCTACCTATTAGGGAGTTGTAGCGGATCGATGCGCTTCAGTCTTGAGTACGGTGCAGTTTGCAAAATTTCTCTTGCTTTAATATTTGGGTGTTTTTCCAGACGTTTCATATAGTTTCCACTGTGTTTTTTAATTTCTTCCTCTACCGTGTTTATACCCATATCGCGTTGAATTATTTTGTTGTTTACATAATTGGGGGCACCTAGAATTGTTCTTATTATTTTTGTTTGAATTCTTTTTATTAGGCTTAGGTTCGATTTTTTAGTGGTTCCCCATAATTGTATAGCGTATGACCATATTGGTTTCAGCAGAGATTTATACAATTGTATTTTGGTTGCCAGAGTCAGCTTCGATTTCTTGTGGATTAACCAGCGTATTTTATTATATTGTAGGCTAACTTGAGTTCTTTTTTTCGTTAAATGAGCTTTCCATGTTAGTCTTCTGTCTAGATGTACACCGAGATATTTGACCACTTTAGTTTTTGGTACTTTTATGCCGTTAATTATGACTGATCTGCATGTACGTTTCCTAAGTGTAAATGTGATTTGCTGCGTTTTAGATGCATTTATGGTTATTCCCCTCTTATTGGCCCATTCTACAATCTTGTCCGTTTGGTACTGTAGCTCCCTGGTTGCTGTTAAGGGGTTAATATGGGAGAATAAAATAGCCGTGTCATCGGCAAAAGTTGTAGTTAGTATGTGGCTGCTAGTCGGTAAGTCCGCTGTGTACAGGAGGTATAGGATGGGTCCCAGCACACTTCCCTGGGGAACCCCTGCTCTGATTGGATGTATTTTGCTTAATTGGTCGTTACATCTTACCTTAAAGGTGCGATTATGTAGGTAACTTAGCAGAATGCCTTGGAATTCAGGCGGAAGGTAGCTCCTGATTAGTTGAGCAAGATAATCATGTCTTACTTTATCGAAGGCTTGTGATACATCAAGGAATAATCCAGTACAATATTGTTTTCCCTCCAGTGCGTTCTTTATATAGTTTACTAATCTATGGATTTGCTCAATGGTACAATGCTCGTGCCTGAATCCAAACTGGTGGTCAGGGATGAGATTTTCGGAGTGAAGTATGGGAAGCATTTTATCTAGAAGGAGTCTTTCAAACAGCTTTGATAGTATTGGGAGCAAGCTAATGGGTCTGTATGATTCTACTTTGGATTTGTCCTTTCCCGGTTTTGGTAGGACTATAATTCTAGAATGTTTCCATTGGTCCGGATAGTGGTTGACACGAAGTATAGCATTGAATATATGAAGGATTGCCATTTTACCTCCAGGGGGTAATTCTTTGATCATCTTACCAGTGATTTGGTCGTGTCCTGGAGCTTTGTTGGGGTTTATATCATTGAGTTTTCTTAGGAATTCAATTTGTGAGAATCTGATGGGTTTGCCAATTACCAGCTTAGATTCTTCGGTGAAGTCCTCTTGTACTTCATTGTTTGTTGTTGCGCTGAAGACGTTGGACAAGTGAGCTGCAAAGGCTTCCGCTTGCTCGGATTGGTTTTTGACCCAATTACCCGATCTGTCCTTGATGGGAGTTATTGGCAGGGCTGGCTTCTGTATTCTTCTCACGGTCCTCCAGACTGAATAATTGGTGTCTGCTCCCACCGTTAAGCTACTTACAAATGTGTCAATTTTTTGGTTTTTATCAATAGCTAGCCCTTTTTTGAGTTCCTTAGCGGCTTTGTTTAGAGACGCCTTCGCCTTGGGGGAACGGGTCTTTTGCCATTCTGCTTTGGCTTGGCGTTTTATTTTGAGAAGATGAAGTATTCCAATATTATATCTTGATTGAGTTCTGTCTTCGTAGTTATTGTTTTCAGGGGTGGCTATTATCGCACAATCTGTGATGGTTGCTGTTAGATCGAGTAGTGCGTGTTCTATATTTTCTGCCGATCTAAGTTTTACATGAGGACAGTAGCGCGTCTCGAACTTCATTCTAAACTTTTCCCAGTTCGTCGCTCGATTTGCAAGGAAAGGTGAATTATGACAAGGAGTCGCATTACCACATATGTTAACTATGGTTGGTGAGTGGTCCGATGATAGGTCATGGGACGTTTTTATGGTGATGCGCCTGCAGTCGAAATTTTTAACTACGCCGAAATCAATTAGGTCTGGTGTTTTTTGTTGATCTGTTGGCCAGTATGTTGGACAGCCACCCGATATGCACTGCAGTTTATTGTGGAGTACTGATTCGAGGAGCTGTTTACCCCTTGGTGAAGTCAATCGTGAGCCCCAGTGTGGAGATTTCGCATTGTAGTCGCCGGCAGCTATGAAACAGGAACCTAGCGAGTTGAAGAATTCATCGAATTGCTTCTTTTTGATTTTAAATTTAGGAGGACAATAGGTAGCAGCGATACAAATTGACTTGTTGTTAACATATATATTAATAGCTGTATAGTGAATAAAATGTGTTTGGTTGCATGAGAGCGGGAAATGTTTAATTCTGTGCTTCAGAACGATAGCTGTACCTCCGTGCGATTTATCATCTGGGTGATTATTATTGTAGATAGTATATCCACGAATTTTTAGATTATTTTTGCTGCAGAGGTGAGTTTCTGCAATGAGCATAATATCTATGTCCATGTTAAAAAGAAATGCTTCTAATTCATTCCTACGAGCCAATAGGCCGTTTGCATTCCAGTATGCTAGCTTAATTGAATTCATTTACTCGTTAATTTGTGTAAAAGTTCTGTTTGCTTACTTAAATTTGAATGCATTTGGTTCACTAGATTGGTAAGTTGCTGCAGGTTATTGGTGAGTGTGAGTAATATTTGCATGATTACTTCTTGTTGATTGCTGGTAGTCGCCGGGATTTCTGTAGAGGGTTGGTTCTGTTGGTTTCGGGTCACTTCTGCATAGGAGCGGGATGATGATGTGCGCGTGGGGGCATAGAGCCCCTGTGCTGGACCCGTTAGTTGAGATGTTGATATAAACGGTTGCCTCGTTGCTGTGTGAAGTGGTTTGGTTTGGCTTGTCTGCTTGTAAATAGCATGGTACACTGGGCAACCCCTATAGTTTGCGGTATGATTCCCATTGCAGTTACCACACTTTCTAGACGTGGTGTCGGCTTTATTTCTGTTGCAGCTAGCTGTTGGATGCATGCCTCCGCAAGCTACGCATATGCTGGTTAGCCTGCAGAAATTTTTCGAGTGTCCGAACTCCTGGCAGTTATGGCATTGTAGCGCTGCATATCTTTTGAAGGGCTCTTCCACAGTGACTCTTCTGTGCAACAAGTACTGGATATTGTAAATGGGATGAGTTTTGCCCTTTGGAGGTCTACTGGACTCTGGTGAGAGTTCCACTTTAAACATAGGCTGCGGCACTTTATTTTTATTTATGACATTGTGGATTGCTTTTGTCATGAATCCTTTGCTTTCTAGTTCTTCCTTTATATCATCTAATTTGACTTCTGGGTCTATGCCTTTGATAATTATCACCAGTCCCTTGGCACTTTTCAATTGATATGTGTAGAAATTTACCTTACGTTCTTCAAGCCAGCTGACTGCTTGGCAATATTTCACTTCATCCGCCGTCTGGATTTTAGTTTCTCTGATATTACCTTTTCGTAGGTCCACAGCGTAAAAATTATTTGTACCTAACAGTGTGATCAGGTCTTTAACAAGCACTACACTATTTACACCTCTGATAAATATCGGTGGGGGTTTTGACTTGCTCTTTCTTTCTTCTACCAAAGGCTCATTGGTTGTGCTTTCAGCGGTGTCCGTAGCAAGGGCGTTGTAGTAATTTTGATATCTTTCATTATCGTCTTTTGCTTGTTTGGAAGCTCTCCCCATATTCACAGATGGTGGGCTAAGCTTCCTCTTTTCGGAGATTTTAATGTATCTTTCGATACCTGTTTGGATGCTTTTCTTAATAGACATGCTGCTTCCGCTAGGGCCAACGTCCAATATTAATTAATTCTTTAGATTCCAGCGTAGGCTCCGGGCCAGACGGGCTTCCAAATGTATTTATTAAATCCTTATCCTCGTCATTATGCGTTCCACTTTCTTATATTTTTAATGCCAGTTTATCCTCCGGTATCTTCCCCAATATGTGGAAGTTGGCTAACATTTTTCTGTAATCAAATCTGGATCCCCTTCCAATGCTTCCAATTATCGTCCGATTTCGTTACTTTCATGTTTTCCCAAACTGCTAGAACGCATTGTCTACAATAAAATATACGAAGCTCTTAATTGTAGGCTGTCACCATTCCAACACGGATTCGTTCCAAACCGGTCAACCAATCCGAATCTCCTTGAACTTACCCAAACTGTTGCACAGGCTCTCGACAGTCGTGCCCAAGTTCATGTAGTGTATACTGACTTCAGTAAAGCATTTGACACTGTCAACCTGAATATTCTACTTCTGAAGCTAGGTAACTTTGGCCTGTTTGGGCCATTACTCTCCTGGCTTGAATCCTATATCAGCTCGCGTTCATGTCGTGTTAGTCTATGTGGTGCTTATTCCTCTCTCTTCCACCCTACCTCCGGTGTTCCTCAAGGATCTATTCTAGGTCCTCTTCTTTTCTTACTCTACATTAATGACCTTCCCTCTGTCATAGCGTCTCAGTGTCTTCTATATGCTGATGACTTAAAAATTTACAGAGTTATTCGCTCGGAAGAGGATTGTATTGCTCTCTAAAGGGATCTGGACGCTATCGATTCTTGGAGTCAAACTAATTTTCTCTCCCTTAATGTCCAGAAATGTCACAAAATGTCTTTCTCCCTAAAGCCCAGTTCAATTGATCATATACACGATATTCCTCTTACGGCTGTTTTTCAAATAAAAGATCTGGGAGTGATTTTCGATCCGAAACTTAAATTTGAGCCTCACATTGTGGCTATAGCCGCACGTGCCTCTCGGGTTTCCGGGTTCGTGTTAAGACACTCTCAGATGTTTACTGACATTTCCTCCGCCGGCAACCTATACACTAGCCTCGTTAGACCCATACTTGAATATTGCTCGCAAGTATGGTCACCACACTATCAATATTTGGATTCTTTGATTGAATCAGTACAGCACAAATTCACTCGTTTCCTTATATTTAAATTTGAAATCCCATATATGCCATATGAAGAGCGACTTTCCTTGCTACAACTTCCTACTTTGCAATCCCGCAGACTACTTTTAGATGAATGTTTTCTATTTTGGCTTCCCCACCATCAATTAAACTCTAACCTCTCTGATTGGTTAGAGTATCGTTTTACAGAACGCCCTGCCAGATCTGCCAATATATTTACAGTTCCATATGCTAGAACTGAGACTTTGTTCCATTCCCCGATGTTGCGGCTTCCTCGTAACCACAATAGTCTGCAACTTGGTCCGTTTCCGTACTCACTCTACATCTACAAACAAAATGTAAAACGTATTTTATGTAATTAGTTTTACTTTACTATATTTTTCTTTCTTTTTTGTTTATTAACTTCCCAGTATATGGGAAGTTCTTGTAATCGCCTCGAAAATCGAAATTGAAATTTTCAACTTTTCTTTACGTTTTGAGGTCTATAGAGTATATATAAAGTGTTTTTAGAAAGAAGTATGTATGTGTGTGTGTGTGTACGTACGTACGTACGTACGTTCGTGGACACTTTTTTCTACGAGCATAACTCACGTAAAAAAAGTCGTATCGACTTTGTTGAGGTGTCAATCGAAGCGTCTTTGCAATCTTAAGAGTTGATTAGTTTTTGGAAAACTTCGGTCGGGGGGGTTTGCTGTTTTCACCCCTTGAAGGTCAACCATGTTATGCGCTATATCTCACGAACCAAACATGCGATTTTCTATATTAAGGTGTCAATCGACGCGTTTTAACATTTTTATGATTCTGGCAAATTTTTAAAAAAATCCTGGGGGCCGTTTTTTAATTTTTTTAAAAAAAGTGCAAAAAATTAGGTTTTTTTCAAAAACACAAAATTTTTAACCTGATTTTCAAACCTAAGTGATCAATGTTTATATAATTTATATACTCCAAATAGTTTTTGTGAAAAAACCAGCAAATTTTTTTTTCATGATTACGAAAAAAATTAAATAAAAAATAAAAAATCATTAAACGTTCAAGGTCATTTACGTCATTCATTATATCTCGAGAACCAAATATAATCTTCCAATCAATAAGGTGTCAATCGACGCGTATTATCATATTTATGATTTTTTTTATTTTAAAAAAATCGTTAAAGCGTTTTTTTAGATTTATTAAAAAAAAATTGGAAAAGTAGTGTTTTTTTCATAAAAAAAATCATTTTTAACCTGATTTGCACATCGTATTAATAAATGTTTATAGAATTTGTAAACTTTTATCAATTTTTGTAGAGAAACCAGCAAAAACTTTTCTCATGAATACAAAAAAAATTAAATTAAAAATATAAAATCATTCAAAGTCACCATATAAAAAGGGTTCATTCGAATCATTATACTTTAAATCTCTTATTCTAAAGACATTTTTGTATAGTCAATCAAAGTTTATTAATATTTGCAAAATTTGAGCAGATTCTCAATAGTCTTTACAGCACCATGTTTTAACTTTAATTAAAAAAACTGCTTTGTAACCTGTCCCCCCTCCGATTGATCCGCGTGAATAATCAATCAAACCAATCCACGAAAATCTTTACGTAATCAATTGACGCTCGCGTAGATGTTATGAATAATATTAAGTCATTCCAATAACTTTTACGAGAAGTACATTTATTATTAAAAGTAGTATTATTTCCATAATTATTATTGTGTTGAATATTTTTAATATCTACATATGTAGATATTACTGGGAAGTTGACCGTGTGGACTTCATGGGTCGCACCTCACGGCTTGTTTAATTTGTCTTGTAATTGGGCTATATTAGTCTGTAAGATAAATTCCTAATAAATAAATAAATAAATAAATCTCTGCACCATGTGGACGCTTTAAAAATTGCAACGTTTTCATTCCGTCTTAAGACTGCACAGACAAAAGGTTGTGCAAAACGGAGCGTCTGGACCGGCCTTTATACATAACATAACATAACTTTCAATAATCGGTAAAATGAAAAAAAACATTTCACAATAGTTCCAAAAATCTGTTTCGGTTTTGTTTTGTTTGTTGCTTTTTGGCGAGATGTCCCTAAAACAATTATGGTTGTATTTGAATGGTTTATATAAGCCATAGGTGTTCAAAACGCTCTAATCAATTTAGGGTGTCCGTTTCAAATGCTCAGGTGTTATTTGTGAAAAATGAAAAAAAGATTTCATTTAATAAAAACGTTTTACGTACAAGTAAGTTTGCCTTGGATACACAATGAGGTACGGTCTATCTTGGAAGCCGAAATAAATCAGGAAGGGTGTGAAACGTCTTCACTGCCTTTTCAAAGTTGATTCTCCACAAATGTAACAAAATCGGTCGAGGTCATTTGAAACTGTCCAGAATTTACTTCAAAACTATGAAAACGAAAAATTGTTTTATGGTTACTCATCGACCTTATGAAATAATAATGTTTCATAAGTAACACAGTCACAATTTTTAACTTCCCAGTATATGGGAAGTTCTTGTAATCGCCTCGAAAATCGAAATTGAAATTTTCAACATTTCTTTACGTTTTGAGGTCTTACGAGTATATTTTAAGTGTTTTTAGAAAGAAGTATGTATGTGTGTGTGTGTATGTACGTACGTCCGTACGTACGTATGTGCGTTCGTGGACAGTTTTTTCTACGAGCATAACTCACGTAAACAAAGTTTTATCGACTTCGTTGAGGTGTCAATCAAAGCGTCTTTGCAATCTTAAGAGCTGATTAGTTTTTGGGACACTTCGGTTCGGGGGGTTTGTTGTTTTGCCCCTTTGAAGGTCATTTCTGTCATGCGTTATATCTCCCGAACCAAACATGCGATTTTCATCATTAAGGTGTCAATCGACGCGTTTTAACATTTATGTAGCTCCATCAAGTTTTTAAAAAAAATCATGCAGGCGTTTTTCAATTTTTTTGAAAAAAGTGCAAAAAATTAGGTTTTTTTTCATAAACAGTAAATTTTTAACCTGATTTTCGAAACACAGTAATCAATGTTTATAAAATTTATATACTCCAAACAGTTTTTGTGCAAAAACCAACAAAACTTTCTCTCAGAATTACAAAAAAAATTAAATTAAAAATCAAAAATCATTAAAAGTCATCATGATTTCAAGGTCATTTCTGCCATTCACTATATCTCACGAACCAAATATAATATTTGCATCACTTAGGTGTCAATCGACGTGTATTAACATTTTTGTAATGTTTTTATATTTAAAAAAATCGTTGGAGGCGTTTTTTAATTTAACAAAAAAAATGCAAAAATTTAGGATTTTTTCATAAAAGATAAATTTGTTAACCAGATTTGCACAACACGGTAATAAATGTTTATAAAATTTATAAATCCTTATCAATTTTTGGAGACAAACCAGTAAAATCCTTTTCCATGATGTTTAAAAAAAATTAAATTAAAAATAAAAAAACATTCAAAGTCGCCATGTAAAAAGTGTTCATATGAATGATTTTACCCGACTACTCTTATTCTGGAGGCATTGTTGTTAAGCCAATCACAGTTTATTAATATTTGCATAATTTAAGCAGATTTTTAATAGTCTTCATAGTACCGTGTTTTAATTTTTAAATCAAAACTGCTTAAATTTTGAAAATCAAAAAATAATAATCAAATTTGCATTTGTGGCAATGAACGCTTTGAATGGTAAAATGTTTCGTAGTCAATACTTTGCTAGATCATATGCTATAAAAAAAGCTTTCATCAATATGAAAATAACAAATAACGTAGAAACCCCCCCCCCCACATTGATCCGCGTGAATATTTAATCAAATCAATCTGTCCCCATCGACCAAAAACTTTACGTAATCAATTGACGCTCCCGTAGATGATACGATTAACATTAAGTCATTCCAGTTACTGTTATGAGAGGTACATTATTATTATTTAAAGTAGTATTATTTTCATAATTATTATTTTGTTTAGTATTTTTAATATTTATGTAAATATTACTGGGAAGTTGACCGTGTGGACCTCAAGGGTCGCACCTCGCGGCTTGTTATAAAACAATTCAATCAACTAACACGTTGAATGTGAAAAAACTGCCGCAAAAAAGGCCTGATCGAAACAAAAGAAATTCGGTTTTCTGGTAAAAATAATATATTTAAATTAACAAATAATTTTCTCGTTAAACAATTTTATTATTGTCTCTTTTTGAGGTTTTAGCATTTAAATTCAAATATTTGCATCGAACTACAAAGTGTATGTATGTATTTTATTGACTCTAAAAACCGAATGAATACATACATACATCATTACGAACGCCAACTTTTCCTCGTCAACTTACACACAGGGGTCATCACAATGGGCCTATCTTGGCCTAAGTGAGCCGCCTTTTGACGAAGGGGCTGCCACTACAACCTACATACAGGGGTCGGCGTTGGTTGAGAAATACTGATAGTACAGTCAAAGCGTCCGAGTTTTGACGTAAACCGTGCATTTTGGGTAGGCAGAATTTTTTTTGATGCAATGCGTGGGCAATGGTATAGATAGCTTAAGTTCAATTTTCTGGGGTCGCAGCTCTTGTCCTTTGGTCTCATCTTCAAAACAAAAGAAGTTGGAGCACCCTCATATCTCCGAAACCATGGCTCCCACAAGAAAGTTGTGTACGGCAAACTTGCGTAGAATATATATCACTTTTACGTTGGGTCAATAATAAAAAAGTTACAAGCCAAAAACCACACACAAAAAGGGGGGAACATATTTCGGGCGCCACAACTTTTTTAATTCCAAGTTTAACGCGAAACACGTTGGAATATTTTTCCAAGATAGTTTTGTCGCAAATCGTTTGCGGTATTGATTGTTGCAATCACTGCACATTAGCGGGAGTTATTCCATCCCAAAGAGGAGAGAGTCGCGTGAAAAACCCGTTTTTAGGCCAAATAATCGGCTTTTTATGACAACCCCCCGTTCCGAAACTCGCGGAGCATTTTGGTAGGCAGGCAAATTTTTGGTGCAATGTGTGGTATGCCTTACTGGCAGCTTAAATTCAAGTTTCTGGGGTCGCAACCCCCATGCTCTGGGCTCCATCTTGAAAACAAACAAAAAGTAGGGCACCTTTATATCTCGGGAACCGTGGCCCCACAAGAAAGGTGTGTATGGCAAACTTGCGTAGAATTAAATTTTTAGCAAGTCGTCCATACATCAATTTCACATGTCATCAATAATTAAAAAGTTATAGGCCTAAAACGACATCCAAATAGGGGGGACATCTTTCGAGCGCCACAAATCCATTGTTTTCACTTTAACCCCAAAACACATAGAGAATAACTTTAAGGCAATTTTGTTGCAAGTCGTTTGCGTTATTGATTGTTTTGATAAGACACTTCACTTCAGTGTAAATGGCGTCGTTCCACTAGTGCCCGTCTGATCTTTAGAGTCCTTGTCGTTTCACTGTCTTGTTTGTTTCTTCATGTTTATATTTTCTCTGCGTTGCCATCAAATTGTAATATTTGCCAATTCGTCTTCTTTTGCCAATCTTCTCAAGAGCAGGTTTTCCGGGGCCTCTTTTTCATGTTGCTTCCTAGGTAACATTCTCGACTATCCGAATATTCCAGGTGTCGAAGTTAACCTTCGTAAACATTTCCAATCACGTGGAGTTTACGATACTGTTTGCCACTGTATGTCCAGGAGTGTTTTAATGATAGTTTCGTTTACTGAATTTTATTGTAACCAATCTTCCTATTATTCTAGGACATTTTTGCCCTAAATCCATAGAAGATTCGCTTTTGAAAATAGTGATTTATGTACACACAATACAATGTTAAAAAAAATGATGAAGTTTCTAACGCGAAACTTTTAGTAAAAGACACTTTTTACTATTTGAAAAAATACTATATTTAAACTTTTACTTTACAATCTTTTGATCTGTTCAACAACCGAATCTTAAAACTTGACTGACTTGACTGCCCGCTCGAGATTCTTCTCGCGGTACTTATACTAATTTCTTATTTGTCTTTTCCCATGGCTTGAGTTAATTAAATAATAAAGAAATGTATTTCTTAATTCGAATTTTGCCGCGCTCGTCGGTACTGCAAATACCAGCTCGCACGGTCAAGCAGGCGATAAAGAGGTTAAAGCGCAGAAGCGCATGTTGACGTAAGAACCTGACGTCGATTATTTAAGAAAGTCAATTCAATAAGTGTAAATAGTTTTGGTGATAAAGAATAGGCTTTTATTTTCGTTTCTCTATCCCACAGGTAAAAGTGTAATATAATTGTTAATAGTTTTAATAAAAGAAACTCTATCCCACAGAGCAACATAAGGAGTTTGTTATTTATCAACCAATGCCATTTCACATTATAAATATTCATCTGTTGCATTGGTGCAATATCCATGTCTAAAGTTGCGGAACCAGATGTGCGAGTCAGCAATTCTTTTGTGGGTGGCCAAGAGTTATTAAATTATTAAGATAAACAAATTTTGATATTGAAAGGAAATGGATGCGATAAGGGCATCCGTTAATAAGCTTACTGGGTGGTCCTGTCGAAAGAGATTGTTGTCGTGATTTTGTTATCTAAACATTTTGGGGATGTGGGTATAACTTGGGTGAAATGTCGGCTTCCAAGTAATCAATAGTTACTGCTTTATCAGCATAGAAAAGTGATTTCACGTAACCATACAAAAAGTAAGTCAAATCACATGATGTGGGCGGCCATTTCACAGGTACTTTTCTTGAGATGATTCGTTCACCAAGCGTTCGGCCTACGAAAGTAATGATTTCACTCGCTGCATGGCATGTTGCGCCATCCTGTTAGAGCCATTTGCCCCTGAGAAAATTTGCATTGATGTTAAGAGTTAAAAACTTACGAATCATTTGTCGGTAGTAACGAGGACATTGACGTTGATTCCGTCTTCAGATTTGAAAAAGAAAGGACCAATTATGCCGTCCGCATGCAAACCACACCATTAAGTGACTTTTCGGGATGCAAAGTCTTTTGAGAATTATCCCCACACCGAAAATGGAAATTTTGCTTATTTACGAACCCATTAAGCCAGAAATGATCCCCAACGCTGAAAATGATTTGACGGTAAAAATGCGGTTTAGTTTCCAACTCATTCTCGGCCCATTCACTGAACGTACGACGCAAAAGATAGTACAGTGGCTTCAATTGCTGCATTAGCTGGATATTATGGGACTTCAGTCCCAGATCTTTCGTCAAAACTTTCCATATTGTGGACGAATAGAGACCGTTGTTAAGAACAGTAGAGATGGATGTCTCGGTACGCACTATGCGAGCTTGTGTTGGATGAAAATTCTCCAATATAGTATACGTGGATATAAATTTTTCCATTCCTCAGATGTATGATTGTGTGCACCATAAATTGGTCGAAGTGCTCTATAAGTTATTTGCGCAGACCGTGAATTTCGGGAAAAAATTCCACTAATTCGAGACGTTCGGATGAAAATCTTTGCATGGTGATTTGCCAACGGAAATTAAACATAATGTCAACATGACAGCTAAAATTGACAAATACAATGCCAGATATCTCGTTCGAAAGATCTATGTCTCTAAAAAACGCCCAATAATATTGTTCGAATGTGCACTCTATTTTTTAATATTAAAAAGTTTGTTGTGAAAGTGAATATATCTCCAATGTTTTGTTCACGTGAAGAGCACAGTTGAATAGTAGTTCATTAAAATTCATTTAAATTTTTCTGAACGGAATCATTGAAAGATATTCGATGTTTGTTAAATATTATCCTATTTCAAGCAATTCTATCAGGAATGCTTCCCGAACATGTAAACGATTTTCCTCACACATTGGAAAATTAGTGGCAACGAATTTATTGCGCTGTGTTGCGGACCTTCTCATTTCTGTGTTTCGCTCCACACTGTTTCAGAGGACGCTAAGTTGATGCAAATTTGAGACAATGTAGATTCTAACGAAGGAAGTGTTTTCGCCACAAAATAAGGGATAAAAAAATTAGAAGTGTATTGGGAACAAATTCTGTGTGACAAGGCAATATCATTGTATTACCAATGGTGTTTACTTGATTTCGCAAAACGTTCTACTTCGAAGCAACAGAGATTCATTTTAACGATCTGGTTTAATATGATCTGCAGTAATAGATAGAAACAATATTAAAAAATATAATATTATACTTACATACTAATGTTTTATTTTGCTCTTAGTCCCCATCTAAAACATTTGTATGTGATTGTAAGAGAAGTTCTAGCATGACTTACGCGAATTCGACCTATGTGGATTCACGTCGGTCTCATCTACCAAGTAACTTCGTGGTTTCACTGTATTTTTGACTTCCCATTATATGGGAAGTTCTTGTAATCACCTCGAAAATCGACATTGAAATTTTCAACATTTCTTTACGTTTTAAGGTCTATAATAAAGTGTTTTTAGAAAGGGAGATGTGTGTGTGTGTGTACGTAAGTACATACGTGCGCTCTTGGACAGTTTTTTCTACGAGCACACGTAACATAAGTCGAATTGACTCTGTTAAGGTGTCAATCGAGCCGTTTTTAATTTATTAGAAAAAAGTGCAAAAATTAGGTTTTTTTTATAAACAATAAATTTTTAACCTGATTTGCAAAATACAGCGAACAATGTTTATAAAACTTAGATACTAAAAACAGTTTTCGTAAAAAAATCAGCAAAACTTTTCCTCATGAGTACGTAAAAAATTAAATTAAAAATAAAAAAAATCATTGAAAGTTATCAAGATTTCAAAGGTCATTTCTATCATGCACTATATCTCACGAGCAAAATATTATATTAGCATTATTAAGGTGTCAATCGACGGGTAATAATATTTTTGTGAAGTTTTTAACTTCTTAAAAAAATATTTGAAAATGTTTTTTAATTTAATAAAAGGAAATGCGAAAAATTTGAGTTTTTTCATAAAAAATAAATTTTAACCTGATTTGCACAGCTTAGTAATAAATGTTTATAAAATTTATACATTGCAATCAGTATTTGAAGAGAAACCAGCAAAAAGTTTTTACCTGATTCTGAAAAATGCAACTAAATTAAAATAAAAAATCATTCAAAGTTACCATGTAAAAAGGGTTCATACGAATGATATTACCTTATGCCTTTTATTCTCAAGACGATGTTGTAATTTCAATCAAAGTTTTATAATATGTGCAAAATTTGAGCAGGTTCCGAATAGTTTTCACAGTTTTTTAATTTTAATAAAAAAAAACTGCTTAAAATTTGAAAACCAGCAAAATTTCAATCAGATTTGCATTTGTGGTAATCAACGCTTTGAATGGTAAAATGTTCTGAAGTCAATACTTTGCAAGATCATAGTCTTTAAAACGCTTTCATCAATTAAAAAAACTAGTTTTTAATAGTTTTATTCTTAAGTGTTTGTGAGGTTTTAATTACTTCCTCCATCATCATTTGTAATACATTTTACTTTTTGCATGCAATTAATGTTTTCAAGACCAACTGAAAATAAGAAATATTTATTAGCCTCATTGATGCAAAATCGTAAAAAAATTCAAATTCAATGATTATACACGGCAATTTTGAACAAAATTATTCAAAATGGTCGCCTCGCGACAAAATCTCTTCAGTGAGCGTAATAACAAAAACTGCATTCATTTTTGGTAGCGATCTTTTGTCCTTCCAGCATCGATATGAGAAAAACAAATAACATAGAAAAGGCTTTGTAACCTGACCCCTCTACCCATTAATTCGCGTGAATATTCAATCATCCCCCTTCCCTACGTAATCAATGGCCGCTCCAGTAGATGATGTGATTAATTTTAACTCATTTCAATTACTGTTATGAGTACCTCTCATTATTATCAATTAAAGTAGTAATATTTTCATAAATGTTTTTGTTTTTAATAGTTTTAATATTTATGTAATTATTACTGGGAAGTTGACCATGTGGACCTCAAGGGTCACACCTCGCGGCTTGCCAATTCCCATTTTTTTTGTTCATTCAAACGTCGAATTCAATGAAAAATTACATTCATATACGAACATCGAAAATTTCTTTTGATTCAATGAAAAAACGCGCTATTTGCAAATCATGAAAAAACATTAACATTAACGTCACATTAATCGTAATTAATGACTAACTACATATATTAAAGAGTTTTTTCTCGTGAAAACCACTTCAAGTACCGGAGTATGTTTTCATTGTTCTAACGAAAAATATGGTGTGACATTCGTCCTTTGACGAATGTATTTCGTTAATATTCCCAAAAGCATTTTCGTGAATCAGCCTTGATAAATCAGATTTCGACAATACGGAGTTTATGTCTGAATACCTTAGCTATCAATAAATTAATTCCCTGGTAGGCTCAACCCATTATTATTTACAATAACAAAAAATTCATCATTCATTTCATTTCTTATAAAAATAACGGCTCCATGGTTTCAATCCTATTAAGTTTTCTCCCATGACTAACACGATGGGGCTTGACAAGACCAATTTCTCTTTTACATTGGCGGGCAAAACAATCAAATTTACTAGATCACCAAAATCATCGCCTGTTCGTGAAGAAGTACATATTTGATGATGATGCATTGAAAATGAAAGCATCAAACCATTATAAATTATCAACAACCTTATTATGCGTGTATAAACCGAGCAAAACAAATCCTCCACATAAAAAGCGCTGATATCTGCTTACGGTCTGAAAGACGTTCACACTAAGTCTTTTATGTTCATTGCAAATAATAGCACATCTTTCCTGCGACGCGGCGTTAAACATCTTTTTATCTGGTTAATATCTGCACTGGCCTGGAAACTTTTCCAAATTCGCTGTTGATCGCGACAAACTTACTGAGCGTCCATCTGAATCATTAAAATTTGCGACTTTTTGTTAAGCTGATAATCATCTCAATTTTCTGCAATCTTGTGTTTCCATCCTCTGCTTACCGACACATCTTTTTTGTGACACAAGTAGCACCTCTTGGGCTTACCGCGGATGCATATAGTATCTGAAGTGGGTTAATTCACAATAAATTAAAGTTTAAGCACTGGTCGTGGTGCTGGAATTCAGTATATGTGGTTTTGTCTTTTTTCCACTGAAAAATCCAAATTTAATGGTCACACGTGAGACAGATAATACTGGTGCTTGAGGCGATATTGCATTGATCTTTTGGAGTCGCCATTTCCAAAGACCAATGCGAAATTCGATGAAATTCTTTTGTAATGAAAGTGGTACTTATTATAGTATTTTCCGGTAACTGTAAAGGCGGAAAGATGATGACAGAAAATAGAGTACGTCTCTTATTTCCGGCATCACGAGGCACCTCTGCAAGTAGTTTACTAACCCATTTTTGGGTGCTTTGTTCAGTGTGTCACGCTTGCGTGATTTGGGAGTGTTTCAGCGAAATCGTAGTTGAAGTGCAACGAGGTAATTACGATACGCGATTCACTTGTTGTTATCATACGAGTGTGAAAATTTTCCCCTGATAGGAAAGATGTTTTGTTCAGTTGGGAACGACTAGGAAAGTGAGAGTTTTGATGCTAATTATGAGTTTCATTATTCACAATTTTTTCGGAAGTAGGTGTTTTATCCGTATAAACACTGGTAAATTATATGATTGTGTAATAAATGCGAACTGTAAAGCTGTGATTGAGGCATAAAGTTGTAATTGGGCTCATTAAAAACCTATCCACAAATACAAAGTAGGTAATGATTAATCGTTAAAAATTTATTTCAACACATAAGAAATTGATGCACTTTCATTGCGGAAGCTTATAAAGAGCGCAATATTTATTTATTGATCTTTTTGAATTGTTTAGTGAAATTTCGGAGTTTTCGAATTTTTTACCCATTCATCATTTTATTTAAATTATCTTGTATAAAATTTGACACCCGATCAAAGTCGGCATGCTTTTTTAATGAGTGAATCCTGAATAATCCTGGAAAGTAATGAAGGAAAAATCCTAGCTAAACACACATTTCCCGGTAAGTTTGCTTCGAAAAATAACTTTCCGCAAGATCTAAAGGCTATTAGTCCATCACTAACAAAACGAATGATTATACGTTGCGAGCTTCTGTTTGAAACATGCCTCAATAGGTTGTTAGAGACTCTTTGAGCATTTTCTGCATTGACAAACATTTTGAGCAATAATGTTGACTGAAAAAAGAGTTTTTATTCAAAAAAATAAATTTTTTGCTCAAAACTTATTATGATTTATTTCCATGGAAAGTGCTTTGCACATACGTTGAAAAACTAGTTGAATTCTTTCACTCGACGGCCTATACGAACACTTGAAGCGAACACCAAAATTTTCGCGAATAGAAAACTTCTGGTGAATCGGTTGATGCATTTCACTGCTGTCGTTATGTTATCGTTCGATTTGTTTAAACTCGTCTGCAGTATTTTAAGATCTTCGGATGTATTATTATGTACTGAAAATATCTTCAATTGATGTTCAACCCAAAGGGTTTTGTACATTTGCGTGAAGGTTTGTCATCAAGTTTCACTGATTTTTTTTCATTCGAGCAACGTTTACATTTAGACGAAAATTCGAGAACATTTCTAGCAGATTTTATAATCTCAATAGTATTGCGAACAGGTTGGACTCAACAGGAATGACTTAGAGATAAGTCCAAAGAATGTGAGGTGCATTTTCTTCGTCTTCTTCAACCTCTAAGTGGTTTTTTCCGCAGTGTATCTTTAATGAAAATTCAAAAAATTAAACGAATTCAAATCCATAATAATTTGAAAGATTATATCATAGCAAACAATTTTTCGGTTAAATTTATAGTTTTTAATTGTTGGGTTTAAAAAAAAAGTTCGTCAAAAAAGAAATATCAAAAAAAAATATCTTTATAGTCTATTCAACGAAAGTTTTTACTTTTAAACCCATAGAAACAGATTCGATTTCAATGTTGTTGTTTTTAGATATTCATCATGTGGATTCACTGAAAAATCTGGAACATTTCTTTGGGTGCAATCTTACATTTATAAAGTTTAAAAGGCTTTTAAAACTATATGTAACTCTTAATTTTTTGTTATTAATCTTTCGAGTGAAATAGTTTTTAGTGAATGTGTAGATGAGAACAATATTTGCGAGGGTTGCAAAAAGTTCTGGAATCAAAGCAAAAGGGTCCTCAGTACGCAAAATCATTGTTCGGGCTAAGTCGATGACAGTGATGGTACTTTGATACATTTTGATCGAATTGGATACAATTTATTTGAAAAACTAATATTGGCTAAATAGATACACTTTTTTTGGATTTCTTTCGTATTTTGCAACAAATTTCAAAGAAAGCATACAGTTTTTCGGTATAATTTGTCTAACAGCGTCTTTACAATATTATGCAGCAAAAATATATTCTTGCAATTTGGAGTTATTACATGCAAAGTATTTTTGATTTATTTGATTTCCAGTTATTTAAATTTCTCGGAAAATTTATGAACAGTTTTTTTACGTAAATCTACTAAGTTAGAAAAACAGAACAGTATATTTTCTTTGTACTGTCGATTTTTGAATCGGGAAGTAAAGTCAGCACTTTTTCGAAATCATTGAAAAGTGTTTTTGTTTTGCTTTTTTCACCTGCAACAGAAAAGCATATTTTTTGTGCTGGTGTTCGTTGGTTGAAGAACTCGAAAGAAACGAAAGGAATACTTTAAGAATTGTTATATGTGCTTTCTAGGGTAATTAATAAATGAAAAAAATATGGGATTGTGTAATGAATAGGACGTTAGTATTTTAATTCGTTCCTTGGGAATGTGTTTAGGTTATTGCATTAAGGGGTTATACCTATGTGAATTTATTTTCTTTTTCAATTTTTTTTTATTGGCTAAAAGTATGTTAACACATCCCTAGAATTGAAATCAAAAAGGTCCAAATACTAATATACTTCAGAAAATTTTTGAGAATCAATTTTCTGAAGCAACTCCAATGCTCGAAACACGTAAAATTTGCTCGCTTTATACTATATAGTAATTAATATACACTGTATAGGGCACGTTCCTTCGTAAACGACGCTAGAAGAGCTTCTGTTTACTCGATCGACTACACGCTGCATTTGAGGTTAAAGTACTATGTTTTGACTGATATTTTTACTGTTGTTTTGTATAAAAAAGTGTTAGAAATGAGTAGTAAACTGTACAGTGGCCGTAAAGGCAGTAAAGCAAGTAGTTCATCGCAGAAGCGCAACAAGATCAGCAACAGGTGTCCGCCTAATCGCCATTCGTTTGAGACTCATTAGGATTGACTGCAGGACCTAATTTTTACAATTTCTGCTTAGAAACAGACGCCGAGCGAATAAAGGCTGCTGAGCGGGCAATTTCCGACGTTGTAAAAGAGGCGAGACGCGGCCTTTTAGCATCAAGAAAGGACGAGGAGGAGAAATCCACGGTCTTGAAAGGCCAACTGTATGGTGCTGGGATAGCAGAGTAAAGGTTGAAAAATTTGTATATAGTAAAATTTTGAAAATTCACAACTTTATAAGGTTTTGAAACTTCAAACGCGTTTATCTCGAAAGTGTATTTTTGAAATTTGCCGGAAACGAAACTTCTTCAGTTTTCATCCGATTGACTTGCCGTTATAACTGTAGCTTCTTGATATGATTATCTAGTGAAGTACACACGATTTTAGCGATTGGTTTTGTTTAAAAAAAGTTATAAACAATTGAAGTCATTTTTTTGGGTCGAAAATGCAATTTTTTTGTTAAATGGTCGCCATTTTGCGAAAAAATCGATATTAAACTATTATCGTGTGTACTCCACTAGCAAAACTCATGGAGTTTATGAAAAAAAAATTTTATTGTTCCAGATGCAGATGGGGCTGAGAAACTTGTCCGGCCGCGGAAAGTCTTTTGTAAATACTAGTGACTTTGACGTGCACTGCAGCCGCCATTTTGTATTAAATTTATAATAAAAAAATTTTTTTGCACTCCCGAAAAGTTGCTCTTTATATTGGTATATTATTTATAAAAGCTTTTTTTCAAAATCTTTGAAAAAAAAATCTTGAAAAAAGGCTTGTTTTTTTAGCCTCCACATAGGTATAACCCCTTAAACTAGTAAAATCATCAGCGTAAGTTAAGTTCATTTTCACGACAATGTAAGGAACTAATAAAATGACCTATTAAAGAAGTCAATTTTTTAAAAATCTGGACACCGCAGCGATTTCAATACCGAAATTTTGCTATTATTAATTATTTCCAATAAGAACAGAGACACAATGAATGGGAGTTTCTCTCTTTAATAAGTGGCTTAAGTTTTAACGAGGACGTCGGTATGGATTGAAAATATCTGATTAAGTTAAAAGATACATGGGACCTATTATAATTGGCGAATCTACCCACGAATCTTGCAACAGCGAAGCTTACATATAAACTGTATCGAAAATAAAGTTTACGACAGGTTTTTTTTAAAAGAGACAAAAGCACGCCCAATAAAAATAAAATGTGTTAAAGTCAGTAAAAGTTTTTTTCATGACTACAAAAAAAAAATGGAATTTTACATTAAAAACCATTTAAAGTCACCGTGAATAGGAGGTTGCTACGAATAATATTACCTGATGTCTGTTTTTCTATGAGCATTGTTATTTTGTCAATCAAAACGTATGAATACTTGCATGTTTTGAGTAGATTTCTAATGATTTTCATACTGCCTTTCTTTTATTTTAATGAAAACTCTGCTTAAAATTAAAAAAAAATTATTTTCTTTATCAAATTTGCATTTGTGGTAATCAAAACTTTGAAAGCTCAGATGTTTTGAAAATATTTTATTAACCATAAAAACAATATTTTTTATGGTTGATAAACATAGTCATACAAAAATAATACAGCTTTCATATTTAAAATGAATGATGGTTGATAGGAATAATTGTCTAATTTCATTTAATGACGTGGTTTCTAAAGAAGTCTTTTCTATCTAATTTGCATTTCTGTCAATCATTGCTTTTCGAAATCAGATGTTTTAGGTTATTATCAAATACACATCACATTATACTTCTAAAAACATAAGTTTGTTTTTTAGGGTTCGTAAGATTTCAATTATGTCTTACACTATCTTTTGTAATACTTTATTAACTTCCCAGTATATGGGAAGTTCTTGTAATCGCCTCGAAAATCGAAAGTGAAATTTTCAACTTTTCTTTACGTTTTGAGGTCTATAGAGTATATATAAAGTGTTTTTAGAAAGAAGTATGTATGTGTGTGTGTGTATGTACGTACGTGCGTTCGCGGGCTGCTTTTCTACGAGCATAACTCACGTAAACAAAGTCGTATCAACTTCGTTGAGGTGTCAATCGAAGCGTCTTTGCAATCTTAAGAGCTGATTAGTTTTTGGGACACTTCGGTCGGGGGGTTTGCTGTTTTCACCCCTTGAAGGTCAACCATGTTATGCGCTTTATCTCACGAACCAAACATGCGATTTTCATCATTAAGGTGTCAATCGACGCGTATCAACATTTTTATGATGTTTTTATATATTAAAAAAATTGCTAAAGCGTTTTTTACGATTTATTAAATTTTTTTTAGAAAAGTAGTGTTTTGTTCATAAAAAATTCCATTTTTAACCTGATTTGCACATCGTAATAATAAATGTTTGTAAAATATATAAAATTTTATCAATTTTTGTAGAGAAACCAACAAAAACTTTTCTCATGATTACAAAAAAAATTAAATTAAAAATAAAAAATTATTCAAAGTCACCATGTAAAAAGTGTTCATTCGAATCATAATACCTTAAATCTCTTATTCTAAAGACATTGTTGTAAAGTCAATCAAAGTTTATTAATATTTGCAAAATTTGAGCAGATTTCCAATAGTCTTCACCGCACCATGTTTTAACTTTAATGAAAAAACTGCTTTGTAACCTGTCCCCCCTCCGATTGATCCGCGTGAATAATCAATCAAACCAATGCACCAAAATCCTTACGTAATCAATTGACGCTCCCGTAGATGTTACGTTTAATATTAAATCATTCCAATAATTTTTATGAGAGGTACATTTTTATTATTTGAAGTAGTATTATTTCCATAATTATTATTGTGTTTAATATTTTTAATATCTATGTAGATATTACTGGGAAGTTGACCGTGTGGACCTCATGGGTCGCACCGCACGGCTTGTTTATTTCACATACAATTGAACAGCGATTATTTACTGTATATTCAATGTTTTGCTAGATCAATTGCAGGATTAGAAATACTTACTAGTCTCATTAATGTAAAACAGTGAAAAAATACAGATTCAAAGTCTAGGCATAACCCATGGAAATTTTTGACGCAACTATTCATCACGCCACAAAATCTTTTCAGTCGGCGTAAAAACACAATTTTGCCACAATTCTCGCAAGTGCCCTTATGACTTTCAAGCGTCAATATGAAATTCACAAGTTACTTAGAAAATGCTTTGTACCTTGGACAGAGAACTTCACCTTTTTGCTAAGCTTGGTAATAAACTCTGTAACAGTACTGGACGACTGCGGATTCAATCTGGTTTTGCTTTCACCGACTGAATCCGCAGCCGCCCAGCACTGTTTTAGAGTTTATTACCAAGTTTAGCATAAATTCCTGAGGCCGCCCTAATAATCGGATTTTAATTTTTCAAAGTGCATGTGATAGGTGAAGTGCTTTTCAAACTTCTATTTGCTTTAGTTTCTGACAGGATCTCGAAATTATTGAATTTTTAACTTCCCAGTATATGGGAAGTTCTTGTAATCGCCTCGAAAATCGAAATTGAAATTTTCAACATATCTTTACGTTTTGAGGTCTTACGAGTATATTTTAAGTGTTTTTAGAAAGAAGTATGTATGTGTGTGTGTGTATGTACGTACGTACGTACGTGCGTTCGCGGACAGTTTTTCTACGAGCATAACTCACGTAAACAAAGTCGTATCGACTTCGTTCAGGTGTCAATCGAAGCGTCTTTGAAATCTTTAGAGCTGATCAGTTTTTGGGACACTTCGGTCGGGGGGTTCACTGTTTTCACCCCATGAAGGTCAAACCTGTCATGCGCCATATCTCGCGAACCAAACGTACGATTTGCTTCATCAAGCTGTCAATCGACGCGTGTTAACATTAACGTGATCCTATCGAATTTTTAAAAAAATCATTGGACCCGTTTTTTAATTTTTTTAAAAAAAGTGCAAAAAATTTGAGTTTTTTTTCAAAAACATCAAATTTTTAACTTTATGTTCAAGTCGCAGTAATCAATATTTATAAAATTTATATACTCCAAACACTTGTTGTAAAAAAATCACCAAAACTTTTTTCATGCTTACAAAAAAATTAAATTAAAAATAAAAAATCATTAAAAGTCATCATGTCCTTCATGGTCATTTATGTCAATCATTATATCTCGAGAACCAAATATAATCTTTGCATCATTAAGGAGTCAATAAACGCGTATTAACATTTTAATGATGTTTTTAAATTTAAAAAAAATCTTTGTAGCCATTTATAAATTGAATAAAAAAATATTGAAAATTAGCGTTTATTTTTCATAAAAAAATTAATTAATAATTAATAAAATTAACATCGTAATAATAAATGTTTATAAAATTTTTAAACTTTTATCAATTTCTGTATAGACTAGCAAAATATTTTCTCATTTTCTCAAAACAAATTGAATTAAAAATAAAAAAAATCATTCAAAGTCACCATGTAAAATGGGTTCATACGAATTTTTATACCTTAAATCTCTTATTCTAAAGACATTATTGTAAAGTCAATCAAAGTTTATTATTATTTGCATAATTTGCGGAGAACCGTGTTTTAACTTTAATAAAAAACTGCTTAAATTTTGAAAACCAACACAAATCAAATCAAATTTGCAATTGTGATAATCAACGTTTTGAATGGTAAAATGTTTTGTAGTCAACACTTTTTAAAATCATATGCTTTGAAAAGCTTTCATCAAATAAAAAATTGTAGTTTTAAGGAGTTTTGTTCTTCATTAGTATCCCTAAAATTTCAGTTACTTCCTTCATCATTTGTAATACATGTATTTTACTTACTTTTACGATTAATATTAAGTCATTCCAATAACTTTTATGAGAAGTATATTTTTATTATTAAAATTAGTATTATTTCCATAATTATTATTGTGTTTAATATTTTTAATATTTCTGTGAAAATTACTGGGAAGTTGTCCGTGTGGACCTCAAGGGTCGCACCTTGCGGCTTGTTTAAAATAAATTTAGATTGTTAAATTCTTATGCGCAATCTACAGATGCGATTTTGATTAAAATTTGTATGCTGTTCCATTATATTGTTAAGATTTTTTGAACTACGAAGGTCCTAAGTGCATTTAAAGTGGTGAAAATAAGGCGTTTTTCTTAGACTTAGACTACTTAGCCTAGACTTTCCAAAAACAGTAAGTTAGTATAAAATAATTGATAAAATCCATGTTTGCAATGGAAGTTTCATATGTTTAATGTGTTAAGTCATCATTAGTTATTGAATTTTAGAAGTAAACAAAATGAAAAGCAAATGTTTGTTATTTTCGATCTAGCTAGTAAGTTCAAGACAAAATTATAAACGTCAATATGCCGACATTTAAGCTTAATAAAATTCCTTTTTTAAACCATCCACAGCCTGTTTACGATAGTCTTTTGAAACTTCTTACCGATAAAATCCTAAGTTGAACTAATCAAATCGTTGAGTGACGAAATGATATTGATGATTGTTAATTAGCACCTACCATGCAGAGATTGTTGAGGGTTAATTTGCATATTTATTTTAAAATTGGTATAAATTATTCATCTCAACAAAACTTACTGCCCATTATCTGAAACTTTTCGTTGCATACCGATAATGTCCAGCGATAAGATTGATTATTTACCGCAATCAAGATTGAAATTTAATAATAGCTTTTGGCATTGGGTTCGACAATTCTATTTGCATTAATTTATAGCTCTGTTTTTTTCACAACCAATTAAGTTCTTCTAACGTCGTAGGAGGTTACATGCTGAAAAAACAGAAGTTCTCTTCAAGAATACTAAGCCACACAAAAACGTTGAACTCTTTTATCAGCGATTAATTGATACTCATCATTGACTTTGTCAACTGCAAATTAGTGGTGTGACAAATGTTTTGGGACAATGCGAATACCTGCAACGCGAAAGACAAAGCAAAGCCTGGTGGCCGATCATTATCTTAATCTGATCATTTAAGATAATTCGCAATAAACTTTTCGGTAAAAGACCACACAAGCCAAGTCTAAAAACCCAATTATTAAAATTTTCTGTTCTTCTTGTCCGCTCATTAATATTAACATGTTTTGGATGATATTCATAGCCTTTCATCCAGTTTTTTTTCATGTTGGACGATTTAATTAGATTACCCGATAATTTGTTGATTCCACACATATGTAGCTCTCATCGGTGGTTGCATCTTGATTCGCGGAATGCTTTGATGATGATATGTTCATCGGCGGCGGTATTTGCTAATGTTTTCTGTTATGCTAATGACTTGCGGGTTGAGAGCTCACAAAAAACGTCCTCATTTCGGAGCTGATGCAAACTATCGTGTAACCATATATCAAATTAATGACGTAGATTGACGAAGCTTTTTAAGAATTTATATTCCTTGGTGAGGGATTTTTTGAAGAAGCCTGCAAATTAATTAGTATATCAGAAGTTACGTTGGTTTGATTGAGTGCAATTATACACTAAAGGGGGGGGGGGCAAACAACTCAAAGTTTTATTTAATTGCATGAAGTAACAATCAGACAGATAAGCTCATACTCTTGAAATCTGGTTTAGAATTAGAAATAGTGTGACTTCTCATTTTATATGGTTTTGATAGTAATACCATATGTACATATGTAACTATCAAAATTTTCAACATATTTTTATGTTTTAAGATCACGTGAATATCGAATCATTGGTGAGTATAGTTATCCAATTATTGGTGCTAAAGGCTTCCTTGCAATAGTTCTTTAACCACGTGATCATTATACATTTGATCATTGTCGATTATTGAGTGTGCCTCTTCTCAAGATGACCCCAACTTTTCTAATAGTGCCTTGGGAAATATATTAAATTATTCCGAATCACAGGCGCTCCCAGGAAGAACTTTGATATGCTGCTCTTTCTCACTAGTCGTAATATGGTGACCGAAATACAAGACGAATTATATGAATTTTCTTTTTTAAACGAATCATGTTACCTGAATTGATCTCATAAATTCGTTAAGGGTAGGACAATGCATTGTAAGTAATAATTGCATGCATTCAATGGAAATCAGTTGCATTTTTTATTTAGCTAAAAAATCATGAACATTTGTTTTGAAGGGTTGGATTAAATTAGATTCCCAAATCTAATCGAAAATTTTATATTTCAAAAAAATTTATAGCAATTGCAACATTGATATATACACATTTTTCTTAAGATTTCCATTAGCTTGTTTTTAATACTCAAAATTAAAATTTTTCGGGGATCTCTGCTTATCGAGCTTCCAAAAAAGCATTTCTTAGTTGCTGTAATATTTATATTGGTTCTCATCTTCGTATACAGCGCTATGCAATGTAAACTGAGAGATATAATTCTTATTTGCTTTGTGTGAAATCAATCGTTGCATTATGAAAGCAGCATTGTCTCATTAGAAAGTTTATCTTTCTGTTGTTCGTTAGTTTTCAAAGTAATTGAAAACTTTTCCAATTAATTCAACTTGCATGCTGCTATTCATTTTGGTTGTTAGCCGGCAAACTGATGTTTTACCATAATATGGAAACACAACCCAAATGCATTAATGCTGCTTGCTCCTGCATGGAAAGATTCTGGTGCCCGATCGTTCTCATCGAATCTTTCCAATTCTGGATGATATTCTTCATCTTCACTTTTTGTATTCAAAGTAACTTTCCTCGATATTCAATTCATTCTTTAAAACTCCTCCCTTATAAACATATTGAAAAATTCGTTATATTTTTAAACATATTAATATAACAAATAAATTCTTTACATTGGAATTGAGATAGGAGCGTAGTTTCTCTTTTATTTTTTCTGCTTTAAATAAAATTGGTTGACATTCTTGCATAGTTTCTAACAAATTGTAGTAAAACATGTAAGTATTCATGCCGGCTACACTGTATATAACGGCAAGGTACTACAACTGATTTACAAATATTGCTTGGAAAGGTTGGTATTTCCAAACCAGCTTAAGTTACAATAAATATCTGGTGATTTACCTTAGTTACACTTCATCAGAATAATATAGCTGCATCTACAGTGCTATGCAAAATTTAAGCAACTCACTACATGTCGGAATGAAAGGGAAAATTGCAATCAAAATATAAAGATTTTTTTTCCTGTTTGTTTTTATTTTACACGTTAGCATGTTGCTTAAAGCTCTGCAATAAAAAAAAGTACATCAGTAGTTTAACTGTTCTTTAAAAAAAGCCAAAACAAAATACACCAAGAAAAAGGCTGTGCAAAATCTAAGCAACTTTCAAAACGCAGCTCCGATTCCCTGTCAGAACAAAAGATAACGGGGATTTCCCGATGTTTCTATTTTTTCTGATGCTAATACGATAATCGATTCAAATCAAACGTAATTTCGCTATATTATCCCGGAAAAACGCAAATAGAGATTGCCAAATCGTTAAATATAAACAAACCTTTAATTTCAAAATGAATTACGAAATATAGAAACACGGATAGTCAGAAAAGTGTAAATTTTGTTAGAAGGCCGCATAAAACTACCATTAGAGATGGGTTACAAATTAAAAAATTGATAAAAATAAAACCGTTTATCTCGTCAAAAGAAGTTGTGAAAGAACTAGGCTTAAATGTAAACTCAAACACTGTTCGCACACGGCCAATTGAATTCAATCTAAAAAGCTACACAGCTTTAAAAAACCATTGCTCACAAAAAGACATGGAAGGAAAAGGTAGACTGCTCGAACAACACTTTAAAACATTATTATTTTACTATTTATATCGTTTTATATATCATTTAGGCTTGAGTTTGCTAAAAACCATCTTGACTGGTCAGTTGCTAAATGGAAGAGCGTTTTATTTAGCGACGAATCCAAGTTCAACCTCTTCAATTCTGATGGCTTATCCCGTGTGAGGCGTGAGAAGGACAGCAACTAAATCCACGCTTCTGTAGGAAAACGGTGAAACATGTGGGAGGAAGCGTCCTGGTCTAGACATGTTTCTCAGCATTAGGTCTTGGTCCCGTTCATAGAATAACAGAAATTATGGACGGATTCATGTATAAGGACATCTTAGAATCTAGAATGTTACCTTATGCAGAGTGTAATATGCCACTTCGATGGGTGTTTCAACATGATGATGACCCGAAACACACATCGAAGTTGGTTAAAGAATATAATATATTATAAAAAATAACGGCTATTACACGAAATATCAATAAAAGTTGCTTAGATTTTGCACAGCCTTTTTGTTGGTTTATTTTGTTTTGGTTTTTTTAAAGAACAGTTAAAATACTGATGTACTTTTTTCATCGCAGAGCTTTAAGCAACATGCTAACGTGTAAATTAAAAACAAAAAAGGGAAAAAACTTTATATTTTGATTGCAATTTTCCCTTCCATTCCGACATGTAGTGAGTTGCTTAAGTTTTGCACAGCACTGTATATACCTAAATGATAAATAACAATCTGGCACTAAACAGGGGATTAAATGACTTGAGAGAAAGTTTAAGTTGGCTGTAGTATTTCTGATTAGACATTAGCCAATCTCGAGTAACTCTAGGTTGTTTAACATCGCAAGTGGCGATATGCGAATAATAAATAATCCGGAATACTAGAAAGTAACGTATTACATACATGACTGTATGTGATGTGTAAACAAGTTTAATGCTTTCGTCAACCATTTCTCGCTTTCGAAATACACATGAGACCTCAGAATCAGGCAAATGCAAATTCAATTGTTAATTTGTCTGGGAAAACAACTGAATTGGCTCGAAAAAGAGCTAAAGTCTTTCGAAAAAGTACCAACATTCGGACAAGCATGAGTACTAATCTGCTTCGGAAAAGTGCTAATTTGGTTCGAAAAACTTCTAATTTGAAGGGGAAACTCTATATATAATAGGAACAATTTTCATTTTGATTCAGTCCTTGACCTCTTTTTTATCAATGTAAATTTTAGTTGCGACATTTGATACTTTGAAATATTTATATAAAATAACATGATTTTTTGAAAAGCAAAACATATAAGAATAAAAATATCCACAACTAACAAGGGGATGAATCGAATAATATTAAGTATGTGCAGTTACTTTTTACATTCTCTCAAAATTTATTTTTATTATAGTTGTTAATATTATTATTTACTATAATTTATATCTTACTAAGAATTTAGTCGTCAGGGTTTCGAGAGAATCTGCAGCTGTTTTGCTTGAGCGATATTAATTGCAAATTAAAACCAAGAGTGTTTGTAAACTACCTTACTACAATTTTTTATTTGATCAAAGCTTTTTAAAGCATATGATCTTGCAAAGTTTCGACTACAAATCATTTTACCATTCAAAGCGTTGATTATCACAAAAGCAAATTTGATTGAAATTTTGTTGGTTTTCAAATTAAGCATTTTTTTTTGTTTGGCTGGTTTCTCTTCAAAACTGATAACAATGTATAAATTTTATAAACATTTATTACTGTGTTGTGCAAATCAGGTAAAAAAATTTTTTTATGAAAAAACCTAAGTTTTCGCATTTTTTTCTATTAAATTAAAAAAAAACGCTGGAACGGATCTTTATAATGTTAAAATAATCAAAGAGATTTTAAAACACGTCGATTAACACCTTAATGATGCAAATGTTATATCTTGTTCGTGAGATATAGTGAATGGAAGAAATGACCTTGAAGATCAAGATGACTGTTAATGATTTTTTATTTTTTATTTAATGTTTCTTGTTATCATGAGAAAAAGTTTTGATGACATTTTTTCAAGCATTGCTTGAAGTATATAAATTTTATAAAAATTTAATACTGTCTTCCGTAAATCAGGTTAAAAATTTATTGTTTATTAAAAAAAACCTAATTTTTTGCACTTTTTTTTCTTAAATTAAAAAACGGCTCCAAGATTTTTTTCAAAATTCGACAGATTCACGCAAATTTAAATACGCGTCGATTGACACCTCAACAATGCAAATCGTATTTTTGGTTCGCGAGATATAATGTATGACAGAAATGACCTTCAAACGTGCAAAACAGCAAACTTCCCCGACCGAAGTATCCCAAAAACTAATCAGCTCTTAAGATTGCAAAGACGTTTCGTTTGACAACTCAAAGAAGTCGATACGACTTTGTTTACGTGAGTTTTGCTCGTAGAAAAAAGTGTCCACGAACGTACGTACGTACGTACGAATACACACACACACACACATACATCTCCCTTTCTAAAAACACTTTATATATACTCTATAGACCTCAAAACGTAAAGAAATGTTGAAAATTTCAATTTCGATTTTCGAGGCGATTACAAGAACATATACTGGGAAGTTAAAAATGGGCCGGAAAATCGATTTTCGTGGAATACGGCAAGATAGGCAAAATTGTTTGGAAAATTCGTGGAAAAGTATGGGTGTTATCAAAATCTGGTATCAAGTTTTGAAACGGCAGGACAATGGAAGTGTGGAAAATGTAACAGGAAGGGGCAGGAGACGAAAAATGTCGAATAGGAATGGAAGAGACTTAATATAGCATGTAAACGCAACTCACAAAGCACACCATGAGAAAAGTACCGAACGACTTTAATGCAAGAGGAGGAAAAGGGAGCATGTGAATAGTAAGAAGGTAGAAGATTATGAGAGAACAACGTCAAAACTTTCGTAGGGAAAAATAGACTGTATTTTACAAATAAAAACAAACATATGACCAAATACGTTGAATGCTGGTGAATCGTTTCATGAACGGATGGTATAATTTTTCCTCGGAACAGGAAATATGGCTGGCAAGAGGTAGTATTACTCGTCACCACAAGCAAGATAAACTTGGACCAAATTTATCTACACCCAACTTTTAAACAGTGGTAAAGTGATGACAGGGGGGTGTATCTCCTAAAAAATCGTAACTCGGGTAAGGCATCTAATTCAAGTTGCTAGTCACCATTATCATGATGAATTTAATAATGTGGTATTGTATATTGATGATCAATTTGTATGGCAACACGGCATTCTACCCATACTGAAAGGAATACTGGTTACTGAATATTTGCCTGATATTGTTAGAATGCTCTAATGAAATATGTATTGACATACTTAGCAACACTTTCTATTTAATTTAGAAGATAAGGAATTTATTGAAGAAAAATTAAATTAGCTAATGTGTAATTAGATTCAGCGGATATGTTTTTGTTATCACACAACTTTTGCAAGTTTTGAGGATAAGGATAGGTTAGCACTTCTCTGTCATCTTCCGCAATAAGCTAAATCTACTGTATTCAAAAACAAATTCGAAAATCGTAAATCTCTAGCAATTTCAACGAGGTCATCGAATCGTTTAGATATTACATGTATCACAAATTTTGCTTAAACTAAAATTGAAATTAAATAATTAAACTGACTCAAAATATCTTTTCCTTCCAGAACTCACAGCCAGCAACATGTTTCCTAGGACGGCTCTGATTGCGTTGGTCAGCATATTGCCATATTTGACTGCTTTTAAATATACTGTATATCCTAAGAGGACATTCAACGAACATGGAAACAACTTTATTGGAAACGATCGCGCTGATGTGTATTCAAGCAAATTAGGATTTGTCGAACCAAGCCAACTGCAGCATTCTACTAACTCTATACCGGGCGTGCCTTTGCCTCTTTACTTCCTCAACAACAAGAAAAAACACAATCGAAAAATGAGCAGCAAGAAGAAGGTGAAGGAGTCCAGCATCTACTACATTCGGCTGCCACCAACTCCGTATATGATGGTTCCAGGATTAGGATTTATTTCACAACCGCCTAGTATCACCCCTCTACTGGAGGCTGTTCCTTCGCCGGTGTCTCGACCGATGGACTTCAATGACGAAAGCTTTGTTAGTGACGATGCTTATGATAACTATTTGGCGAATAGGAAGCCGATCATGAAGAAGAAGACGCGGAAAAACTCCAGGATCGAGAGATTGAATGGTATTTTCTACTTCAACGGACGGCCCGAAAAGGTGTTAATAATGCCAGCGCAGGAGTCGTTTTTGTAATCAATTGTACTATTAATCTAATTTAGGATCTATATGAATAAGTAATATCTATTGAAAATAAATTATTTTTCGTAATTGAAATATTGGCGCAAACATTTTGTGACAATTCGCCTCTTCTATTTTCGAACAGCATTTCAACTAGAGCAACTATAAGAACAGTAAAAATTTAATAGTCACCAAAAGTAAATTGCAGTCATTTAAGTCCAACTATCTATCGATTCCTTCTCTCACTTTTTTCATTTCTGAACTTTCTGCCCTTACATCTTTATCATTTTAAAAAAAGGTAAAAAATTTCGAGATTTGGCATGAAGTACTATAAACCAACCTTTTTCTTTGAAAGTCATAGCCATGTGAAATCTAACTAGGTCTTTAGTCTGACAAAATTAATTTGATTCTTGGAACGGTTAACCGGTGAAAGTGAATTTTAATACTCGCCTAAAAGGATTCTCGTAGATCTCTATATATACGTCTGAGAATAATGTTGGCATTGAAACAACGAACTATTTCAAGCAGATTATACATGATTGCTATCCATTGCTAAATTCATTTTCAAAATAGATGCGACCGCGAGAGAAAGCATGTCCTACTAAATATAATCATAGGATAAGAATACCCGCTCTAGCTTAGAATATTTTACCTGTGAAAGCTAAATCATAAGGACTAAATTATCATCATAATACCGAACGCCATCGCATTTAGCAGGTAAAAGTATACAACTTACAATACATTGGCATATTGAGTTTAGCCATAAGGCAATGAAAAATCAGGATTAGCTCAAAGCCTACGAAGTCAATAACGTTTTTATTTGAAGCGTGGGTGTATCTTATCCATTCATTTACAATAATATATTATTATTTAAAAAACCGTGGCAGTCAAAACGTTGCGAACAACTGCAGCAAGGCATTTAATTTTTTTCCCAAGGAATAACGAATGTGACACTTTAATTTAAAAACAATCATACATGTATTGAACGAATAGGTTTGTCTTAAAGGGTTCGTGCCAACTACCAGGTTGGTATCTACAATATAATATATAATACAAGGCGTTGATAGTAAGTAAGATGTGACAATCTATTTTGTCACGCAACTATAGAGCCTGTATTTGAATTCTACAAAAACCATTCTTGAATTTGATAAATTAGTTTACAATAAAAAATTCATGCATATATTCGATATATCGGAACCACAGTGCCCTCAATATTGATGACTTAGGCAAAATCATTTAAAATGAATGGAAGCTTCCTGTTTTTCTCCAGAAGTACTACGCACCCACAAAAGATGTTTCACGTATGTTATTCATAGGCTATTCGACTGCCAGCTTTCTGGCTGCAAGGATCAATATTTATAAATCATAAAGCCTGTGCAAAGTAAGGAAGCAACGTAAAATGAATAGTTTATCATTGGTTAGAACCTCCTAGTCTAGTCAACAACATTGTTTTCTAGTTTTGTGCTTTTGGTTAGCAACTTACTAACAATATTGATGCACATTAATGGGAGTTATTAGCTTCCAGGTTATGCTGGTTCATCGTTAATTTAATGGAAAGTGTGGTTTCGGCGTGTCGGATGGCATCCTCATCAGGTGCTGGAAGCTAAGAACTCCCATTAATGTGCATCAATAGTGTTAGTAAGTTGCTAACCAAAAGCACAAAACTAGAAAACAATGTTGTTGACTAGACTAGGAGGTTCTAACCAATGATAAACTAAACTTAGCAAAGTAGCTATATACGAACCCATTGACGGTCGTTATAATTCGCAGATGTAAATTATAAAAATGGTTGAAATATAACGAAGCTTAATCCACCAACAAGCTAACCGTGGTAGTGCTGTTTCGTGACGGATTGCTTATGACAGCACCTGATGAGGATGCCATTCGACACGCCGAAACCACACTTTCCATTAAAGTAAAATGAATATTTTGTGCGTCATCTTTGGGGATCACCTGATATGGCTCTATCGGTAGCCTTCATATAAACTATTGAAAACCAGAAACACTCATCCAAATTCATGCCAGTGAAATTTCCTGGATCAAGAATTAAAATACTTCCAAATAATTACTAAATACAATACAATACAATACAAATTTTAGTGCGTAGGATTATTTTTTGCATTTAAGAGAGACAGGGTTTATTTCTACGGGTCTTTGCGGACATTCCGCGCAAGTACTCAATGCAGGCTTAGAGTCCTTACTTGTTTTGTGTGTAAATGTTGAAGCACAAAACATGAAATGCTATCGGATGGAACAAAAAATTTCAAGAGCTAAAAATTCTCAGTGTCTCTAATTTAATTACAAACAAACTTATATACACATAGTTTAAGTTTTGTGACCAGTTTAGCAGTGACCTTAACCTCAGGTTTCTGGGGTCACAACTCAAGTCCTCTGGGCACCATATTAAAAGGAGGAAAAAGTGGGATACCCCATATTACGTAAAACATAGCTCTCACAAAAAATTGGGTATGATAAACTTGTGTAAAATTGAATTTACAGCAACTTGTGCATACATTACTTTCACGTGGTATCAATAACAAAAAATAAAGTTACAGGCCATCGCAAAAAATACACCCAAAAAGGGGGGTCCATCTTCAGGCGCTTTTGTTTTAACTTGCACTGCGAAACAGATTTAAATTTAACTGAAGCAAGTTTTATCACAATCCGTTTGAGGTATTGTTTGTTTCAATCACTCTACACTGGCGGGATTTGTTGTATTCCGAAGGAAGATAAGTCACGTAAAAAATACATTTTTAAGCAAAATAATCGGTGTACGATTGTAAGCTCCCTAGTGCAAAAACTCACGGAGCATTTTTGTAGATAGGCAGGACTCTATAGCAAAGTGGTGTGGGTTTAACTATCAGCTTAATTTCAAATTTCTTGGGTGTCAGCTGCAATTCTCTGGGAGTCATTGCTACGTTCGCCATGCAACGTGGTCGTTCAGCATCCAAACGGATGCATCAGATCTGGGACTGGGCGCGGTGCTTAGCCAGACTCACCCGGATGGTGAGAAAGTGATCTGCTTTGTAAACCGGTCGCTAAGCAGGACGGAGAGGAATTACTCTACTACCGAAAAGGAGTGTCTGGCGGTTTTGTGGGCGGTGAAAAAACTGCGCCCTTACGTGGAAGGTACGCATTTCACCGTGGTGACCGACCACCATTCACTCGTGTGGTTGAACAATTTGAAGAACCCAACAGGCCGCCTGGCAAGATGGGCAGTTCGACTACAGCAATACGACTTTGACATCGTACACCAGAAAGGCAAGGAGCACCTGGTGCCCGATGCGCTGTCTCGAGGGGTTCCAGAGGTAGCCTCGGTAGAAGTGGAAGCAGGGAAATGGTACCAGCGGATGAAGAAAACGGTGACGGAAAACCCGGAGAAATACGCGGATTGGAGGTTGGAAGAGGATGAAATCTGGAAGAACACGCCCGGACGATACCCAGAGTTGGAAACTCAGGTGTGGAAACGTGTACTACCCGTGGGGGAACGAGGCAGGGCACTTATGCAGGGTCACGATGACCCAAAGGCGGGGCACATGGGTGTGAAACGGACGCTGGATCGTGTGACACAGCGCTTTTACTGGGGAGGGATGAGGACAGACATCGGGAAGTATGTCGAAAAGTGCAAGGTATGCCAGGCAGTCAAGGTTGAACACCGGGCACCCCGAGGTTCGATGGTATCTCGAACGGGGCAGGCCAAACACCCGTGCGAGATAATCGGTGTTGATTTGATAGGCCCTCTACCACGCTCGACTCGTGGGAACTGCTATATCCTCAGCGTGGTGGACTATTACACCAAATTTGCCATGATCTTTCCTCTTTGAACAGCCAAGGTACCTGAAGTGGTGCGTAACTTGGAGGAATACGTCTTCATGCTGCTGGGAGTTCCGGCAGTGATCATTTGCGACAACGGGGTACAGTTTCGTTCCAAGATCTTCGAAAACTTGGCACATAAGTTTGGAACGCGGGTGCAATACACTGCATTTTACCACCCACAGGTCAACCCAGCAGAGCGCGTCAACCAAAACATCAAGCGGATGCTGCGCTCCTATGTGGACGACAATCACCGCAGGTGGGACAACGATCTCGCCCAGATAGGTTGTGCGCTTCGAACATACACGCATGAAGCGATGGGCGTAACTCCGTACTTCCTCAACTTCGGAAGGGAGATGGTGGCCTTCCACGGAGAACCCATGCCTCCAAATGGGGACCAATGGGATCTTCATCCTAAGGACCGGGCCGAAACGCTGAACAGGATTCGCAAGGAAGTAGCTGCTCGTTTAAGCAAGGCAGCGGAAATTGCACAGACCCGGTATAACCTCCGGAAGCGAGAAGAATCCTTCTATCCAAATGACCTGGTGTAGAGAAGGAACTTTGTCCTTTCAGATGCGACCCAGTACTTTTCCGCAAACGTGGCACCCGAATATATAGGGCCTTTTATAGTGAAGGAGAAGGTGTCTGCGGCCACCCAGAGCTTAGTGGACGAGAAGAACAAAGACAACGGCGTAAGGCATGCCAAAGACCTGAAGCCCTACAACGACTAGCCATTCGACCAAGTATAGACTGGTACAGGCTACACCGGTCCGGGACTTCGTCCCCTCCCCACGATCCTTTCATTTCCTGCGTTCCTGCTCCTATGATATTGACGCGTATTCCCACCTCTCTATAGACTTTTCCTTTTTTCTTCCGTTCCCCGTTCTTCTTTTCCCCCCATACCCTTCCATTCTTTAAGCCATGTAGTGCGGTCACTTTTTTGAGATAGTTCGGTTGTGGGATAGTGTAGTGATAAGTTCGTTGGGCTAGTGGGTTGGTTTGTGAGTGCGAGTACGGGACCGATGCGGAGTGTTCGATCTACAGTGAGTGCGACGTCGGGAGGTAAAGTGTTAACCGTGAACACGCTGAAGGCCGTGTCAGATCGCTCGGTGGCTTGTCAAGGGGTGTCCGCGTGTCGAATGTTACCGTCCCGCCTATCATTGTTTGGAGTGGATTTTGAGAAAATTCACTTGAAGAAGGGGAGTAATGTTACGTTCGCGACGCAACGTGGTCGTGGAAGTGTGGAAAATGTAACAGGGCAGGAGACGAAAAATGTCGAATAGGAATGGAAGAGACTTAATATAGCATGTAAACGCAACTCACAAAGCACACCATGAGAAAAGTACCGAACGACTTTAATGCAAGAGGAGGAAAAGGGAGCATGTGAATAGTAAGAAGGTAGAAGATTATGAGAGAACAACGTCAAAACTTTCGTAGGGAAAAATAGACTGTATTTTACAAATAAAAACAAACATATGACCAAATACGTTGAATGCTGGTGAATCGTTTCATGAACGGATGGTATAATTTTTCCTCGGAACAGGAAATATGGCTGGCAAGAGGTAGTATTACTCGTCACCACAAGCAAGATAAACTTGGACCAAATTTATCTACACCCAACTTTTAAACAGTGGTAAAGTGATGACAGGGGGGTGTATCTCCTAAAAAATCGTAACTCGGGTAAGGCATCTAATTCAAGTTGCTAGTCACCATTATCATGATGAATTTAATAATGTGGTATTGTATATTGATGATCAATTTGTATGGCAACACGGCATTCTACCCATACTGAAAGGAATACTGGTTACTGAATATTTGCCTGATATTGTTAGAATGCTCTAATGAAATATGTATTGACATACTTAGCAACACTTTCTATTTAATTTAGAAGATAAGGAATTTATTGAAGAAAAATTAAATTAGCTAATGTGTAATTAGATTCAGCGGATATGTTTTTGTTATCACACAACTTTTGCAAGTTTTGAGGATAAGGATAGGTTAGCACTTCTCTGTCATCTTCCGCAATAAGCTAAATCTACTGTATTCAAAAACAAATTCGAAAATCGTAAATCTCTAGCAATTTCAACGAGGTCATCGAATCGTTTAGATATTACATGTATCACAAATTTTGCTTAAACTAAAATTGAAATTAAATAATTAAACTGACTCAAAATATCTTTTCCTTCCAGAACTCACAGCCAGCAACATGTTTCCTAGGACGGCTCTGATTGCGTTGGTCAGCATATTGCCATATTTGACTGCTTTTAAATATACTGTATATCCTAAGAGGACATTCAACGAACATGGAAACAACTTTATTGGAAACGATCGCGCTGATGTGTATTCAAGCAAATTAGGATTTGTCGAACCAAGCCAACTGCAGCATTCTACTAACTCTATACCGGGCGTGCCTTTGCCTCTTTACTTCCTCAACAACAAGAAAAAACACAATCGAAAAATGAGCAGCAAGAAGAAGGTGAAGGAGTCCAGCATCTACTACATTCGGCTGCCACCAACTCCGTATATGATGGTTCCAGGATTAGGATTTATTTCACAACCGCCTAGTATCACCCCTCTACTGGAGGCTGTTCCTTCGCCGGTGTCTCGACCGATGGACTTCAATGACGAAAGCTTTGTTAGTGACGATGCTTATGATAACTATTTGGCGAATAGGAAGCCGATCATGAAGAAGAAGACGCGGAAAAACTCCAGGATCGAGAGATTGAATGGTATTTTCTACTTCAACGGACGGCCCGAAAAGGTGTTAATAATGCCAGCGCAGGAGTCGTTTTTGTAATCAATTGTACTATTAATCTAATTTAGGATCTATATGAATAAGTAATATCTATTGAAAATAAATTATTTTTCGTAATTGAAATATTGGCGCAAACATTTTGTGACAATTCGCCTCTTCTATTTTCGAACAGCATTTCAACTAGAGCAACTATAAGAACAGTAAAAATTTAATAGTCACCAAAAGTAAATTGCAGTCATTTAAGTCCAACTATCTATCGATTCCTTCTCTCACTTTTTTCATTTCTGAACTTTCTGCCCTTACATCTTTATCATTTTAAAAAAAGGTAAAAAATTTCGAGATTTGGCATGAAGTACTATAAACCAACCTTTTTCTTTGAAAGTCATAGCCATGTGAAATCTAACTAGGTCTTTAGTCTGACAAAATTAATTTGATTCTTGGAACGGTTAACCGGTGAAAGTGAATTTTAATACTCGCCTAAAAGGATTCTCGTAGATCTCTATATATACGTCTGAGAATAATGTTGGCATTGAAACAACGAACTATTTCAAGCAGATTATACATGATTGCTATCCATTGCTAAATTCATTTTCAAAATAGATGCGACCGCGAGAGAAAGCATGTCCTACTAAATATAATCATAGGATAAGAATACCCGCTCTAGCTTAGAATATTTTACCTGTGAAAGCTAAATCATAAGGACTAAATTATCATCATAATACCGAACGCCATCGCATTTAGCAGGTAAAAGTATACAACTTACAATACATTGGCATATTGAGTTTAGCCATAAGGCAATGAAAAATCAGGATTAGCTCAAAGCCTACGAAGTCAATAACGTTTTTATTTGAAGCGTGGGTGTATCTTATCCATTCATTTACAATAATATATTATTATTTAAAAAACCGTGGCAGTCAAAACGTTGCGAACAACTGCAGCAAGGCATTTAATTTTTTTCCCAAGGAATAACGAATGTGACACTTTAATTTAAAAACAATCATACATGTATTGAACGAATAGGTTTGTCTTAAAGGGTTCGTGCCAACTACCAGGTTGGTATCTACAATATAATATATAATACAAGGCGTTGATAGTAAGTAAGATGTGACAATCTATTTTGTCACGCAACTATAGAGCCTGTATTTGAATTCTACAAAAACCATTCTTGAATTTGATAAATTAGTTTACAATAAAAAATTCATGCATATATTCGATATATCGGAACCACAGTGCCCTCAATATTGATGACTTAGGCAAAATCATTTAAAATGAATGGAAGCTTCCTGTTTTTCTCCAGAAGTACTACGCACCCACAAAAGATGTTTCACGTATGTTATTCATAGGCTATTCGACTGCCAGCTTTCTGGCTGCAAGGATCAATATTTATAAATCATAAAGCCTGTGCAAAGTAAGGAAGCAACGTAAAATGAATAGTTTATCATTGGTTAGAACCTCCTAGTCTAGTCAACAACATTGTTTTCTAGTTTTGTGCTTTTGGTTAGCAACTTACTAACAATATTGATGCACATTAATGGGAGTTATTATTTATTTACACCAAACAAGGCATCAAGTAAACAATACAAAATACATAAATAATTAATAAGTTAAAGTAAAGTAACTTAGTCTAATTAAAACTTAATCAGGCTTAGTTGGGGAGTGCGTGGTTATGATGACAATAGGGCCTTTGTCAGGTTACGTTTAAAGGACGATTTAGGGATACCCGGAGAATAGTGGTTACTAATTGTGTTGAATATTCTGCAACATCTATTTATCGGTTCATTATGACCATAGGCCGTGTGATGCCGATATTCTTTAAGCAGGGTTGTGTGTCGAGTACGTCGTTGTTGGTCATTAAATTTTATCCTATCAGCGAGGGCTACTATATTTACTGCGCCGCTGATAACGTCGAAGGTGAAACTGGCACTAATTAGTGTTCTTCTAGATGAAAGAGACATTAAGTTTAGAAGGTCTAGTCTATATTTGTAGGAAGGAAGACTATGAAAGACACTCGGGTTGTAGAGGTCCCTCAAGGCAAAAAGCAAGAATTGTTTCTGGATAGATTCAAGTCTGTCGCTTTGGAGCACAAAAACGGGGTTCCAAATTATGCAAGCATATTCGATCAAGGGCCGCACGAAGGTGGTGTATAAGGACTTGGTAACCCAAACGTTTTTGAATTCTTTGGCTCGTCTCTTAATGAAGCCAAGCTGTTTATTAGCCTTTGATAGGACTTTGTCATATTGCAGATTGAACCGCAATTGGTTGTCTAAGACTACGCCGAGGTCAACGACATGATCAGCCCTGTTTAAAACTATGTCGTTAAGGTAATAAGAATAGGTAGTAACTGCATTTTTACGAGAAAAGCTCAACACGTGGCATTTGCTGACATTGAGATAGAGCTTATTCTGACTACACCAGTGTGCAAGTGCATGAATCTTGGACTGGAGGAAGGCTGCATCCGATTGTGTTTTGATGCTGTAGTAAATTTTTAAGTCGTCAGCATAGAATAGGTGAGGTATGTTAGACAGTGTCGCAGATAGATCAGAAATGAATATATTAAACAACAGAGGGCCTAAATGACTGCCTTGTGGTACTCCGGAGGATGCAAAAACTCTTTTAGATAAGTGACCTTGGAATTTGACCATCTGAGTTCGGTCACAGAGATAGGATTGTAGCCAATTGAGTAGGGAACCAGATACTCCAAAATTACGTACTTTACGTATTAGGGTTTGATGATCAACCCGGTCAAAAGCCTTACTAAAGTCTGTATAGACCGCGTCAACTTGGTTTCCCTTTTCCATTTCACAGAGGACGTCAGAAACTAGGATCATGAGATTAGTGGAAGTCGACCTGCCTTTACGAAATCCATGCTGCTGTTCGTTAAGGAGAGGGTCTATGATGGGAGTGAGAATATCGCAAACTAGCTTCTCAAAGAGTTTGGGGATGACTGACAAAATAGCGATCCCTCGGTAGTTATCAACAGATCGCTTATCACCACTTTTATGAATAGGTATAAGATGCGAGGATTTCCAGGAGGACGGAAAGACACCTAGAGACAGAGATCTATTGAAAATGAGGTGCAAAGGAGTGACAAGTTGGTCTATGCAACGAACCAAGAAACCAGGAGGAAGTAAGTCTGGGCCGGGTCCTTTGTTCACTTTTAGCTCGTAAACAGCATTAATAATTGCCTCTTGTGACAAGACTATACTGTCGATGAGGGGCGTTGTGTTAGCTCCAATCGACGGTGTTGTTGACGAGACTATAGGCGGGCAGAAGGTCTCCTGAAAATGATCGGCAAATAGGTTGCAAGTTTCAAGTGGAGAGGAGGATACAACATTCCCTTTGAACAAAGAAACGGGATAGCCTGTCATTTTACGTTTTGTATTAACGAAATCAAAGAATTTTTTCGGATCATTTATAATGCTTTCACCAATTACGTTGACGTAAACATCGTACGCTTGTCGGGATTTAGTGGAGAATTCATTCGATAGCTTATCGTGCATTTTCTTTAGATCCTCGTCGACGAAAATTCCATTTTTTATTTTCCTATATAGTCTGTTTCTTTGGTTTCTTAAGTGCCTTAAATCATGATCAAGCCAGGGTTCTGAAAGTTTGCTCCGTTTCTTTATCTTTGGTACAAATTTATTAATAGCATGAAAGATTAGCGTATAAAAAGAAGTTATAGATTCATCTAAATCTAACGACGAAAAGAAACTCGGCCAATGTATGGTATCGAGAAATTTTTTAATGCTAATATAGTCAGCATTTAAGAAATCATATACAATTTCATTATTGTACGATTGGGTAAAGGGTACATTCGCAGTGGATAGTTCAACCGTCAAAGCTGAGTGATGGAGAGTGTTGGAGAAAAGATTCTCGGTGTCAATGGTTTGGCTAACCACCGCTTCGTCATAAAAGTTGGTGAAAATCAGATCTAACCATTTGCCATTTTGGTTAGGAGTCGAAATAACTTGCTGCAAATCATTGCCATAAAACACACTGATGAGATTAAAGTCAATGTCGCCAAGAATGTTGACTGGGAGGAGGTGACTATCATTGTCATCGGTTATAAAGCCAATATTCGGGCGATTGAAGTCACCAAATATGATAATTTTATCATCCACATTCAATGAATCAATGACAGAAGATATTACGTCGCTCAAATCATTATAAGTAGTATCTTCGGAGTGTGGGGGCACATAAATAACACCGATGTAGAGGAAATGTTTTTCTAATAAAACTCTGATAAATATATGTTCAAATGATTTATGGGACACGGTTGTAACAAGTTCACTCGACAGGGAGTTGTGAATTGCGGTAAGAACACCACCTCCCCTTGAGACACCAGTATGAAGATAATCACGATCAGCTCTATAGATTGTCCAATTGTTGTCAAGTATTTCTTCGTTTTTGTACGAGTCGTTCAACCAAGTCTCTGTTATAGTGAGTATATTGAAATGGCAAGATTTGGCGTCAATATAAAGTCTATTTAATTTGCCCCTCATACCACTGCAGTTATGGTAGAGAAATCTTAAGATTTTAGACGTGTCTTTCGTATTAGGAATAAAATTTCTTATGGTCTTCCCGTGATTTTTGTAAGAGAGAGATATACTTAGAGCTGACATAGGAGCTATAAGTTTCAAGATCACGTTTGACTTGATCAGGGGACATACCGAGTTCTTCATGATATCGATTAAAAAAGAGACGTAAAGAATCAAGGTCAGTAGGGAGACCTTCTTGTTGGATCATGACCTTGAGATTGGTTTTCGTTTTCCCCTCAAAGCAGGTAGTTTCCGGTGCGTTATGCATGTATGCAAGGAAAAGGCGGACATTGTCGTAAATTTTATGGTCTCTTAACCGAGATAAAAGATATCTATATAGCTTCCAGGTTATGCTGGTTCATCGTTAATTTAATGGAAAGTGTGGTTTCGGCGTGTCGGATGGCATCCTCATCAGGTGCTGGAAGCTAAGAACTCCCATTAATGTGCATCAATAGTGTTAGTAAGTTGCTAACCAAAAGCACAAAACTAGAAAACAATGTTGTTGACTAGACTAGGAGGTTCTAACCAATGATAAACTAAACTTAGCAAAGTAGCTATATACGAACCCATTGACGGTCGTTATAATTCGCAGATGTAAATTATAAAAATGGTTGAAATATAACGAAGCTTAATCCACCAACAAGCTAACCGTGGTAGTGCTGTTTCGTGACGGATTGCTTATGACAGCACCTGATGAGGATGCCATTCGACACGCCGAAACCACACTTTCCATTAAAGTAAAATGAATATTTTGTGCGTCATCTTTGGGGATCACCTGATATGGCTCTATCGGTAGCCTTCATATAAACTATTGAAAACCAGAAACACTCATCCAAATTCATGCCAGTGAAATTTCCTGGATCAAGAATTAAAATACTTCCAAATAATTACTAAATACAATACAATACAATACAAATTTTAGTGCGTAGGATTATTTTTTGCATTTAAGAGAGACAGGGTTTATTTCTACGGGTCTTTGCGGACATTCCGCGCAAGTACTCAATGCAGGCTTAGAGTCCTTACTTGTTTTGTGTGTAAATGTTGAAGCACAAAACATGAAATGCTATCGGATGGAACAAAAAATTTCAAGAGCTAAAAATTCTCAGTGTCTCTAATTTAATTACAAACAAACTTATATACACATAGTTTAAGTTTTGTGACCAGTTTAGCAGTGACCTTAACCTCAGGTTTCTGGGGTCACAACTCAAGTCCTCTGGGCACCATATTAAAAGGAGGAAAAAGTGGGATACCCCATATTACGTAAAACATAGCTCTCACAAAAAATTGGGTATGATAAACTTGTGTAAAATTGAATTTACAGCAACTTGTGCATACATTACTTTCACGTGGTATCAATAACAAAAAATAAAGTTACAGGCCATCGCAAAAAAATACACCCAAAAAGGGGGGTCCATCTTCAGGCGCTTTTGTTTTAACTTGCACTGCGAAACAGATTTAAATTTAACTGAAGCAAGTTTTATCACAATCCGTTTGAGGTATTGTTTGTTTCAATCACTCTACACTGGCGGGATTTGTTGTATTCCGAAAGAAGATAAGTCACGTAAAAAATACATTTTTAAGCAAAATAATCGGTGTACGATTGTAAGCTCCCTAGTGCAAAAACTCACGGAGCATTTTTGTAGATAGGCAGGACTCTATAGCAAAGTGGTGTGGGTTTAACTATCAGCTTAATTTCAAATTTCTTGGGTGTCAGCTGCAATTCTCTGGGAGTCATTGCTACGTTCGCCATGCAACGTGGTCGTTCAGCATCCAAACGGATGCATCAGATCTGGGACTGGGCGCGGTGCTTAGCCAGACTCACCCGGATGGTGAGAAAGTGATCTGCTTTGTAAACCGGTCGCTAAGCAGGACGGAGAGGAATTACTCTACTACCGAAAAGGAGTGTCTGGCGGTTTTGTGGGCGGTGAAAAAACTGCGCCCTTACGTGGAAGGTACGCATTTCACCGTGGTGACCGACCACCATTCACTCGTGTGGTTGAACAATTTGAAGAACCCAACAGGCCGCCTGGCAAGATGGGCAGTTCGACTACAGCAATACGACTTTGACATCGTACACCAGAAAGGCAAGGAGCACCTGGTGCCCGATGCGCTGTCTCGAGGGGTTCCAGAGGTAGCCTCGGTAGAAGTGGAAGCAGGGAAATGGTACCAGCGGATGAAGAAAACGGTGACGGAAAACCCGGAGAAATACGCGGATTGGAGGTTGGAAGAGGATGAAATCTGGAAGAACACGCCCGGACGATACCCAGAGTTGGAAACTCAGGTGTGGAAACGTGTACTACCCGTGGGGGAACGAGGCAGGGCACTTATGCAGGGTCACGATGACCCAAAGGCGGGGCACATGGGTGTGAAACGGACGCTGGATCGTGTGACACAGCGCTTTTACTGGGGAGGGATGAGGACAGACATCGGGAAGTATGTCGAAAAGTGCAAGGTATGCCAGGCAGTCAAGGTTGAACACCGGGCACCCCGAGGTTCGATGGTATCTCGAACGGGGCAGGCCAAACACCCGTGCGAGATAATCGGTGTTGATTTGATAGGCCCTCTACCACGCTCGACTCGTGGGAACTGCTATATCCTCAGCGTGGTGGACTATTACACCAAATTTGCCATGATCTTTCCTCTTTGAACAGCCAAGGTACCTGAAGTGGTGCGTAACTTGGAGGAATACGTCTTCATGCTGCTGGGAGTTCCGGCAGTGATCATTTGCGACAACGGGGTACAGTTTCGTTCCAAGATCTTCGAAAACTTGGCACATAAGTTTGGAACGCGGGTGCAATACACTGCATTTTACCACCCACAGGTCAACCCAGCAGAGCGCGTCAACCAAAACATCAAGCGGATGCTGCGCTCCTATGTGGACGACAATCACCGCAGGTGGGACAACGATCTCGCCCAGATAGGTTGTGCGCTTCGAACATACACGCATGAAGCGATGGGCGTAACTCCGTACTTCCTCAACTTCGGAAGGGAGATGGTGGCCTTCCACGGAGAACCCATGCCTCCAAATGGGGACCAATGGGATCTTCATCCTAAGGACCGGGCCGAAGCGCTGAACAGGATTCGCAAGGAAGTAGCTGCTCGTTTAAGCAAGGCAGCGGAAATTGCACAGACCCGGTATAACCTCCGGAAGCGAGAAGAATCCTTCTATCCAAATGACCTGGTGTAGAGAAGGAACTTTGTCCTTTCAGATGCGACCCAGTACTTTTCCGCAAATGTGGCACCCGAATATATAGGGCCTTTTATAGTGAAGGAGAAGGTGTCTGCGGCCACCCAGAGCTTAGTGGACGAGAAGAACAAAGACAACGGCGTAAGGCATGCCAAAGACCTGAAGCCCTACAACGACTAGCCATTCGACCAAGTATAGACTGGTACAGGCTACACCGGTCCGGGACTTCGTCCCCTCCCCACGATCCTTTCATTTCCTGCGTTCCTGCTCCTATGATATTGACGCGTATTCCCACCTCTCTATAGACTTTTCCTTTTTTCTTCCGTTCCCCGTTCTTCTTTTCCCCCCATACCCTTCCATTCTTTAAGCCATGTAGTGCGGTCACTTTTTTGAGATAGTTCGGTTGTGGGATAGTGTAGTGATAAGTTCGTTGGGCTAGTGGGTTGGTTTGTGAGTGCGAGTACGGGACCGATGCGGAGTGTTCGATCTACCGTGAGTGCGACGTCGGGAGGTAAAGTGTTAACCGTGAACACGCTGAAGGCCGTGTCAGATCGCTCGGTGGCTTGTCAAGGGGTGTCCGCGTGTCGAATGTTACCGTCCCGCCTATCATTGTTTGGAGTGGATTTTGAGAAAATTCACTTGAAGAAGGGGAGTAATGTTACGTTCGCGACGCAACGTGGTCGACCCACAACCCAGAAGGGCAAAATGGGGGTCTGCCCTGTTCTTGAAAACCCCAAACCGTGCGGGTAAACGCTGTTTTTAAAGAATTGACAAATAATGTTATATTCGCCACTTCACGCAATCAAGCAAATTAATGAATTATAGTGTTATTATTGAATTATATTGTTACTAATGCATTATATGGTAAGGAGTAGAAGTTGAATTATACAAATGTAGAGGAGATGTAGGTATGTAAGAATATTAGATTAGATAACTAAGTAGGTAATAAGTTTGTTATGGAGAGTGTTCCTGACAACGTCACAGACAGATGACGGCAACAAACACCGATCACTAAATCGCTGCAACAGATCCAAACACAGGCTCCGCCCGCTCTACGATGCGCCCAATGGAGTCCCCTATGTGCCAGTGATACCCACAACCATTGGTAATTGTATTTCACCATGGTTAACGACCGCCACGAGTATTTCACCAGACAGGCAGCAGTCACAGCATTTCCCCCCGCATGGAAACACAACGTCTGACCAAATCAGTTCAAAAGTTCGGAAAAATGCGATGAGGTCAACTGCCCAGCTGAGTGGGTATTGACCGCCGACGTGAAAAAAACGGGACCGGGAAATCCCATATATAGGACCGAATGGACAGCTGACGGGGCTTTTTACTGTGCGAAGTTCCAAGACGGGTGCGTCTTGGGTGTCGTCCTTCGCTTGTCGGTACGGAGTTTCAGCGGTGGGCATTTTTCGAGTTCTTCGGGTAATAATAGCGCGGTGTGTGCTGTCGAGGACGCGCAAATCGTACAGTGGAAATCGTTAGACATTAATCCCCCAGTGTTGGTTATGAACATGTATAGAGAAAGTGAAGTCAAGTGCTGATACCGAGAAACGGAATTTTGTAAAACATTTAGACGAAGTGAACTGTTCAGGAATTGATCCCCAGCTATCTGAAAAAAGACTAAGTGCCAGCAGAGCACTCAGATAGTATCAGTGAAAGAGACTTTCCTGTAAAATTGTGTGTACGCGTGTCTCCGACAGCAGACGAGCAGCCAGCAAGGAGTCAGGAAGCAGTCGACGCAGTAGGATAAGGAACAAATTGTAAGTAGATTTAATGGTATAGAGTTAGGATTTAGATATGTTTTAGCAGGAAATAAATAAGCTCAGTGAATGATCAAATTGTGTTATTGAGTGAAGTGGTGACGCGGAATTGCGTTCCCGGCTTTGTGTTATCTTTCTTCCAGATTCCCTTGTTGGTGGTTTTGGGTCGTCGCGGACCCTATTCCCGTTTCAGGGTTCGCAGACAGGGCAGTCCCGGCGCAGAAACGGGTGGCGCCCTTTTTAAAATACATTTTACCACACCCCTCTTCGCGGGTGAAGCCGGGTGGGATTGCCCAAATCGTGGCCAAGGTCGGCAGCGGTGTAGTGGAAACGTTGCGCAAATTATAGCCGTAACATCATCCTCAAAAGATGAAAAAGTGAGACACACTTACATTTCGGAAGTCACGGCTCCTGCCAAAAAGTAATGTAAAGGGTGATCCAGAAAGAATTCACTATTGTGAACCCATTATTAATGTTATTATTGTTCAGGGGGGTTTTGGCAGTGGATCATGAAAATTAACCTCGTCATTTTCCAAGACATTTTCTGAGAAAGATATTGTACACATGCAGCTGTTGGAGTTTGATATTCATTATCTAAGTTTACTTCGTCTAATCAGTGGGTAGTTATGTCTTGATTTGAACAAATTTCACCACAATAATGCAAACAAACTGAGGAGCAGTTAAGTCCTGCCTTTTGATATCCGTAAACTGAGTCACATTTTGATTTGCAAATGCCAAATATTGAATTTAGCTGCTGTGGGGGAAAGCAGATGGTTTCCTTCTTTGCACACGTGTAAACCCCAGGAACAATCTTTGAATATTCCGAGCCACGTTTAAGCTTGATGATATACCCGAAGGTGAATCCTGAACAATCCACCAATTGCTCAGGGTTTTTAACTTCCCAGTATATGGGAAGTTCTTGTAATCGCCTCGAAAATCGAAATTGAAATTTTCAACATATCTTTACGTTTTGAGGTCTTACGAGTATATTTTAAGTGTTTCTAGACAGAAGTATGTATGTGTGTGTGTGTATGTACATACGTACGTGCGTTCGCGGACAGTTTTTCTACGAGCATAACTCACGTGAACAAAGTCATATCGACTTCGTTAAGGTGTCAATCGAAGCGTCTTTGCAATCTTAAGAGCTGATTAGTTTTTGAGACACTTCGCTCCCCTTGAAGGTCAAACCTGTTATGCGCTTTATATCGCGAACCAAACGTATGATTTGCTTCATCAAGATGTCAATCGACGCGTATTAACATTTTCGTGATTCTCTCAAATTTTTAAAAACATCGCACTTTTTTTCAAAGAATTAAAAAACCGCTCCAACGATTTTTTTAAAAATTTGGTAGAATCACGAAAATGTTAATACGCGTCGATTGACACCTTGATGAAGCAAATCGTACGTGTAGTTCGCGAGATATAGCGCATGACAGGGTTGACCTTCTAGGGGTGAAAACAGCAAACCCCCCGAGCGAAGGGTCCTAAAAACTAATCAGCTCTTAAGATTGCAAAGACGCTTCGATTGACACCTTAACGAAGTCGATAGGACTTTGTTTACGTGAGTTATGCTCGTAGAAAAAAGTGTCCGCGAAAGTACATACGTGCGTACGTACATACATACACATACATCTCCCTTTCTAAAAACACTTTATATATACTCTATAGACCTCAAAACGTAAAAAAATGTTGAAAATTTCAATTTCGTTTTTCGAGGCGATTACAAGAACTTCCCATATACTGGGAAGTTAACAAGAACTTCCCATATACTGGGAAGTTAATAACTCGGGAGCTGCAGCCCTTGCAGCCTTTTACCTTAGTGGCTATTTGCTCATCGACGTTTGTATTTCAGCAATTTCGCCATTTTACCTTAGAAAGACTTATAATCATTTCAAATTGTGCAGTTGAGCTTTAAATAACATATTGTATGTAGGAAAAATGTCTGAGTTTATGTGAAATACAGAAAAAATCTTACATAAGATAGGAAAGATGCAATTCCAATCAACCCATTCAATGAATGAGCCGCTTCATGTTTACTGTTGGTGGTGTTTATATGAATGATTTCTAAACGAATGAAAAAAACTGGAATTTTTCCGTGATGAAACATTTTTAAAACATGTAATTTTATGAAGAATTGATTTGCAGATGTGTAGAGTATATCGATTTTTTTTAAATAAAATAATTTATTTGTCTGGCAGTTTTCAATAAATTAAAAGACAACTACACTGAATTTATTTCACATTGTCCTGAATCGATACCAAAGCCATGTCATTAGAGTATTTTATATTAGGTACCTTTATTCGTATAAACCCCTATCCACTACAAATATTATTTGTTTCAAGTTTTTATGCCAAAATGTGATAGTTCTTCGAACATCTGATATTTCAGTGTGTTGTTCGCCAAATCTACAAGTCTGATTGGAAAAATATTTGAGATTTCGTTGAACATTTTTGCATATTTTTTATTAAGATTAAAAAACGTAAGTATTAAAAGTGTTGAAACTCTGTTCTAAAACACTTTGATAAGAAGCACAACTACACCGCTACCGTAAATGAAAATTATATCATTGGTATCAACCCTTTATTCATAATGACTATTATTTGTTTATAAAATAGTCGTATCGACATACATAGTTGATGTGTCAATAGAAGCGTCTTTGCAGTTTTATGAGCTGATTAGTATTTGGGAAGCTTCGGTCGGGTGGTTTTTAGGTTTTGACTCCTCCAAGTCCACTTCTGTCATGAACTGTATCTCGCAAATCAAGTATTATTAAAAAATATTATTATTTTTCTGATTCTATCAAATTTTGAAAAAGAAATTGATGGAACCTTTTTTAATTTAATAAAAAAGTAATTTAGGGTTTTTTCATAAAAATATTTTTTTTACCTGATTAGCACAACACAGCAATCAATATATATTCTAAACAGTTTTTGTAACAGTAACTTTTTATGATTACAAAAAAATTGAAGTCACTATGTAAATAGGGTTCATACGAATAATTTTCCCTGATGTCTTTTATTAACTTCCCAGTTCCCTATGGGAAGTTATTTTAATGGGGTCGATTTGCGAATCCCAAGTTTTCACATATCTCCACGATTTAGGGTCTCTAGAATCCAAATCCATCGTTTTTAGAGAGATGTCTGTGAGTGTGTATGTACGTATGTGCGTATGTGCGGATGTGCGTATGTGCGTATGTGCGGATGTGCGTATGTGCGTATGTACGTATGTGCGTTCGGAATAATTTTTCGTCTCGATTATCTCAAGAACCACAAATCGGATTGACGTGAGACCGGTTTTAAACGAAGCGTAATTACGTAACTTAAAACTGACTGACTTTTCAGCAAAATCGGTTGGGCCGTTTTTTATTTAGGATGAAAAAACTGAAAAAACGACTAAAAATTGCTTATTTTTAAACTGTTGATACGCACTTTTAATTCGTGCAGATACCAAATACCTTCATAGTAATGTTGTTATTATTGTTCGTTTTAGCAAAATTGTGATAAAATTTGTAAAAATTGTTATTTAAAAAAAAATCAATATTAATTTATAAAAGTCCAAACTTATATCATCAGGCTTGGGTGAATGGGAGTAGAAACGCAATTGCAGTTAATAATTGGATATTGTTATAAATAATTTAATATTGTTAAAAACAAGCAAATAATATTAGCTATAATTTGATATTGTAAGTCAATGATAATTATTCAGTAACGGTCAAACATTTTTAATAACGAATGATTATTGTAAATAATAATTAAATACCCTCAATAAAAGTTGTGGATTCTGAGGCCGTGATGGAGAACGAGGTTGAGGACGAAGAGGAGGACAAGAAGGATGACGAGGAGGAAGAGGACGAGGTTGCCGAGGCTTTGGTAGAGGATGACCAGGTGGTGGAGACGTCTTCCTCTACCAAAGCTTTAGTGGTTAGATAAAAAATTGATAAAAATAATAAAAGTTATTATATTAATTTAGAATAATAATGCTTAATAATAGTAATTATTAATAAAAGTAATTGATAATAAAAGCAAATTATAGCTTTTTATTCACCCCACTGGGAAGTTAGTCGTGTGGGCCTCAAAGGTCGCACTTAGACCACATTTTATTTTTAATATATTGTTACTATTTCAATCAAAGTTTATTAATGTTTGCATAATTTGAGCATAATCTCAACAATTCACACAAACAATGAATACGTATAATGAATAAACGCGCGTCCATCAAATATGTAAGGGCCATGTGTTTATTTTTGAGTTTATTTATTATAAAGGTTCATAAGATTTCAGTTACTTCTGCCTTTATCTTAGGAAAAAATTCTATGTTTTCCATATAATAAGACATCGGTTCCTTACTTCGTTTCACGTTTCAAAATAAGAAATGATTATTAGTGTCCCAAGGTAAAATGTGAATATTTTCAAAATCATGTGTTTTAAAAAGTTTTCATCAATTGAAAGAATTGTAGCTTTTAATAATTTCTTAGATTAGTTTTTAAAGATTCGTAAGATTTAAATTAGTTTTTCCCTCATCTGTTGTAATATTTTATATTTTTTATGTACAATTAAACATTGATTATTTACAGCGTATTCAATGTTTTTCAAGGTTAACTACACAATAAGAAACAAGCCGCGAAGTGCGACCCTTGAGGTTCACACGGCCAACTTCCCAGTAATATCTAGATAAACATTAAAAATATTAAACAAAATAATAATTTTAAAAATATTACTACTTTAAATAATAATAATGAGAGGTATTCATAGCAGCAACAGGAATGAGTTGATATTAATCATATCATCTACGGAAGGTTTTTTTTGGACTTCCATAATTTAAGCAGTATTTTTATTAACACTAAAACATTGTTAAAACTATTAAAAATCTGCTCAAATTATGAAAATACTATAAAACTTCGATTGAATTTACAACAATTTCCTTAGAATAAAAGATATAAAGTAATGTCATTCGTATGAACCCTCTATACATAAAAACATTGAATGATTTTTTATTTTTTATTTAGTTTTTTTTTATAATCACGGACAATGGTTTTGCTGGTTTCTCTTCAAAAACTGATAAGAATGTATAAATTTCATAAACATTTATTACTGTGCTGTGCAAATCAAGTTAAAAAATTACTTTTTATGAAAAAACCTTAAAACCCTAAATGCCTAATTTTTTGCATTTTCTTCAATTAAATTAAAAAGCGGCTGAAACAATTTTTATGTAATGTTAAAAAAATTGCAACGATGTTAATACACGTCTATTGACACCTTAATGATGCAATTATTATATCTGGTTCGTGAGATATAGTGAATGATAAAAATGACCTTGAAAGTCATGATGACTTTTAATTATTTTTTATTTGTAATTAAATTTTTTACGTATTCATGAGAAAAAGTTTTGATGATGTTTCTACAAAAATTGTTTGGAGTATATAAATGTTATAAACACTGATTACTATATTTCGCAAATCAGGTTGTAAATTTATTGTTTACGAAAAAAATCTAATTTTTTGCACTTTATTCTCTTAAATTAAAAAACGGCTTCAACAGTTTTGATAAAAATTTGATAGATTCACGCAAATGTTGATACGCGTCGATTGACACCTTAACAATGCAAAACGTATGTTTGGTTCGCCAGATATAAAGCATGACAGAAATGGCTTTGAAGATCATGGTGACTGTTGATGATGTTTTATTTTTTATTTGATTTTCTTTGTAGTCATGAGTAAAAAACTTTGATGACATTTTCAATAAAACTAATTGGAGTATAAAAATTTTATAAATATTGATTACTGCGACTTGAAAAAAAAAATTAAAAATTTGATGTTTATGAAAACAACTCCAATTTTTAACTTCCCAGTATATGGGAAGTTCTTGTAATCGCCTCAAAAATCTAAATTGAAATTTTCAACTTTTCTTTACGTTTTGAGGTCAATAGAGTATATATAAAGTCTTTTTAGAAAGAAGTGTGTATGTGTGTGTGTGTGTGTGTATGTACGTACGTGCGTGCGTTCGCAGGCAGTTTTTCTACGAGCATAACTCACGTAAACAAAGTCATATGGACTTCGTTAAGGTGTCAATCGAAGCGTCTTTGCAATGTCAAGAGCTGATTAGTTTTTGGAAAACTTCGGTCGGGGGAGTTTGCTGTTTTCACCCCTTGAAGGTCAACCATGTTATGCGCTATAACTCACGAACCAAACATGCGATTTTCATTGCTAAAGTGTCAATCAACGCGTATTAACAATTCTATGAATCTTTAAAAAATTTAAAAAATCGTTGGAGCCGTTTTTTAATTTTTTAAAAAAAAGTGCAAAAAATTAGGTTTTTTTTTCAAAAACACAAAAATTTTAACCTGATTTTCACACCTAAGTAATCAATGTTTATATAATTTATATACTCCAAATAGTTCTTGTGAAAAAACCAGCAAAAGTTTTTTTCATGATTACAAAAAAAAAATTAAATAAAAAATAAAAAATCATTTAACGTTCAAGGTCATTTACGTCATTCATTATATCTCGAGAACCAAATACAATCTTTCGATCATTAAAGTGTCAATCGACGCGTATTAACAATTTTATGATGTTTTTATATTTTGAAAAAATTGTTAAAGCGGTTTTTCCAATTTATTAAAAAAAATTGTAAAAGAAGTGTTTTTTTCATAAAAAAATTCATTTTTAACTTGATTTGCACATCGCAATAATAAATTTTCATAGAATTAATAAACTTTTATCAATTTTTGTAGAGAAACCAGCAAAAACTTTTCTCATGATTAAAAAAGAATTTAAATTAAAAATAAAAACTCATTCAAAGTCACCATGTAAAAACGGTTCATTCGAATCATTATACCTTAAATCTCTTATTCTTAAGACATTGTTGCATAGTCAATCAAAGTTTATTAATATTTGCAAAATTTGAGCAGGTTTTCAATAGTCTCCGCAGCACCATGTTTTAACTTTAATGAAAAAACTGCTTTGTAACCTCCCCCCTCCGATTGATCCGCGTGAATAATCAATCAAACCAATGCACCAAAATCCTTACGTAATCAATTGACGCTCCCGTAGATTAACTCATTCCAAATAGTGTTATGAGTACCTTTTATTATTATTATTCAAAGTAGTATTTTATTCATAATTACTATTGTGTTTAATATTTTAATGTAGTTCGCGAGATATAGCGCTTGACAGGGTTGACCTTCAAGGGGTGAAAACAGCAAACCCCCCGACCGAAGTGTCCCAAAAACTAATCAGCTCTTAAGATTGCAAAGACGCTTCGATTGACACCTCAACGAAGTTGATACGACTTTGTTTACGTGAGTTATGGTCGTAGAAAAAAGTGTCCGCGAAAGTACATACGTGCGTACGTACATACATACACATACATCTCCCTTTCTAAAAACACTTTATATATACTCTATAGACCTCAAAACGTAAAAAAATGTTGAAAATTTCAATTTCGATTTTCGAGGCGATTACAAGAACTTCCCATATACTGGGAAGTTAATAATTATTAGTCTCCTTGATGTAAAATGATGAAAAAATACAAATTCAGTGATTATGTCGCAGTGGTGGAAATTTTGGTCTTGACTATTCAAAATGGGCATTACGCGATAAAATATTTTCAGTCGGCGTAAAAGCAAAAACTAAATTCATTTTCGCTAACGCCCTTTTGTCTTTCTAGTGTCGATATGAAAATAGCTAGTAACGTAGAAAAAGCTTTGGAACCTGTCCCCTCTCCGATTGATCCGCGCGAATATGCAATCAAACCAATACACCCCCTCATCCACTAAAAGCCTTACGTAATCAATGAACGCTCCCGTAGATTAACTCATTCCAAATAGTGTTATGAGTACCTTTTATTATTATTATTTAAAGTAGTATTTTATTCATAATTACTATTGTGTTTAATATTTTTAATATTTATGTAGATATTACTGGGAAGTTGACCGTGTGGACCTCAAGGTTCGCATCTCGCGGCTTGTTGGTTGTTTCAGTCGAAACTTTAAAGAATGTAGGCAGCAGCGAAATTCCTATAATTGTAACAGCTAAGCTTGTCTCCTATCTTACATCTATGTGAGATTTGTTATGCTTCTGCGCCAATATTCGGGCAGTTTCCATCATATCTTGTAGATGATTTGGTGAAGAAGATACTCGTTTGTCAACAAATACTTCATGTTTTAAGTAAATCTGCTGGTACACCGGGTGCCTTACTTGGCATTTGCTGTAATTGTGATTTGGTTGTTAAGGTCCTTTGCTTTCTATTATATTATATTATATTATTTGAATACAATATTATTAAATTAAGTGGGTTCATCACTTGAAATTCACTACAGCTAGAGCAACCATTTTTCTAGCGGTTTATGTACGACTCATGAGAAATGAAATATCTTTTAGGTAATTTTCAAATCAAAAGCAAGCATGCTAGTCTTTGTTATTTCGAATGATTGTTAAGTTGCTCCTATTACGTTTTGAAGATTAATTATAATAAATGACTATGAATAACAATGCTGCATTTTGTGCAATTCCCAAAATACTTACATATGTCTATTCATAACAATAATCCATGACTACTAATGATTAAAATAAGACCCACATCAAAGTCATATTGATATGCTTAGTTCTCAGTGTGATGCCTAGAATAGGGCCATCCAAATAGGCCAAATTCTTAAACAAAAACCGACAAAATATGCATTTTTTCATGGCACGCACTCGTGGTACTACGAAATTTATCTTGCGGTAAACATAGTTTTCCATGATGGGAATGTTGTAGCTGTGAACTGGACAGGTAGATGAATAATTACTTGGTGGATCACACACCATACTAGGTTTAAAGATTAACGCATCTATTTACATGAGGTCGTAGGGCCTTCCGACCCAACCAATTTCATCCAAGTGAATTAAACACTTGAACGTGGCGCTTCAAAGTGCATCTTCGAAATGTAATCGTATACATACCGAGATTATGACAGCCATAGCTACAATTGACCCTTGAAAAATACTGAAATGATAAATATTATTAAAGATAGAATTTGAATGCGGGCTACAGTATAATACGTAATTTCTATGACGCCTTTCACCGTGGACTAAATATGCAATGACTGATTTAGACTAGACAGTTTTAACTGGAAGATATCAGTTAAAATTTGTCTTTAGTGTGAAATTGAGCAGTATGTTGTGGTCTTTTCGCAATGAGAGAATTTCAGTCGTGTCAGACTATTCTATTGAATGATTTTTTTTATTTCTACGGTCGAAACGAGCTGCTTCCGCTGGAACATGAAATCCATCATAAGTTGTAGCTGAAGATATAAATGGTGACTTGATAGTAGTTTGTGAGTTCAGCTCATTTGAATATGTCAACAAAAGCATGGACATCTAAACCGATTATGCTTAATTTTCGAGCATAATCTGCCGGATTCCGAGTTATTTAGTCCAAAACTAGTCATCATCGGAATCGATCAATCAAAGGGATGCATAAGCAGAGTTGGGCATTATTCGAATGAATTGTTATCTGGATAATTATTCGAATAACATTTTATTCGCAATATAATTATTCGTGAATAATTCATTCACGAATAAATTGTTCTTAGATAAATTGCCTACGAATAAATTATTCGTGATTTTATTCGTTGTTTTAAATTATTTTTTGGAAACTTATTTAAGTAACATAAACAATTATTTGGACTGTACGAACGACATGTGTGTTGCCTAGATGGCTCACTCTTTTGTCCTAAGTAGCTGTCACGAGAATATAATTGCACCATGGCAGCACCGAGGAATTCTCCTTCGTGCAATATGGCCGCAAAAGGATCGTTCTACTCCCTTGTCAGTCACCGCGCCGTGCGGACGACTCTCGCGTACGCTGCCTCGTCGTACATACATTTCATATTAAATATTTGTAATCTTTGTTAAGTACTTCAAGCTACAATAAACTGTTATAAAGCTGTACACCTACACCTATTGTACATAAAAGATAAAGCGATAAAATGAGTTGGTGCAAATCATAGCTCGTCAATTGTGATTTCTAGAATTTAATGAATAATTGCGGCGCAAGAAAGCAATAACTACAATGCCTCTCGTACAGTAAAGTACCTTGCGAGAGTTGTATTTGAGAGTGAGAGAGAGCACTTTCTTATCAGCTGAATTATTTTGTTTTTTTTACTCACCCCAGTCATTCAAAATCTGTTTACTAGAACGGTGTGGCTAGTAAAATCAATAGTGTATGCATATTGTGTTGTTTTTTTATTTTGAAAGAGTGTGATACGTTTATTCATCGAAGCTATGGAGTTAGAGAATTTTGACTCTGATAACTCTCAATCAGATCAAATTAGTTCGAACAATTTGGCAAGTTCTAAGGAAAATGTTGCCAATGTTTCTGTGAATGAAAACAGTGTAAAAACGACATTGACTTTATTGGATGGCAAATTTTTTTAAGTATGTCTCTTCATCTTCTAACGGAAAAAACATTGTGATGAACTGCGTGAAGTGTGAGCCTAAAGTTTTCAAAATTAAAGTTGTCCAAACTCTTCGTCAAACTTTTTGAGCCATTTAAAAAGGAAACATGGGGATGAATCCGTTGCAGAGTAGTGATGTGCAAAAAGTAATCATTCGTTACAAAGTATTCGTTACTTGAAATGATTACTGAGTACCGAATACTCATTTTGAAAAGTATTCGTTACTGCTACCCGGTGATGGGTACCCATTCCCATGAATGCACGTTTTTAGTCTCGAGTCTCCAGTTGCTTGGTTTGTATTCGCTATTCGCATAGATCGAAGAGTTGCTGACAGTTGGCTGAGTCGAAATGGCCATGCATGTACATATGTATGTATGTTTTCATTTTATATTTGCTCGGAATTCGTTTCATTGTGCTGGAAATGTGTATTGTGTTCGCTCAAAATTAGTTAAATTGTTCAACTGCACAATCACTTTACTGAGCCCATTTGTAACACATTGCGCTTTCGATCATCAACGAGTAGCAGAATAACGAATACCAAGTAACGAATACAAAGTAACGAATACTCAAATCAAAGTACTCAGTAACTATTCGTTACTCGAAAGTAATCGTTTTGCACATCACTATTGCAGAGTATCACGAGTATGCCAAGCAGGTGAAACGAAAGCGACATGATAGTGCGGACACTGAAAGTGAGTATTCATCAACTTCAAAGTCGACCACAATTTCCCAAACAAACTTTGAACATGATTTGGTGCTATTCTTCATCAATTCAATGAATCCTCTGAATGCGGTAGAAGATCCTTTTTTATTGCAATATTGAATAATTTGGGTTTACAAAACTACGGTATAAATGTTATCAGCCGAAGAACATTGAGCAGAAGAATTGATGCTGAGCATGCGCTGCAAATGTCCGAAATCAAAATGGCGTTAGAAGCTGCACAATACATATGTACTGTTGTTGATATTTGTTCGAGTCGTAAAAGAAGTTTTCTTGGAGTAACTGCTCATTGGATAGATGCGGATCTCAGCCGATAATGCAAAACATTAGCTTGCAGAAGGTTTCCTGGAATTCATAGTTATGAACGAATCGCGATGATACTTGACGAAATTCTCACAGAATTCAATCTGAATTCCGCGAAGGTTACGCAACAGTTACTGATAATGGGTCCAACTTCATCAAAGCATTCAAAGAATTTGGTGTGTCAATTCGGAACCCAGATTCGATTGATTTCGAAGAAGATGATTTGGATGATGAAGAAGATGAACTGCAAGAAGGTTTTGCTCCACGTGATTTCCAATTGGCATGTCATTTCAGATGCGCTGCACATACGCTGAATTTGTGTGCTACAACAGATGTTAATCGAATACATCATTATCTCAAATTCATCATGATGCCATTGAAAAATGTAACGCATTGTGGAATGCTTCTGGACGTCCCAAGACAGCAGAGATCATTCAAAGGTTTTAGGACATACACTTAGCAAAACTGGCGTTACAAGATGGAATAGTTTATATGACGCTATGATGCAAATTTACCATATCAAAGACAAAAACATTCAATTGCATAGAGCTTTGTGCCTCAAAAATTATATCAGCGACCGTGAATATGAATATATGAACGAATATATTACCTGTTCACGTCCTATTGCCAAGGCTTTAGATATACTGCAAGGAGAAACAACAACGTATTACGGGCTTCTGATGCCATGTTTAATGGCTTTACGCAAGAAATTGCAAAAACTAGAGACTACTACATTAAGGTACTGCCATGATTTAGCAGCAGCGTACAAGCAAAGTGTTGAAAGAAGATTCGAAGATTTCTTCAAACTGTTCACGCCTAAAGATCAACATACTATAATTGCGACACTGTCCTACCCGAGGTTCAAGAGCAAATGGTTTACTTGTATCACACCACATGAACAAAGAAGAATCAAGACATTATTTAAACATGAAATAGCAAACGAAGTGTACAAAAATACGAAAGATGTTGAAAATAGAGTTGCTGCTGAGCCAGAAAACTCATTTTTTGACTTCGAATCAGACTCGGAAAGCGAAACTGACTTCCAGAGACAATCACCAAAAAACAGAGCTGATGTAATAGTATCTCAGTATTTTGCTGAAGATGATCGTACTTTCAATGTTTTAGATCGCTATCCTGAAATAAAAACAATATTTCAAAAATACAACACACCATTGCCTTCATCTGCATCAGTAGAACGCGTTTTTTCTTACGCCTCTATGATAAACCTGCCAAAGTCGAGCAGATTGTCTAATAACATGTTTGAAGAAAGGGTAGTGTTGAAAACGAATATTAGGATATAATCATAACTGTAAATACCTGCTAATTGAAAGCAAATAAATATTTGATTTAAATATGATTATTCCTTGTTTTATTTTTATTCATCAATCGACTAACGAATAAAATAAATTATTCGTCATTCGAATAATTTTTTTTTGAATAAATACAGTTATTTATTATTCGTGAATAACGCAAGAAACAATTTATTCATTCGTTATTCGTCATTCGAATAAATTTTGCCCAACTCTGTGCATAACACGCGAGTTATGATTTCAGTTGATCCTGAATCCAAAACGAATTTTTATTGATTCCTGTTCGCGGAATCAATTTAAATTAAAACACTTTTTCTTTTTAAAGAAACTTTTTATTTTATTATATTATTTTTACTTAAACACTTCTAAGATTTAAACTTATTTGACTGACTGAACGACTGAACTGATTCTTGACTGACTGCACTTAACTGAATGAATGAACTTAAATTGACTGACTTCTTATCATAGGGCTTGGCGTTTTTATACATTTGGTATGCTGCATCAGCATTTGTAATTCGATCTTCCGTTTGCAATAGATCGTGGACTTTAATAATTGATTTTGGGCTGACCATGCAATTAAATGTAATTTGTTTACAATAGATCGTGGGCTTTGGTAATTGATTTTGGGCTACCCATGCAATTAAATATGGGAATGTTTATTTAGAGTTGATTGGTTCTGTTGGGATTTTTATATTACTTGGTGGGTTACCCCGGGTGTTTATGTTATTGAAATTGGTTGTACGTGACTGATAGGATATTCGTGGTTTAGGGATAGGAGGAGTATGTATGGGATGCATGTGTAACTTCTCCCTTCTTAAGATCTTTGTTGTCCTCAACAAAATTGAATATTGGTAAGTTGTTGTTTTCTTTTTTGTCATTATTTATATTTAAAATTGGAAGATTTATTTTTGCAGTGACGGTAGAAAATTAATGTAGTTGCAAGTATTATAATAATTATAAACGTTACTGATGCAGCTGTAATGTTGTTTCTGGTATTTACGTATTTTATTTCCTCTATATTATCTAAGTTTTTTTCGTTATCCAACTTTAGGTTTTTTTTTTTTAAATTAATTTGTCTAATGTATCCAGTAGTGTTTGTGATAGGATTTAATATTAATATTTGTTGAAATTCTTCTATATCATTCTAGTACACCTTGCCGAGTAATTCTAATTAACAATTGCTGAATCTTAATATATAATGTCCATTTAACTTATATGTTTTTTCATTACAGTTTTGTTTTATTGATTCATTCATATTGATAGCTATAACTAATCCTCCTTCTATTTCTTTCACATGAGAAATATTACTTGCATTAATAATATAATCCCTTTTGTTACATTTTATTTCATTTTGAAGAGATTTTTACATGTTTTTCGCTTCTGTAGTAAGTTCCTTGGAACAATATAGCTTCTTTAGCATTTATGTTTAATATTTGATGGTTTTATTTGAAACTTGTTGAACATAATAAGATAATAGTGGTTGTGTTAAAACTGGGATATTTATAGCGAATATGATAATATTATTTTTGATAAAATCGTTAATATTTATGTCTCTTAGTTCGTCTTTTATTAGATCAAGATTGTGTACTAATTGCATGTTTAACAAAATTTCGTTTATTTGCTTTGTTTTTTTTGTGTCTGTTGCTAATTGATTGAAGAGTTTGTTGGTATTATTTATATTTTGGACAATTTTGTCTAAGTTGCTCTGAGCGTTACTTATCTTTACTGATTGGTTCATTGATTTTATTATTTCGTGGTTATTGGAGTCAATTATACTTAGGTGACTCATGATTTCTTCATAGTCGTTGTTATCCATGACTCCGAAGAGTAATTTATAAAGGGTTCCTATTGGGTTAATAATTTCTAATTTTAATTTATTATGGCCAATCTTCAATGGAATTGTAGGTTTTTTTGGAATAATTAGTATTGGTTTTATTTGGAAAGATGAAGCCTTAATAAAATGGAGTAATTTGAGTTCGCTTCGTATGGTTTCAATGATGTAGGTTATATAATGATGAGGTTTAATTTCTGTTGTTATATGATTAAGAGCTTCTTCGTATTGGTTTAAATTAATTTTATGGTAAATATGTTTATAGTATTTTATGAGTCTAACAGGATCCTTTTTGATGAGAATAATTCCTGATTCGGATTCTGCTTGTTAGATTGTAAGCTCTGTTTTACAGCTTGGTATGGTAGTTGACATTAGAAGAATAATTACGATCAATTTAGGAATGTTGATCTGAAAATGTGGTGTTTATGAAATTAATTTTCCTTCTATTATTTCTAAAATCATTTTTTGTCTGATTTGAGGAATATGGCTTTGAGTGAAATCTATAGGTTTATTGTCTGAGAGGTATTTTGCGATTGTGCATACAAAGACGCCGCAATCATTATTATTTTCTTGTAATGGGGTGTTTATTTCGTTTAATAAGGATAAGGTTGCTGTATTGAATGGTTTATTAAGTTTATCTAAGGATTCTTGCTCTAAGTAATCCTTTAATGGTTTTAATAATTCGTTGTTTGTATTGCCAAGTGAATCAAAGTATTTTATAGTATGATTTTTTAATGATATTGCTGCTAGTGTCCAGTGATTGTTGTTTACATGTACGGGGATCAAGATTAAGTCAAAAGAAAATAGATCTATTTTTCGGGTCCAGCGTTTAACTGAATTGTATCCTAATCTTTGGAGTGTAGGGATGAAGAATGTATTAAATGAATAAACTTTGGGGGATTTTTCTGAATTTTTGCTGGGTTCAGATATAAGATTTAAGTAAAAGTTAATTATTTGATCGTTCAACCATGAAGTGGTATTTAGTGTGTTTATGTCTTTTCTAGTGATATTCAATCCGAATTTTGTTATAAGTACTTCGTTTTGGGATCCTTGATTAAGAGCGTTATTGATTTTTTCTATTTCTTTATCTTTGAATTTGTTATCTTGTGTGGTAGGTTCAATTATCTCTGGTGTTTCCTCGTAATATTTTTTTATTCTTTTTATGCAAGTAGGGTGGATTTTGTTCCGTGATTTATTTTTTCGAACTTTTATTATTTCGTTATTATCATTTTTAGTTATGTTTTCTTTTCGATACTTGGGCTTTTCTTTGTGTCTTTCATTATTGTAGTTTTTTATATAAACATGTTTGAATGGAATTTCTGGTTCTTTTTCTCTGTTTTTGTTATGATATGATAGCCATTTACGTTTCCTTTCTTCGAGTGTTTGAAATATTTTGTCTTTACTGCATAATCCGTATTGTATGTCCTTTGGACGTTGGTGTGTGCTCGAATGAATTGAATTGTTGTAGTACTCTGTAGCTTTTAATATGCTTTCTGTAGTATTTAATTCGGGATTCGTAATTGATAAGATTCTTATGTGTTCTAGAAGGGTATTGTGGCATCTGTTCATATCTGAATTACCTGTATGTGCTTTAGGTGATGAGAAGTGATTTTCGATGTTTTCCTTTCGTAAGTAATCTTTCACATTAACTACGTTAAATTCGTTGTCGGATATAATTTTATCTGGTTTTCCTAAGATTGCATTTCGTTCTCGAATAAGATTTATAAATGTAATAGCATTTTTGTCTGTTGTTTCTTTTGTGTATAAATGTTTAGAAAATTTATCGATCGCTGTGAAATATTGTCGTTTTCCAATAAAGAATATATCGATATGTATTATTTGGTTTATATCTGATGGAGTTTCTGTCGATTTAAATTCGGGTTTCACGGGATTTCGATCGTATTTAGCTAAATTACATGTTTCACAATTGTTTATATATTTTGTTATTAATTTTATTAAATTTTTGTAGTAGTATTTAAGTTTCAATTCTTCGTAGTTTTCTATTATTCCTCTATGGTTTGTTTTTTCGTGGTATTTTTTTATTTGTTCGAAGCCTTGTTCTTCGTTTAGCAAATCGGTGGCATGATGACTACATTTAATAAATTTTATATTTTGGTTATTAGAGAATAGATAGATAATAGCTAGTTGGACTTTATTCCATTCGTGGTCAGTTAATTCACAATGGATTCCGATTCTTCCTTTTTCGGGTATGTAACGTCGTAAGATATCTTTGATTATGCTTTCGCTTTCTATATCATTTTCATCAATAAATATTTTCCTGTTCTTGTTTACGGTTTTTATTTCCTTTTGTTTCTTTTTGACGATGATGATTTGTGTTTTGTATATGTTTACAATTCCTTCTCTAATCGGTATAAAGTCATGTTGATCTTCAACCCCTGAATGAATTGTTGCCATATTACTAGTTATTTCGTCATTCAGATTTATCTCATGGTTATCAGGATTAATTCTACTAAGAAAATCAGCTACTTTATTGTCTTTTCCTTTGACATACTCTATTTTATAGTTATACTCGTTAAGTTTTATTTTCCATCGTTGAAGTTTGCTATTAGGTTCTTTTAAATTACTTAACCATACGAGTGGTCTGTGGTCGGTTTTAATATCGAATTGAACTCCGTATAAATATGGTCTGAAATACTGTGTTGCCCAGATTATTGACAGTAATTCTTTTTCTATGGTGGAATAATTACGTTCATGATCGTTAAGGGTTCTACTTGCATATGAAAGTGGATGTCCGTTTTGGGATAGAACTGCGCCTATTGCTTTATCTGAAGCATCGGTTGTAAGTTTAAATCTTTGTTTAAAGTCAGGGTATCGAAGAATAGGATAATTAGTTATTAGGTCTTTAAGTTTTTCAAATGCTGCAATGTATTTAGGGTTATTAGTGTCAATTTTATTTTGTTTTTTTAGAGCATCTGTTAATGGAGATGCTATCTTAGCATAGTTATTTATGAACTTTCGGTAATATCCGGTTATTCCGAGAAAGGATTTAATTTTTTTTGTTGTGTCTGGAATGTGAAGATGTTTTATTACGTTGATTTTTTCTGGGTTGGGTTTAATGCCATCAACAGATAAGATATGACCTAAATAGTTAGTTTCTTTTGCAAAAAATTTGCATTTATCGATTTGTATTTTTAATTTATATTTTTTTAAAGATTCGAATATTGTTTTTATATTAGTCTCCATTTCCTGGAGGGATGTTGCGAATATTAGAATATCGTCGAGATATACAACACATATTTTATTAATATGTTCCCTGAGAACTTCATTCATCATACGTTGGAACGTTGCGGGTGCGTTTTTTAATCCGAAGGGCATTCGAATGAACTCGTAGTGTCCTTGGGGAGTTGAAAAAGCGGTTTTGTGGCGATCGGCTTCGTTCACTTCAATTTGATGAAAGCCTTTAGCGAGGTCAAGGGTTGTAAAGTATTGGGCTTTTCCCAATTTATCGAAAATTGACTCTATGTTTGGAATTGGGAATTTATCTTCCGTAGTTTCCTCGTTTAGTTTTCGATAATCTATTACAACTCTCCATTTAGTTTTCCCTGAATTGTCCATTTTTTTTGGTACAATCCAAATGGGTGCGTTGTATGGAGATGACGAAGGTTGGATAATACCTTGTTCTAGCATTTCATTAATTTGAGTGGTAACTTCGTTCTCGTGTACCTGAGGGAATCTGTATATCTTTGAGTATAGTGGTTTGTTGGATTTTGTGACTATATCATGTTTGGTTTGACTGGTACAGGAAAGAATATCTCCTTCTTTGTAAAATAAGTCACTATTATTTTTGAGGAGGTTTTTAAGACTTTTTATCTCCTCATTGTTCAGATCTTTAAAAAGAATATCAGTGGATTCTTTTGATTGTTTGGGAGTGTAATTATTATTTTTTTCTAAGAAGTTTGCTTCTTGGGGTACGGCATATGTGAAATGTAATATTTTGTTATTAACTTCAAGAGTTCCTTCTCCTGAAGTTATTTTTGCATTTAAAGGGAAAAGAATATTTTGTCCTATGACTGCCTTAAAGGTTTTGTTATGGAAGTCCATTACGTTCCATAGAATTTTATGAGAATAGGGCAAATCAAATTCTTTGGGCATTCCTGTCTTTATTTTAGCTGTGACGTAAGTTTCTCCTCCTAATCCTAATACTGTTATATGGTTTGTTAATTTTATTCTATTATGGTTTTTTAAACAGTTTTTATCTAGACTTGAGGTTGATGCGCCGGTATCTATTAATGTCGGTATTATTTCGTTGTCAATGTTTAAATATACTATAGGTAGAGGGTTTCCGAGGCAGGTATTAGAAAATTTGTATCCATTTTTTCTTGTTTATACATATTAGAATTGTCAACTTGCATTGGTTCTGGTTTATAATTTCTAAATTGGTGTCTATTAGTTTGAAATTGATTTTTGTTGAAATGGTTATTATTTTCGAATCTGCGATAATTATTCTGGTTATTGTAATTGTTAAATCTGTTATAATTATTTTGATGGTTTGGTTGAGGAAATTTGTTAGGGTTATTATTATTTCGAAAATTATTTGGTCGATAAGTATTGTTAAAATTGTTTCGGTTATAATTATTGTTGTAAAAATTGTTTGGGCGTGAATTACTTTTATAGCTATTATTTTTACGCGAATTTTGGTCAATATTTTGGTCAAATGTATTTAATTGTAGCTCGTTAAGTAAGTTATAAGCTTGATCTAGGGTTTGGACATTTCGACTTTCTAAGAGAAACATTTTATATTCTGGTAGAAGACTTTTAAATTTGTTCAACACTAAATTTTCGTTTCGTACAGGGTTGAATTCTAAATGTTGATTTTGATTCGGACTTTGTATATATTTTATATTCAATCTGTTCAAAAGATCGTCTAATTTATGGTATATAATATCTATATTATTAGGGCTAACCTTATGTATTAAATTGACAATATGGTTAAATGATTCGGTGATGCCGTATGTAGAAATGAGGGCATCCTGGACTGTTTTCCAAGTTGGGTCTGGTATCTTTTGCATTGTTTGACGTGCTTTACCTTGAATTCGGTTGAGTATTAATCGGAGAATGTATGATGCTTGATTCCCAGGTGGTGTTAATGAAAGTATCGTATTGGCTTCTGTGATCCAGGAGTTTAGGGCGAATTCTTCATTATTACCATTGTATATTGGTAATCTTCTGGCTTCCTTTAACAGCTCTTCGAAAGGTAGTTCTAATGGTAGTATTGATGGTAATGGCGGTAATTGTGGGACATCTTCTTGGTTTGCCATTTTTTTTGCGGAGAGGTTTTACCTTATAGCTTACGTTACCTGTGTGCCTTTTCAGCTTGATCTCGTAGTTCTTTGTCTTGATACACTTGTTTCACTTTTGATTGTTAATTTTATTACACAATCCTTCCAAATTTTCTTTGGAGAGGATATTTTTGTTACTATTAGTTTTAAGTTTTATGCACTGATTCTATTGCGAATGAAAACACTTAATATACCGTGTTTAGCGGTGTCGCGATTAAATTCTTTTGTTGTCGAAAGAGGATTCTCCCTTCTTCAGACGGACGACTGCGCCAGTTATGATTTCAGTTGATCCTGAATCCAAAACGAATTTTTATTGATTCCTGTTCGCGGAATCAATTTAAATTAAAACACTTTTTCTTTTTAAAGAAACTTTTTATTTTATTATATTATTTTTACTTAAACACTTCTAAGATTTAAACTTATTTGACTGACTGAACGACTGAACTGATTCTTGACTGACTGCACTTAACTGAATGAATGAACTTAAATTGACTGACTTCTTATCATAGGGCTTGGCGTTTTTATACATTTGGTATGCTGCATCAGCATTTGTAATTCGATCTTCCGTTTGCAATAGATCGTGGACTTTAATAATTGATTTTGGGCTGACCATGCAATTAAATGTAATTTGTTTACAATAGATCGTGGGCTTTGGTAATTGATTTTGGGCTACCCATGCAATTAAATATGGGAATGTTTATTTAGAGTTGATTGGTTCTGTTGGGATTTTTATATTACTTGGTGGGTTACCCCGGGTGTTTATGTTATTGAAATTGGTTGTACGTGACTGATAGGATATTCGTGGTTTAGGGATAGGAGGAGTATGTATGGGATGCATGTGTAACTCGCGCGAAAAGTTAACGTACATATTAGACACAATATCTTGAATTCAGTATTTTAGTGCAAGTTGAAAACTCTGATCTTGACGAAATACTCACTGATTATTTGTTGCTGTCTTCGCAATATTCTATAACGTGGTCTTCACTGAAAAACGGTATGAAAATTCATTTGGATGACTGTTGTATGGACTCCTTTATATTTGCTGAGCATGCTCATTGTCTATATCTAGTCAGATTACAATCAATAAAACACTCATATTAATCAAAGTCATGCACGAATAAATGATGTGATGAATCAAGCTGAATATGCATTTAATATAAATCATTACATTTCGACTGACTATTCAGAAGCAAAGTTGGTAAGCCGAAATGCTTAACCTGACCTCCGCCATATCGTTATACATTGTAAATTAACACGTTTACAATTGATGAGCTGGGTTGATGGCTCCAGTTTAGCTTCTTGGATCCCTGGCTAGCTTCTCGTTTTATCTGATCACATTCTTAGCGCACTAGGCCATCGAACATGATCATTAGTTATTTACCTCCTTGTTCACGACGGTATCTACTAATGCTCATAAGGCTTTCGGATGGGTCCAGAACGAACTGATGAACGTCGTGGAATAAGAAGCCGGGATCAGTTCGTTGAGTCCACTTTCCACTTGATATGACAAGGTTTAATTCTCCATTCTTGACATTCCTTATCGAATATAATTTATAATGGCTTTATTGGTAATGACGGGTATCTTGCAGTATTTTTGGATTATAAACAATTGTCGTTGATGATTTGCAAATAAAGCAAGAAGCATTAACCATGGAAATACCTGAAAGCAATGTTCGAAAATAGTTGAAATCCAAATAAAGCTTTTCAATTGCAATATCCAAGCCAAATTTGGATTAGAGACGCTTGTTATGAAACTGATGTCTATGTATCATGGGTTCGCTAGTCCTCACTAGAAACGCAACAGAATGGGGTTTTATTTCCTGAAACCGAACTGCCATTTGCACTAATTTTAAAGAGCCTTAGTTTTGCAAAATTCAAATTGCGCAGAAATCTTGCATTTGAATATAATGGAATGTAGAAAAGTTGTCGTCCCCACTTTCTATGACGATAAGTAAATATAAAAAGGTGGCAGTTTCCTGGACAATTTTTAGGTTAATGTATGTATTCTCTTGAAATAGCTGCCTGTTTCATAATATTGAATATCCGTCTGATTCTAAAGTGAAAACATAAAATTTTATTGAAACTTAGAACTGCTTGAACTACCATTCTATGCAGCTTGCGTTCTTTTCATCCACACATAACTTTAATTGATTTTAATCATGCTAGGAAATCCTTCTTTATCAGTTTATTCCTGATAACCTGAGTGTTGAAAATGATATTAGAAAGTAGGGTATTGCGGAGTGTCAGCTTGCGAATATGGTAACATTCTAGACACGGGCACCGAGTATTATGTAATTCATACGAATCATTTGTATCAAATTTTCAGACTGCATTGTAATTAGCGTAAATTTATTGCGCATGATATGAATATTTCTTTTACTAAACTTATTTCATTTTTTTCTAGCTTTTCTAAATAAAGGAACTAACTGCGTTGAATTTTTTGAAAACCATACCAATTCATAGAAATAATTACCAGCAAGAGATCAGAATATTATTCGTATTCGTATTTGATTCATAGTGACTATTAATGGTTTATTGTTTTTGTATTAATTAACTTCCCAGTATATGGGAAGTTCTTGTAATCGCCTCGAAAATCGAAATTGAAATTTTCAACATTTCTTTACGTTTTGAGGTCTATAGAGTATATATAAAGTGTTTTTAGAAAGGGAGATGTATGTGTGTGTGTGTGTGTACGTACGTACGTACGTACGTTCGTGGACACTTTTTTCTACGAGCATAACTCACGTAAATAAAGTCCGATCGACTTGGTTAAGGTGTCAATCGAAGCGTCGTTGCAATCTTAAGAGCTGGTTAGTTTTTGGGATACTTCGGTCGGGGGGGTTTGCTGTTTTGACCCTTTGAAGGTCATTTCTGTCTTGCGTTATATCTCGCGAACTAAACATACGATTTGCATGATAGAGGTGTCAATCGACACATATCAGCATTCGCGTCAATCTCTCAAATTTTTAAAAAAATCGTTGGAGCCGTTTTTTAATTTAAGAAAAAAAAGTGCAAAAAATTAGGTTTTTTTCATAAACAATAAATTTTTAAGCTGATTTGTAAAAAAAGAGTAATCAATCTTTATAAAATTCTTTTTCTGCAAACAATGTTTGTAAAACATCATCAAAACTTTTCCTCATGATTACGTGAAAAATTAAATAAAAAATAAAAAATCATTAAAACTCATCAAGATTTTCAAGGTCATTTTTATCATTCACTATATCTCACGAACCAGATATAATATTTGGATAATTAAGGTGTCAGTTGACGTGTATTAACATCTTTGTGAAGTTTTTTACAATATAAAAATTATTTTCAGCCGTTTTTTAATTTAATAGAAGAAAATGCGAAGAATTATAGTTTTTTCATAAAAAATATTTTTTAACCTGATTTGCACCGCACAGTGATACCAGTTTATAAAATTTAAACATTCTCATTAGTTTTTGAAGAGAAACCAGCAAAACTTTCTTCCATGACTATGAAAAAAACTAAATTAAAAATAAAAAATCATTCAAAGTTACCATGTAAAGAGGATTTATACGAATGCTATTACTTTATATATTTTATTCTAAAAAAAACTGTTGTAAATTCAATCAAAGTTTTAAAATATTTGCATAATTGAGCAGCTTTTTAATAGTTTTTATAGACTTTTAATTAAAAAAAACTGCTTAAATTTTGAAAACCAGCAAAAAATTTCAAGACCAAAAATGCCCCCACCGATTGATCCGCGTGAATATTCAATCTGTCCTCATCGACCAAAAACCTTACGTAATCAATGGACCCTCCCGTAGACGATATGATTCATATTAACTCATTCCTGTTACTGCTATGAATACCTCTCATTGTTGTAATGTTGTTGATGTTTATGTAGATATTACTGGGAAGTTGACCGTGTGGACCTCGAGGGTCGCACCTCGCGGCTTGTTTAAAGTGTTTTCAGAAAAAAGTATGTATGGATGTGTGTCTGTGTGTGTTCGTACGTGCGCTCGTGGACAGTTTTCTACGAGCATAACTCACGTAAACAAAGTCGCATCGACTTCGTTAAGGTGTCAATCGAAGCGCCTTTGCACTAATGTGTAAATTGCTAAAAAACCGGCAAAGTGCTCAACGTATGCCATAGAGCCGATTCCACTGAATGCCCAGAATACATAAGGCGACTTACATTATCAAGGAGAAATATATATTACAACAAGGTCTAAGATGAATAGTACACTTAACATACTATATGCAAATCTTCGAAGCTTACGTCAAAAAATAGAAGATATTGAAATTTACGTGAAGGATCACAAGGAAGTTGATGTCATGCTATTCTGCGAAATATGGCTATACGATTCAGAGATTGATTACTACCAAATTAATGGATACAAATCTGTTTTCTGCTGCAAAAATGATAACAGAGGCGGTGGAACAGCAATTTATGTTAGAAATGGTCTGCAATATAAAGTAAAATATAAAAACATAAATTTTTCGACAATAATAATCGAGATACAAACAGACAAACAAACTCTAAATATAGGAACCTTTTGCAAATCTTCGGAGAGTTTTTCCACATTCATTGAACATATAGATGACTTGTACTCTACGCACAAATCACTTATAACAGTAGCAGATACCAACATTAATCTACTAGACGATGATACACAATACCGAACATACATGGATACTCCTACGGCCAATAATTCTGAAGTATTAAATACAAAAACACCGACGAGGTCAATCTCAGGTACAATCTTAGACCATATAACTACAAACAGTCAGACGATTAAACGCAGCACCAACTATACTTTTGAAGAATGGCCACAGTTAGACCATAGACAAATACGTTTAACAATTAAAGCACATACAATGACTAAAGTAAAACCAAGTTTGAAATATATAACTTACCTAAGAAAAGATAAATTCATTGAGACAACTTACCAGCTACTTAAAAAGAAAACCCCAGAAAGTTTCCAGGAATTGGCCAGGATAATACAGAAAGCTAAAGATTCTGCCACATTTACTAAATCCATCAGGACAAGGAATGTAACGTGGATTATTGAAAAAGTTATTACTGTCTCAAAGAAAAAACATGAAGCAAATAAACTGCTAATTAAGGATCCCTACAGTCCTATAAAACAAAAACAATGAAAAATAGTAAAAAACAAATGTAACAAAATAATAAAAGAAGCGAAGCAACACTATTACACCATAAAGCTTGAGCAAAGCTCAAAAAATCATAGCCAATTTAGGAATCTAGTTGACGGTGTTCTAAGGAAAGGCGAAAAAAGTAAGACACACAATATCGAAAAGCTATCTTTCTCGAACAAGATGATCACTGAATCGAAGGAAATCGCCAAATGCCTTAATCACCATTTCTCTAAAATAGGTCATGAAATAGTAACGAAATTGCCTACGATACGGACATCATCATTTCGAAACACATTCCGAATCTCTTTTTTTCATTTAAGAACCACCATTAAAAAAGAAATAATTGAAACTATTAATTCTCAACGAAACCATACTGCACCAGGTCCTGATGGTATCTCCGTTGATGACCTCAAATTAATCAACGAAAATATTGCTGATACTCTCGCGAAATTAATAAATAAATGTATTAGGCAGGGAAGATCCCCGATTTTTAAAGGGGGTGATGAAACTGACCCAAACAATAACAGACCAATCTCACTCTTGAATTCCTTAAGTAAAATCCTCGAAAAAATTGTCGATTCTCGAATCAAAGAATTCTTATTGCAAAACGAAATCTTGGATAGAAACCAGTACGGATTCCAGGTAGGCAAGGGTACAACAGATGCCATTCCTGATGTCATTAGATTTGTAAATGAATACTTGGATAAGGGCCACTACGTTGCAGCAGTTTTCGTGGACTTAAAGAAAGCCTTCGACACAGTTACACATGAAACTTTAATCAACAGGCTCGGTGAATATGGAATCGTTGGAAAAGCAAATAAATTTATACGCAGTTACTTGACGGATAGACTTCAGAATACACTAATTGGAGGTGTCAAAAGTAAAACTGCTGAATTTAGCATAGGTGTTCCGCAGGGCTCGATCCTAGGACCAACGCTATTTCTACTTTATATCAATTCCATAAAAAAAGCAGACCTTGTTACGAAAGTGGTTATGTACGCAGATGACACTGTGCTCGTATACTCAGGTAAAACCAATCTCGAAATTGAGCAAAAAGTAAATACTGACCTGGACAAGTATTGGTATTGGTTTCTACAATGTAGATTGGCAATAAACGCGGGGAAGACAAAATATATTATTTTCAAACAAAAAAACAAGACTGACATATAACCACACGTAAAAATCAATGACACAACCCTTCAGAGAGTAGAACAAATAATATATCTAGGACTTCTAATAGACGAGAAACTAACATGGATTCCACACATAAATGATCTAAGGAAAAAACTGGCTGTCCAAAGAAAGAAAAATCCAAATTGTATATGCGCATCTCCTTTCCAAAATTTCCTACGGCATCTTGAATTGGAGCCAAACTTCTAAAGGTAACCTCATGATCATCTCCAGACTAGTAACGAAGGCGTATAAAACCATTTACAATCTCCCTATGCCAACTCCAACGAGCGAAGTTTTCAAAACAGCCCAAGAATTGCATTTGCAAGGCATGATTTTCATGGAAAGAGCTAAATTCATACATAAGAATTTACACCGTAATGAGTACACCACTGTGAAATTAGATAAAATTGAGGGGGAAAACACTTACAGAATGAGAAACATGAATAATATAGCTATAGCATTTGCCAGAACTAATCGGCTAAAAGAAAATCCCTTGAACAAAGCAGCTAACTTTCACAGTACACTACCGGACAAAATTAAAAACATAGCGAACCCAACTTCCTTTAAAACGACACTACAAAAATATCTCCTTCATGACCAACTTTCGAAGTAACTTACAAGTACAATCAGCTCCACTCAACTCAAAACCAAACATGTAATCAACAGGAAATAGTTCATAAACATATAGTCTGAATCTAAATAAAATGACACTAAAATTTACAGATTTGGTACTATCCCTTATACCGATTCTTATCGTCTGGGAAGTATTATGTCCTAAAATTTTAAATACTGAGAATAACTAAATTTTGATGGAGAGAGTGATTAAAGGAAACGGAGGTGGTTTTAGTCGGTAGAAATCCGGCATGCCGAGAGGCAGGAGCTGATCGGTAACTTTTGAAATTTCCACCTCCCAACGTTGAAAAAAAGAGCTGGCTATTTTTTGGGAAATTTCGATCGGTGGGGAGGGGGTTATCTGTTTTGACCCCTTGAAGGTCATTTCTGTCATGTGCTATATATCACGAACCAACCATAGGATTTGCATTGTTAAGGTGCTAATCGACGTTTTTTAACGTTTTTGTGATGTTTTTAGCCTTTTAAAAAAATCGTTGCAGCCATGTTTTGAATACAAAAACGAGCCGCAAGGTGCGACCCTTGAGGTCCACATGTTCAACTTCCCAGTACTATATTATTAAACAAACAAGCCGCGAGGTGCGACCCTTGAGGTCCACACGGTCAACTTCCCAGTAATATCTACATAAACATCAACAACATTAAACACAATAATAATTTTGAAAATAATACTACTTTAAGTAATAACAATGCGAGGTATTCATAGCAGTAACAGGAATGAGTTAATATGAATCAAATCGTCTACGGGAGGGTCCATTGATTACGTATGATGATGGTTATTGAAATCTTACGATTACTAAAGAATGAATCTACTAAAAACTACAATTTTTTATTCGATGAAAGCTTTTTAAAGCATATGATCTTGCAAAGTATTGACTACAAAACATTTTACCATTTAAAGCGTTGATACCGCAAATGCAAATTTGATTGAAATTTTGTTGGTTTTCAAATTTAAGCAGTTTTTTTAATTAAAAGACTATAAAAACTATTAAAAATCTGCTCAAATTATGTGAATATTATAATACTTTGATTGAATTTACAACAATTTTGTTAGAATAAAAGATATAAACTAATATCATTCGTATGAACCCTCTTTACATGAATGATTTTTTGTTTTTTATTTTTTATTTAATTTTTTTCATAATCATGGAACAATTTTTTGCTGCTTTCTCTTCAAAAACTGATAAGAATGTATAAATTTTATAAACTGGTATCACTGTGCAGTGCAAATCAAGTAAAAAAAATATTTTTTTATGAAAAAAAACAAAATTTTTCGCATTTTCTTCTATTAAACTAAAAAATGGCTGAAACGAATTTTTATAATGTTGAAAACTTCACAAAGATGTTAATATACGTCAGCTGATACCATATTGATGCAAATATTATATCTGGTTCGTGAGATCTAGTGAATGATAAAAATGACCTTGAAAATCATGATGACTTTTAATGATTTTTAATTTTTAATTTATTTTTTTACATAATCATGAGAAAAAGTTTTGATGTTGTTTTTACAAACATTGTTTGGAGTATATAAATTTTACAAACATTGATTACTTGGACTTGAAAATAAGGTTAAAAATTTATTGTTTTTTAAAAAAAACCCAATTTTTTGCACTTTTTTTAAAAAAATTAAAAAACGGCTCCAAGATTTTTTTTAGAAACTTGATAGAATCACAATAATGTCAATAAGCATCGATTGACTCCTCAACCATGCAAATTTTACGTTGGGTTCGCGGAATATAACGCATGACAGAAATGACCTTCAAACGGGCAAAACAGCAAATCCCCCCGACCGAAGTATACCAAAAACTAATCAGCTCTTAAGATTGCAAATACGCTTCGATTGACACCTCAACAAAGTCAATACGACTTTGTTTACGTGAGTTATGCTCGTAGAAAAAAGTGTCCACGAACGTACGTACGTACGTACACACACACACACACACATACATCTCCCTTTCTAAAAACACTTTATATATACTCTATAGACCTCAAAACGTAAAGAAATGTTGAAAATTTCAATTTCGATTTTCGAGGCGATTACAAGAACTTCCCATATACTGGGAAGTTAAAAAAATACTTAAGAACATAATACTACTTTAAATAATAATAATGAGAGGTACTCACAACAGTAATTGAAAAGCGAATATCAATCATATCATCTACTGGAGCGTCCATTGATTACGTAAGGCTTTTGGTGGATGGGGAGGTGGATTGGTTTGATTGAATATTCACGCGGATCAATCGGAGGGGGCAGGCTACAAAGCCTTTTCTACGTTATTTCTTATTTTTATATCGATGCTTGAAGGACAAAAAAGCACTAGCAAAAATGAATGCAGTTTTTTACGTTTATTACGTCCACTGAAGAGATTTGGTCGCGAGATGGCCATTTGAAATAATTTTGTTCAAAATTACCATGACTTCGGCTTAATCATTGAATTTGTATTTTTTGACGATTTTACATCAATGAGACACACTTAATAATGAATCTACTAGAAACTGCAATTTTTTATTTAATGAAAGCTTTTTAAAGCATATGATTTCGGAAAGTATTGACTACAAAACATTTTAAAATTCAAAGCGTGAATTACCACAAATGCAAATTGGATTAAAATTTTGTTGGTTTTCCAAATGTAAGCAGTTATTTTAATAGAATTAAAACACTGTGTAAACTATTCAAAATATGCTATAATTATGCATATATTAATGAACTTTGATTGACTTTACAAAAAAGTCTTAAGAATAAAAGATATAAGGTAATATCATTCGTATGAACCCTATTTACATGGTAAATTTGAATGATTTTTTATTCATAATTTAGTTTCTTTTTAGAATCATGGAAAAAAGATTTACTGGGTTCTCTTCAAAAACTTATAAAAATGAATAAATTTTATGAACATCTATTACTGAGTTGTGCAAATCAGGTTAAAAATTTATTTTTTATGAATAAACCCAAGTTTTTCGCATTTTCTTTTATTAAATTTAAAAAAGGCTGAAACGATTTTTTGTAAAGTTGAAAACATCACAAATATGTTAATACACGTCGATTGATTTATTAATGATGCAAATATCATATTTGATTCGGGAGATATAGTGAATGATAAAAATGACCATGCAAATCATGATGACTTTTAATGATTTTTTATTTTTAATTTAATTTTTTACATCATGATGAAAAAAAATTTTGCTTACTTTTTTACAGAAAACTGTTTGGAATATGTAAATTTTATAAAAATTGATTACTGTGTGGTGAAAAACATGATAAAAATTTATTGTTTATGAAAATAATCTTAATTTTTTGCACTTTTGCAATAAATTTAAAACGGCTGCAAAATTGTTTTTTAAAAATGTGATTGAATCATAAAAATGTTAATAGGCGTCAACTGACGTTTTAACAATGCAAGTTTTTAGTTTGGTTCGGGAGATATAGCGCATGACAAAACTGACCTTCAAATGGTTAAAACTACAAATCCCTAAAACCGAAGTGTCCCACAATCTAATCAGCTCTCAAGATTGCAAACATGCTTTGATTGACACCTCAACCAATTCGATACGACTTTGTTTACGTGAGCTATGCACGTAGAAAAACAGTTAGCGGACGTACATACGTATACGCACACACACATACATACTTCTTTCTAAAAACACTTTATAAATACTCTATAGACCTTAAAATGCAAGGAAATTCTGAAAATTTAAATTTCGATTTTCGAGGCGATTACAAGAAGTTAAAAAATGCAAAATATTATGTTTTTTTTCATAAAAAATAAAATTTAATCTTGATTAGCACAACACAGTAATACATGTTTATAAAATTAATAAAATCTTATCACTTTTCGAAAAGCAATCAGCAAAATCTTCATCCATGATTCCAAAAATTTAAATTAAAAATAAAAATTCATTCAAAGTCACATTCACTCATCCTCCCTATCTACGTAATCAAAGGACGCTCTCGTAGATAATACGATTAATATTAACTCATGGCAATTATTGTTGTGGGTGCCTCTAATTATTATTAGTTAAAGTAATATTACTTTCATAGTTATTATTGTGTTTAGAATTTTTTATATTTATGTATGTAGAAATTACTGGCAAGTTGACCGTGTCGACTTCAAGGGTCGCACCTCAGGACATGTTTATCTTTAATCTAATTTTTTTCATAATTTTTAGAAAAAGTTTTGCTGTTTTTTTTTGCAAGTACTATTTCAAGTATATTAATTTTATAAACATCGATTACTGTATATTGCAAACCGGGTTCAAAATTTATGAGAAAATTTTTTTGCACTGTTTTTCAATGCATTGAAAAACGGCACCTATATTTTTTTTAAAAATTTGATAAAATCACGCAAATGTTAATACGCGTCGATTAGCACCGCAACCATGCAAATGGTATGTTTTGTTCGTGAGACATAGCTCATGACAGAAATCACCTTCAAGGGTCAAAACAACAAACTCCCCGACCGAAGTGTCCCAAAAACCAATCAACTCTTAAGATTGCAAAGGCGCTTCGATTGATACCTTAACGAAGTCGAACGACTTTGTTTACGTGAGTTATGCTCGAAGAAAAAACTGTCCATGAACGTACGAACACACACACACACACATCTCTTTTTCTAAAAACCATTTTAATATATTGTAAAGACCTCAAAACGTGAACAAATATCGAAAATTTCATTTTCAATTTTCGAGGCGATTACAAGAGCTTCCTATAAACTGGAAAGTTAGAAAATCATCTTGGGCATATAATGGATAATACATATCCTTTTAACTAACAAACAAAAAATGGTATGTATTCTATTATTCGTCAATAGTATTACTGGTACCAGCAGACCCAGCTGTCGTCAGAAAGTAGCAACTGGCATCTGTCGTGTTTATCTTCTTCACCTACATATGTTTATGCTCACAGGCAGCTACTGCCAAAACTTGCCAGAGATTATCTGAAAACCTACTGGTTTTCAGTAGCTTATTAACTTCCCAGTATATGGGAAGTTCCTGTAATCGCCTCGAAAATCGAAATTGAAATTTTCAACATATCTTTACGTTTTGAGGTCTTACGAGTATATTTTAAGTGTTTTTAGAAAGAAGTATGTGTGTGTGTGTACGTACGTACGTGCGGTCGTGGACAGTTTTCTACGAGCATAACTCACGTAGACAAAATCGTATCGACTTCGTTAAGATGTCAATCGAAGCGTCTTTGCAATCTCAAGAGCTGATTAGTTTTTGGGACACTTCGGTCGGGGGGTTTGCTGTTTTCACCCCTTGAAGGTCATTTCTGTCATGTGCTATATCTCGCGAACCAAAGGTATGATTTGCTTCATTAAGGGGTCAATCGACGCGTATGAACATTTTCGTGATTCTATGAAATTTTTAAAAAAATCGTTGGACTAGTTTTTTAATTTTTTTAAAGAAAGTGCAAAGAATTGGAGTTTTTTTCAAAAACATCACATTTTTAACTTTATTTTCAAGTCGCAGTAATGAATATTTATAAAATTTATACTCCAAACACTTGTTGTAAAAAAACCACCAAAATTTTTCTTCATGATTGCAAAAAAAATTATATTAAAAGCAAAAAATCATTAAAAGTCATCATGTTCTTCATGGTCATTTATGTCAATCATTATATCTCGAGAACCAAACATAATCTTTGCATCATTAAGAAGTCAATCAACGCGCATTAACATTTTAATGATGTTTTTATATTTAAAAAAAATATTTAAAGCCATTTTTTCAATTTAATAAAAAAAATATTGAAAATTAGTATTTTTTTTCATAGAAAAATTAATTAATAATCAATAAAATTAACATCCTGATAATAAATGTTTATAAAATTTTATCAATTTCTGTAGAGACTAGCAAAATATTTTCTCATGATTTCAAAACAAATTGAATTAAAAATAAAAAAAATCATGCAAAGTCACCATGCAAAAAGAATTTTTATACCTTAAATCCCTTATTCTGAAGACATTGTTGTAAAGTCAATCTAATTTTTTTTTATTAGCATAATTTGCGAAAATTTTTAATAGTCTTCACAGAACCGTGTTTTAACTTTAATAAAAAAACTGCTTAAATTTTGAAAACCAATACAAATCAAATCAAATTTGCAATTGTGGTAATCCACGTTTTGAATGGTAAAATGTTTTGTAGTCAAGACTTTTTGAGATCATATGCTTTGAAAAGCTTTCATCAAAGAAAAAATTGTAGTTTTTAGGAGTTTTATTCTTTAGTATTCGTTACTTCCGTCATCATTTGTAATACATATTATTTACTTTTTACATGCAATTGAACCTATTTTTGACTGCATAATCAATGTTTTTCAAAATCAACAGAATATAAGAAATAATTATTAGATTCATTGATGTAAAATCGTGAAAAAATACAAATTCAGTGATTATGCCGAAGTGCTAACAGTTTTGACCGCACCTATTCAAAATGGCCACCACGCGACAAAATCTCTTCAGTTGTCGTAATAACAAAAACTGCATTCATTTTTGCTAGCGCTGTTTTGTCCTTCAAGCAACGATATAAAAATTACAAATAGCGTAGAAAAGGCTTTGTAACCTGTTCCCGTCCGATTGATCTGCGTTAATATTAAATCAAACCAATCCACGAAAATCTTTACGTAATCAATTGACGCTCGCGTAGATGTTACGATTAATATTAATTCATTGCAATAACTTTTATGAGAGGTACATTTTTATTATTAAAAGAAATATTATTTCCATAATTATTATTGTGTTTAATATTTTTAATATCTATGTAGATATTACTTGGAAGTTGGTCGTGTGGACCTCAAGGGTCGCAAATCACGGCTTGTTATTCAAATTCAAATTAGGCCGAAAAGCTGCCGAGACAGCTCGCGATATCAACGATGCGTTTGCGATGCGACTACCACTTTTTCAAGCACCTCGACAACTTCCCTAGCGAGATTTGCTTCAAAACCAAGACTATGCCAAAAACGCCTTCGACGACTTCATCGCCCCCAGAAATACGGATTTCGACGCAACTGGCATAAATAAACTTGCTTCTCGTTGGCAAAAGTGTGTTGATTCTAAAGGTTTTTATTTTGATTAATAAAATTTATTATAAAAAAAGCTATGGTCTAATCAAGTTAAAGGCTTTAAACCGAGATTATGTTTGCATAAACCTAATAATCAGCTTAAGAGCAAATTTTAGAAATTGCAAAGACGCTTCGATTGACACCTTAACAAAATCGTTTCGACTTTGTTTACGTGAGTTATTCTCGTAGAAAAAAGTCTCTACGACCGAACGTACACACATACCCACTTCTCTCTAAAAATATTTTAATAATATTCTGAAGACCTCAAAACGTACAGATGTATTGAAAATTTCAATTTCGATTTTCGAGGCGATTTCAAGAACTTCCCATATACTGGAAAGTTAATAAATATTTATAATGAATAACTGTTGATATGAATAACTTTACATAATTTTACTTAGTCTAAGGACGCTGTCATGGTATCGATGAATGCCCATTATCATCCGTATGATTTGATGCAACTTGCAATAAAGTTGGCACTTTTTTTGAATTTACTAGAAAAAATTGTTAAACTTTAAATAATTTCTCAAAAAAAATTATTCTACCTAATTTGCACTTATGCCAATCAGTTCTTGACAGAATCAGATATTTAAATGAATTTTGATCCCATAAAAGACGAGGGGTGTTTTTGCACTTCGGAAAAATATTTGTATGAAAACAGTACGCAATGAATATTTATAATGGATGGTGGAGCAAAATTTTGTATGTTTTACATATAATCAGACATCGAATTTTTACTGCATATTACATGTTCTTTTAAGATAAGTTTACGATAAGAAATAATTTGTAGTTTTTTAAGGGTAATGTCTATGCAGCACTTATGGAAACTTCTACAAATTGTCATCACGCGACAAAATCTTGATCAGTTGGCGTAGAAAAAAAAATTCCTTTCAATCTTAATTTCGTCAAATGATCTACTGTCTTTCAAGTGTCGATATTAAAGTGGCAACTTACGTAAAAAAAGCGTGGAGAAAAGAATAGGCATACACAATGCAATACCATGCCTTGTCCATGTTTTCGGGTTGACATATACATATGTGCGGCAATTTTATATTTTGGGTACCACACACCGATTGGATAGATTCAAGACGAAAATGTGAACACGGATGATAATAAATAAATAAATATAGCAATAAAATATAAATAAAATAATTTATAGCAATAAAATATATGTTAAGGTAGGTAGATAGACGGAACATCCGTGCTAATGGAATTTATCTATATCTATAGTGGGTAAAAAAATTAAGGCACGGTGCACCCAGCGAGAAAAGTGAAAAGTGATATTTTTATCGAAAATGTTTTTATTTTCACATTATATCAGGAGATTGAAAGGTATATTTTAGTAGCATAACGAAAAAAAAACACTAATCATACTACAATTTTTGAACATATTAAAAAAATGCTTGTTTAACATCGAAAAACGACCCAAAAAAGTTAAGTCACGATACAGTTTTATCTGAAATAATTTGATTTGTTTTAGATTTATTTCCCTTAAATTTTAGAAATTTACTCACTATAAATATTTTGTAGACTTTCCTCGTATTTTTATGACTTCCTGGAGGCGTTTCGTCATCGATTTGACCAACGTTTTGCAAACAACTGGTGAAATATTTATGCATTCTTCGATAATGACTGTTTTTAGTTCGTTTTTATTTTTTACTTTACGAATCACAACTTTATTTTTTAGGTGGTACCATAGATGCTCTATGGGGCTTAAATCTGGGGACTGAGCTGGTGTTTTAATCACTTTTAGGCAGTTATAAATAGCCCAAAGTGGGCATTGTTCTGAAGTGCGTTTGGGATCGTTATCCTGGTACAGGCCAAATGAGTTTAAAATCCACATCTTTTCGGCACTTTGTCTAATATTCCTTTTGAGGATATTTAGATAGTTATGTTGATCCATCCTGCCATTTAAAATTTCCAAGTTTCCAGGTCCAGAAGCCCCCATACAACCCAATAGAATAATGTTCCCACCGCCGTATTTTACTGTGGGATTGGTATGCTTGAAATTGAACTCAGTATTTGGTTTTCTTCAAACATACCGCCTCCCGTCAATTTCAAACAGGTTAATTTTTGTTTCGTCAGCAAAAAAACCCTTTTCCAGAAGGATTTTGGTCTTTTTACGTACTCTCTCGCGAAACGTAATCTTAACATCACATGTTTTGCGCTAATGAACGGTTTTCGTCGGCAAACCCTGCCTTTAAAGCCCGACTTTTTTATAATATTTCGTACCGTCTGAGCAAACACTTCTTTTCTGAAGTGTTTTTTAACTTCATTGCGTAAAAATGGGGCACCTAATCTTGGATCCTTTTTAATTTCTTTCACAATCCATTTCTCTTCTCGCTCAGTTAGCATTTTTGGCTTTCCTGATCGAAAATTTGTTTCGAATGGTTTTGTTTTTTATATGCTAATACAACGTTTCTGACAGTATTTTTTGATTGTTTAACCAATGAAACAATTTTAGCATATGACATTCCTGTTTGCCAAAGCTGAACTATAATTTCCCGAACTTCTGCACTTAATGGTATTCTCTTGGCACTTATTATTTACTCTTTTTTAAAATTTACTTCCCTTGATAATTTACTCAACTTAAATGACAAATATTTCCTGTAGCGAAAATTCCATGCAAATCTATCGGTGCATTTTTCTCAGAAAAATAAATTTTTTGCAGAGTGCCTTAACTTTTTTACTTTTTTTATTTAATAATTGTTGTGTGACTGATGTTTTTTTTGTTATATTACTAAAATATACCTTCCAATCTCCTGATATTGTGTGAAAATAAAAACATTCTCGATAAAAATATCACTGAAAAGTTAAAACTTTTCTCGCTGGGTGCATCGTGCCTTGACTTTTTTTACTCACTGTATGTAGAAAAATTGAATCTCAATATGCGGCGATCACAAAAATGGTGAGCAAACAAATATTTTATGCTTATGTAACGAATAACCGAATTTCATCATAGAGTCCGTGCGAAAAAACTAGTGTTCACTAATGGAATCAGTAGGAAATGTCTAAATCACAGTTTATCTGGATAAAATAGGTACATTGCTTCTCAGGCTGTTGTTCATAGCATATTTTGTTCAAGTTTTGTCGGGAGAGCTGGGTGAGTTGAAAAAGCATATTAACATAATCCTATATCTCAACTGCCTGCATAAGAAGTTAGTGGTACTTCCCATCACTTTTCCTAATGTTGAGACCGGAGCAAAATGGTTCAAAACAACCCAATCATAACAAGACAAGTCAACCAACTAAACCATTTCACCTCAAATGGGTAATTCATCACCATACGATTGTGGAATTATTTAATCAATAACTGTTCAAGGAATGCAGGCATAAGAACTGACAGCTAGGGTATTCTCATTTAGACCTCAGGCAAAAACTACTCCGGTGCATCCATTTTTCACTAAAGTCATTCAGGGTCCCTACTATTTTCCTCGTTATAAGCTCTCCAAATCGAAATCATCATTGCCTGCCTTCACAGATTCTATGAAGGTGGTCTTGCTGCTGATTGATTGATTGATTGATCTTGGCAACCAAGAAGCAGGTGAATTTGCATTGTCTCAACTCAGGAGTGAGTCGTCCGACAAAAAACACCGAAACGAATTATTTTCTAATCGATTCAGTTAATCTATTATTCGGATCCAAAACTGCTCCAGAAACCAACTCCAAAGATACTTGGCCACTTTTTTGTTCGCAGGGCTTTCCATGCAGCCCAAGAAACACAGGGTGAGGGGTCCAAGACGAACAGGCATTCCTTTTTTTTCAGCTTCCTTTCGAAATAATAAATCTCATTTCCGACAACTGGGTCACGTCTCATAGCTAAAATGCTAAACTATGTATCTCGAGTCAGATAAGCAACAAACATCTTATTGTTGTTACACAATGCTGCACTGCTCGTTCTAGCCAAGTTGTGTGCGAATAGGAAATAAATAATTTCTCCCGTTATGCAATAAACAATGCAAGATTCTCCGTGAAATTTCTTCGGGAATGGATTAATTTCATTTTTCTTCATGGTAATTAGCTGCGGTGCACGTTTCATCACTGCGCCAAAATTTTCTCACTTTCAGCGGAAATTTATGGATAATTTAGATGTTCCGAGCGCGTGGAAACGAATTGTTTGCAAATAAAACAGTTACCATACGAGCCATATGAAGATGAAGACGTTCTAGTGAAAACTACAATGGATCGTTGTTTTTTTAGTTTTCGTGACCCTGTTTGTAACGCCAGGCTTTTTATATGAATTCCATTGTTCGCGGCTAAAGTGAATCCATAATCAGTTTTTTGCGGCGGGATTATTGGTTATATTCAAAAATAACTTTAGATAGTGCAACAGCATTTACGCGCGTCGAATAGGAGATTTCATGCTAGAAATCCAAGGCAATAAATTCTACAATTGAAGAAAGCTGGCGAAGATGACGCGACGGCAGACACGCGCTTCAATCTTATGCCACCGTTGAGTGATTTGTCTTGTATTTTGCAAATGTTGTACTTACTTGGGTGCGATATTAATACGTTTTAATCAAAGCCCAACACAGAATTCTAGTAATTCCATAAATAAGACTATAGGTTGTCAGTGTCATTCTTCTCTTCCATTCTTCAGTGCCAGAAAACGCAATTGAACAAGCCGTGAGGTGCGACCCTTGAGGTCCACGCGGTCAACTTCCCACTAATATTTACATAGATATTAAAAATATTAAACACAATAATAATTATGGAAATAATAATACTTTTAATAATAAAAATGTACCTCTCATAAAAGTTATTGCAATGACTTAATATTAATCGTAACATCTACGCGAGCGTCAATTGATTACGTAAAGATTTTCGTGGATTGGTTTGATTTAATATTAACGCAGATCAATCGGACGGGAACAGGTTACAAAGCCTTTTCTACGCTATTTGTAATTTTTATATCGTTGCTTGAAGGACAAAACAGCGCTAGCAAAAATGAATGCAGTTTTTGTTATTACGACAACTGAAGAGATTTTGTCGCGTGGTGGCCATTTTGAATAGGTGCGGTCAAAACTGTTAGCACTTCGGCATAATCACTGAATTTGTATTTTTTCACGATTTTACATCAATGAATCTAATAATTATTTCTTATATTCTGTTGATTTTGAAAAACATTGATTATGCAGTCAAAAATAGGTTCAATTGCATGTAAAAAGTAAATAATATGTATTACAAATGATGACGGAAGTAACGAATACTAAAGAATAAAACTCCTAAAAACTACAATTTTTTCTTTGATGAAAGCTTTTCAAAGCATATGATCTCAAAAAGTCTTGACTACAAAACATTTTACCATTCAAAACGTGGATTACCACAATTGCAAATTTGATTTGATTTGTATTGGTTTTCAAAATTTAAGCAGTTTTTTTATTAAAGTTAAAACACGGTTCTGTGAAAAATCTCCGCAAATTATGCAAATAATAACAAACTTTGATTGACTTTACAACAATGTCTTTAGAATAAGAGATTTAAGGTATAAAAGTTCGTATGAACTCTTTTTACATGGTGACTTTGAATGATTTTTTGTTATTTTTAATTCAATTTGTTTTGAAACCATGAGAAAATATTTTGCTGGTCTCTCTACAAAAATTGATAAAAGTTTATGAATTTTATAAAAATTTATTATTATGATGTTAATTTTATTAATTATTTATTTATTTTTTTATGAAAAAACACTAATTTTCAATATTTTTTTATTAAATTTAAAATATGGCTTCAAAGATTTCTTTTAAATCTTAAAAACATCATTAAAATGTTAATACGCGTCGATTGACTTCTTAATGATGCAAAGATTATATTTGGTTCTCGAGATATAATGAATGACATAAATGAACATGAAGGTCATGATGACTTTTAATGATTTGTTTTTTTGTAAACATGAAAAAAAATTTGACGGTTTTTTTACAAAAACTATTTGGAGTATATGAATTATATAAACATTGATTACTGTGTCTTGGAAATCAAGTGAAAAATTTGTTGTTTTTGAAAAAAAAACCAATTTTTCGCACTTTTTTCAAAATATTAAAAAACGGCTTTAACGACTATTTTCAAAATTTGATTGAATCACGTGAATGTTAATACGGGTCGATTGACACCTTAATGAAGCACAAATCGTATGTTTGCTTCGCGAGATATAGCGTATAACAGGGTTGACCTTCAAAGGGTGAAAACAGCGAACCCCTCCGACCGAAGTGTCTCAAAAACTTATCAGCTCTTACAATTGCAAAGACGCTTCGATTGACACCTTAACAAAGTCGATACGACTTTTTTTACGTGAGTTATGTTCGTAGAAAAACTGTCCGCGAACGCACGTACGTACGTACGTAGATACACACACACACACACACATACATACTTCTTTCTAAGAACACTTAAAATATACTCGTTAGACCTCAAAACGTAAAGATATGTTGAAAATTTTGTGTTTAGATTTTCGAGGCGATTGCAAGAACTTCCCATATACTGGGAAGTTAAAAAAATCGTGCGAATCTGCTTCTTCTCCATGTTATATTTGAAGTCCTGAAAAAAGTGTTTAAAACAAAACCAATAAAACGAATAGATAGAGCGAAAAACGCGCGTGATCATATTTTATAAAAAAATTTATTCAAAAATCATACATAAAAATAAACAGAAAAACCGAGATTATTTTCAACTTAAAATTTATGGAAAACTTCGGTGGGGAAATTTGTTGTTTTGACCATTACAAGGTCATTTCGGTCATGCACTATATCGCACGAACTAAATGTAGGGTTTGCGTCGTTAAGTTGTCAATCGATGCGTATTAACATTTTCGTGTTCTGCCAAATTTCAAGAAAAATTGTTTGAGCTATTTTTCAATTTAATAATATGAATGCAAAAAAGTTTTTTTTCATAAAATATGAATTTATAACTTGATTTGCAAAATCCATTAATCAATGTTTATAAAATTTATATACTCCAAACAGTTTTTGTAAAAATATCAGCAAAACTTTTATTCAATATTACAAAAACCATTGAATTAAAAATAAAAAATCATTAAAAGCCACCTTGACCTTAAAGGGCGTTTCAGTCATGGATAATATTTCGCGAACTAAATGTAGGGTTTGCATCGTTAAGGAGTCAAGCAACGCATATTAATACTGCTCTGTCAAATTTTAAAAAAAAAAAATGCTGGAGCCGTTCTTTAATTCAATGAAAACACTGCAAAAAATTGTGGGTTTCCTCATATTTTTTGAACCTGATGTGCACAACACAGTCATCAATATTTGTACAATTTATATACTCTTAATAATTTTTATGAAAAAACAATAAAAAATTGGTCTCATGAAAACATAAAAAATGATTTTAAAAATAAAAAAATTATTAAAAGTCACCAAAGGGTTCATACGAATGATATTACCTGATTTCTCTTATTATAAAGACATTGTTGTTAAGTCAATCAAAGCTGATTAATATTTGCACAATTTGTGCCGATGGCAGGATCATATGCTTTTAAAGGCTTCGATCAAATTAAAAGTTTTAATTTTTAGGAGTTTTGTTCCTTAGTGTTCGGAAGATTTCAACTACATTTTCCATCATCATTTGTAATACCTTTTTGGTGTTTAAATACAATTAAGCAGATTATTGACTGCATTTTCCATGTTTTCCAACCGAAAATAAGAAATAATTATTAGTCACAATGATGTGAAATCGTAAAAAAATACAAATTCAGTGATTATGCCGCAGCCATGAAAATTTTTCAAAATGGCCATAACGCGACAAAATCTCTTCAGTACAGTCAATAACGTCATAACAAAAACTGCATTAATTTTCGCTAGCGCCAATTTGTCTTTCAATCGTTGATATCAAAATAAAAAAACACTCTAGAAAAGGCTTTGTAACCTGCCCCCTTCCAATTGATCCACGTGAATATTCAAGCACCCCCCCCCCCGCAATCCTTAAGTAATCAATTAAATCGCGTGAATATTCAATCATCTACGTAATCAATGGACGCTCCAGTAGATGATACGATTAATATTAACTCATTCCAATTACTGTTATGAGTACCTCTCATTATTAATATTCAAAGAAATATTATTTTCATTATTATTTTTATGTTTAAAAGTTGTAGTATCTATGTCAATATTACTGGGAAGTTGGCCGCGCAGACTTCAAGGGTCGCACCTTGCGGCATGTTGTGTATTTTTTACGAATGTGTGCTGCGATCACAATGATTTTTCAAAAGAAGGAACATTTACATTTAATTAAAACTTTTGACCTGCTTAAGGATTGATTGCCACACGTGTCATTTAGAGTGGAAAATGGCTTTACTAAAATTGTTTTTAATCCGTTCAAATCATACAAATGTAAATTCAATTTAATTGACACCACAACCACGCCTTTAAAATAATAAAAGGGAATATTGACCGTATCTATTATTTGTTCTTAGTGACCATAAATGGTCATAAATTATTACTTAAATACTTTTGGAATAATAATGGAATTATTCATAAATTTTTTAATGAAAACTTTGGAGCATCTGATTTTCATATGCTTCGATTGCTTACAGGGCAAGCCATTTTTTTATAGAAAAAACCTAGTTTATTACTTTTTTTTATTTAATTGATCAACGGCTGAGCTGAATTTATTGAAAAGAATCGGGCAATGTTATTATGCGTCTCCTTAAACCTTAACAACGAAAATCGCATGTTTAATTCGCGAGTTGTGGTGCATGGCAGAACAAAACTTGTTCTATGTTTTAAAACAGGAAAAACAGCCGACAGTAAATCATCAACATGACAGCAACATTAAACAAGCCGCCAGGTGCGACCCTTGAGGTCCACACGGTCAACTTCCCAGTAATATTTACATAAACATCAACAACATTACAACAATGAGAGGTATCCATAGCAGTAACAGGAATTAGTTAATATGAATCATATCGTCCACGGGAGGGTCCATTGATTACGTAAGGTTTTTGGTCGATGAGGACGTATTGAATATTTATGCGGATCAATCCGTGGGGGCCTTTTTGGTCTTGAAAATTTTTGTTGGTTTTACAAATTTAAGCATTTTTTTAAATTAAAAGCCAAAAAAAACTATTTAAAATCTGCTCAAATTATGCAAATATTTTAAAACTTTGATTGAATTTACAACAATTTTTAGAATAAAAAAAATAAAGTAAAAGCATTCGTATGAACCCTCTTTAAATGGTAACTTTGAATGATTTTTTATTTTTCATTTAGTTTTTTTCATAATCAACGAAGAAAATTTTGCCGGTTTCTCTTCAAAACCTGATAAGAATGTATACATTTTATAAACAGGTATTACTGTGCTGTGCAAATCAGGTTAAAAAATATTTTTTATGAAAAAAACTATAATTTTTTGCATTTTCTTCTATTAAATTAAAAAAAAGCTGAAACGAATTTTTGTAATGTTAAAAGCTTCACAAAGATATTAATTTTCGTCAACTGACACCTTAATGATGCAAATATCATATCTGGTTCGTGAGATATAGTGAATGATAAAAATGACCTTGAAAATCATGATGACTTTTAATAATTTTTAATTTTTAATTTAATTTTTTACGTTATTATGAGTAAAAGCTTTGATTGTGTTTTTACAAAAATTGTTTGGAGTATATAAATTTTACAAACATTGTCTACTAAATTTCGTAAATCAGGTTAAAAATTTATTGTTTATGAAAAAAACCCTAATTTTTTGCACTTTTTTTCCTTAAATTAAAAAACAGCTACAACGATTTTTTTAAAAACTTAATGGATTTACACGAATGCTAATACGCGTCGATTGACACATCTGTCATGCAAATCGTATGTTTGGTTCGCGAGATATAACGCATGACAGAAATGACCTTCAAAGGGTCAAAACAGCAAACCCCCCTGACCGAAGTATCCCAAAAACTAATCAGCTCTTAAAATTGCAAAGACGCTTCGATTGACACCTCAAAAAAGTCGATACGACTTTGGTTACGTGAGTTATGCTCGTAGAAAAAAGTGTCCACGAACGTACGTACGTACGTACACACACACACGCACACACACACACACACACACACACATACATCTCCCTTTCTAAAAACACTTTATATATACTCTATAGACCTCAAAACGTAAAGAAAAGTTGAAAATTTCAATTTCGATTTTCGAGGCGATTACAAGAACTTCCCATATACTGGGAAGTTAAAAATTAAAATTAAATTTGGGTCCATTTTTATAAAAATGTCTTATTTTACAAATTATATATAATTTGGCATTACATATGTAGATTATTTGAATTTCGACAGTTTAAGAATTCAATTCTGACCACCGGTTGTCGGTTAAGTTTGTTTTATGAATTTCTTTTATCAAACAACAGTTGTTATTTCTTTTTATAGTCTCAAAGTATGCTCATTAAGATTTGCTTGTTCTTATTAATACACAAAAGTTTATCCATACTTGTTCCATATTGGTATTTATTATTATCACTGCATTTGAATGATCATCCTAAAAACAATGGTTGGATGCGGCCTTGTGTGCATCGATATGCCATGTGAAAAACAGTATTTTATGGATGTGATATATTATCTGGCATGTGCGTTCTTTTTGTGAATTAGATTTAGATGTGGGCAGTTTCATGGTAAGTATGGCGGTTAAGATAATAAGAATAAGGGATGTATGATGTGGTATTGTATAAATAAATTGCACAAAATTTAAGAAAAGTAGAGCATTTAATCCATGTAGTTTTCAATCTATAATAGGGTTTGAGTTTGGTACAAACGGTATACTTGAAGCAAAACAACTCATAACTGAGCAAACCAAACTCTTTCCAAAAGTTCTTGTGCAGTAAGTACTGTAGACAATATTCAAAAAACTACTATTGCATTTGCCGTAAAGCTTTCAAGTGCTCCTGGAAAATGTACGACGATGCATTGATAGTGAAGCTGTAAAACCGGGAAAATATTTGTATTAAGGTGACACCACATTCATAAATATTCGTCGAAATCCGCATAAAAAATCATTCGGTCGGTTCTTTATATGTGACGCTGAGAAACAGTCTTGCCAACTATTCGGCTATTGGCAAACATTCCGTGTTTATACGAATGTGACGTCCTTTTTACATGAACGTATTTAAAACTGAGTTTAAAATTAGTTTCCATGCTGCTCACAAACAGCAGTGATTTCTACTATAAATACGATTGTAGGTTTACAGATGCAAAACTATTAATACATAGTCAAACCTACTCTGGACATTCGAACCGGAAAGAAATTGCTCGTATTGAAAAGAAAACAGATGCAACGTAACAGGCTTCACCAAGAAGTTTGATTGAATATTCACGCGGTGGGTGGTGCGGGTAGGTTAAAAAGCCTTTTCAACGTTATTTGTTATTTTCATATCGATGCTTGAAGGACAAAAGAGCGCTAGCAAAAATGAATGGAATTTGGTTATTATGCCCACTGAAGAGATTTTGTCACGTGGTAGCCATTTTGAATAGTTGTGTTCAAAATTGCCATGACTTCAGAATAATCATTGAGTTCGTATTTTTTCACGATTTTACAAAAATCAGGCTAATACTTATTTCTTATTTTCATTTGGTCTTGAAAAACATTGTGCAGTCAAAGATCGGTTTAATTGCATGTAAAAAGTAAAAAGCATTACGTATGATGATGGAGGAAGTAATTGAAATCTTACAAACACTAAAAAACAAAACAACAACAACAAACCGCAATTTTTATTTGCTGCAAGCATTTGAAGGTATCGGATCTGGCAAAGTTTTGACTACAAAATATTTCACCATTCAAAGCGTTCATTACAACAAATGTAAATTTGATTAATTTTTTTTTGGTTTTCAAAATTTAAGCAATTTTTTTATTAAAATGAAAACACAGCACTGTAAAAACTATTTAAAATTTGCTCAAATTATACAAATATTAATAAACTTTGATTCTTGATTGATTCAACTACAATGTCTTCAGAATAAGAGTAATCAGGGAATAGCATTCGTATGAACACTTTTTACATTGTGACTTTGATTTTTTTTAATTTAATGGTTTTTGTAATCATCTCTTCAAAAACTGATAGGATATTATAAATTTTATCAACATTTATTACTGTGCTGTGCAAATTCGGTTTAAAATTCATTATTTTACGAAAAAAATTTGATGTTTTGCAAATTTTTTTAAAATTAAAAAATGGCTCCAACGATTTTTTAAAAGCATGAAAATGTTAAGAAGCGACTGTTGACATCTCAGTGATGCAAATATTATATTTGGTTCGCGAGATATAGAGAATGGCATGAATGACCTTGCAGGTCATGATGACTGAATGATTTTTATTTTTTATTTAATTTTTTTGCATCCACATTAGAATAAATTTTGCTCGTGTTTTTCCAAACACATTTTAGAGTATATAAATTTTATAAACATTGATCACTGCGCTTTGCAAATCAGGCTTAAAATTTATTGTTTATGGAAAAAACCTTAATTTTTAACTTCCCAGTATATGGGAAGTTCTTGTAATCGCCTCGAAAATCGAAATTGAAATTTTCAACATTTCTTTACGTTTTGAGGTCTATAGAGTATATAGAAAGTATTTTTAAAAAGAAGTATGTGTGTGTGTGTGTGCGTGTGTGTATGTACGTACGTACGTACGTGCGTTCGTGAACAGTTTTTCTACGAGCATAACTCACGTGAATAACGTTGACTTTGTTGGGGTGTCAATCGAAGCATCTTTGTACTTTCAAGCGCTAATTAGTTTTTGGGACACTTCAGTTGAGGGGGTTTGTTGTTTTCCCCGTTTGAAGGTCATTTCTGTCATGCGTTATATCTCGCGAACCAAACGTACGATTTCCTTCATCAAGAAATCAATCGACGCGTATTAACATTTATGTGATAATGTCAAGTTTTTAGAAAAATTCTAGGAGCGGTTTTTTAAGTTTGTTAAAAAAAGTGAAAAAAATTAAGGTTTTTCCAAAAACAATGAATTTTTAAGCTTATTTTCAAACTCAAGTAATCAATGTTTATATAATTTATATAGTCCAAATAGTTTTTGTAAAAACATTATCAAAAATTTTTCTCATGAATACGGAAATAAATAAATAAAAAATAAAAAATCATTAACAGTCATCATGATTTTCAAGGTCATATTTGTCATACGCTATATCTCGCGAACCAAACATACAATTTGAATCGTTTAGGAATCAATCGACGCGTATTAACGTTTTTGTGAATGTATCAAAAGTTTTAAAAAAATCGTTAAAGCCGTTTTTAATTTAAGAAAAAAAAGAGCAAAAAATTCCGTTTTTTTCATAAACAATAAATTTTTAACCTGATTTACGGAACACAGTAATCAAGTTTTATACAATTTATATATTCCATGCAGTGCTTGTAAAATCATCATCAAACTTTTTCCTCATGGTTACAAAAACATTAAATTAAAAAGAAAAAATCATTAACAGTCATCATGACCTTCAAGGTCATTTCTGTCATTAACTATATCTCACGAACTAGATATAATATTTGCATCATTAAGGTATAAATCGACGTGTATTAACATCTTTGTAATTTTTTTAACATTATAAAAATTCGTTTCAGCCGTTTTTTAAATTTAATAGAAGAAAATGCGAATAATTACGGTTTTTTTTCATAAAAAATATTTTTTTAACTTGATTTGCAGAACACAGTCATAAATGTTTGTAAAATTTATACATTTTTATCTGGTTTTGAAGAGAAACCAGCAGAATTTTCTTCCATGATTATGAAAAAAACTAAATTAATAATAAAAAATCATTCAAAATTACCATGTAAAGAAGGTTCATACGAATGATATTACCTTATATCTTTTATTCTAAAGAAATTGTTGTAAATTCAATCAAAATTCTAAAATATCTGCATAATTTGAGCAGATTTGCAATAGTTTTTGCAGTCTTTTAATTTAAAAAAATGCTTAAATTTTGAAAACCATCAAAATTTCAATCAAATTTTCATTTGTGGTAATCAACGTTTTGAATGGTGAAATGTTTTAGTCAATACTTTGCAAGATCATATAGTTTAAAAAGCTTTCATCGAATAAAAAATTGTAGTTATTAATAGATTCATTCTTTAGTAATCGTAAGATTTCAACAACCATCATCATTTGTAATTACATTTTACTTTTTACATGCAATTGAACCTATTTTTGGCTGCATATTCAAAATTTACCAATAGAATGTATGAAGTAATTGTTAATCTCATTGATGAAGTTCATGGCAATTTTGAACGCAACTATTCAAAATGGTCATCACATGACAAAACCTCTTCAAGGAGAGTAATAGCAAAAACTGCATTCATTTTTGCTAGCGCTCTTTTGTGCTTCAAGCCTGGATGTGAAAATAACAAATACCGTAGAAAAGGTCCCCACTGATTGATTGATCAAATCAATCTACCAGCATCCACCAAAAGCCTTACGTAATCAATGGATACTCCCGTAGATGATATGATTAATATTAACTCATTCCTGTTACACCTATGAAAACCTCTCATTATTATTATTTAAAATAGTATTATTTTCAAAATTATTATTGTGTTTAATATTTTTAATGTCCATCTAGATATTACTGGGAAGTTGACCGTGTGGACTTCAAGGGTTGCACTTCCCGGCTTGTTTGCACTTCTTTTTAATAAATTAAAAAACGGCTCCAACGATTTTTTTAAAAGTTTGATGGAATCACGCAAATATTAATACGCATCGATTGGCTACTTAATGATGATAATCGCGTGTTTGGTTCGTGAGATATAGCGCATGACAGCAATGACCTTCAAGGGGCCAAAACAGCAAACCCCCTCCCCCCGCCCGAAAGTTTCTCAAAAACTAATCAGGTCTTAAGATTGCAAAGAAGCTTCGATTGACACCTTAACGAAGTCAATAAAAGCTTGTTTACGGGAGTTATGCTCGTAGAAAAAATGTTCGCGAACGTACCTACGCACATACGTACGTATGTACACACACACACACACACATACATACTTCTTTCTAAAAACACTTCAAATATACTCTAAAGACCTCAAAACGTAAAGATATGTTGAAAATATCAATTTCGATTTTCGAAGCGATTACAAGAACTTCCCATATACTGGGAAGTTATAAATATAAAAATTTAGCTTTCATTTTTTAAAAGCAAGATTTTATAAACAGTTTTTTATATAAGTTTTTAAAAGATTTTATATATTCAACTTGTATTAATTTCCTGTACATTATATGTTGTTCATAGATCAACTGCGAAATAAGAAATGATTATTAGTCTTTCTAGGTTAAAATGGTGAAATAGTACAAACACAATATCTATCCAGCACTTCACGCTATAAAGTCGTGCTCAGTCAGCGTAGGAACAAAAGCTGCATTCAATAGGCTTTCATTCAATTCGAGAAAAGTTTTATTCAGGCCTTTTTGTCCTACCGCGTTGATATGAAAATAGCCATTTACATCAAATAACCTTATTGCTGTAATTTGTAATGTTTATGCTGATATTATTAGTAATTTTTTCGTGTGGAACTCAAGAGTCGCATCTCGTGGCTTGTTTAACGTCATTTTTTAAATGTATTCGAACCCATCGTTGAGCAGCTTCAAAGAAGTTTAAATATTAAAATATTACGGTGTTTTCTTATGAAAAATTTGAGTACATAGCTCTTTTTATGTTTTAAAACAGGAGAAAAACTTTCTCCTGGATCCCCCGATACGACGAAATCTTCTCACTGCTTACGTCTTATTCGAGTGTAACGTCCTGAACTTGGAGGAAATCCTGGTTCTTTATCAAACTCTCGAGATGTTGGTTGATTCCAGGACCAAATCAACTAATAACCTGCGCAGACCAACGTTCCACGGATTTGTATCAACGGACTAGTGAAAAATTGGAAGAAGTTTAGCCTACAACAAAGATGGAAGCACTCTTCATAGACGACATCCCCTGGTCAGCCGAGATCCAAAACGTGAACACCTGTCGAGTCATTTTCGCCAAATGGCATTGCTGAGTTCCTTCGGTCAAGTAACCATATCTTTGCGATGCATAACTTTAAGGTGGTGAAGGTAAGTGAGCCCAAAAATGAACAGCGAGGGGCTCTTATCATCACCAATGTGGAGTCACTTACTCAATTGGAGCTTAGCAAAGTAGTGATTATTTACGGGTTTTCAGCAATCACCCTGAGTGTTTATTGTAGAGACCGTACTGGCAGAGCAGTCATACTAACAGAGAACAAGAGTGGAGTGAATTAAGAGGCTTCAGCAGGACTGACCTACGAGTCGAATCTCCTCACTGAAGAAGGAAGATGCACCATCTCCACTGTGAGGCATGCTGAGGATCGTCTCCTAATTGATGAAGAGAGGATGTTCCTATCTGACGAGCAGCTGGATCTTATTGTGGTCGGCCAGGATACTAAGTTCATCTAGATCAACCTTCATCATTCTCCATTTGTTTCAAAACGGAGAGGAGCTAGGTGTGACTCAGAAACCTTGTGTTGTAAAAACAAGTTTTGTGGCTTCAACATGAGATAATATAGGACGGTATCCCGCAACGTCAAAGATATGCCAAGTGCTTGTATTTTGATAAAGAATGGCTTGAAATTGTCTAGCTCAGTACAATTTCAGTGACATGGGCACCACTCTAGTAGCACTTGAAATGCGTTCCGAGATTATCACCTGCTACGGCCATTACCAAGCAGCTTGCAGTGGATCTCAAAGAAAGCTACTACACGCGGCATTTTCATCATAATTTGAGACGACATCAATACCCATCATCGTGTTTGGAACGACCCCAATACAAATAGTCACGCATTTATCATTCTTTGAGCTTATTTCAGTGAATGCCTAGCCCTAGCCAATATCGGTGAGGAACCTACTTTCGTTAAGTGTACTTGTAGGGAGGTAATAGACATCATTTTTATGATTGGATGGCATATAGCACAAGAATACTTGTTCTCTGACGAAATATGTAACATGTTTTATCTGGATGAAGCCCCTCAAACAAATTCATGATTCATCGGTAAAAGGAAGGTATCAATCTGCACTTGAGTTTGCGCTAAATCGCGGAAGTTTCAAGGTTAAGAGCGTGCGAAACCTCAAAGAAGCTGTAAGTCTCTAATATCTACTTTTAATGAAGCTGCAAGATCTGCAAGCTCTTTGATGAAGCCCAAATGGAAATATAAGCCCTATGGTGGAGCAAGGATATTTCGAAACTGCGAGGGATCTAAAGCATCTAATCCGACTTTTTATTATAGGTTTTTAGACAAGTTATTCATAGACTTTGATCACACAGAGACCTAAGTGAGCCATCCCTTAAAAAGAAGGCTACCACTACAACTTTCCTACCTATCTATAAATTTTTGTTGTTCTATTCTCTTCAATGTTTAGCTAGTATTAATCGATGGTTGTTGGTTTTTTTTGGTTGTAGTGCGTAAATTAGCGTAAATTACAAATTTCACAGTAATCCCTGCAATCGAAATTCCTTTGTAAGCAACAGTAATAGATTAGGTTCAACTATTGATCCTTGCGGCACATCATTACTGTTTCTGGCGGATAATGTTGACATTTCTTTTTTTAAGTCTTATGAGCCCTGATTAGATTACTGCGTATTTTTACTATTGCAAACATGCATTGTAGCTATCTGCCTCTTGGTAGCGTAATGGTGAAACAATCTACTCGAAATTCGTGGTCTGTAACAATGGTAATCAAATGACTACGGCCAAAGATACACTGAAAATAGGTCACTATTTGCTCTTGATATTGGTTTAAGCAACTCAAGGTAAGTAGCCGCATGTAAGATGAACAACATTAATCTAAACTGTTGAGCTCATAACGGGTGGGAGTATTAACAATGAATACCAAGAACTGGATCAACTTAATTATGTGCGCTTGGTTTGGGGTTGCTATTTACAGAATTCGCAGATTTTGGGTGCCCGAACAGAATGATGTCGTACCGAAGCTAAATGAAGCATTGTTATCACCCAAATATATTTAATTTGCGGCTTAAAAAACTTCCGGCACACCGATTGAAATTATTTGCAGATAAACAATCTTTTCTAGCTGTGAAAATTCTTTGTTTGCACTATTTCATTGGGTCATTGAAGAGGAGATGCACATAGAATAGGAAATGCCCCAAATAAATGCAATTTGCGGAATCGTGATAGTCTTCGTCGCACAATACACAGAATTAATGAATCCGCGATAATTATCTCGCCGGCCGCGCATAGCAGCATTGCAGGCGACACAGCCCAGCCGAGAGGAGTTCTTTTGCATTATCCCCAGAATTAGCGTAAGTGAAGTCCACAGAGATGGCCATTCTGAAAGTAGCAGATACTTAGATCGAGGCAAGTTAGATTAGTTAGTTGGGTGAAGGAGGCAGTTATTGTGGTCGCAAGAGTAATATGTGAGGCCGGCACCCTCTAAGTGCAGGCCCAAGCAGCTATGTCCAACTGATAATAAGTAGAGTGCAAACCAGTCCACGAAATAATCGTTATGAGAACCATACACCTTTGATATACTTACAAGTAATAAAAAACGCACAATAGAATGTTACTTCAACCATGTGCACTTTTTGCCACATGCAAAAAGTACCGCACTCAATATTTCTGAAAACAGTCAAATTCAAAATTTGGACGTGTTTGATAAAAAAATCTCCACCTTCATTTCTGGAATTTCAGACGTCATACAGAGATAACACAATACAGTCTGTACATAAAGTCTGCAGTATCTTTGCATTGCTGAGGCTATTTAGTTTTCAATATCTTTCTTAGGCTAAAAACTACGAATCTCTTACAATCATTAATGAAATTGAACGGAGATGCGAAAATTATAACACAGAAAATTCTCGCTGCATTGCTGCGGCTAGGATCCAAACTCTCGACCTCACACACCTAATACCTAGATCTCGACCGACTTTTCGTCCTATCGATTTTACGTGCTAGCGAAACGCATGCACGCTGTAATAAGTGGCCGTCTCCTACTATCAGCCGGAAGTCAGCATAACCGATGTGAGTGGAAAAGAGTTGTCTACATATGCTTTCGGGTAGCGACGCACCCTAGAAAAATGCATTGCCACGTATGCGCGACATAAGCTAATAATACTGGTTTTACGTAGTGAAGTCGTGAAAAGTCGATAAATTTGAAAGTGATCCACATTCATGTCAATGTCGAAAAATGAAATAGGTGGTATGTAATACGTTATACTCAATAAGAAATTGATATTAATAACATTACCTAGATTCACTTTCTCTAATGATGTGATTGTGATATCGACTAAGCTTTATATCATTAACCATTATCACAATATCAATCATATCATTGCATGATTTGATATTTTTTTCAATAAATTAAGTACAGCCGCTTTTTACTCTAAAAAAAATAATGCAAAATCAAATTACTTTTATAAATTTTTTCTCATTTCGATTTGTGCTTGTAATAATCGATATGACTATTTGAACTAGGTTGCTTTCGGTTTCACGCACGAGTTGAAGAATGTGCTCTCTGTGATCGACTTCTTTCTCTTCTCTGCTTCCTAAAATTTCGATACAAAATTCTTTCAACCATCTATCGGATACTAACTTGTCAGTCCAAAATATTCATACTTCGTTAGCATTTTAGGTGTTTCTCTCTTCTCTGTTAAATATTACTGGGAAATTGTTCGTATATACCTCAAGGATCGCATCTCGTGGCTTGTTAAGTTTGCGCCCGGTGTGGGAGAATCTTCTTTTTCGGTCACCATTTAATGGTTAACCGACTACGTTTTTCACTCGCGACATAACCTCAAAACTTCTACGTCTCTTCGAAGAAAGATGAAGGAATCCACGTGTGCGAATGAAAGAATCCTCACAAGGCCTTACCGCAAAAAGCTATGGTAGACATTGTGGGCTACTGAATGCAGCTTAGGTTCCGTTATATACAAATAAAATGCACATTTTTTTTTAAAGATTGTGGAGGCAGCGCAGCTAAGTAAGATCTGTACTTCGCGACTTTGAGTCATAACTCAAAAAATATCACCTCACAAAATAAGACTCCCAAAAGTCCTCTTCGTTTCTCCATTTTTAACTTCCCAGTATATGGGAAGTTCTTGTAATCGCCTCGAAAATCGAAATTGAAATTTTCAACACATCTTTATGTTTTGAGGTCTTACGAGTATATTTTAAGTGTTTTTAGAAAGAAGTATGTATGTGTGTGTGTGTATGTACGTAAGTGCGTTCGCGGACAGTTTTTTTACGAGCATAACTCACGTAAACAAAGTCGTATCGACTTCGTTAAGGTATCAATCGAAGCGTCTTTGCAATTTTAAGAGTTGATTAGCTGATTTTTGAGGCACTTCGGTCGGGGGGTTTGCTGTTTTCGCCCCTTGAAGGTCAACCCTGTCATGCGCTATATCTCGCGAACTAAACAAATGATTTGATTTGCCAAGGTATCAATCGACGTGTATTAACATTTACGTGATTCCATCGAAGTTTTAAAAAAATCGTTTAAGCCGTTTTTTTAATTTTTTGAAAAAAAGTGCAAAAATTGGAGTTTTTTTTACAAATACATCAAATTTTTAACCTGATTTTCAAGACGCAGTAATCAATGTTTATATAATTTATATACTCCAGTTTTTGTAAAAAATACCAACAATTTTTTTTTCATGGTTACAAAAACAATTAAATTGAAAATGAAAAATCATTAAAACTCATCATGACCTTCATGGTCACTTATGTCATTCATTATATCTCGAGAACAAAATATAATCTTTGCATAATTAAGAAATCAATCGACGCGTATTACCATTTTATTGATGTTTTTAAATTTAAAAAAATATCTTTTTTTAATTTAATAAAAAATATTGATAATTAGTGTTTTTTTTCACAAAAAAGTTAATTAATACTTAATAAAATTAACATCGTAATGATACATGTTTGTAAAATTTATAAACTTTTATCAATTTCTGTAGAGAGACCAGCAAAATATTTTCTCATGATTTCAAAACAAATTGAATAAAAAATAAACAAAATCATTCAAAGTCACCATGTAAAAAGGGTTCATACGAATTTTTATACCTTAAATCTTTTATTCTAAAGACATTGTTGTAAAGTCAATCAAAGTTTATTATTATTTGCATAATTTGCGGAGATTTTTAATAGTCTTTACAGAACCGTGTTTTAACTTTAATAAAAAAACTGCTTAAATTTTGAAAACCAATACAAATCGAATCAAATTTGCAATTGTGAAAATCACCGTTTTGAATGGTAAAATGTTTTGTAGTCAACAGTTTATAAGATCATATGCTTTGAAAAGCTTTCATCAAATAAAAAATTGTAGTTTTTGGGAGTTTTGTTCTCTAGTATTCGTAAAATTTCAGTTACTTCCGTCATCATTTGTAATACATATATTTTACTTTTTACATGCAATTGAACCTATTTTTGACTGCATAATCAATGTTACTCAAAATCAACAGAAAATAAGAAATAATTATAAGTTTCATTGATGCAAAATCGTGAAAAAATGCAAATTCAGTGATTATGCCGAAGTGCTAGCAGTTTTGACCGCAACTATTCAAAATGGCCATCACGCGACAAAATCTCTTCAGTTGTCGTAATAACAAAAACTGCATTCATTTTTGGTAGCGCTGTTTTGTCCTTCAAGCATCGATATGAAAATAACAAATAACGTAGAAAAGGCTTTGTATCCTGTCCCCCTCCGATTGATTCACGTGAATATTAAATGAAACCAATCCACGAAAATCTTTACGTAATCAATTGACGCTCGCGTAGATGTTACGATTAATATTAAGTCATTCCAATAACTTTTATCAGAAGTGCATTTTTATTATTAAAAGTTGTAATATTTCCATAATTATTATTGTGTTTAATATTTTTAATATCTATGTAGATATTACTGGGAAGTTGACCGTGTGGACCTCAAGGGTCGCACCTCGCGGCTTGTTTGTTTAGTTTTCGCTAATCCCGACGAAGTTCGTATGAAAGAAAGATTCACAAGCTCCTGGCAAACCACAAAAATAAGTCGCGATGTTTATATATAAACGAGCGCTTGTTTGTTCACGTACAGACAAAAAAAAGACACTTTCATTTATTCATACTAACCTGAATGTTAAACACACCCGCACACACACACACAAATCAAAACGTTTGCATCATTGCTTGCATGCTTGCAGAGGCGGTCATATTTCTAGGTTCACTATCAAATGCACGAACCTGCGTAGTTTTGAGTTTTTATTCAGAGACGTTGAGGTTGTTTTGGACACAAATTGTACAAAATCGTATTTAATACTATCATGCTGAAAGACGACGAGTTTACTACTAATCAGTATCATGATGTTAACTTCATAACAACCCCAACAGCGGCAGATCCCATCACAAACCCAAGCGGGCCGCATTTTAAGTGAGGTATGCCACTTGAAAATTTTACTAGAGGAATAGAATGTACAAAATATAACTTTTAAATACGATATACGTTTTACATTAGCATAAAATGTTCTATTGAGGTTAGTCAATAGCTATTAATTGGAAAAGGTGTGAAGCTGCAAAAAAATAATTTAACGTCCAATATCATAAGGCGTATTCAGCCTGAATAAAGAAGATTCAGGAATATCTTCAGTTTGACGTTAAACTGGTCTAGCCGTTCTATAAAAGGCCTTTTTTCTTGAATGTGCATGTGATATTCATCTATAGAAATTTTGAAACCATTTTACTGAGCAATAAATAATAAGAATTCTCAAAAATTTATTTTATTTGAAACTCCATTTAAAACACTGGCTATTAAATGTTTTTTTATACTATAATGAAACTTAATAAATATTTCAACTCTCAAAATTTTAGATATTTGAATATAATGAACACGTGAAACAAAATTATGAAAATCGGATATATTTTGGTGGGCTTAAACGTAAAAATCTCATTGATTCGATTGTTCCTACCAGCTTCGCCGAACACAAATACTATTCTATCTTTCGTTGCGAAGAATGTTTAACAGGTGTTAAATCCATTTGCCTGATGAAAAGCAGCTCATGAAATTTGATTAAATTCGATTTTACTTAGACCGAATCAGTTAAAAGGAGGTTTGAAACGAATTGGTGTGGATATTTTTGTGACGAAAAAAGGATGCAGATGTTTCAGATTATCTGATCAAGGCGTATGCTGCGTAGAATTGTAAACGTTCCGCGAGATCATCAACATTACTCGGTCGCTTCGGGGATATATGTATACTTGGTATGATCAATTCGAACATACAGTCAAAACCGTTTATAACGGCATCGCTTAGTACGACATACCGGATAAAGCGACGAAATGCAGAGGTCCCGTTTTTACTCCACACAAACTCTTCAACAAGAAAATCGCTTAACACGACGTCGCTTATAACGACATAAGTGTCTATAGCGACACGTTTTACAACAGAATTCAGACTATTGTAGCGACTATAACGACTGCCAAACATATTTTGTTGTATTTTAAGGAATTCCAAGAATTGCGGCTGGAGCAGCTGCGATTTGGATAGTTGTTCAAGGTTTTGTGAAACATTCAGTTGAATGGAAACTTTTTAACAGTGCGCCGTCATGTCACAAAAAAAGAAGAGAACAATGTTCAGTGTAGTGGAAAAGTCGCACATTATTTGGCGACTTGAAAATGGAGAGACAAACAGTTTCATTGCAAAGGACATGGGCGTGTCGCATTCCACTATTTCAACAATTTGGAAAGACAAAAGTAAATTTAAGTATCTTTTTGAGCAAAACAATCTTAAAATCAAACGGGCCAGGTCATCTGAATATAAGGAAGATGATGTAGCTTTAATCAAGTGGTTTAGTCAACAAAGAATCAATAATGTTCTAATCAGTGGGCCTGTTCTCCAGGAAAAGGCCAATGATTTTGCGCGTCGATTTATGGTGAAGCTGCCAGTGTACCTGATGGTATAACCGGAGAATGGCTTTCTCAAAAGTGGCCAGTTTTGTGCGAAGGCTATAAGCCCGAAGATATTTTCAATGCAGACGAGCTAGGCCTATTTTATAATTTGACTCCGGATAAGACCCTGAAATTCAAAGGTGAAAAATGTATTGGAGGGAAAATGTCAAAGACTAGAATCAGTATTTTGGTTGCTGCAAATATGACAGGTTCTACTGAAGAAAAACTGTTAGTTATAGGAAAGGCCAAGAAGCAACGATGTTCTAAAAACAACCATTATCTTGTAGTGGATCTACACATATCTACACAATCAATCAGCATTTTACTATAAACTAAACCCAGAAATCAATAATCAACGAGCAGTCGTAGAATATACAAATGCATAATTTACGATCACCTTGTAATGCTCACTTTGCATACTCGTTTTGCATTACACATAATCTACTCACACGAAAGTCCAATTCATGTTATCGCTAAAAATAGACACATGAACGAATGTTTATACTAACCCATCGCGATCGCACCAGACTAAGCGGCGCCTAGCATTGGCAGGTACAATGTACACACAAAGTACGAAACCTGAGTAGTCATTACTCATGGACTATTATGAGTGTTGCATATTACTCATGGACTATTATGAGTGTTGCATTTCACTCATGGACTATTATGAGTGTTGCATTTCACTCATGGACTATTATGAGTGTTGCATTTTTAAATTGGGTCATATGGAAAAATGCTGATCGATATTTTGATTGGTAGAATGCATTTACCATATTCAATTCTTCCAGTTTTAGAGTAGGGATTATGTATTAAGTAGAATAAAATATTAGAGTAGGGATTATATGTTAAGTTGTAAAAAGTGTATAAAAGAAAACTGTAGAAAAGAAAATATAGTCATAGTTAAAGCGTACTTTTGACTCGTTTGTATCAACGCATTATTGCCGTAGTTTGGCAAAACGCTCGAGCCGTAACTTGGCTTTAGAAGCGCCTCAATTGTAGCGTAACCAGTCGCTAAACAAAAACTTAATAAAAATATCGGCTAGCTTGGATCTTGAATCCTGCGCCAGACATGTGGCAATTAACTTGCCGGTAGGTACCCCAATTTAACCCTGTTCCCTCACTAAAAGTGCGCTTTTCTTATACAGCGCTAAAACCCGGATCTCCCTTGAAGAATACAAGATCCGGCGTTCGGCGTCCAACACCGAGAAGGCATCTCCTGCGACGAGCTATCGTTTACAGGCCTATCTTTTACAATCTACCTATCACCTACGAAAACACTGCCAAATCTTGGATGACATCCAAAATTTTTGGGAAATGGCTTCGAAACTGAGACACGAAGCTGGAATCAAAAAGTCAGAAAATTCTTCTTCTGGTCGATAACTGTCCTGCTCATCCCGTAGTGGATAATCTGCAAAATATAAGGCTCGTTTTTTTACCGCCAAATGTCACTTCAGTTTTACAACCGATGGACCAGGGTGTATTAAAATCTCTTAAAACACAGTACAGAAAAATTCAAGTACTGCATATGCTACAAAGCATCGAAAAAGGAGATCAAAAAGTAGTATTTGATATCCTTGATGCAATTTTAATGATATCCGAAGCGTGGAATAATGTCAATCAAAGAACTATCGCCAATTGCTTCAGGCACGCTGGCTTCAAAGATTTATCTTCATCCATGCATGTAGAGGGCAATCTTCAAATTATGTCTGATGATTATGATGAAGCTGATGACATTCCTTTGGCACAATTAGCCCAAGCATTTCCATTATTGTTGCCAAATAGTGACATTAAAGAGTTTATTGAGGTGGACAGCAGCCTTTTGGTGTGTGCGGCAGCAAGTGAAGAGGATATTTTAGCTGACATCCAAAGTCAACATACTGATGAAAATCAAGACGAAGAAGATGAATTTGCAGTACCATCACTTTGCGAAGCTCTCAGCGCAGTTACAGTTTTACAAAAATTTCTAATCGTTCATGGAGAATTCGATTCATGTAGCAATCACGTAGCGTTGAAGCGTATGCAATATGAAATGCAAAAATCGTATGCACTTCGTTATAAAAAACAAGCAAAAATAATAGATTTTCTTAGTATTGAGCATTAGTTGTTGTATGCTTAAATTGTTTTTGCTATGCTATAAGTATGGACAATGAAAATGTATCTTATCATAAATTTTCAAGTATAGTTTTGAACTGAATTACATATACGAGTATACAGGTGTTTTACTAGAAGATGCTATATTTCAGATGGTATGCATATGTGTATCATATAGTGCAACCGGTTAAAGCGACTATCGGCTAATACGACCGAAAACTATCGGTCCCTTCAGAGTCGTTATAAACGGTTTTGACTGTATGTATATGACTAACTAAAGCACTCTGTCCTCTATACAACAAACAAATCATCAAAAAGAAAAACAAAAACACGACGCTTAGATCGTTAATCGGGAAATGAAGCAAAAATATACATATTCAGTTTGCAAATTGAAAATTTTTCAACATTGTTAATTAATTGTAAGACCTCGAGTAATATCGTTCGAAACACGGAGCTCATTAACCTTAAGTGTCCTATTTGCTGAATGGATTTGTCGTTAATTCTTATCGCTCAACATTACTGAATAGCTGCTAAAATTTATTTCAATCAAAATTAGCTACTCCAAAACTTGGGAGGTAATAAATGAACAGTCCGAACATTATTATGGGCTACTCTACTCTAAATAATTAATGGATGTTTATGACTTACACTTCAGAGATCGGAAAAGAATGTGAGCGATAAGGCTTCGAAAAATGCTTCATTTTTTTCGTTTGAAAAGAACAGAGCTTGGATACCTTATTTTAAAGAGATTAAAAAAGATAGAAAGAATTATTTGAGAATGCAACATGCTCTTTCAACCTGTGAATTTGGCAATCGTATTTTCAGCCATTAAAGCAGTTTCGTTAGAACTCGTTGATTTGAATTTATGAGTTGAGTTATTTACCCAATTGGTTTACACTGAGCTAGATCTGCTATACGAATAAGGTGTCACTGTTACGACTAGCAACGTAAAAAGTAAAGCTATTATTCTATACAGTTTTACTTTAACTTCCATCAGCCAGGGCTCTTGCGGGAGGATTATTTTCCAAGTCAAAGTAATATGCTTTGCGTCTGGTCCTTTTAAAATTGGTTCGTGACCGTCAGTTCTTTGATAGCAAGGAGCATGGTAGTAATTTAGAATAAATTAATTTAAAAAAAGGGTGAAAGCAGATTGAAGAAGATTGAATTAGAATAGACGTTCTTGAAAAGTGCCCGCTATGTTTAACTAGAGAAGAATAGACTCATTAAATAACTTTCGACAAATATTGTGAGTCGATAAAACCAATAGCTTGGCTCATCATGCCAATGAATGCATGGCCCCATACGCAAATTTATAGAAAGTTTGAAGAGTGTACGTACCTCCTAGGACTAGAACCCGCACTTCATTCTAATCTTTGATGAACCCACAACACGGCAAGGCACAATGGATGCCAAATTCCAGGCGTAGCTACTCCTTGCGTTGTGGGAACAAATGTTTTTGAGTATCAGCCACAGCAGCTCTGATTGTGTTCGGTCTCCGTTACGCTGCACTCATAACGTCATTTGCATATGTGGGATTGTGCGATTCGGAAAGCATAATTGGAAGGACAATTGAGTGGATAGCATAGTGTCGATAAGACCGCCTCGGTGGTGGATCCATCCGCAGATTCTCTGGAACTGGTTATCCCTTACGAAAGCAGCTAGAAGTCAGCATGCACGCTTGAATAACTGTTCGCCAGAAGAAACGAGGCTCTATTTAAAGCGTGAAATCTGATATGAATATGAGAATGGATCGTTAATTTGATATAACGTGTTTGCCAGGCAATGAAAAGCAGTTGTAAATGTTTGCGATTAATCAAGAATGTTTGTTTACCATTCACAGCATTTACGGAAGTGTTCGTGAATTTTGTCCAGAATTGTTAAAACATTCCATACGAATAAGCCTGGCAAGTTGCACGTCCGCAAAAAAGTGCAAGTCGATGGATTCAAAAGAAAGTTAACGAGATAGCGTTTCCTAGAAATCGTGATATTACATAACAGGCATGTTATATGATGTCATTTATCATCGAATGTTATGGAGATCATGTAGGGCAAGTAGGTAGGTAGGTAGTACATAAAAGGATATACATTTCTACATAGCCGGAACGAAACGAACCAAGAGAAAACGTCGTACAGCTTCGACCACTCAAATTTAAATTTGAGGAGCAGACAAAAAGATTATAAATTTTTCATTATTCTCAAAAAAAAAATCAATGCAAATTAGAAAATATAGTATTGAAAATATTTGAAGTATTGGAACCAAATAGTCCGAAATACTTTCAATATTAGCGCCTGTAAAATACGATCTATGTATGGGAATCGAAAATTTTCTTATATTAAGAATTTTAATTTCATATACTTTTATAAATATGGAATGAATTTCACAGTGACTATGAATTCTTTCTTGGTTTTATATTAAGTTATGTTTTGCAATCCTTAAAAATAACCTGTTATATTCAGTTTAAAACGGCTGTACTGAATCATGCAAGTGCTATTTAGCTTTTACCGATACCTTAACAACGTCAGTAAAACGTTCCGCTTGCGAGATATGGTGCATGACAAAAATAACCTTGAATGTGCCAAAAAAACATAAACTCCGTCAATTCAATCAGCTCGTTGTAATTTTATTGGCAGCCTTTTTGAAAATAACTGACAAACAACGTATTTTAAAAAGCAAAAAATGAATTGATTTAGAAATTTAAAACAAAGAAATACGTGTCTGAAGTTTAAAGTACCTCGTACGAATGGTTTTGCCATAAAATGTCCAAAATTCGCTCCTTATAACCTACTACTTTCTCTTTTCCCCTGAATACAACTGTTAATAACCAAAAAACAAAGACATGACTGCTATCTACTGCGCCACTTACTACTAACCGAATAGAAAATTTGTACACAAACTACAAATGTTTGCAAATGTTTTAATGTATTTTCTATTAGAATGAGTAACAAATCGAACCATAACAGAAAAAATTGAATTAGTTAGGAATATTTAAGATGTTTTAGGGTGAATTAAAATTAATTTAAAGTTTTATCACGTGAACGAACAACAACAACAAAAGTAAATTTTTGTACATATTTATTAAATTTAATTTCTTTTATACAAATTTTTATTAAATTTTTGGATGTTTGCGGTTGTCATTCTAAACTTTTCGAAAAGAGAAATGCAGACTCAGAACTTGCATGGCCAGCTTGATAGAGTATTTATAGTCTGGTCAAAATGGAGGAAAAAATTCTGTGAAAACTACGTTAAGAAGAATGTACTGCCAAATATAATTTCGGCGATGATTTTTTTATGTAAATTCGCAAGTAGCAAAAATGCTTTTGACGGATAAATGCCATCGCAATAGGCTGCGTGGTCCGACATTTGAGGTCCACACGGTCAACCCCCCAGTAATATCTACATAAACATTAAAAACATTAAACATCATAATCAGACATTCATTAATAATAATGATGACATCTCTTTTCAAGGGAAATGAATTGGTATTCATCGATCATCCATCCATTGATTACATAAGGCTTTTGGCAGAGGGTTGGCTGGAATCCTTACGCGGATCAATTGGGGGGGGGGATAGGTTTCAAAGCCGATTTTACGTAAGCTATTATAAGGTCTGACTACAATTGGCGTACGAAGCCGGGAGTCGGCCTGCGATGATTCGCACCCAGTCGCTAACATCTATGCTAAATTTGACATACGTTCCGTCAAAGTGTGGAACGTTTCGTTAGAGCAATAGAGGTAACTATGGAGTGGAACATAAACATAATTTGTGGTAGCAGTTTCACTATGTGTTTGTGACACCTTCATGTAGTGGTGGGTTGTCATTGGCGGACGACATCGAAAATTTGAGAGACCAAAATTTTGGCGCAAGATTTCAAAAATTTTACATATCGAAACATTATTCAAGAATATATTAAGGCAATTTTAGACCTCCAATGAAAATAGTTTGCATGAATACCAAATAGAAACCGAAATCAATTATGCATGTTTGGCTACAGCCCACTCACTTAACGTTTAGATTCTGAACATATTGGATGAGTTCTCAAATACATGTAACATTAAGAATTTTAGTTTTAAACACAGCAAAAAAACATTAAAATCATATGTCTTCGAGACTTATTATAAGATGATTTTTTATGGTTAATGTTAAACTTTAAAAATCCCGTCAATATTGCAGTAAACCACTCAATATTTGATATTAACATTAAAAACCGGGAAAACTCGACTTAAGGGGGATAGCCACTGTGATGGGCCAAAAAAATTTTTTTTTGTTTTAAATCAAAGTTTATATGTTCAGAAATATGTGTACAAAATTGCAAGTCAAAATTTCAAAAATTGACTAAGTTATAATGAATGTAGTGAGAGCAGGTAGGCCGATCAGCTGCTCAGTATCGCATCGAAAAGGTTAATAAAAAAACTAAGAAAATCAACAAGACCCCTGGAGATGAAGAGGAAGAACCATCATATGGTCCAGGTATCAATAATTTAATATAGGTATGAAAATTTTAAATTTTTTTTATACATGATTTCATTACAAGAGAAATGGACTAAAATCTTTAAACGCATTTTTCTCGTAACTCGAACAATTATTAACCGATGTCTAATTTTTTGTTTTTGTTTTGTTTGTCTTAGTAGTGGTTAAGGTTAAGCGTAGCCGATTTTAAAAATTTTGTTTTTTTACTATTTTTCAAACTATTTGAAAACAAAAAAAAACAATCGAAAAAATTAAAATATTGTCAATCGGTCACCATTTTGTGAAAAATCAAAATAAAAATAACGGCTACGTACAACGATATTTACATTCATACAGATTACAAAAATGTGTTTTTTTTTGTTTTTTTAGAGTACCGGCTTTTAAAAAATCGATGCGACCATTGAGGGGGATACGGTATCGTTTATATTGTTAAAACTATTTGATATTTTTTAATACAAATTTGTGGAAAAACTATTAGATGTGTACTTAATAAAATAAAAAAACCCGATCCAAAAATTCTTCTACTTACTCGGTCAAAAAAAAAATTGAAAAATCACTAATTTTTCGGCCGTCACAGTGGCTATTCCCCTAATTTGTTAAACTTTAAAGTCACCCTCTTCATTTTACAGCCGGGCTTGGGACCGGCTTTGGCAGAATTATGGCTGTTACGAACTTCGAATTTGAAATAAATAATTGATAAAATTCATTTCGTCTCATTAATTTCTGAAACGCCAATGATTGTCAATTGTACACAATTTTGGGAGATGTCATTCTTTGTATTGGATATTTCAGTGCACATAAATGTGTTAAATTTTCAATTAAAACAGATTTTAAAAGCACTCAATCTCTTGCACAGATAGCAACGTGTATATTTACTGCACTTAAGTACGAAAATGCACACCTTTTTCTCGAAAATATGATGTAATTTCACAACCATGAATTTTGCACTTCATATCGTAAATTCTTGAATTTCACTAACTGTCTCGTCAATCGTACGTCACCGTTTGCTTTGGGCAAATACATCCGAGGCTATCACTTGTTTTTGTCACATAGTACTTCGAAACAATGTCAGGATTTGTAAAAAACCACTAAATTTCGATGAATACGCGTTTTGCTTTCTTTTTGTAAAGACCTGTCAATGAAAGCCGTTTGACACTTATGCACCTTTGACACTTATGAACAGTGCTCTTTTGATACCACACACGTATAGGCGTTTATTCAGTTCGTTCCGTTCCTGTTAGTTTCAGGTTCCAAGGTTAGAGCTTACGTCTAAGTTGACATCTTCGTTTAGCTTGAGTTTCTCGAGTCCGGACCCGAGAAACTTTAGCTGACGTGCTGAAAGTGAGGTTATGTGTTCACTCGAAGTGAGAAGATAGTGTGTTTTTAATATAGAGGACTGTAAACTGTCACTTTAGAAATTTTATGGATTCGGTAGATCTAATGAATGACGTGAGTGAAGTCAATCGCAGACAAAGCTTAATGGTTATTGAATTCAGTTTTTGTTTCTACGGTGAAAGAACTAGATTTTGTCGCATGGTAGCCATTTTGGAAAGTTGCATCCGTCATTTGCATGGGTGCTGCATTGACAGAATCAGTACTGCAGTACAGAAGCCGTACTTGAAAAATCATTTGTTATGCAGCAAATAATCGCTACTCAATTAGATGTGAAAAATATAAAATGTTACAAAAGATGTGGAAGAAGTAACTGAAATCTTACGAGCCCTGACAAATAATGAATTCCAAGAACTGACAAGTGATTTTCAAATATTAAATGGACGCTCCTTTATTCATTGTTTATTGTTTCTATGTGAATAATTTTTGAAAGTATGAAACAAACGTTAATGTTTTATTTGATGAGAACTTAAAACAACTGATTTTGAAAAGCAATGATGAAAAACCATTATTTTTGCTTAGGGAAAAATCTTTGAAACATTTTACTTTTCAAAGCGCTGATTGGCACAAATACAAATTTGATTCAAAGTTTTTTTTTTAATTTTAAGCAGTTTTTTCATTCAAACAAAAAATCGCTGCGCCACCTCAAATCATGTAAATGTTAAAACGCTTTGATTGACATGAAAACAATGTTCTTAGAATAAGACGCATCAGATAATATTATTCGTTTCAACCCCTTTTCCAAGATGACTATAGATTTATTTATTTTTATTTGAATTTCTGTTTTGTAGTCATGAAAGAAAGTTTTCTGGTTTTTTTTTTGAAAAATGGTTAGCGTATCTGGATTTTATGCGTATTGATTGGTTGTAGTGCAAATCAGGTGGAAAACTTCAGTAGAACTATACAAATGTTCATACGCTTCGATCGACACTTTAACCATGCAAATCCAATGTTTGTTTCACGAGATATGATGCATGACAGAAATGAGCTAGGTGGGTACCAACCAAAAAAAAAACACCAGACCGAAATTTATCAAAATCTAATCAGTTCTTGAGATTGCAAATACGCTTCCAATGACACCTCAACGAAGTCGATACAATTCTGTTTACGTGAGTTATGCCCGTATCAAAGATGTGTTGAAAATTTCAATTTGAATTTTCGAGGATAAAAAGAGCTTCGCATAAACTGGGAAGTTAATAATGGCGTGTAGCTTTTTTTACAGAAAATATGGCGATAATAGCCTTTATTTCAACGATGATTTTAGAAAGTTGAACGGTATGTATCATCTTTCAGTCCAACGTCACTCCAATAAAATGTTATTTATCGATACTGGAGTGGTATTGGATAGTCTTAGATCCGACGAATAGAAATATGGACTTTATTTTTCAGCAAAAATATTTTATCAACTGAGAATGTATCGAGAATGGCACTACCGTATGAATCAAGCATAATTGAAAGAGTTTTATATATTGGGTTGACAATTCTCATCATTTCAAACGAAATTTTTATTCATCTTTTAATCCACGGTTTTTCCCCAACAGCAAATGTTCTTGAAAGTGATAGCTGTTGGATGTTTTCCTTCAAATATTCGAAGTTTTTTTTGCAGTTCAATGAATGACAGACACTTTCTTTTCGTGAATTATTTTGGACATCAATCTAATACCTATCGACCACTAGCAAAAACTTGAAGTATCAAGCCTGCGCCGGGGAGTGTCGCTCCAACAATTGAACGGCCTTGCATTAAAATCCATCGTAAAAGGCTTTTTCGCGAGATCCACTGCCATCAGAGGAATTTAATTAGAGGTGACCAGATTGGTAAAATTAGCACCTGCTGCTTGCGAAATACACTTATGTACCGTTAATCAATGAAGTGCGTTTAATCGACATCAGTGATATGAGATGGCCGCGCTGTTGCGATAAAAGCTTCCCATGGGCGAAAGAATCATGAAAGGCGCCGCATACAGTTGCTGCTTGTTGTTGCCCGCGCCGTAGGAAATAGTCTTTGGCTAAACAGCGATTGGTTACATCGTTGACTCGGCATTTACTAGATGGGCCATTTAAAAGCAGGTACACTTGAGCAGTTCTTTTGTCAAGCCATGCAGTCGGAAAGGAAGCCGTGGCATCCAAAAATCTAATTGCGATTGGCTCCTCTTTTACAGAAAAATAAGCTCGTTAGCAGGCTAGATGATATATATACATACATAAGTATGTATGTAAGAAGAATTTGATTGTTTACGAGTCTCTAGTCTAATTTCAGTGAAATCAATCCCATCCAACCTCAATTTCATTTTTCGCGGCTGAATCAAGCAATAGCAAATAATTCACTAAGTTGATTGGGCATTAGCGACTATCGTTTATTCCACTTCATTAACGACCGGCTTGTCGCACAAGAATGCTATTTACGAGTAGCTCAGAACCACTTTCAATCTATGCAAGCTGCTCACTTTTCAAAATTCATCTTAATTTTGATGAAAGCCTTAATGCTGAATTAGTGACTAATGAATGCTACGAAGAACAAATGAAGTGCTCTCTGTGGATCTTAATTGGATGCTCATTTATTGCGGCCTAAAAGCGCAGGCATCAAGAAGAATCTGTGCAGGCGACTTAGCACTCTTTACTTTCTCCGAGTCGGTTCCGCAGAAGATGTTGTCTATACTCCAAATGACTAATTTGCTGTAATCTGATATTTATGATTCGGTCAACGAGCTGGAAAAGATAAATGCTCTTAATGAGCGGACCTGGTGCATACTAGGCTAGATAAGATTTAGATTTAATAGCACAATGGCATCCATGAAATTGTTTTTTTTGTTTTGTTTTTCGGTGGTCAGATAAAATGTCGTTTGGAAAGTGGACCCAAAAGTGAAACTCTACACAGTATCGTAATTCAGCTGGTGTTACTCCGTGGTAGGAGCTTAAATGTTTGCTAGAGACAAAGCCGTTCCACAAGACATTGCTAGTAGAACGGCATATATTATTTAGAATATGGAAGCATATTTCCGGAAGAAGGAATCAGCCTCACAAAGAAAATTGTGGTCAAAACTACATAGGGAATGTTTAATGTAATATTTTTTGTTCGAGTATTCGGTAGAAGAAGTTTGATTGCGGTTAATTTTTTCTATCACTTTAGTAGCACGTGTATAATGCGAATTCAAAGATTTTGAATCAAAACTGCATTATATTACTTCTTCCGCCTTTTTCTTCCTACAAATATTGTTTAGCTGAGATACACACCAACAATCGCATTTACCATTTTTCTATTATGACGAAACTTGCTGAGCGGTTGTCCTTCATTTGGGCATCGGTTAGCGAATTGCTTAACTCTTCCTTGCTAAATGGCCGATTCAGTTTAATATCATGACGAAAGTGATAAGTGTGGTTTCGGTACATACCCCATGTACTACCTTGCCAACTCTCCAGGAATCAGTAAGATTATTTTAATTCGTACCCAAAGTCAAAGTGGTTGATCACTGTCCGACCGCTCTGAAGTCTTCTTCATATAATAAAAGTAACAAGCAGAATCCAGCACTCGAAATTCGAGTAAAATGATGACTTTATTATAACTGACTCTAGAAATTCGATCGAATAATCATCAATCTAGGTTAGAACCCTTATTTTCACGCTTTCACAAATTTAAGTTAATTCAAAAATCTTTTTCCAAAATTTTCTTAACAACGTGTATTTAAACTTTCAAAGCAGATGTACATTTCTTCTGGCAATCCCAGACTTCTTCAGTGTGTTACTAATTCCCTAAGTTCTGTGTTTCTATTTTAATCCCTAACGTTTTACATTTTCATCGCAAAATTTAATCAGTTTAATTGCTCCATTCCCTAAGTTAATATTCATTCAAATCCCTACAGGTTCTCTACTCTATCTACTCTATCTCTATAGTTTCCCTTAAGTAACCTGGTATATCCCAATTTTTCTCCTCCTTCCAGTTTGTCTTTTTCCGTCGATATGCTATTTTTTAGTTGAATTCCGCTCTTTGGTACCACTTCGATGTTGTATTTTTTAACATGCTTTTCAAGTCCCTGGGCATATCCGAAAATGTTATGAAGAAGTCTGGGTGTGCCAGACGAAATTGTTTTTTGAATTTAACTTAAATCATCAATCCATATAATAAAACGGCAAGCTAAATTTGTTTTTCTATTGTTTATGAATTTTAATAATGTTTAAAAATCATAATTGAATTATTGGCGCTTCAATGCGTTTCGAACGTATAATAATGCTAAGCGTTTTGCGCATGTCATCATTCGATTTTCACATTCTTGAGATCTACCAAACCGGTTGTTGTAAATAATGTTAGGAAAATCAAACATCGTTTTTAAATCTTGCAAGTTTTCTTCAACTGAAAACGCTTTTTTGTGGAATGTTAGACGACCTTCAGCAAAACAAACTCAAACAAGCCGCGAGGTGCGACCCTTAAGGTCCACACGGTTAACTTCCCAGTAAAATTTACATAAATATTAAAAATACTAAACAAAATAATACTATTTTAAATAATAATAACGTACCTCTGTTGCGGATCAATTCTCATTTTAGTAGTTCATTTTTTTTCATTTCTTCCAAATTGGAATATATTCAAATTTCCCTCAGTACACGTCCAAATAATCAGCATTGGCAGTACTAAATCCCAATTTAGTAATCCACCACACGCGCTGTCTCTCTTGCGAGGTGAGTTCAAGTGATCGAGCGCGAATCGGTTCACTTTGCATGCTGTCGCCCTCTGATTGGCCGAAAAGATTCTGACATATTACCATATATGGTAATAAGTGGAGCAAAAATGCTTCAACGGGTGATCGCGGTGAAAAAGTGTGGGAGGTGAGTTGACGAGAAGGAGTTGAAAAAGTGGTGTTGACCGAGACGGTCACGTTTGGGTTTTTGGGGTCGGTGTCAGTTTGCGAGCTTGTTTTTTTTGGCTAGATAATTTAGAGTGTTTTACCGGATAAACTAGTTATTGTATTAACGAAATTGGGATAGATTTTAGTTTCATTCGTGACAATCCACAGAAATAATGGATGAGAAATCCGAAAATTGGAAAACCAGCCGCAAGCAGCTTAGCAGACGCATATAGTGAGTTAGGCGGGATATCGTTTGGAAACAGCCATTTTAGATGCCGCCATAGCGAATTTCAACAAATCACTGTAAGTTCACATGAATTTAGCGGACGATAATCCGCATATATTGGCTGCAATTCACGACGAGATCGGTCTTGGACCTTCGATCACTAACTCGTTGGAAGATTGCATACTTAAATTGAAGCGTGCCTCGGACTTGATCAATGCAGAAATCGTGGCTCGAAATAGTGGATTGGCTCATGCAATGATGGGCCATGCTCCTCAGATTGCCAATACCGAAGCATATTTTTCTTCGGCAATCAATCCGATTGCGCTTAAAATTGCCGAAGACATTCGTACAACTATATCCACCTATCAACTACCGGAAATCACGTTACGCTACTTGAAAAGCTCCTCATCATCCATCGCTATCGGCCGGATCAACCGTCTCGTCCGCCATCTCGAGCGAGGATCATCACAATCATCATTATCGTGACGGAAGATCGGAACGACTTTTGAATCCTGATAAAATAAGCTCAGGCAATAATACGGTATATATATTCGAATCGAGCTGTTGAATCAACCAACTGGACGATAAGCGTGTGCGTCAGGTGCGTCAGATGCGTCTCAATGTTAACCGATTGTGTGTAGAATTAAATTTACTAAATTACATAAGTGAAAATAATATGAAGTGAGTTTTTCTTCATGGTTCTCCTCTCCTCAGCATGTGCGCGATTGGGTTTTTGTCCGGTTATAAAAGTTTCTTTTGTCGATGTGCATTTTATTAGCCCATGACCCGGTGAGCTAGCCGGTTTACAAAACATTTTATCTATGGTCGCCACTATGCAACCACTGTTGGTGGGTGCTCCGCACGGGGGCCTCCTCTCGGCGGTCATCGTCCATGTTGCGTCCGAAGTGGCGGAGCACATGGTGGATGATTGGCTGGGAGGGAGGTGAAGGAATGCGGGGCACGCAACACCTCTCATAACAGTAATTGGAATGACTTAATTTTAATCGTATCATCTATGTGAGCGTCAATTGATTACGTAAAGATTTTCGTGGATTGGTTTGATTTAATATTCACGTGGATCAATCGGAGGGGGGACAGGTTACAAAGCCTATTGTACGTTATTTGTTATTTTCATATCGATGAAAGCTTTTTAAAGCATATGATCTAGCAAAGTATTGACTACAAAACATTTTACCATTCAAAGCGGTCATTACCACAAATGCGAATTTGATTATTTTTTTTGATTTTCAAAATTTAAGCAGTTTTTATATTAAAATTAAAACACGTTACTGTAAAAATATGTACACTTTTTACATTTTATTTTTTTAGGCATCATGAAAAAAGGTTTTGCTGGTTTGTCTCCAAAAATTGATAAGGATTTATAAATTTTATAAACATTTGTTACCGTGTTGTGCGAATCTGGTTAAAAAAAATTTTATGAAAAAATTCTAATTATTTGCATATTTTTTGTTAAATTAAAAAACGGCTCCCACGATTTTTTTGTAAATGCAAAAACATAACAAAAACGTTAATACACGTTGATTGACACCTTAATGATGCAAATATTATATCTGGTTCGTGAGATATACTGTATGACTGAAATTACCTTGAAATCATGATGACTTTTAATGATTTTTTATTTTTAATTTCATTTGTTTTATGATCAAGAGAGAAAGTTTTGTTATTTTTTGCACAAAAACTGTTTGGACTATATAAATTTTATAAACATTGATTACTGTGTTTCGCAAATCAGGTTTAAAATTTATTGATTATGAAAAAAAACAATTTTTTTGCACTTTTTTTCCTTAAATTAAAAAAACGGCTCCAACGATTTTTTTAAAAATTTGATAGATTCACAAAAATGTCAATATGTGTCGATTGACAACTTAATAATGCAAATCGTATGTTTGGTTCACGAGATATAGTGCATGACAGAAATGACCTTCAAAGGGGCAAAACAACAAACCCCCCGACCGAAATGTTCCAAAAACAAATAAGCTCTTAAGATTGCAAAGGCGCTTCGATTAACACCTTAACGAAGTCAATACGACTTTTTTTACGAGAGTTATGCTCGTAGAAAAAACTGTCCACGAACGCACATACGTACGTACGGACGTATGTACGTACATACACTCACACACACACACACATACATACTTCTTTCTAAAAACACTTAAAATATACTCTATAGACCTCAAAACGTAAAGAAAAGTTGAAAATTTCAATTTCGATTTTCGAGGCGATTGCAAGAACTTCCCATGTACTGGGAAGTTAAAAATATGACCAAATATTGATGAAATGTACGTATCCATTTGCATAATGAACGGCGACGCTATACACACGAATGGTCCCCAGAGAGCAAGCTATAACGCAACACCGAACCAGTGAACGGCTAAATACAATACAACTTGAACGGTGTAAAGTGAGAATGAAAATATTGCTAAATGTAGTGAAATTTGATGATTTAATAGCTTCCAAAAGTGAAACTAAAACACCTGGATCAGTCTTAGATACGAACCTGGGACTCCCTCGTTCAAGGGCAAATCACCATCGTATGCACTACACAACCTAAAGACCATTAGAGTTTCTATTTTGATAGTGAAGGCTAGTATACCATTCGTATTCATCGCTGTGTAACGTTCAACGTTGTGTATGTATTAGTAAGAAAATTTATTTTCCTTTTCTCTCTCTATATTTTCCAAACAGATTTTCACAAAAAAAAATTCTGGACATCTACAGGATATTCTCTATTGATGTATTTTTTATGAAAATCGGTCCAGAAACAACGACTAAAATGGTACCACAAAATTCATGTTAGCCGTTTAATTATATAGATATTTCTATCAATGTACGACTGATTCAAATACCTTGCATCGCAATTCCCTTGTATCACTTTAATTAGAAAAAACACCATCCATTCGGCGGATTAGTTGCCTATAAAACATTCCAGCATATCCTTGTTGAAATCGTTTTTCATGAAAATACCCTAAAATCGCGCTATTCAAGGGGTTTTGGGGCAGCTACGACGTTACAATCTATCTATTTCACGCAATGAAACAGTTTAGGCTTTCATTTCAAGAAAACCATCTATGTATTCGATGCACCAGTTTGCCGTGGCAAATTTCTAAATGTATTCGATGTTCACATTGTGCTCCAAAAAGTCCGATACAATTTAGGCAATTCAGAAACCTTGAGTGTAGTACTCACGTACATTTAATCAAAAAAATAAAACTGAACGAGTGTTACTGTAGTTTTCAGTGTTGTGAGACATATTATCTTGGTAGCAAGCAAATTCCGGTTAAAATATTAGAATCGGGTGTTGGTTGAACTGGTTTCACATACTTGGTACTAATTGTTTTACCAACATTTTATAAAATTTGAGTTTATCGCATTTATTTCCAAGTACTTATTTTACACAAATAATTAACCGGAATAACTTTGCATAACGAAGTTTGTATAGAGTTTTTTCTAGATGTATAGAACTTCCCATAAGGATATTTGTGATTGTAGCTGTCAAAGCTCACTGGTTTTTAGACATTATGTTTGATTTACTTTGACAAATTACTATGCAAAGATTTCCATCCGAACATCGTCTCGACTTAGTAGTATTGTTTTCCGAAGCTCGCGTTCTGTGCAAATAACTTATGAAGCCCTTCGTCTATCTGAGCAGCTCATACCTATGCAATCTTGTCATCATGATTAATGTGCACGTATATTCTATTGGGCAATGTTCACCCAACACAAGCTCGTACAGTGCGTACCGAGGCAGCTGTCACTGCTGTAGAGGATAGTGTGGACCCCCATAACTTCTTATGGGGTCGTGACCGCCGCGAACTTTTTATGCCATAGTAGTATGGAACACCCTTTTTGATTTCCCCTACGCCCACCCCGATCTAAGAAGGGGGCCATAATCTTAACTTTTATCTCGATTTCTACTCTATTACCAAAAGTTTCCAACAAAAAAGGGCTTGTGTTCCCACATTACAATTACGATACTCTGCGCGTGACTTCGAATAAAGTACTAGAACCGATAGCAATAAGACCGTACCTACACAGTTTACCACGGCACGAGTTATCAGTGAAGGAACGCAATAATGATATTTTTTAAAAACATTGTAGATGAACTTGTTATAACAATAACGGTAAGACCTACAACTCCGTAGCAGCCAAAACAACACCAACCAGTACTCGTCCCACACTTTTAAAACCACTGAAGTTTTATTGAAAATTTGGAATCGAGGGCAGGAGACGAGAAAAACTTGATTTTAAGAACAGAAGACTATCCGTCCTTCTGGTAAGAACATCGTTTCAACCACAGTAATCCAAAATTGTGCATGGCTCAATTGTTCAATACTATTGCATTTATGGCCAGTTACGATGGCCGTGATCTTCGTTTAATGCTTTTTTCCGAACGTGGATCGGGACACGAAGAAGATGCAGAGTTGATTCTGGAAACAAGGCATGGTCCAATTATTAGCTTTGAGTTTCATTTGATTACAACAGTTTTCAATTATCTAACCGTTTGAAAATGAGTTTTTTGTATAATTCGCAGATAAAAATGTGTATTTACTTGATTTATGGAAAAAATTTATTTGAATTTGCTCATTGTTAAAAGCTTAGTTCGAAAAATAATTACATCAAACTTGACTTGAACCCACGGCCATTCGAACGTGCTCAGCTCGCTCGCCTTTCTTTCTACAGTGCACTTAGTTTACAAGTTTCGCTAAAAACATGAAGGCATTTTTCTAAAGATGGAGTGTTCTGGTCTAATATTCAAGGGATTAAATACTCCCAACGGTTTCTATTAACACGCCAAATTTTATCCCGATCTGAGTTACGAGGTCGTGGTTTCTCCTCGTACGTTAGGCGTTTTCTGACGAACCGACAGCTAAGATGTTACATATCAAAAAAAGGGTACAGAGTTTTCCAGTTGGACCTTAGACTGTCTGATGATTGGAGAATAGCTAGTGAAAGTCATCTAAAGTGACCATAAATAAAAATGTCGGCTGAAAAGATTATAGTGCCTGTATTTTGGGATGGGCATGGTATTTCAGTTGTCAAATATATTGTGAAATGAAAAAAGAACAAAAGTCAATATTACATAGCGTTATAGAAGTGATTGGAAGATAGCACTACGAAAAAACGGCTTCCATTCAAATAGAAAAAAGTACTCTTTCATCAAAATGTACGAATTGCACCTTTTCCACCAGTAAGGAGGACTGGACCATAGAAAGAGATGGGATACTGGGATCGGTCGACATCTACACTGACGGATCAAAAATGGAGGTAAGAGTTGGCTGTTGCGTGTTCTCAGAACAGCTAGGCCTGAAACTATCCTTCCGATTAGCAGACCACTGCAGCGTCTTTTAGGTAGAGGTCATTGCGATTTATAAGGCAGTTGACTGGCTGAGAAGTCAGAAAATTTCCATAAGAAATTTAAACATCTTTTCTGACAGTCAAGCTGCTATCCAATCATTATCCAGCGTGCATACCTCATTCAAAATTGCTATGGAATGCCGCTCACAACTGAACGTGATGTCGCTTCACTGTGAAGTGATTCTTTGTTGGGTACCGGGGCACAGTGATATACCTGAAAACTGCGAGAGCTGGCACCGAGCTTCAGGAATATACACTTACCCCCAAAGTCGGCCAACCTCTAGCTTCCATAAAGCTAGGATTTAAGCAGCACTACGTGGAGACTGCGAATAGGGCCTGGCTGCTCGAAGAAAACTGAAGCAGAACCAGGCAAACTTGGCACGCACTGTGCTCCAAACGCACCAAGCGGCTCCTCAATATAAGCCGTAAAACCCTGAGTTCCGTCGTTTCCGTACTGACGTGACACTGTCTGATCGGCAGACACGCAGAAAGATTGGGTGTCCCTTTCAATGATTTCTGCCAAAGTTGCAGATCAGAGGAAGGAGAAGAAACGATTAAACACTTTCTGTGCGAATGTCCGGCGCTGTCCAGTAAGCGCATGCAAACCTTGGGCACGCCCTTTCTAGACACCCTCACGGAAGTAGCTGATTTGGACATTGGCTGCATAGCCGGCTTTATTCGAGAATCTGGATGGTTCTCGTCATATCGCAAGTTCTAGTGGCGCCCTTATATTCTGTGGTATCACAATGGGCCTAAGTGAGCACCTTTGGATAAAAAGGGGCTGCCACTACAACCAACCAACCTTTTCCACCAGATCTGACTCACAGCAACTACAACTTGCTCGCAGAACTCAAAAAGATGATGGAGGGAAGACATTTTACTTTGAAGAGGAAGTCATAGCCGGAACAAACACCTGTGTTGATGGTCTTGACATTGACGGAATCATGACTTTGTGCTTGCTCCAGCATTCAATAGGGCTATTTTTTTGTTTTTTGTTTTAATTCGATAAAGTTTTCTTTGACCTTTGTAACGGTTTTTTGTGTGTTTTCCCCAAACTAACATTTTTTAAAATTATTCTCCACCAACAAACCAACTAAATTTTCCATCTCACGATTTTTTCGATTCAATTGTGTAGGGAAATTTGTTTATTTGATTTGAAAATTAGTGAAATTGTTTCGGAAATTTGTTTATTCGACTCGAATTTTTTTTTATTTGATAAAAATAAAATCTGTGCAATTGTGACAGAAAAGCTGCATAAGTCGCTGCTGAATTTGTCTACCAGTTTGAATTTGTTTTTCATGATAATTTAGATTGACTGTTGTCAACAGTCAACTGTTGAACAGATTCAATTTCTCTTTGCTTGCTGGAATGGAATTTTGATGGTTGTTTGAATTTTAATGGCTTTCCACAGCCTTGTAGATACGTTTACTGTCTCTCTGGTTGTGGCAATGAAGACCACATTTTAAATTTATAAAAACAAGCCGCAAAGTGCGACCCTTGAGGTCCACACGGTCAACTTCCCAGTAATATCTAGATAAACATTAAAAATATTAAACACAATAATAATTTTGAAAATAGTACTACTTTAAATAATAATAATGAAAGGTATTCATAGCAGTAACAGGAATGAGTTAATATTAATCATATCATCTACGGGAGCATCCACTGATTGCGTAAGGCTTTTGGTGAATGGGTGATGATGATTGATTACCACAAATGCAAATTTGATTGAAATTTTGATGGTTTTCAAAATTTAAGCCGCTTTTTTAATCAACAGACTGCAAAACTATTAAAAATCTGCTCAAATTATCCAAACATTTTAAAACTTTGATTGACTTTACAACAAAGTCTTTAGAATAAAAGATATAAGGTAATATCAATCGGAAGAACCCCTTTCATATGGTAACTTTGAATGATTTTTTATTTTTAATTAAATTTTTATCATAATCATGAAAAAGTTTTGCTGGTTTCTCTTCAAAAACTGATAGGAATGTATAAATTTTATAAACATTTATTACTGTGTTGTGCAAATCAGGTTAAAAAAATATTTTTTGTGAAAAAAAACCCTAAGTTTTCTTATGTTTTTCTATTAAATTAAAAAAAAAACGATGAAACGGATCTTTATAATGTTAAAATAATCAAAGACGTTTTAAAACACGTCGATTAACACCTTAATGATGCAAATGTTATATCTGGTTCGTGATATATAGTGAATGGAAGAAATGACCTTGAAGATCATGATGACTGTTGATGATTTTTATTTTTTTATTTAATGTTTCTTGTTATCATGAGAAAAAGTTTTAATGATGCTTTCACAAACACTGCTTGGAATGTATAAATTTTATAAAAATTGAATACTGTCTTTCGTAAATCAGGTTAAAAATTTATTGTTTATAAAAAAACCCTAATTTTTTGCACTTTTTTTTCTTAAATTAAAAAACAGCTCCAACGATTTTTTTAAAATTTTTATAGATTCACACAAATGCTAATACGCGTCGATAGACACCTTAACCATGCAAATTGTATGTTTGGTTCACGAGATATGTATAACGCACGACAGAAATGACCTTGAAAATCATGATGCCTTTTAATGATTTTTTATTTTTTATTTAATTTTTTACGTAATCATGAGAAAAAGTTTTGATGTTGTTTTTATAAGCATTGCTTGAAATATATAAATTTTATAAAAATTGAATACTTTCTTCCGTAAATCAGGTTAAAAATTTATTGTTTATTAAAAAAAACCTAATTTTTTGCACTTTTTTTTCTTAAATTAAAAAACGGCTCCAACAATTTTTTCCAAAGTTTGATAGATTCACAAAATTGCTAATACGCGTCGATTGACACATTGATCAAGGAAATCGTATGTTTGATTCGCGAGATATAACGCATGACAGAAATGACCTTCAAAGGGTCAAAACAACAAACCCCCCCGACCGAAGTATCCCAAAAACTAATTAGCTCTTAAAATTGCAAAGACGCTTCGATTGACACCTTAACAAAGTCGATACGACTTTGTTTACGTGAGTTATGCTCGTAGAAAAAAGTGTCCACGAACGTACGTACGTACGTACGTACGTACACACACACACACACACACATACATCTCCCTTTCTAAAAACACTTTATATATACTCTATAGATCTCAAAACGTAAAGAAATGTTGAAAATTTCAGTTTCGATTTTCGAGGCGATTACAAGAACTTCCCATATACTGGGAAGTTAACAAAAGGTTTCAAGAGCATACCATATGTTAAGTTCTTGTCTGCATACCATTTTTAAACTAACTTAATAAAAATCATGACAACAGAGTTATTATCAAAATCTATTTTTAAAAATATCCTGTCGTTCGCAGAGCTCTATGAGAACCTTGATACCGTGAGTCCGTGAGTCCGCAATTGACGACCTGGCGGATCATAGACGCGAAAATACGCAAAGGAAACTTTAAATTTGAATATACATATGTATATATTATATATCAAAATTAAATACGAGGAATAATCCATCTGACAACAAACTGAGTTTTGACAACAGCAAAAAACAGAATACATGACTAACAGAATGGCACTAAACAGGAATATTAGCGTGATGTGCACGTGGAAAAATGGTTGTGGGTTATATTAACTTCCCAGTATATGTGAAGTTCTTGTGATCTACCCGAAAATTTGAGTTGAAATGTTAAACATATCTTTACGTTTTAGGGTCTTCTCGAGTAAATTTAAAATGTTTTTGAAAAGCAGTCGGTATGTGTGTGTTTGTGTATGTACGTACGTACGCGCTCGTATTGACTTTGTTGATTGAGCTGATTGTATCTCTTGGATTGGAACTTTTTTGGGTGTTTTTTATATTTGCACTAAATACAATCTTAGATTTTAAAATTCAGGTAATCTGAGCATTTCTCGTTAAAAATTATCAAAATTTTTCATCACGAATACAAAATATAACAAGCCGTGAGGTGCGACCCATGAGGTCCACACGGTCAACTTCCCAGTAATATCTACATAGATATTAAAAATATTAAACACAATAATAATTATGGAAATAATATTACTTCAAATAATAAAAATGTACCTCTCATAAAAATTATTGGAATGACTTAATATTAATCATAACATCTACGCGAGCGTCAATTGATTACGTAAGGATTTTGGTGCATTGGTTTGATTGATTATTCACGCGGATCAATCGGAGGGGGGACAGGTTACAAAGCAGTTTTTTCATTAAAGTTAAAACATGGTGCTGTGAAGACTATTGGAAATCTGCTCAAATTTTCCAAATATTAATAAACTTTGATTGACTTTACAACAATGTCTTTAGAATAAGAGATTTAAGGTATTATGATTCGAATGAACCCTTTTTACATGGTGACTTTGAATGATTTTTTATTTTTAATTTAATTTTTTTTTGCAATCATGAGAAAAGTTTTTGTTGGTTTCTCTACAGAAATTGATAAAATTTTATAAATTCTACAAACATTTATTATTACGATGTGCAAATCAGGTTAAAAATGGAATTTTTTATGAAAAAAACACTACTTTTCTAAAAAAAAATTAATAAATCGTAAAAAACGCTTTAGCAATTTTTTAATATATAAAACATCATAAAAATGTTGATACGCGTCGATTGACACCTTAATGATGGAAATATTATATTTGTTTCTCGAGATATAATGAATGAAGTAAATGACCTTGAACGTTTAATGATTTTTTATTTTTTATTTAATTTTTTTTTTAAACATGAAAAAAAATTTTGCTGATTTTTTCACAAGAACTATTTGGGGTATATAAATAATATAAACATTGATTACTTAGGTTTGAAAATCAGGTTAAAAATTTTGTGTTTTTGGAAAAAAACCCTAATTTTTTGCACTTTTTTAAAAAAATTAAAAAACGGAAGCAACGATTTTTTTAAAAATTTGATAGAATCACATAAATGTTAATACGCGTCGATTGACACCTTATTCAAGAAAATCGCATGTTTGGTTCGTGAGATATAGCGCATAACATGGTTGACCTTCAAGGGGTGAAAACAGCAAAACCCCCCCCCCCCCGACCGAAGTGTCCCAAAAACTAATCAGCTCTTAAGATTGCAAAGACGCTTCGATTGACATCTCAACGTGAGTTATGCTCGTAGAAAAACAGCCCGCGAACGCACGTACGTACGTACATACACACACACACACATACATACTTCTTTCTAAAAACACTTTATATATAACTCTATAGACCTCAAAACGTAAAGAAAAGTTGAAAATTTCAATTTCGATTTTCGAGGCGATTACAAGAACTTCCCATATACTGGGAAGTTAACAAGCCGCGAGGTGCGACCCTTGAGGTCCACACGGTCAACTTCCCATAATATCTACATAAATATTAAAAATATTAAACACAATAATAATCATGAAAATACTACTACTTTAATTACTAATGTACCACTCACAACAGTAATTGTAATGGCTTAATATTAATCGTATCATCTACGAGAGCGTCCATTGATTACGTAGGTAAGGGGGATGATTGAATATTTACGCGGATTAATCGGGAGAGGGGTTGGTTACAAAGCCTTTTCTACGTTATTTGTTATTTTCATATCGATGCTTGAAGGACAAAAGAGCCGGTAGCAAAAATGAATGGACTTTTTGTTGCTACGTCCATTCGCGTGGTGGCCATTTTGAACAGCTGTGTTTAAAAGGAAGTAATTGAAATCTTACGAACACTAAAGAACAAAACTACTAAGAACTACATTTTTTTTTTATTTGATGAAAGCTTTTTAAGGCAGTTGACCTTGCAAAGTATCGACTACAAAACGCTTTATCATTCAAAGCGCTCATTACCACAAATGCAAATTTGATTATTTGTTTTTTGGCTTTCAAAAAATAAAACACTATGAAAACAATTCACAATTTGGTCAAACTATGCAAATACTAATAAACTTTGATTGATTCAACAACAATGTCTTTAAAATAATAGTAATCAGGAAATATCATTCGTGTGAACACTTTTTACATGGTAACATTGAAGGATTTAGTTTTTTCATAATCATGGAAAAAAGTTTTGCTGTTTTCTCTTCTAAAACTGATAAGAATTTATAAATTTTATAATCATTATTACTGTGTTGTGTAAATTAGGCTAAAATTTTTTTTTGAAAAAAACCTTATTTTTGGCAATTTTTGTGTTTAAATTAAAAAACGGCTCCAACGATTTTTAGAAACGTTAAAACATAATGGAAGTGCTATGACCCATTGACACTGTCGCACAGTGAACAAAGGTAATTTTGGCTTTCCAATGCTTAACTATTGGCTACCAGTCACTAAGAAATCTTGGTAGTGATAGTAGTCTCCCAATTCCCTTATTCGCAGCAATAATCATCAAACATACCATCACGGCCCTGCCGAATTAATCTACATTTTAAACACGGTATCATTTCTAACTCAACAGTCATTTTCAAAACTAGAATGCCATACATATATATCAAGATTTGCAGTTAAATTTGTATATATCATTTCGATCGTAGGAAAGCAAAAGTTCAAAGAGATTGTAAAATCAAAATAACCCAGATAGTAATAATTTGAATAGCAATTTTCCAATATAAAAGTTTTAATAATGGAAATAAATTTTTTTAACAACAATAATATCAGCAACAACAACATTGAACAAGTAATGCGAATATGAAGCTGCAACGACAAGAAGAGAAGACCGTTCGGCATTGTAAGAAGGCGAAAATTGAAAATATTTTAATACATTAGCGCAAACAGTAATCACTTTCATTAAAATAACCGACAACAAATATAAATACTTAAAACCTCACCAACTACTGCAGGCGAGCCGCTGTATGAATTTTTAAACTAGGCGAATATTCATTGAAATGCACAAAATTAAAAAGAGAATTTTGATTAGCCGTGTAATTAAAATAGCTTCAAATAGGGAATCTGTAAGCGATAATTTTGTTTTGGTTATGTAAAGTTTTTTAAACATTCATATATTAAAAATAGTGCATGTTGAAATTCTTGTTAATGGATGGAAAAATAGAGAAAGTCGTATTTGAACTAAATAGATAAACTACCAGAAATATAGTAAAATCAGTAGATTTAGTGTTGTATTTTGTAAAACGGTGTATGTGTGTTCAAATAGCGGTTCTAATTTAGAAAAGTTAGATGAGAAAAGGTGATACCCATTACGGAAATGAAAGCTTAAAATTGCATATAGAACATAGTACCGTATTCAAGAAAATAGGAAGGAGCAGAGAGATAGTAAAAAACTCACTGCTGTTACTTACTTAGTGTCATTACTTGCCGATAAGAAGTCCTTATAAAAACTAACTGAAATAAAACACAGATCCAACGAATTATCGCATACAAACTTTGATTCACAAGCCTTAAAACATTTGATGCCGAAAACAATAAATTTAATCAACCTCAAAGAAGCCAATAAGCTAATAAAACTTCCTAATACAGAAAAGAAACCTCCAAGCACTAATGAGTGTTCAACTCTAAATGTGGAAAGGCTCTTCGAATTCTGAAGTTTGGAAACTAACGGTATTCAAATTCCACCGAAAGAAACGTCTTGACCATAATAAAAATGCGTAGCAAATGTATTAGATAACTAGCGGATAATAGTAAAAACCAACGGTAATCCTCACCAGGACTTAAATCAGGTACTGGAGGAACTCATACCTAAACAAGCCGCGAGGTGCGACCCTTGAGGTCCACACGGTCAACTTCCCAGTAATATCTACATAAACATCAACAACATTAAACACAATAATAATTTTGAAAATAATACTACTTTAAGTAATAACAATGCGAGGTATTCATAGCAGTAACAGGAATGAGTTAATATGAATCAAATCGTCTACGGGAGGGTCCATTGATTACGTATGATGATGGTTATTGAAATCTTACGATTACTAAAGAATGAATCTACTAAAAACTACAATTTTTTATTCGATGAAAGCTTTTTAAAGCATATGATCTTGCAAAGTATTGACTACAAAACATTTTACCATTCAAAGCGTTGATACCGCAAATGCAAATTTGATTGAAATTTTGTTGGTTTTCAAATTTAAGCAGTTTTTTTAATTAAAAGACTATAAAAACTATTAAAAATCTGCTCAAATTATGTGAATATTATAACACTTTGATTGAATTTACAACAATTTTGTTAGAATAAAAGATATAAACTAATATCATTCGTATGAACCCTCTTTACATGAATGATTTTTTATTTTTTATTTAATTTTTTTCATAATCATGGAACAATTTTTTGCTGCTTTCTCTTCAAAAACTGATAAGAATGTATAAATTTTATAAACTGGTATCACTGTGCAGTGCAAATCAAGTAAAAAAAATATTTTTTTATGAAAAAATAAACAAAATTTTTCGCATTTTCTTCTATTAAACTAAAAAAATGGCTGAAACGAATTTTTATAATGTTGAAAACTTCACAAAGATGTTAATATACGTCAGCTGATACCATATTGATGCAAATATTATATCTGGTTCGTGAGATCTAGTGAATGATAAAAATGACCTTGAACATCATGATGACTTTTAATGATTTTTAATTTTTAATTTATTTTTTTACATAATCATGAGAAAAAGTTTTGATGTTGTTTTTACAAACATTGTTTGGAGTATATAAATTTTACAAACATTGATTACTTGGACTTGAAAATAAGGTTAAAAATTTATTGTTTTTTAAAAAAAAACCAATTTTTTGCACTTTTTTTAAAAAAATTAAAAAACGGCTCCAAGAATTTTTTTAGAAACTTGATAGAATCACAATAATGTCAATAGGCATCGATTGATTCCTCAACCACGCAAATCTTACGTTGGGTTCGCGGAATATAACGCATGACAGAAATGACCTTCAAACGGGCAAAAAAGCAAACCCCCCCGACCGAAGTATACCAAAAACTATTCAGCTCTTAAGATTGCAAATACGCTTCGATTGACACCTCAACAAAGTCAATACGACTTTGTTTACGTGAGTTATGCTCGTAGAAAAAAGTGTCCACGAACGTACGTACGTACACACACACACACACACACACACACACATACATACATCTCCCTTTCTAAAAACACTTTATATATACTCTATAGACCTCAAAACGTAAAGAAATGTTGAAAATTTCAATTTCGATTTTCGAGGCGATTACAAGAACTTCCCATATACTGGGAAGTTAACTAGAAAGTACTGATTTCAAAAGCCTATCAATTATTAAAGTATTATAAAAATATATTGGGATGTGTCTCAAAAGGTGAATGAATGAATGAAACTTTACAATAAAATGCAAAAACTAAGCAAATCAAACCAATCATAATGATACAAAATCCACCACAATCAATGAAACAAACAACATATCAACTTAGGTTAATCAGAAAATATCATGAGTCAAAACAGGGAGGTCACACAGGCATAAGATACAAAAACCTGATGTAGAGAATTGAGGAAAAAACATTTTAGTAACTATGAAATACCTTAAAATAATAAAATGAAGGCATACAAAAGAAAATTTACCATTACCGACAATCCAAGCTAGTGCCTTGAGATAATAGCTAGTGACACAGTAAGATCATTACACACATTAAATGGGAGATATCTGTCATTACAGTTGTCAAATTTTACTGACATTCTGGCATGATATTCCATTTACTATGGCAAATTAACATTATCGAATAACGTCTCACATTAGTGGAAATTTATCTCCGAAATTCGCGTTTTGTGCGCCAAACTTATAAAGCACTTCGTCCAATTAATGTGCTCATAATCGATCATCTCAGCAGTTCATACACAAAACGATTGAAAAATTAGTGTCCATGTATACTCTATTGAACAATCTTCATCCAACACGAGCACGTCCAGTGCGTACCGAAGGACAGCTGCTGTAGAGAGTAGTGTGAGTGAAGATCTAACGTTTTCGATTCGAACTCGTTCTCAACAACTACATCTCTGTTCGGAATCTACATGGTTTTGAGAAAAAAATGTTGTAGTCAAACTGCCATAGCGATTGAAACCATTGGATCATCGTTGGGCGTCCTAAGTTCAATGAATGAGCTGAGAAATCATCAAATCATTTTCAGCGATGAGACTCACTTCTGGCTTAATGGGTTCGTAAATTAGGAAAATGGCTATTTTTGGTGTAAGAATAATCTTCATGAGACTTTGGTAGTGTCATTATATCCCCAAAAAGTCACTGTATGGTGCGGTTTGCACGCCGGCGGCGTAATTCTATTTATCTGAAGACGAAACAAACGTTACCGTTAATGACGAACGCTACCGACAAATGATTCGTAATTTTTAGATTCTTAACATCAATACCAATCTTCTGAAAGACAAATGATTCTAACAAAATGGTACAACATGCCATACACCTTGGAAAACCATAACTCCACTGGATCGAACCTTTGGTGAACAAATAATCTCAAGAAATCAAATTGTGAACTAGCCACGCACATTATGTGATTTGATTCTGTTGGACTATTTTTAGTTGCGGTAAATCAAAAAACAAGCCGCGAGGTGCGACCCTTGAGGTCCACACGGTCAACTTCCCAGTAATATCTACATAAACATCAACAACATTACAACAATGAGAGGTATTCATAACAGTAAAAGGAATGAGTTAATATGAATCATATCGTCTACGGGAGGGTCCATTGATTACGTAAGGTTTTTGGTCGATAAGGACAGATTGAATATTCACGCGGATCAATCGGTAGTGGGCCTTTTTGGTCTTGAAAATTTTTGTTGGTTTTCAAAATTTAAGCATTTTTTTTTAATTAAAAGACTATATAAACTATTAAAAATCAGCTCAAATTATGCAAATTATTTAAACCTTTGATTAAATTTACAACATTTTTTAGAATAAAAGATATAAAGTAATAGCACTCGTACTCGTGAACACTCTTTACATGGTAACTTTGAATGATTTTTTTATTTTTAATTTAGTTTTTTCATTATCATGGAATAAAATTTTGCCAGTTTCTCTCCAAAAACTGATAAGAATGTATACATTTTATAAACTGGATCACTGTGCTGTGCAAATCAAGTTAAAAAATATTTTTTATGAAAAAAACCATAATTTTTCGCATTTTCTTCTATTAAATTAAAAAAACCGCTAAAACGAATTTTTCTAATGTTAAAAACTTCACAAAGATGTTAATACACGTCAACTGACACCTTAATGATGCAAATATTATATCTGGCTAGTGAGATATAGTGTATGATAAAAATGACCTTGAAAATCATGATGACTTTTAATGATTTTTTATTTTTAATTTAATTTTTTACGTAATCATGAGAAAAAATTTGGATGTTGTTTCTACATAAATTGTTTGGAGTATGTAAATTTTATAAACATTGTCTACTACAATTCGCAAATCAAGTTAAAAATTTATTGTTTATGAAAAAACCAAATTTTTTGCCCTTTATTTCTTAAAATAAAAAACGGCTTCAACGATTTTTTTAAAAATTCGACAGATTCAGTGAAATAAAATTGCGCGTACATTGACACCTCTACAATGCAAATCGTATGTTTGATTCGCGAGATATAACGCATGACAGAAATGACCTTGAAGATCATAATGACTGTTACTAATTTTTTATTTTTTATTTGATTTTTTTTGGAATCATGAGAAAAAGTTTTGATGGCATTTTTAAAAAACTGTTTGGAGTATATAAATTATATAAAGATTGATTATTTAGACTTGACAATAAGGTTAAAAATTTATTGTTTACAAAAAAACCCTAATTTTTTGCACTTTTTTTCCTTAAATTAAAAAACGGCTCCAACGATTTTTTTCAAAATTTGATAGATTCGTACAAATGTTAATACGCGTCGATTGACATCTTAAACATGCAAATCGTATGTTTGGTTCGCGAGATATAATGCATGACAGAAATGACCTTCAAAGAGTCAAAACAGCAAACCCCCCGACCGAAGTTTTCCAAAAACTAATCAGCTCTTAAAATTGCAAAGACGCTTCGACTGACACCTTAACGAAGTCGATACGACTTTGTTTACGTGAGTTATGCTCGTAGAAAAAACTGTCCACGAACGTACAGACGTAAGTACGTACGTACACACACACATACGTCTCCCTTTCTAAAAACACTTTATATATACTCTATAGACCTCAAAACGTAAAGAAAAGTTGAAAATTTCAATTTCGATTTTCGAGGCGATTACAAGAACTTCCCATATACTGGGAAGTTAACAAGTAGTGCAAAATTGAACTGGAAGGATGGTCTTTTGAAGGTGCAGTTGCGATGATCATGTGCCAAAAACTATTTGAAAACACGAAATGCCAAAATATGCAACCTGACAAAGCGAACAAATTGGCCGTTTCAATAATATATTTGCGTTTTATTTGTTTAAAAAAATCTATGCCTCTGAAAAACGTCCTATATATCGTTACTAGTTATTGCGATCTATCCTATTTCCAAAATTTGTAGAAGCGTTTCCAGTTTGCACAAAAAAGCAAAAAAAACATAGCCAAAACAATCGTTGAAAATTTCATATTAAACTATGAACACTTCAAAACAGTAAAAACTGATGAAGGAACCGAATACGCTAATGACCGCTCTAATCAGAACAAATTGGTAACTTGCTTAATATAGAACATAAAGCGTCAGCTTCATGCTACCATGTGACTATTGGTTCATTAGAACGTAATCATAGAGTATAAAATGAGTGTTTGCAATCTGTTCGCGGCAACTATCAATGACATACGAGGTGTGGCTATTAAATAACGGGACTGACGCTGCAGTGGAACGAGTGCGCATGCGCCAACCGGCATTGAACAACAGCTGTTTAGTTTGAGTCTTCCTCTACAGAATGCAGTTAGTCTCGTTTCTGTAAACAACATCGTTGAGACGTAACCTTCATTTACGTTAGTGTTGTTATTTGGTTTTGCCGGAAAAATGGTTAGCGTAATAATAGAGCAACGAATAGTTGTTAAATTTCATTTCAAACTTGGAAAAACCGCTACCGAAACTTATAATTTACTAAAAGAAGTGTATGGCAGTGAATGTTTATCGCGGACTCGTGTTTTTGAATGGTTTAAGCGTTTTCAAGATGGTCGACAAGACGTTGAAGATGATTCGCGGCCAGGTCGTCCTTCAACATCAAAAACGGATGACAATGTCGAAAAAGTTGCTAATTTGATTCGGTCTGACCGTCGATTAAGTATTCGTGCAGTTGCTGAAACTGTAGGCATTGATAAAGAATGTGTACGGCAAATTTTACGTGACAATTTGAACATGCGAAAAGTGTGTGCAAAAATGGTACCAAAAATTCTCACGATTGAACAACAAGCAGCTCGCAAAAATGTTTGTACTGACACTTGGAATGCCATTGAAAATGACCCAAATTTATTGGAAAGGATAATAACATGTGATGAATCGTGGTTTTTTACCTATGATCCGGAAACGAAGCGCCAATCTATGCATTGGAAGACCCCAACTTCACCGAGAGCCAAAAAAGCAAGAATGAGCAAGTCAAAATTTAAAGCAATGATGATTGTTTTTTTCGATATTCATGGGATTGTGTACCTTCACTGGGTTCCTGAAGGTCAAACAATTAATCAATATTACTACCTTGAGGTACTTGGTAAACTACGTGAAAGAGTATGAAAAAAAAAGCATCCCAGTGTTAGAACATCCACCTTACTCACCAGACCTAGCACCATGTGACTTCTATCTTTTTCCTAAGGTGAAATTTGCAATGAAAGGCACGAGATTTGAATCCGTAGAAGCTGTAAAAGAGAAAGCGGCAAGAGTCCTGAAGGAGTTGACAGAAGATGAGTTCCAGCACTCTTTCAATCAGTGGAAAATTCGCATGGAGCGTTGCAGGGATAGAGAAGGGGTGTATATTGAAGGTGATAATAAGTGATTATGTATACAATGAAAATAAAATTTTTTACAACGTCAGTCCCGTTATTTTATAGCCACACCTCGTATAAGGGTATCTTATCATAAATTTGCGTACAATATGCGGACCCCGCATTCAAATACAAATTATGCACCCTTTGAGTTTCAATACCGCCACTTATTATTATTACAAATAACGATAGTTATTTACAAGAGCTTAAAATAAAATTAACTAACGCTCAAATAACAACAAGTCGACTATTACTTAAGGTCAAAACATATAAAACAATGAAAGAACATGGAACTATGAATGCTATAAACCTTGAAAAAGGAAATTTTGTATTCATTAAACAGGCAAGTAGATGTAGGCACGAAAATCCATATGATGGACTATTTAAAGTAACAAGTATTAAAATAAATCTAAACCGATGACTAACCATAGACCTAAGAAGCATAATAATGTACACAGTTAGAAAAAGAAAAACTATTACAATAAAATGTGAAAAGGTCATGCGTGATTTAAGTAGCACGAAGTTCTATCTATAGCAAGTAAGAATTAACAGTGAAAGTAAATCGCGGCAAAGCGCATGTAGACAACCACGATCGCATCGATGTTGAGTTTGAGGTCTAGAATGAAGTCTACTATCAATTTCGAATGTAAGTAACTCTGCAGTTTGGCGGTTTGAACCAAAGGTATGTAAAATTTTTGATTGTAACTTCCGCCACAATAGTTCACTTTCATGGCAATTTACCGCTTATTGTATTCAGAACCCGAATCAATTCGAATGCGGGAGTCAAGTTCGGTTTTCCATTATTCGAAACAAGAGTAGATTTTGTGTTTTTCTAAGATAAGTATTAGACGATCAAAAGAACTCTACCGGCCAATGTTTCATCGAAGATATTTGACCATATGTTTGACAAAAAATTTCATCATATTTTTATGATCGTGTAATGCGTGCCTAAGACACATATATTTGACTTTTAGCCGACTTAAGGTAGGTACCTACTATTACACTTCTCAAATTTCAAAAAATCGATTTTGTGTTTTTCACATTTTTGGCTTACTTACACGTTCAAAAGTCATCTCCTAAAATATTATGTCGAAATTCTTAATAGAAATTTTTTTATAGCAGTTTTAAGCGATGCGCGTCTACGCCTCTATGTACGCTCTTTCACAGTTGACGAGGGCGCAGCTGTTATATGAATCCCTTTTCCAAAATACTGGTTTCTTTCTTAATGTATGTGTATTGTTAACTTTCTCCTTTATCAAAGCAGTAACTAATAGAATCCGAATTTTTCAAAAACTATCTGACATTAAATGCAAAAAAAACTTTGAACGCGTTTTTCTTGAAATGACCTTTTTTCAAACGGTGCAGAGATTATCTCCAAAACGACTAAACCGATCTTGATGAAATTTTGCACATTTATTTGTTTATTAGGCCAAAAAACAAAACAAACAAGCCGCGAGGTGTGACCCTTGAGGTCCACACGGTCAACTTCCCAGTAATATCTACATAAACATCAACAACATTAAACACAATAATAATTTTGAAAATAATACTACTTTAAGTAATAACAATGCGAGGTATTCATAGCAGTAACAGGAATGAGTTAATATGAATCAAATCGTCTACGGGAGGGTCCATTGATTACGTATGATGATGGTTATTGAAATCTTACGATTACTAAAGAATGAATCTACTAAAAACTACAATTTTTTATTCGATGAAAGCTTTTTAAAGCATATGATCTTGCAAAGTATTGACTACAAAACATTTTACCATTCAAAGCGTTGATACCGCAAATGCAAATTTGATTGAAATTTTGTTGGTTTTCAAATTTAAGCAGTTTTTTTAATTAGAAGACTATAAAAACTATTAAAAATCTGCTCAAATTATGTGAATATTATAACACTTTGATTGAATTTACAACAATTTTGTTAGAATAAAAGATATAAACTAATATCATTCGTATGAACCCTCTTTGCATGAATGATTTTTTATTTTTTATTTAATTTTTTTCATAATCATGGAACAATTTTTTGCTGCTTTCTCTTCAAAAACTGATAAGAATGTATAAATTTTATAAATTGGTATCACTGTGCAGTGCAAATCAAGTAAAAAAAATATTTTTTATGAAAAAAAAACAAAATTTTTCGCATTTTCTTCTATTAAACTAAAAAAATGGCTGAAACGAATTTTTATAATGTTGAAAACTTCACAAAGATGTTAATATACGTCAGCTGATACCATATTGATGCAAATATTATATCTGGTTCGTGAGATCTAGTGAATGATAAAAATGACCTTGAAAATCATGATGACTTTTAATGATTTTTAATTTTTAATTTATTTTTTTACATAATCATGAGAAAAAGTTTTGATGTTGTTTTTACAAACATTGTTTGGAGTATATAAATTTTACAAACATTGATTACTTGGACTTGAAAATAAGGTTAAAAATTTATTGTTTTTTTAAAAAAAAACCAATTTTTTGCACTTTATTTAAAAAAATTAAAAAACGGCTCCAAGAATTTTTTTAGAAACTTGATAGAATCACAATAATGTCAATAGGCATCGATTGACTCCTCAACCATGCAAATCTTACGTTGGGTTCGCGGAATATAACGCATGACAGAAATGACCTTCAAACGGGCAAAACAGCAAACCCCCCCGACCGAAGTATACCAAAAACTAATCAGCTCTTAAGATTGCAAATACGCTTCGATTGACACCTCAACAAAGTCAATACGACTTTGTTTACGTGAGTTATGCTCGTAGAAAAAAGTGTCCACGAACGTACGTACACACACACACACACACACACATACATCTCCCTGTCTAAAAACACTTTATATATACTCTATAGACCTCAAAACGTAAAGAAATGTTGAAAATTTCAATTTCGATTTTCGAGGCGATTACAAGAACTTCCCATATACTGGGAAGTTAAAAATAGATTTTAAGTGAACGGAAATTGGCGCGAAAAAGGGTCGTTTTTTGTACATTTTGTTCAGGCAGTCGCCATTTTTTTCTTATTGCCGATTTTTTACTATGGGAGGTGAATTGCCCTTTAAGAGTATTGAATCTTCAAAACCCTTTTAATTTTTTTGTTTCAGAGTCGCAATCATGAGATAATCCCTGTACAGGAAGGCAGTCTATTTTTTTGGACTCCACTTTGACGCTATATGTGAGCAAGACAAAAAATAAAAAACTTTAAAAATAATTTTTTTTAAACACTTGACGATGTAAATAATGTTATGTAAAAAGATTTGTATTGATATCTAATAAAGGAGCTCCAGAAAAAAATTCTTGAAAATTATCGGTTTTTTGGTCGTGAGATGAGAGGTGTAATAGTACCTAACCACTTTTATGGCTACTACTATCAGTGGAGTCATTCAAAGCAAACAATATCAAACTGCTTGATTTGCCAAAATTGAAAAATAAAGTTTATTCCCTTACAAATTTTTCTATTGGTTTTTTTTTTGAGGCGAAAAAACACTTCAAATTAATTTTTATTCTATTAGGTAGCAGTCATATTCATTTTGTTCATTTTAAGTAAGGATACAAATTTGCGACTTCGTTTCATGTTGGTTCCACGAGAAATACATATGTCATAGAATTGATTCATACATTGGTGGACTTTTATTTCCTTTTATTGGAGCTGATTTTTATTGCAGTTCGTTCGTTTGCTCATCAATTAGCAAGCACTCTATGTTACCTGCGCGCAGCTTGTTGCTGTGCAGATGAATAGTAAGAAGCTTACGATGATGGAAAATGTTGAAAAGAATTTTCAAACCTATTTGAAGCTATTCATCGCTGTGTTAAGTTATGAAAGTTTGACTGTTTATTAACGTCCCAGTTCCCTTTGGGAAGTTATTATGATGGCGTCGATTTTGCGAATCCCAAATTTTGACATATCTCCACGTTTTAAGGTCTCTAGAATCCAAATCCATCGTTTTTAGAGAGATGTCTGTGAGTGTGTATGTACGTATGTGCGTATGTACGTATGTACGTATGTGCGTTCGGAATAATTTTTCGTCTCGATTATCTCGAGAACCAAAGATCGGATTGACGTGGGATCGCATACCGAGTCAAAAACAATTAAGACTACTTCAAGGACTTGAAGTTACACTACCTGTTGTAACGCGGACTTAGTTTTGAAAAGAAAACGATCGATACTAACAAAAACCGACGGACGAGTAAACAATATCCAAGGTGGAGCTCGGCTCGTGCGTGCAATTCCGCATGACTTTCGTGGATAGCCCAATATTTCACTTACTCATAATTCAATAAATTTGATTTTATTTTTTTTGTCTTCAGGCTATTACCCTTTCTTGGCAAAAACCTAAAGTAATTTGACCATTGTTTTCTTAATTACACCCTTAATAAGGAAAAGAACTGCTGAAGGCAAATATGTTACTCCATTTTAATATTTAGGTAAAATTTTAATTTATATTAATAAAGGTTCATTTAATTTAAACTTCCCAGTTCCCTATGGGAAGTTATTGTAATGGGGTCGATTTTGCGAATCCCAAATTTTGACATATCTCCACGTTTTAAGGTCTCTAGAATCCAAATCCATCGTTTTTAGAGAGATTCATGTGAGTGTGTATGTACGTATGTGCGGTTGTGCGTATGTACGTATGTGCGTTCGGAATTATTTTTCGTCTCGATTATCTCGAGAACCAAAGATCGTATTGACGTGAGACCGGTTTCATTTGACGCGTAGTTACGTAACTTAAAACTGAATGACTCTTCAGCAAAATCAGTTGGGTGGTTTTTTATTTAGAATGAAAAAACTGAAAAAACGACTAAAAATTCCTTATTTTTTAACTGTTGATACGCATTATTAATTCGTGTAGATACCAAATACATTCATAGTAATGTTGTTATTATTGTGCGTTTTAGCAAAATTGTGATCAAATTTGTAAAAAGTGTTATTTCAAAAAAAAAAGATTAATTTATAAAATTCCAAACTTATATTATCAGGTTTGGGTGAATAGGAGTAGAGACGCTAATGCAGTTAATAATTCGATATTTTTAAAAATAATCTAATATTGTTAATAACAATCAAATAATATTAGTTATAATTTGATATTGTATATATAAAGTCAATTATAATTATACAGTAACGATCAAACATTCTTAATAACGAATGATTATTGTAAATAATAATTAAATACCCTCAATAATAGTTGTGGATTCCGAGGCCGAGATGGGTAACGAGGTTGAGGACGAAGTGGCGGACAAGAAGGATGACGAGGACGAAGAGGACGAGGTTGCCGAGGCTTTGGTAGAGGATGACCAGGTGGTGGAGACGTCTTCCTCCACCAAAGCTTTTATGTTTGGATAAAAAATTGAAAAAATTAATAAGAGTAATTATATTAATTTAGAATAATAATGTTTAATAATAGTAATTATTAATAATAGTAACTAATAATAAAAGCAAATTATAGCATTTTATTCACCCCACTGGGAAGTTAGTCGTGTGGGCCTCAAGGGTCGCATCTAGACCACATTTTTGTTAATTTTCTTCGAAACTTTCTACAGGACTATTCAAAGTAGTAAATGTTTCGTCTACTAGTCAAAAAACTATTGAAATGATTTTCTCTTAAGTTTGAGCTGTTTTATTCAGCAATCACAGCAAAATATCTGCCACCGCGGGAAAGGAAGAAATGCATAGACCCATTACAAAATCTTCGAACGATACCTCAAAGCATAATACATATTCTTCTCGGATAAATTAATTGGTTTACTGGTTTCATTGTCATAGGCAATTTTTATTTTTACAGCTGGTTGAACTGACTACTTTCCAATGTTTGAATGAAATACATATACCGAAGAAAAATTTGGATTCACTTAAAGAACATCGTTCTGAATTTTTCGAAAAGGTTAAAGGTAAAAAACGTTCAGCTATCTATTCGTCAGATGATTTTTTAGAATTTCATGCTTAAAAAGCTATCGACTATTTTCAATAGTCTATTCTTCGTCGTCAAATATGCACAACAAAATTGTTATGGACAATTCCAGTTATTCGACAATTCCAGCCGCGAGGTGCGACCCTTGAGGTCCACACGGTCAACTTCCCAGTAATATCTACATAAACATCAAAAACATTAAACACAATGATAATTTTGAAAATAATACTACTTTAAACAATAATAATGAGAGGTATTCATAGCAGTAACAGGAATGAGTCAATATTAATCATATTCATCTACGGGAGCGTCCATTGATTACATAAATTTTTTGGTGGATGATTTGATTGAATATTCACGTGGATCAATCGGTGGGGGCCTTTTCTACGTTATTTGTCATTTTCATATCGATGCTTGAAGGACAAAAGAGCGCTAGCAAAAATGAAAGCAGTTTTTGTTATTACGCCCACTGAAGAGGTTTTTTTTGGCGTGATGGCCATTTTGAATAGTTGCTGTCAAAACTGATAGCACTTCGGCATAATCACTGAATTTGAATTTTTTCACGATTTTACATCAAAGAGATTAATAATTAATTTTGAATTTCTGTTGGTCTTGAAAAATATTGAATATGCAGTTCAATTGCATGTGAAACGTAAAATGTTTTACAAATGATGATGGAGGAAGTAATTGTAATCTTACAATTACTAAAGAATGAATTTACTAAAAACTACAATTTTTTATTTGATGAAAGCTTTTTAAAGCATATGATCTTGCAAAGTATTGACTATAAAACATTTTACCATTCAAAGCGCTGATTACCACAAATGCAAATTTAATTGAAATTTTATTGGTTTACAAAATTTAAGCAATTTTTTTATTAAAACTCAAACACTGTAAAAACTATTCAAAATTTGCTCAAATTATACAAATATTATAAAATTTGGATTGCATTTACAACAATTTCCTTAGAATAAAAGATATAAAGTTAAATCATTCGTATGAACCCTCTGTACATGATAGATTTGAATGATTTGTTATTTTTAATTTACTTTTTTCATATTGATGGAAAATGATTTTGCTGGTTTCTCTTCAAAAACTGATAAGAATGTATAAATTTTATAAATTGGTATTACTGTGCTGTGCAAATCAGGTTGAAAAATTATTTTTTATGAAAAAGCCCTAATTTTTCGCATTTTCTTCTATTAAATTAAAAAACGGCTAAAAATTTTTTTCTATAATGTTAAAATCATCACAAAAATATTATTACACGTCTATTGACACCATAATGATGCAAATATTATATCTGTTTCGTGAGATATAGTGGATAACAGAAATGACCTTGAAAGTCATGATGACTTGTAATGGTTTTTTAATTTTTTAATTAATTTTTTTCGTGATCATGAGAAAAAGTTTTGATAATGTTTTTACAAACACTGTTTGGAGTATATAGATTTTATAATTATTGATTATATTTTGCAAATCAGGTTAAAAATTTATTGTTTATGAAAAAAAACCCAATTGTATGCACATTTTTTCCTTAACCCTAGATTCATAAACACACGTCTCTCATACACCCTCAAGTAATAAAAGTCCCACTGCGGGCCGCGCGAGAAAGATGCCAACGCATGCATTTCTGTACCTTCCTAAAACGACAAGGGTTCACTTTGGCACTAGTGTTTTTGGCGCATCCAAATATAGTTTCGGTGCTATTAAGCTCGAGGTGTCTAAGATACGTATATTGATGATTCATGTAAGAAATTTATAAAGTGAAAGATTTTATTATTTTAGTGAGAAAACAAACGAACGTGAATAAATTGTCTGAAAAAAGGAATGGAATTGCTCTGTTACAGCCTATACATTATATAATACAATAAGTTATTAGTAAATATTATTAACTATTGTCATTGTTATAGTTTTGATAAGTAAACGTTTTACTAGTAACTAATTCGTAGTTATAGTCAAGTTTTATGACTTAGTGTTTATATGTGTTATTGTCTTTCGTCATTCACGTCCACAATAATAGTCGTAATAAAAAAAATACTAACTAAATACTACTAAATGATAGATCCTTATTTAAGGCGTGGCTGCGAAACTACAACTTTGAGGCGGTGCCTAAAACAGAACATCGATACCATTTTAGACGATACTTTGCCTGATGCACCAGTCAACCCTGTCAATCTATCCAGGAAGTTATGTAACCTCTGCTGCTATAAAAAAAACATGTAACTAGATTTAGCTGCACTTCATGTAAACGTCACATGTGCATGGAACATCGCGGTAGTTTGAGCCTAGAATTCTCAGATTAAACTTTTTGATGGTTTCTCTTGTTTTAATTTCAAACAAAAGTTCTTTCTAAATAACCATTTTTGTTTTTTTTTCGTTAAAATCTTCCGTAATCATTAAATTAGATAACACTAATAGTAAGGTGTATCAGAGACATATGTTTATGAATAATGTAACCCTAAACATAGTTTATGAGTCTAGGGTTAAATTAAAACAAACGGCTCCAACAATTTTTTTAAAAAATTTGATAGATTCAGGAATATATTAATATGCGTCGATTGCAACCTTAATGATGCAAATCGTATGTTTGATTCGCGAGATATAATGCATGACAGAAATGACCTTCAGCGGTTGCAAAACAACAACCCCCCCCCCCTGACCGAAGTTTCCCAAAAACTAATCAGCTCTTGAGATTACAAAGACGCTTCGATTGACACCATAACAAAGTCGATGCGACTTTGTTTGCGGGAGTTATGGTCGTAGAAAAAAACTGTTCAAGAAATGACATACGTACGTACACACACACACACACATACATCTACCTTTCTAAAAACACTTTATATATACTCTATACACCTCAAAATGCAAAGAAAAGTTGAAAAATTCAATTTCGATTTTCGAGGCGATTACAAGAACTTCCCATGTACTGGGAAGTTAAAAACAACAGCCTGACCTTTGGTGTTGCAAAGCGTTTTTTAATACAAATGCGAAAAGAAAATAATAAATGCACGCAACTATTTTAATTTAATTTTTGGAAGTGTGAGTGTATTTGTATGTTTGCGTTTGTACTCTGAGTATATATGCAAATATCCGTTTATTTGCTCTCCTGGCTTCCTCTTCTATATGGCACAAAGCCACTTAAAATTAATGTTTAGCATTGTAATATTCAGTCCATTACTGTTTATTTCAAATAGGCTTTAAGTACAGCGCAATGTGGAAAGTGAAATCAACTTTTTTTCATTGGCTAGAAAATCTCTACACATCAGCCTGCAAATTACTAATTGGTAAAGCGCCATGAAAACTATTTTCGTGGGAACAACTAAGCTATGAACTTCGTTATGACAGTAACTGTACTATTTTTAAATGCCGTTAAAAGGAGAAACCTTTTTGTTGATTATGTTCATAAACATTTTTTTTGAACAGAAGAGACTCGATATTACATAGTTGATAATACAGGATTTATTGTTTTCAGAAAACGCGTGTACCCAAAATTTATGCTTTTGGACTTTCGGTACATTGCCTGACAAATCTAGCCAAGCTTTCTTGTTTATTCAGTTTATTAGGCAATGAGCTAATAATATCTAACAAATTGAGACATTTTGTCAGCTTAACAATAAACCTTCTAAACAAAATTTTTCATTGACACAAGATCAAAGCTTATCAAATATATACAACAAGTCCAAGAAAAATTATCTAGGTATCTTATGTAGTTTACGAGAAATGTGTAAACAGTTATTTTCCTTGTGGATCGGAGTGACTCTTTACTCCCCTAAGACAGAATTCTGCTTGACTATGTTGAATTTTCACTGCACGTCACTGACTACTATCATCCATTCGTTTCGAGGCTAGTGTGCCTAAAGTTCAAGTTTACTCCAGTAATATCTTGCGGAAGCGAAAATATTATACGAATCAATCAAAACGCGGAAAAGCCACATACGTAGCTATAATTGAGGGCAATCGAGCTGCTTTACCAAACTAGTCCTCTAAATACGCAATAGAAGCAATTTCCAAAATCAATAAACGAATCGAAGCAGTCATGATGAACTGCGGACTTATCAACCAAATATGAATGGCATCGTTAACAACTATGCATGTATGTAGTTACATGCATATGCACGTATAGGTTAAAATTATTGTAACAATAGAAGGTCACAGGTAATAAAAAAAGAAATAACTTTGAATACTTAGGAATGGATCTTTCTTGAGCAAATGTGACCATTATATTGTTAGAATGCTAAAAAGCAATCCTAAACGTTATTTTACGAGCATCAAAATGAGCTCAGCCTTAAGGCAGAAGTCGATCATTGGCATGATTTAAAAGGTGGAAAATTTGGTTGTCAACGGTTCATAACCATGAACAGCAAAGATCGGTGGCAGAATGACTGAATAAATTTGAATAATGTCCCACCGATCGGATCGATTTTAGTTTTGTTGGTTCGGAGGAACTTTATTGAAATCCTAGTTGAGTTTGATTGATCGAATATTGAAATTATCAAGAATTTTGATTTCATGATGAAGCCATCATTGATAGTTTTAAAAATATCCAATACTATTCCACTACTGGGCATATCAGTTTCAACGCTTGTACGAACTATTTGCGAACAGGGTTAACAGTATGGAATTGGACTTGTGTTATTACTTTGGGAAGAGGTGAACATTTAATAAATTGTGATATGAAATTAGATTGTTTGTATTCCTGATGTCTTATTGGCACCGATCATAACTATTTTTAATTGCTTGCTGCTCTCATTATTCTATTTAATGTTTTCAATTCGAATGATTTTGATTCCCATATCTCAATACAAAGTTTCTAAAGAAAAAAAAGCTGTCGAAGCTTGATTGTTTTAAAATAATCGCGATAACCGATTTGAAACTTTTCAGAAAAACGCTCTCAAGAGTTTAGCACGTGAGGAGGTCAGAAGCATGAAGAAATAGACATTTAAAAAAATATTTGATTGATAGCACCAAGTTTATTGCCATAGGTGTTTTAGGTAGCATTCATGAAAAATTCCAAATAAAAATATCAATTCTGAACCAAGTTTCTAGCTCGATTGTTGACCTCTAGCGACCTTCAGTGGATGATCTTATATCAGTGAAACAGGAAAATTATCTTGTTAATAGTTTATTTATTAGTTCATTCCATACTTAATTGAAGCTTTTGGTTTTTTTGAACAAAATTTCACTTTAAATAAAAAACGAGCATTTTGGCCCCTTTGAAATTGGAAAATACCGTTTCAGATGATCCTGTTTCAATTAGTTTTGAAAACCACTTCGAGTAAGCTCCAGATAAATTACTAAATGAATAATTTCTTATTGCCCAATTGATTTTGTAAGAATTATTGATAGTCATCGCGGGACACTGAAAATAGAACTGCTTCAGATATAGTGTGAGAATATGGTGTTATATATAAAATTATAAATCTTCAACCACAAACTATAGTCTTCAATTTTCAAAAGAAGTCGAAAAACCAAATTAGGTTGTTTCAAAGAAAATTAAATCTTTGCTTAGCCATTTAAATTTACATAAGTTAATAAATGCCCATGTTGAACTCTTCGCTTATATTATTAATTATGTAAATCATGTGCAATATTTCATTTTAAAAGGAATTTCGAAATATTGAACAAGTAAAATGTAATGGACTTGATATGTTTTATTTTTATCAATTATTTTCGAGACTTTGGTTGGTTGGTTGATTGTAGTGGCAGCCCTCTTTGTCAAAAAGATGGCGCACTTAGGCCAAGATAGGCCCATTGTGATACCACAAAAAGACGAGGGCGGCACTAGAACCTGTGAAATGGCGAGAACCATTTCGATTCTCGTATGAAGCCGACTATGGAGCCGATATTCAAATCAGCTACTTCCGTGAGGCTGTCCAGGAATGATGAGCCTAAGGTTTTCATGCGTTTCCTGGACAGTGCCGGGCATTCGCACAGAAAGTGTTGGACTGTCTCTTCCTCTTCTTCCGATCTGCAACTCCGGCAGAAATCGTTGAAGGGAACGCCCAACCTCTCTGCGTGTCTGCCAATCAGACAGTGCCCGTCAGTATGGACACGATAGAACTCAAGGTTTCACGACTCGTGTTCAGGAGCTGTTGGTGCGTCTGGAACTCAGTGCACGCCAAGTTTGCCTGGTTGTCCTGCAGGTTTCCTCCAACAACCAAGCTCTATTTGCAGCCTTGATGTAATGCTGCTTAAATCCTAGCTTTATAGAAGCTAGAGGTTGACCAACTTGGGGTGTGAGTGTATACTCCCGGAGCACAGTGCCAGCTCTCGCTAAGGCATCCGCTTCGCAATTTCCCGGTATATCACTATGCCCCGGTACCCAGTGTAGAGTCACTTCACAGTGATGTGACATCATGTTCAGTTGTGTACGGCATTCCATCACCATCATGGATGAGGTGTACACGTTGGATAGTGCTTGGATAGCAGCTTGACTATCGGAGAAAATATTCAGGTTTCTTATGGAAATTTTCTGATTTCTCAGCCAGTCTACTGCCTTGTATATCGCAATGACCACTGCCTGAAAAACACTGCAGTGGTCTGGAAGCCGGAAGGATAGTTTCAGGCCTAGCTGTTCTGAAAAAACACCACAGCCAACTTTTCCGTCCATTTTGGAGGCATCAGTGTAGATGTCGACCGATTCCTGCATCCCACCTCTTTCTATTGCCCAGTCATCCCTGCTGAGGATGACTGACATGAAACTATGATGAAAGCAGGGAATCGGGGGCGCAAGGTCTACTTCCCCTGGCGTTGGTCCATCCCTCCGAAGTATGGTGAAGTGGCCAACATTTCCCTCTTGCCAGAGATGTAGTGTTTTTAATCGAATCGCAGAGCACTTAGCCTGCTGTCTCGTAAGGAGCTCCGTCACGAGCCAATTCAATAGCATAAACAGTGCCTTTGTCGGGGTAGTGCGTAAGGCCTCGGTGATTGCAATAGCTGCAATCCTTCTGACCCTGTTTAGCAGGTTTGCATTGGATGTTTTTGCAATAGATGGCCACCAAACAACTGCGCCATACAGAAGAATTGGTTCCACTATCACCGTATAGAGCCATGATACGATTTTGGGTTTCAATCCCCACTTTTTCCCAATGGCTCTTTTGCAGCAGTAGATTGCGCATGCCGCTTTTCGCGTTCTTGCTTCTATGTTCGCTTTCCACGCGAGCTTGGAGTCAAGAATTAGACCCAAATACTTAACTTGATGAGACGGAATGAGGCTTATCTCATCGAGTTTGGGTGGGAGAAATCGTGGAATTTTGTACCTTTTTGTGAACAGCACAAATTCCGTTTTCTGCGGATTAATCTTCAGACCGCACTCTTTGCCCCACTTGGTAAGAATACTCAGGGCAAAGTTAAGTTTTCCAGATAGGGTGTTTACGAATTTGCCCGATATTGCTATTGCATCGTCTGCATAGGCTACGACTTTGCAGCCAGTCGCTTCTTTTGTTGACAGGAGTTTGTCCACCACTAAGTTCCATAGAAGGGGTGATAGCACCCCACCTTGCGGGGTGCCTCTGCACGTCCTCCTTCTTAGGATACTGTCTCCTAGTGTGAAGTTAATGCTCCTGCTGCTTAGCAGTTGTACGATAAACCTAATCAGGTTACCATCCACATTGTTTTCCTCGAGTGCCTTCTCAATAGCCTTGTGGCTGATATTGTTGAAAGCCCCTTCGATGTCTATAAAAACCGCCTGCGTGTATTCTTTGACGCTTAGCGACTTTTCAATGTAGCTGGTGAGCGAGTGAAGAGTTGTTTCAACCGATCTCTTTTTTGTATATGCGTGCTATGCATTAGAGAGTGGTTTCAGAGTAGCTCTGTTTCGTGTATCCCAAAAATTTTATAGACGTTACGAAAAGTTTACGAATGAATATCTACATGATAATACATATTACATTATTAATATTCAAAAACAACACGAAAGACGTTTCAATAGAAACAGTTCAATCGAAGCCTCAATGAAAAAACAATTTGTGGTAGTTGCGTCTAAAATTTGAATAAGTCCTATAGAAAGTCATGGAATTTTTATTATTTCACAATTTTACATTAGAAAAATTAATAATTATTTCTGGTTTAACACTTGATCTTGAAAAAAATTCAATGCCTATGCAGTATCGATTCGATGTCTGATTATATGTACAAAATATAATATATTACAAAGATGGGGGAAGAAGTAATTGAAATTCAACGAATTCCTAGAAGGTAAACGACTAAACTAGTTGGATGAAAACTCTTGAAACATCTGGATTGGAGAAGTATGAATTGGTAGTCTGTACTATACTAATTGTCATTATTCACTTATTAACTGTTTCTTATATTTAAGCAGATCCTAAACGACATGTAATATGCAGTTAAAATTTAATGTTTGACTATACGAAAAACATATAAAACCTCACTTAAGAAAGGGGGAAATGTAACTAAAATCTTACGAGTCCTAATAATAAGTGAAGTCATGAATTTGGTAAACGACCCTTACGTAATTCATGGCTTATACAATTCAAATATTCACTGTTTATTGTTTTGATATGAGTATTTCTTGGAGTTGTAAAATATATGATTTTATTCTCTTTAAAGCAACACACTTTGTAAAAATTTTATGAATTGAGGTGCAAATATATAGGAAAACTTGTTTTTGGCATTATGATTTTAATTTTTGCAGTTTTTCAATATAATGAAAACCATGCGCTGAATTTATTGCAAATCCCAATAAATCATACGAATGATAACACGCACTGATCGACACCACACAACGTCACTAGAATAAATAAAATAGGTTAATATTATTCGTAACATCCCCTTTATTCATAATCACTTTATTGATTATTGTTTTTTTTTAGGAGAAAAAACTTTATTTTTGTTTAGTAAAAACTAGTGTATCGGATTTTTAAAGACATTCATAATTTGAATCTTGCGATGCAGGTGTTACACAATTTTTATGAATAATTGAAATATTAAATTGAAGACGGCTGGACTGAATTTAATAATGAATTTATAGAACCATGTTACTGCTTTTACGCTTCTACTGATAACTCAATGACGCAAATCCAACGTTTGGCTCGCAAGATAAGGTGCATGACAGAAATTACCTTGGGTGTATCGAAACAAAAAGAAACATCAAAAGTTCGTGTCATTGCAAATGCGCTTCGATTGACACCTCAACAAACTTTGCATGACTGTCTTTACGAAATATATATTTGTAATAAATAAAGAATTTTGAAATCGTGTACAAGGAGTAGTGTTCATTATTTATTACTAAATATATTGTCAAAATTAGATTGTAACGGGTCTGATTAGAGGTTCTTGTGGATATGCTGGCGCTGGTTTTGAATTTGTTAATGTGGGTACAAAACCCATTGATATTGTTGCGAAATCTGTGGATGTAGATGCATACTATATTGTTGTATGTTGTGAAACTGTTGATGTAGAGATCATTTAGGTAAAATACAAATTAAATATGTCCACATATCGCACATCCTCTGAAAAACTGTCATAGCACAAAAAAACGAGTTTTGAGAAAAACGCGTTTGTATTTTTTTGTTACTCAATTAATGTAACTGTTTACTTATTAATGCTGATTTTTAACGACCTAATATTTTAACTGATGTAGAATTTAATAAAATTGTTTCCGGAATGTAAAAAAATAGGCATTTATAAAAGACATATTTATTTATAAAAAAACAATCAAATCTGTCCCATAATGCGACTCTTTTTCACATTAATTACGAACATAACTTAAATAATAAAAACTGCTTTATAAATATGACATTTTTTTCGACTAAACTGAGTAAAAATAACGCCATAACCTATAATGTGGCACTTTTTTTAGATTGGCATGAAAATATTTTTAAAGTTATGCGTGTAAAAAACAGTCCTATAACGTTATACGACTCTTTTTACTCTTAAATGTATAATAACGACAAAAAACTTACCTTAAATAAAGTCCTAACACAGTTTATGACTATTTTCACGAGCACTGGTGCACGCCTACCTTTCGCAAGTAGTAATGTGCCACTGTCATCGAGCGGGGGGCTCGCGTTCTCGCTCGGTAAAAAACTGTCACTAGCGCCATTTTTTTTTACTACTCACACTAAAATTGTGTCGGTTTTTTTAATCGATAGTAAAGAAAAAAACCGAATCAAACTGGATTTTTATCTGAAGACGAGGTTTTCTTGTGTTATGACAGTTTTTCAGAGGATGTGCGATATTATAAACGCAAACTTGATTCGCTCGCTTCTGCCATTTTATGTGAACTCGATTCAACGTTTTACTACAAACTAAGAATTACAAAGTTTGTTAAAACCACTTTCCTCGAAAAATTTATAGTCCTCAATATAAAAGTTTCGAGAGAATTACAGAAATAATCGAAATCTTTCTCCACATGTGAAGTTGCATTTAGTATATTTTCAGTTCATTTCTAGTACTCGTTTTCAAACTAACTGATATTTGAAAGGTAGGGAGCGTGGTTTCGGGATAACGAATGGCTTCCTCTTCAGGTGCTGTCATATGCCATTCGTTATCAGACAACACGACCACGGGTTAGGCTTGTTGATGGGTTAAGCTCGTTATATTTCAACTATTTTAATATTTGCATCTGCGAAGTATAACGACTGTCTATATTTTTTCGTTCGTATATTGTGCATACGTTGCAATTTGAAATGATTCTTATTTTTGGATTTGAACCTCCGTTTCTAGTCGAGACAAATCGCCCACTAGAGTGCTTTTGTTGGTTAGCCACTTGCTAACACTATTTTTGCACAGTTTTAGTGAAAGCACTGCTTACAATTTGAAAAAAAAATATTTTTATTATGTTTATAATGGAAAAAGGTTGCTAAATATAATTTTACCTAATTTCAGTTACTCCAATGGCGTGGTTTCTAAAAAAAGTCTCTTCTATATAATTGAAGCTTCTGCCAATCATTGATTTTCGAAATCAGACGTTTCAAGTTCTCATAAAATAAAACTTGAGTTTTTTACTTTCCAAAAATATTCATACATGCATACGATTGATACGCGTGTCGATTCAATTAACCTCCTCTCCCACTTTACCAAAACCTATTCGTAGTCAATGGACTCACTCTAATATGGTACGATTAATATCAACGTTCTCCAATTACTGTTATAAGTACTTATCATTAGTATTTATTATTTAAAATAGTATTATTTTGAAAATTATTACTGTGTTTAATATTTTTAATATTTATGTAGATATTACTGGGAAGTTCACCGCGTGGACCTCAAGAGTCGCATCTCACGGCTTGTTAACAACAATATTGGATTGTGCTAAAATGCAGTTATTCGCATGTTGATTAAATTACATAGATATATGGAATTGAGGACACTTACGTACTGTTTACTTCAAGGTCATCGATAGATACGGTTCCTCATGATACCTTGACAGAAGTGAATGTGAAGGATATAATATAGCAGAAGAACTTAATTTCAAAAAACCGCAAAATGTTAAAAAAAATTCATAAACCCCCGCTGCAAAATATTTTTCTGGTTAAGGTCGTCCTAGACTTGATACCTTGGCAGTTGAAATAGTCAGTACGAAATAGTTGTGAGTTTCCTTTGATGATATAATCAAAATATGAACCTTTGCCACTCCGCTTCCGTGTTGCATTTTTAACGTTTCAATTCGTTCTAATGTGAGCGTTTTGCCACTGGATGCTTGTACATTGTAAAATGCTACCACTGGAAGAATCAGGCAGCCATAAACTTTCATTCCAAGTGTGCATTACGAAGAACCATTACCTTCCTCCATAATCACTATTCCTTTGCAAGCAAGTCATTATCGTAATGACACAAGAACAGCCTCGTGAATGGAAGGGAAGCGACAGTCCCACCATCTCCCATTGTTCCCGGCATCACTCCTATCTGATCTGCTGATCTTGGTCGCGAACTCCACCTGGGAAGCCATCGTGCTGCGCGCCATCGAAGATCAGTAGCGCAAACATTAGCCGCCTTATCTTCAAATTCACTTAAGTGCTTGGCGCTCATGTCGCCGCCAGAAGTTGTTCAACTTCATCATCATTACACTCTGGAATTTATTACATGATTTGTTTGCGCAAACGAATATCCACGGTCGCCGGTGTTTTCGTGCATTTTATCAGTTCATCATGAATGAACTGAGCCTCCGCTTACCATGACGCGGTCTGCAAGATGCGTCGCGTTTCATCTTCAGCAGGAGTCTGGGACCCACGAGCGGGCCCCACGTAGATCGTACTTCTTGCAATTAAGAAGAAAAGCATCCGACACGGGCAAAAAGCTGATGAGAGCTGCAGAATGAGCCGGGCGCGACCTTCCAAGGCCGGGTATTGTGTTCACACTTACACGTTTGGTAATAACGTCGATGTCTTTGACCGGGCGGTCAAAGCGATAGGCCAAAAGATACCGGCGATTGATGCCTCTCGAGCAGCCGTGCTGAATTTTCAGGTTTAAGGTACTTAATGCGTGCGTAAATGTTATTGTTGTTTATTCCTGGTAGCGTAGTCACGTCAGTATGAGTATTTCCAATGCTCAATGGGTAGTGGCTTACTATTTAGGACCAATTAACAGGCTATGCGTTCGTTTACAAAATGGGCTAACATATCAAATCGACAGCACTCATGAAGATTTTAGTGGTGAATCTTCATTGAAGTGATTTCGTACCTAGAGAAAATACTGAAAACCACTTCATTATCATACTATAAAAAAGCCTTGGTATCGTAAAGACTAAGTCAGAGCCTCTTCCAGCTTGGTTGGCGCTCTTGGCGGCTTTTATTTATTTAATGTAATACGCTACCATCATTATTTTTATTTTAACACGTTGCCTCTTAATTTTTGGCATGAGAAACTCGCATAGAGTTGAAAATAAATACAAAATCAATTTATGACCTCATGATTACAACCTAAATAAAAACAAAACAAAACCAAGCCGCGAGGTGCGACCCTTGAGTTCCACACGGTCAACTTCCCAGTAATATCTACATAAACATCAACAACATTAAAACAATGAGAGGTATTCATAGCAGTAACAGGAATGAGTTGATATGAATCATATCGTCTACGGGAGGGTCCATTGATTACGTAAGGTTTTTGGTCGATGAGGACAGAGTGAATATTCACGCCTTTTTGGTCTTGAAAATTTTTGTTGGTTTTCAAAAATTAAGCATTTTTTTAAATTAAAAGGCTATAAAAACTATTAAAAATCTGCTCAAATTATGCAAATATTTTAAAACATTGAATTTACAACAATTTTTTAGAATAAAAGATATAAAGTAAAAGCATTCGTATGAACCCTCTTTAAATGGTAACTTTGAATAATTTTTTATTTTTCATTTAGTTTTTTCATAATCAAGGAAGAAAACTTTGCCGGTTTCTCTTCAAAACCTGATACATTTTATAAACTGGTATTACTCTGCTGTGCAAATCAGGTAAAAAAATATTTTCTATGAAAAAAACTATACTTTTTTGCTTTTTCTTCTATTAAATTAAAAAATGGCTGAAACGAATTTTTATAATGTTGAAAACTTCACAAAGATGTTAATACACGTCAACTGACACCTTACTGATGCAAATATTATATCTGGTTCGTGAGATATAGTGAATGATAAAAATGACCTTGAAAATCATGATGACTTTTAACGATTTTTTATTTTTAATTTAATTTTTTACGTAATCATGAGAAAAAGTTTTGATAGTGTTTTTACAAACATTGTTTGGAGTATATAAATTTTATAAACATTGTCTACTACATTTCGCAAATCAGGTTATAAATTTATTGTTTATGAAAAAAACCTAATTTTTTGCACTTTTTTTTCTTAAATTAAAAAAACGGCAACGATTTTTTTAAAAATGCGACAAATTTACAAAAATATTAAGACGCGTTCATTGACACTTAAATAATGCAAATCCTATGTTTGATTCGCGAGATATAACGCATGTCAGTAATGACCTTGAAGATCATGATGACTGTTAATGATTTTTTATTTTTTATTTGATTTTTTTCGTAGTCATTAGAAAAAAATTTGATGGCATTTTCAAAAAAACTGTTTGGAGTATATAAATTATGTAAAGATTGAATAATTGGACTTGACAATCAGGATAAAAATTTATTGTTTTTGAAAAAAATCACAATTTTTTGAATTTTTTTTTTTAAATTTAAAAACGGCTCAACCGTTTTTTTTCAAAATTCCATAGATTCACACAAATGTTAATACGCGTTGATGGACAGCTTAACCATGCAAATCGTATGTTTGGTTCGCGAGATATGTATAACGCACGACAGAAATGACCTTGAAAATCATGATGCCAGTTAATGATTTTTATTTTTTATTCAACTTTTTACGTAGTCTCGAGAAAAACTTCTGATGTTGTTTTTACAAACAGTGCTTCAAATATATAAATTTTTTAAAAATTCAATACTGTCTTTAGTAAATCAGGTTAAAAATTTATTGTTTATAAAAAAACCCTAATTTTTTGCACTTTTTTTTCTTAAATTAAAAAACGGCTCCAACGATTCTTTTAAAAATTTGATAGATCTACACAAACGCTAATTCGCGTCGATTAGCACCTTAATCATGCAAATCGTACGTTTGGTTCGCGATATATAACGCATGACAGAAATGACTTTCAAAGGGTCAAAACAGCAAACCCCCCCAACCGAAGTAATCCCAAAAACTAATCAGCTCTTAAAATTGCAAAGACGCTTCGATTGACACCTTAACGAAGTCGATACAACTTTGTTTACGTGAGTTATGCTCGTAAAAAAACTGCCTGCGAACGCACGTACGTACGTACATACACACACACACACATACATACTTCTTTCTAAAGACACTTAAAATATACTCTATAGACCTCAAAACGTAAAGAAAAGTTGAAAATTTCAATTTCGATTTTCGAGGCGATTACAAGAACTTCCCATATACTGAAAAGTTAACAAGCCGTGAGATGCGACCCTTGAGGTCCACACGTACAACTTCCCAGTAATGTTTACATATATATTAAAAATATTAAACACAATAATAATTATGGAAATAATACTACTTTTAATAATAAAGTGTACCTCTCATAAAAGTTATTGGAATGATGAGCGTCAATTGATTCCGTAACGATTTTCGTGGATTGGTTTGATTTAATATTCACGTGGATCAATCGGCGGAGGGATAGGTTACAAAACCTTTTCCACGTTATCTGTTATTTTCACATCGATGCTTGAAGGACAAAAGAGCGCTAGCAAAAATGAATGCAATTTTTGTTATTACGCCCACTGAAGAGATTTTGTCGCGTGGTGGCCATTTTGGATAGTTGTGTTCAGCATCATCATTGAGTTTGTATTTTTTCACGATTTTAAAATAATCGCACTAATACTTATTTCTTATTTTCAGTAGGTCTTGAAAAACATTGAATGTGCAGTCAATAATCGGTTTAATTGCATGCGAAAACTAAATAGCATTACGAATGATGATGGAGCAAGTAATTGGATTCTTACAAACACTAAAAAACTAAACTACTGAAAACTATAAGCTTTTCAAGGCATTTGATCTAAGTAGGAAAGTGTTGGCTGCAAAACATTTTACCATTCAAATCGTTGATTACACCAAATGCAAATTTGATTGACATTTTGTTGGTTTTCAAAATTTAAACAGTCTTTTTATTAAAATGAAAAAGCGGTACTGAAAAAACTATTAAAATTCTGCTCAAATTATGCAAATATTAATAAACTTTGATTGAATTAGCAACAATGTCTTTAGCATACGAGATATCAGGTAATATCATTCGTATGGACCCTTTTTGCATTGTCACTTTGAATGATTTTTTATTTTTAATTTTTTTGTCATCATGTAAACAACTTTTGCTTGTTTCACTTCAAAAACTAATAAGAGTTTATAAATTTTATAAACATTTATTACTGTGCTGTGGAAATCAGGTTAAAAATTTTTTTTTTATGCAAAAACCCTAATTTTCCGCATTTGCTTTTATTAAATTAAAAAACGCCTGAAACGATTTTTTTCTGAAGTTAAAACACCACAAAAATGTTAATACACGTCGATTTACACCATACACATGCAAATATCATATATGGTTCGTGAATGATAAAATGACTTTGAAAATCATGATGACTTTTATTGATTTTTTTATTTTTAATTATATTTTTTACGTAATCACGAGAATAAGTTTTGCCGTTTTTTTTCTACAAAAAATGTTTGCAGGTTCAAATATTTTTTCTCAAATTTTGATAGAATCATATAAATTTCAATAAACGTTGATAGATATCTTACCTTAACAATGCAAATTCTATTTTTGGTTTACGAGATATAGTGTATGACAGAAATGACCTCCAACCTCGGTCGAAGCAAAAAAAACCGACCGAAATTCCCAAAAGCTAAGCAGCTCTTAAAATTGCAAAGACGCTTCGATATACACTTCAAAAAAGTCAGTGCGACTTATTTTTACGTGAGTTATGCTCGCAGAAAAAGCTACCCGCGAACGTACGTACGTACCTACACATGCATACTTCTTTCCTAAAACACTTTGAACACTCTAAAGATGTGAAAATGTAAAGATTTATTGAAAATTTCACTTTCGATTTTCGAAGGGATTACAAGAACTTCCCATAAACTGGGAAGTTAATACTGATTGGAGAATGAAGTCTTGAGATACGACATAAATGAGAATTACGATCGTTAGCTTTTTTTGTAGGGGTTTGTTCGATTACTGAAGCCTAATGAAAACCATCCCAAGAATCATTTTTTTTGATGTTCAAAGCACTCCAGCGAGGCGCGTTAAGTTAAGCAAAAATTTGAAGCTGTCAATAATATTATTAATGATTTGATTACAGAAAGTAGGAAGAAAATCAAACTTCATTATTAATAAAAGGTAAGATTTTCAACACCGGGAGCAACAGAAACTTCGAAGTCGCGAAGCATTCAATTATTTGATTGTGCAGCATACTACTATTGAAATCCAGACAAATATATTTGCCATTCATGATGGACGGTGGAATTTGAAGAAAATGAGAAGACTACAATCCTCTCCCGATGGTAGTAGTAACAGCATCGAACCTCATGGACGTCATGAACTTTTGAAAAATGCTGTTGTCCTGCATCGCTTTTAATTTTCAAGGTGACCGTCACTGGGCTTTACAATAATTCAATTCATGGAGAACAAGCAAATTTTGCTGCGATGGTTTCTGCACAGCACTATGTCTCATCCTCTAAGATTTTCAAACTTAAGCTTGATGATATTCAATTGCGCATTAATTAGAGAGTCAGCAAATAATTTGTTTTCTTGCTTATTAGAAAAACATAAACAAACCTGACACGAGTGGTGGATCTTAGGATCAGACGCGACTCATCAATTCACCATAAGTGAAAAGAGTGCGTCCACGCAGCTTAGTTTTAAATGACCGGAGTTCTGAGATCAAACACCTCCCAGAAAATCAATAAATTGAGAAAGGAAAACGTGAGTGAATACGATCAAAAAGTATATTTTTGTGTATCACCTCTTCCGTGTGGCAAACTACGGCTACTACAAACTACTACGGCTGCGAATTCGGCAAAAGCTACAATTGTCGTGGAAGTAGCAAGCATTTAAGCACCACTGCAAATAAAACATAAGTTCAAAGAAAAAATGCAAAGGACTAAATCGGATGACCGACCAATTTGTTTAGGGTCATAGGAAGTGATTTAAGTTCTGAAATTCAGATTCAAGATTCAGTTGGGAAGTTGGGTCCAAAATCCACATACTGTTTAGGCAAGCCAGTATTTGGAAAAATAGTAACCAGTAGAAACAGTGATAATAACGGCTGCAGGAAGAGGTTCTGCGATGTTGAAGTTATTATCCTTTTTAAATTATATTTTAAAGCATACCAGTAATGAGTGCTAACTTTTTCTCTGTCGGTGTTTGTAAGGTGGTGTCCTTAGTAGGATTTGGTCTAGTGGGTTCAACTTGCGGCGGGTAGAAGCTTTTTGTTGTATTCATGAACTCGTCTTTAAAAACTAATGCATCAAAATATGGATTGTCTCTAAATTTAAGTGTGAGATTTCCATTTTTTGAAAAACTTCGGTAAGCTTCGGTTGCTCCTGCAAGGTAAAAGACGAAATTAAAAGCGCTCTTTCTGAGGGAGAGAAAGTTTATGCATGTTTTGTCTTATGTTTACTATGACAGATAATAGTATGAGTGCTATTTATTTTCTATACTATGCTTCTGTTGGAGTTTTTCTACAGATGTGTTTTCATTCAAAGACTTTCTCTAACGATGACTATGAGAAATATGGTACGCACATGTTCTAAAGGACAGTGATTAACTTTCTCTTTGCTATTAATAGAACAGTTCTAAGACAGTGTTTTTCCGGGCCTAGAGTTTTAGTTTATATCGAGCCATCGTACGTTACGTTTCAAAAGTCATTTATATTCAACACTTTTATACACGCATTTGTCTGCTGTGATTTATACTTCAAATAAAAGTCCTTTTGATATACGCGAGTATTGAATATTTGAACCATAATTCCAACAGCTTCCATGACATCAAACTGAATGATTATAATGAAGGGTGGCTCCCTGTAGATAATATTAAAAATATGCATTCATAAAAGTTGGTTCATGTATTCTATTCATAGGGTATAAGTACTTTTGTATCTTGATCTGTGAGGTTACATAGCAGAATGCTACTTTTAGTGATTTTTTCATTTATGCCATGGAAAATTACCCCGAGAATTTCAGCGACACATGGGTTGCATGCTGGTAAGTGACTTGAGGCGCATTGCATGCTAGTTTCTTTATGTATTTTCTACCCTGCAAGTGTTTGACTGTTATTTCACGTTCCAAGAGTGTTCATCCTGTTTTTCTCTACTATGTTGAACATTTTAGGTTACTAGCACAGCAAAATGTGCAATAAATATTGAGACAACAACAACTACACTCAGCAATTCTTAGTATATGGTTTTGATTCTAGACTCAGATGTTTCTGAATGAAAGCTTTCTTTCTACATGGCTATTTCCCGAACCAAGCTACTCAATCCAGAAATAGCCCTTTTCTACCCGTACAAAATAACTAGCACATATTTTTTATACCCAATCTAGTCTCTGTTGGTTACTATTTGCTACAGTTACTAATCACTATTGCATATTTGGCTAGTTACGATTTGCTTCCGCTGCGTTTATCATTCGTTTCTTTTATAGGCACTGAGATAAAACTATTATCCGGACATGACTCCAATCATTCACCACGAATTTTGCTTGGAACATGACTGGTTTTGCGGGAATTTTCAAACTTCTTTAATGGCTAAGTGATAACGTTCAATATGTTTACAAGAAATTACGTTCTGATTCTTATAAACATTATCTAACACCAATTATATTCACTACCATTGATACTTATATTTTTCATGAAATCCTTTGCATGTGCCATATAAACATAAAAAACTTTTGTAATCAGTATCCGACTTTGGCTAAAATTGACTCTAACTGTGACTGATTGCAACGAAAGATACTTCTGCCAGCTGATGAAACAAATATTTAGAAAAAAAATGTATTTCGCGAATAAACTCAAAGCAGAGATGTTTTGGTACCCGAAAAATTGTCCCTTCTCTTTTGCCAAGATTTTTGGTTTATAGCTTTTTTGTTATTGGCGCCACGTAAAAGTCTTGTATCCAAAGGTAACTGAAAATTAAATTTGAAACAAATATGTAACACAGAATATTTTTGTGGCATTCATGGCTGCTGAAATATCGAAGGATTAAATTTTCATTTTCCCCTCTTCTTAAAGATAATACGATAACTTTTTTTTACAAAGTCGACGCAATGATCAAAACCGCTTAAAAAACTCCTAATTTTCTTCGCATTGGGGTGGTGGAAGAAGAAATGTGATGTAGTGTGATGTAGCTCTTGATGCCATCAAAGATTTATGGCCATATCTTTGGTAAAAGATATCATCATATTGTTATGTACATGATCATAAACGTGCTAAAGTAAAAGCTTCTCAAAAATGTTAATCGAATGCTCGATGGTCAGCTGCAGATAATGTCTGCACCTTTTTGAACAAGATTGAAGAGATAAAAAATGATTCATTGAAAAAACCCATGGGTTTGCAGTGAGGCAACAAAAATCGCATATATTTATTTACAGATTGCAATGATGATTAAATTTCAGGGCTTCATTTTGATGCAATTTGATTTAGTCTCAAAAATTCTGCAAGGTGTACATATTCACAGTAAATTTCTTGGAGGTAAATTTGCATCATTTATTTTATTTATTGAAAGGAAAGGGGATTCTTTCGAAATGCGTTAAGTGGCTAGCAAAAGGATCTTGCATATTAATGTTTATAACAGCTCCTAAAACCGATCTATCAATAGAATTCTGCCAATTGCAATCCACTTAGAGTGAGCTAAAAAAAGCAAAAGATAATGTGCGTTAATGACAAATTTTCATTCCATCCAGGCTTGAACAAGAAGAAGAAGAAAATGAAAGAAAAAGCGCCAAACAAATACGAAGGCTTTATTCGAAAAGCGTTGCGAACGTCAGGTTTAACCTGTGATTTTTAGCCAATTATGTCGAATTCGAAAAAAAAACTGAAAACCAAATAGCTTGGGACAATCAGAGGTTTTTATCAGAGAAATCATGATGAAAGAGATGTTTCCTCACATTGATATTACTTTACGTGTGTTCACCTGCATTTTATTCGCCTAAGCTATAGCCTAGAATAAATAGAGTTGCCGTCATGAGACATAAGATGCTATATTTACCAATTCTGCAAAGAGAATGCTTTGTCTATTGTTTGATTGATTCTAATACTTTCACCACTATCAGCATCAAGTAATTTACCAATCAATGTAAACTGGTGCGCAAAGTAATAATAATCTCGCAAAGTTCATTTCTAATTTTTGTTACATAAGATATCTTCATCTTTAAAAAAATACAATTCTTCAGCTTAAAAATAAATAAAAACGACACTGTGAAAATTAATGAAAGTCTAATTAAATTATGCAAATATTAATATGCTTTGTTTGACATAATATCGATGTCTTTAGAAAATATTATTCGCATGAACCCTATTTATAAAGTGACGTTTAATGAATTTAATTTTTTTTGAGCCTGAAAGAAAGTTTTAATGATTTGTTTACAAAAACTATTTATTTGCAGGAGCAAATCAAGTTTTTGAAAAAAAAAACCTTTTTCGTGCACTTTTTTATTAAATCATAAAACGGCTCCAAAATTTTTCTTCAACATTTGACAGAATCATTCAAATACTAATACGCGCCGATTTACATCTTAACCATGCAAATCCTATGTTTAGGTCGCAAGATTTACTGCATGACAGAAATGACCTTGGAGAGCCAAAACAAGAACCACCCGAACGAAGCTTCTCAAAAACTTATCAGCTGTCAAGATTGTAAAGATGTTCCGATTGACATCTCAACGAAGTCGATACGACTTTGTTTGCGTAAGTTATGCTCGTAAAAAAACTATCCATGAACGTACGTACGCACGTGCGTACGCACACACACACACACAAATACAGATTTTTTTCCCAAAATAAGCACTTTAAATCAACCTTACCTTACCTTGCCTTAAAACATACGGATATGTTGAAAACTTTAACATCGATTTTCGAAGCGATTCAAGAACTCCCCATTTACTGAGATATTAAAAAAATCAAAGTTAAAGTAAAATTAAGGATGTTTTTCGTGTGGAGGTAACTCATTCCTTTTTTAACTTCCCAGTATATGGAAAGTTCTTGTAATCGCCTCGAAAATCGAAATTGAAATTTTCAACAATTCTTTACGTTTTGAGGTCTATAGAATATACTTAAATAGTTTTTAGAAAGAGAGATGTGTGTATGTGTACGTACGTGCGTTTGTGGACAATTTTTCTACGAGCATAACTCACGTAAATAAAGTCGTATCGACTTTCTTAAGGCTTCAATCGATGCGACTTTGCAATCTTAAGAGCTGATTAATTTTGCCCATCTGAAGATAATTGCTGTCATGCGCTATATCTCGTGAACCAAACATACAATTTGCATTGTTAAGGAGTCAGTCGACGCGTATGGACAGTTGTGTGATTCTAATAAATTTTTAAAAAAGCTTTGGAACCGTTTTTTTAAATTTATTGAAGAAAAGTGCAAAAATTAGGTTTTCTTTCATAAACAATAAGTTTTTAACCTAATTTGCAAAACACAGTAATCAATGTTTATAAAATTTATATATTCCAAACAGTTTTTGTGAAAAAAAAAAATTTCTCTCATGATTAACTAGGAGAGGCTCCGACTTTGTAGTCACAGATTTAGATGAAATTTGGCAGATAAGTAGAAGACGTCAAGGATATCCGATCCTTAAAATATTAGACCGCAACACTCCCCCCTTTTTGAGAAAAACGCCGATAAAGTTTTTAGCGTCGGTTATCGATTAGTGAGTTTTTACATCTGACAGAAGCTGTGCAGTGTAGGTAGCAGTGCTGAGAGCCCACGATCAAGGGGTCGTGTGTTCGATCCCCGCTCGAGGTATTGTTTTTCTTTTTGAATCATTGTCGTCGTCGTGTGTTCGATTACCGGGGTGAGTATTGTTTTTGCGAATAATTGTGAATGTAATTTTTTATGGTGAATCAGCTATGTTCACCTACAAATACATTTATTTTTACAAATCAGCAAACGGAAGAAATTGCTGCTATATAGTGAGTTAACTGTGCGACATCTTTGAGGAATGAGTGAATGAATTTTCGTGTCACATAATAAACAAGCCGCGAAGTGCGACCCTTGAGGTCCACACGGTCAACTTCCCAGTAATATCTAGATAAACATTAAAAATATTAAACAAAATAATAATTTTAAAAATATTACTACTTTAAATAATAATAATAAGAGGTATTTATAGCAGCAACAGGAATGAGTTGATATTAATCATATCATCTACGGAAGGGTTTTTTGGACTTCTATCATTTAAGCAGTTTTTTTATTAACACTAAAACACTGTAAAAACTATTAATAATCTGCTAAAATTCTGCAAATATTATAAAACTTCGATTGAATTTACAACAATTTCCTTAGAATAAAAGATATAAATTAATGTCATTCATATGAACCCTCTATACATAATAACTTTGAATGATTTTTTATTTTTTATTTAGTTTTTTTTTATAATCATGGATTATGGTTTTGCTGGTTTCTCTTCAAAATCTGATAAGAATGTATAAATTTTATAAAAATTTATTACTGTGCTGTGCAAATCAAGTTAAAAAATTATTTTTTATGAAAAAACCTTAAAACCCTAAAAGCCTAATTTTTTGCATTTCTTTTATTTAATTCAAAAAGCTGCTGAAACAATTTTTATGTAATGTTAAAAAAATTGCAGCAATGTTAATAAACGTCTATTGACACCTTAATGATGCAAATATTATATCTGGTTCGTGAGATATAGTGAATGATAAAAATGACCTTGGAAATCATGATGACTTTTAATTATTTTTTATTTGTAATTTAATTTTTTACGTAATCACGAGAAGAAGTTATGAAATTGTTTCTACAAATATTGTTTGGAGTATATAAATTTTATAAACACTGATTACTATATTTCGCAAATCAGGTTATAAATTTATTGTTTATGGAAGAAAATCTAATCTTTTGCACTTTATTCTCTTAAATTAAAAAACGGCTCCAACAGTTTTTAACTTCCCAGTATATGGGAAGTTCTTGTAATCGCCTCGAAAATCGAAATTGAAATTTTCAACTTTTCTTTACGTTTTGAGGTCTTTAGAGTATATATAAAGTGTTTTTAGAAAGGGAGATGTATGTGTGTGTGTGTGTGTGTGTGTACGTACGTACGTACGTTCGTGGACAGTTTTTTCTACGAGCATAACTCACGTAAACAAAGTTGTATCGAATTCGTTGAGGTGTCAATCGAAGCGTCTTTGCAATCTTAAGAGCTGATTAGTTTTTGGGATACTTCGGTCGGGGGGGTTTGCTGTTTTGACCCTTTGAAGGTCATTTCTGTCATGCGTTATATCTCGCGAACCAAACAAACGATTTGCATGATAGAGGTGTCAATCGACGCGTACTAACATTCGTGTGAATCTATCAAGTTTTTCAAAAAATCGTTGGAGGCGTTTTTTAATTTAAGAAAAAAAATTGCAAAAATTTAGGTTTTTTTTCATAAACAATAAATTTTTAACCTGATTTGCGAGATTGAGTAGACAATGTTTATAAAATTTATATACTCCAAACAATTTGTGTAGAAACACCATCAAAGCTTTTTCTCATAAAAAAGTAAAAAATTAAATAAAAAATAAAAAATTATTAAAAGTCATCATGATTTTCAAGGTCATTTTTATCATTCACTATATCTCACGAACCATTAAGGTGTCAGTTGACGAGTATTAATATCTTTGTGAAGTTTTTAACATTACAAAAATTCGTTTCAGCTTTTTTTAATTTAATAGAAGAAAATGCATAAAATTATAGTTTTTTTCATAAAAAATATTTTTTAACCTGATTTGCACAGCACAGTAATACCTGTTTATAAAATGTATACATTCTTATCAGGTTTTGAAGAGAAACCGGCAAAATTTTCTTCCTTGATTATGAAAAAAACTAAATGAAAAATAAAAAATCATTCAAAGTTACCATTTAAAGAGGGTTCATACGAATGCTTTTACTTTATTTTTTTATTCTAAAAAATTGTTGTAAATTCAATCAAAGTTTTAAAATATTTGCATAATTTGAGCAGATTTTAAATAGTTTTTATAGTCTTTTAATTAAAAAAATGCTTAAATTTGTAAAACCAACAAAAATTTTCAAGACCAAAAAGGCCCCCACCGATTGATCCGCATGAATACTCAATATGTCCTCATCGACCAAAAACCTTACGTAATCATTGGACCCTCCCGTAGACGATATGATTCATATTAACTCATTCCTGTTACTGCTATGGATACCTCTCATTGTTGTAATGTTGTTGATGTTTATGTAGATATTACTGGGAAGTTGACCGTGTGGACCTCAAGGGTCGCACCAGGCGGCTTGTTATAAAAATTTGATAGATTCACGCAAATGTTAATACGCGTCGATTGGCACCTTAACAATGCAAATCGTATGTTTGGTTCGTCAGATATAAAGCATGACAGAAATGGCCTTGAAGAACATGATGACTGTTAATGATTTTTTATTTTTTATTTGATTTTTTTGTAATCATTAGTAAAAAACTTTGATGTCATTTTTAATAAAACTGCTTGGAGTATATAAATTTTATAAACATTGGTTACTGCAACTTGGAAATAAGGTTAAAAATTTATTGTTTTTGAAAGAAAAACGTTATTTTTTGCACTTTTTTAAAAAAAATTAAAAAACGGCTCCAAGAATTTTTTTAAAAACTTGTTAGAATCACATAAATGTAAATACGCGTCGATTGACACCTTATTAAAGAAAATCGTACGTTAGGTTCGCGAGATATAGCACATGACAGAAATGACCTTCAAACGGGCAAAACAGCAAACCCCCCCAACCGAAGTTTTCCAAAAACTAATCAGCTCTTAAGATTGAAAAGACGCTTCGATTGACACCTTATCGAAGTTGATACGACTTTGTTTACGTGAGTTATCGTCGTAGAAAAAAGTGTCCACGAACGTACATACGTACATACACACACACACACACACATACATCTCCCTTTCTAAAAACACTTTATATATACTCTATAGACCTTTAAACGTAAAGAAATGTTGAAAATTTCAATTTCGATTTTCGAGGCGATTACAAGAACTTCCCATATACTGGGAAGTTAAAAACTCTTAAATCAAACTCCGAATATATTTCTCGGTAAAATTGAAAACGAAGCAAATGCAGCCTCCGAAAGATGTTTTGTTCTTTGTCCATTTCAGTTTGGCTTGTAATAATTATAAATACTAGTTGCTGGAAATTAGATACTTCCGCAAGTTCGTGAAACCCACTGTTATCAAGATAGAGAACAACGAGTTCGAACATCGGTGACATTACAACCTTTTGTTGGAATCAAAGGGAGATGATTTCAAGGTCGTCGCATATGTTATGTTGCCCCAGGAAAATTAATCGATGCTATGCCTGGACTGGTGCAATTTGCCTTTAACATTTCCTGTAGATGGAGTAGGATTTCGGGCATAATACCGCCCATACTTAAAAGCGAAAGTCTCATTCTCTCAAATCATGTGAATTACCTAGGGAAAATGCTGGATCATAATGTCACCTGGAAAATGAATTAGGAGGAACGAGTGTGGAAAGCTACGGTAGTCGTCTTTACGTGGAGGTTGCTCGTTGGAATATACTGAGGGTTTAAGCGAAGAGTGATACACTGGATATACACAAATTGAGTCAGGTGAATCTTGACAATAGACTGAGTAAGAAATGCGATCTGCCTCGGTTGAAAATAATCTAAAGAATGGTGGTTCTTGGGAATAACGGGTGCAATGCGCCCCACTCTTACGATTGCCATGGAAATAATTGAAAACTTGTTGCCATTTAACCTGTACTGTAAGGATGCGTTGATCGCTAGTGCTGCACATCTCTAGGGTATTTAGATATTATTGAAGAGAGAGACCTTACGGGCATTCCATCTTACTAAAAAAATCTTTACAAGACATAGAAAGATGTTAACAGGGTCTTTAGAGTTGCAATCCTTTTTTAGGCATACTTCATGACCGTCTTCCTCTTAACAAAAGAGTGATAGAACGGTGAGCCAGTAGGTAGAAGAACTGTGCCAATGTACACGGATGGCTTGAAAGCGAAAGCGGGTACGGGGACTGGAATATTTTCCGATTACTGGGGCCTATGCAAATTGTTGCAGCTTCCCGTGTACTACACAAATGTGCAAGTTGAGGTAGTGACGATTTTGACAGCTGCAACGGGAGTCAGCAGGAGAGGGGATATCGACACAGACATCATTTTCTTTTCATTCAGCCATAACAGCGTTAGAGTCAGTTGTAGTATCCATCAGATTAATTGAAATCTGTAGGTTAGAACAGTCAGGACCTCAGTCATCGTCGTCTGAATTAGGTAAAATACTATGCTGGCCAAAGTAAGGGGCAAGAAAATGTTAAAGCAGGTTAGCTTGTCCTGTGGTGTACACTGGCAGGAGGCGGTGAGAATAGGAGTCTTGAATGAGGTCCAGGTAGGCAAAATATGAATGCATTGGCCTACGGGCTAGCATTAAGACGCTGAAGGATGTGGGGGGAATGCGTACTCTTCGTCTGTTAGCTCGTATAGACCTTCAACGAGGAATTTTTTGGGTTTACTGATTCAACATCCTCGTTGTTGAATGCGGCAAATTTATCAATTTATTAATTTTCGTTTGCTTTCACTTTAAATTACTTACTTAAGGAAGAAAATAATAAAATTTAGTTTAGAACAACGGACCGCCACTCAAATTTTCGCTAAAAATCATATATCAGATAAAGCACATATGCTAGCTTTTTAATTTGATAAATGATTATTGGCTCCCTACCTGAATACATGTGTCAGTAAACATGAAAAGCAAAGGTAATTTCTAATTGATGTATTTTTAAAAGAAATGTGAGTTGGGTGTAGCATTATTTTTTTTTTGAAAATAAGTGTGGAAATGAATCTTAATTACCCATGCATGCTGCAAAATTTCTTATCAACATCTGCGGTGGAAGAAATTTATGATGGTGTTTGTGACTATCTCGACGACATGCCAGTTTTATGAAATAACGTTGATATTGGACCTGGACATTTGAGAATTAACTCGTTTCGGTTTTTTAGCAAAAACTGGAGTCAATTGCAAGTCGCCATTATAAAGTTCTGCTCTGCCTGCGGCCAATCAGTAGGTTTACGACATGTTGCGCCAACTTTCCTTGCGTTCTTGTCGTCTTGACTAATGAAATTTTATTGCAACTAATTACATGGGAACGCAAAGGAGATGACATGGCATTCGTGCTACTAAATGACCGCTTCTTAGTATACATGATCGCTTCATTCGTCGAGACGATGACGTGTCAAGAAAACTAACGTTTGCTGCAAGGATTAAGACTGATTGAAATACGTTTTTATTTGGTCGCTACCGAAAGCAAAGCGGTGACTATGAAACGATGAAAATAATGAATGAAAAGCGAGTCCTACATTTATTTATGTTACCGTCGACTCTTTAATGGTTTGTCTACGATTCAGCGATATGTTTTGTCGGAAGTAGTGTCATATTTCTTCCAGCCTGAAGTAATTTAAGTCGCTTCCCACAAAGTTGTTCAGATGTTGTGATTTGAGGTTTCATCTACACTCTAAGCAGCGGTTTCTCAAAAAACTGAACAAGCTTTTGTATATTTTCCCACACAAAGCAAAACACTTAAACTAAATCCTTATAGTGCTTTGTCCGATATTTATTCGAAATTCCCGAACTAGACTTGCGAGCGTAGCGCTTATGGAAGCGGCTTCGTTTGACTACGAAAAACTGAAACTTAATAGTTTTTCAACGAAGTTCACCCCATAAGTTCGTGAAGGAAAATTGGTATGCTGCCATTGATAGTTTGAAAAATATTTTCATGATTATTTACAAGTTTAATTCGATTGATCTGGACAAGATAATTGGGAGCGTAGTAACGTTAATTGTGTTTCCCTCTGGAGTTTAATTCAAATTGACGAGATTTGTTTATGATATACAGTTTTTTTTATACTTATGTATCTTAATGAAACAAAACAAAACACTCTCATACACCATATGCATGGAAGAGATGTTAAACTGGAAGCACCAAGTGCAGCATTATTATCTTTTTGTTTACGCGATTGAAGGCAATCAAATCAAACCGGTGAAGCATATTACAGTATAGGCAATAGCATTTTATTGCTCAAAGATAAACTCAATATTCTATTTCCACTCATTGTGGAGCAAGTTATAAAAGTATTCATTTCAAACTCTAATGATTTACAAAAAATATGAGCGACAACAACCATTCGTCCAAGGAATTCAGTTCTGGGACGAGGCAAAGAGCGTTGCTGATCATGTGGAAGAGTTTATTCGGTCTCTCGAAGAGTCCATGACTTGTAGCAGGACAACTCAATAATAAATTGTACGCGGTCGTGGTTCGTTGTATTTAGTCTTCGCCCAAATCGCATTACGTGCGATTTTATATCCATAAATACCTGGATCATGAAATGCAGGAAGAACCCTTAGGTCAAACAACATCATACCCGGAGGCTATATTGCCTACTCCATTCCAAAACATAATCACGCGCGCAGGCGAGTCAAAACCAATTACGACTACTTCAAGGGCTTGAAGTTACACTACATGTTGTAACGCGGACTTTTGAAAAGAAAACGATCGATACTAACAAAAACCGACGGACGAGTAAACAATATCCAAGGTGAAGCTCGGCTCGGCTCGGCCTACTGCGTGCAATTCCGCATGACTTTCGTGGATAGCCCAACATTCACTTATTCATAATTCAATAAATTTGATTTTATTAACTTCCCAGTTCCCTATGGGAAGTTATTGTACTGAGGTCGATTTTGCGAATCCCAAATTTTGACATATCTCCACGTTTTAAGGTCTCTAGAATCCAAATCCATCGTTTTTAGAGAGATGTCTGTGAGTGTGTATGTACGTATGTGTGTATGTGCGTATGTACGTATGTACGGATGTACGTATGTGCGTTCGGAATTATTTTTCGTCTCGATTATCTCGAGAACCAAAGATCGGATTGACGTGCGACTGGTATTAAACAACGCGTAATTACGTAACTTAGAACTAAATGACTTTTCAGCAAAATCGGTTAATCGTTTTTTATTTAGGATGAAAAAACTGTAAAAGCGACTAAAAATTGCTTATTTTCAAACTGTTGATACGCACTATTAATTCGTGAAGATACCAAATACCTTCATAGTAATGTTGTTATTATTGTGCGTTTTAGCAAAATTGTGATCAAATTTGTAAAAAAATGTTATTTCAAAAAAAAATAAAGATTAACTTATAAAATTCCAAACTTATATTATCAGGTTTGGGTGAATGGGAGTAGAGGCGCTAATGCAGTTAATAATTGGATATTGTTATAAATAATTTTAAATTGTTAATAACAATCAAGTAATATTAGTTATAATTTGACATTCTTAATAACGAATGATTATTGTAAATAATAATTAAATACCCCCAATAATAGTTGTGGATTCCGAGGCCGAAATGAAGAACGAAGTGGAGGACGAAGTGGAGGACGAAGTGGAGGACAAGAAGGATGACAAGGACGAATAGAACGAGGTTGCCGAGGCTTTGGTAGAGGATGATCAGGTGGTGGAGACGTCTTCCTCTACCAAAGCTTTTATGGTTAGATGAAAAATTGATAAAAATAATAAAAGTAATTATATTAATTTAGAATAATAATGTTTAATAATAGTAATCATTAATAATAGTAATTAATAATAAAAGAAAATTATAGCATTTTATTCACCCCACTGGGAAGTTAGTCGTGTGGGCCTCAAGGGTCGCACTTAGACCACATTTTATTTTTTTATCTTCAGGCTATTACCCTTTTTTGGCAAAAATCTATTTTCTATAATCGTATTGAAAAGTAATTTAACCATTGATTTATTAATTACACCCTTAATAAAGTAAAGAACTATCTCCATTTAAATATTTATGTAAAATTTTAACATATATTAATAAATGTTCATTTATTTTTCTATTTTTCGTATGCCCCTTTCTGGGATCATATTTGTAAGGGGCTGTTTTTTGAGCAACGACTCAAAACCAAAGTATTTGAAAAAATGTGGTAGTTAACCTTAAATTGTATTTGATAAAATAGGTTTGCAAATTTTTAATATTTCCAGTAGTTTAACAGAAAAGAATTCTGAAATGTGATTTAATTTTCAATGGAGAATAATTATACATCAATTCACAAAAGAATACATTCCAATCGGTAAGGGTTAAAAGTTTCCTTTCAAATTCCATTTGTATTTCAATGTGTTTCTGGAGTCACTAAAAATTTAGAGGGGCACTACCTCGCTTTTGAATTCGCTGGTTTTTTAAATTGACATTTCGCTGTGAAATCGCAGTAAAATAACAGTTTGCTTATGGCCATGTGATGCTGAAAATGGTAAATAAAGTAAACGTTGAGGTTTTTCACATTAAAATAAATCAACGTTGAGATTTTTCACATTAAAATTGTTGATAAATACCAGCGATTATGTGTACCTGCAAATCGGTTTCAATCAATTGCAAAGAAACGATATTTTACGTATTTGCCCATGAGGCTTTGGCTCCTATCGAGCTTATTATGTTATATTACAGGACATATACATAAACCGAAAAAAGCTGTTCGTGGCTGACCCTAGGTATAGCCGTGCTTAGCTTCTTATAAGGAGTGTATCGAAGAAAATTGACCTTTATAATTATGTCTCTATAAGTGGTATTAATTGCTTCATCGAGTTAATTTTCTTCTTCCTTTATTATTAGATTATATTAACTATCATTTACATAAAAATTCAATGCATTTTTATTTCAAGGGGAAAAAAATTCGGACATTTCCGTTAACTCTATGCATTAGGTTCCGTACAACGGTGTCATCGAAAAATCCTTTGCGGTTTTAGTAATTTTGTCTGTTTTCTTTAATATTGTCTTCATTTCAACGCGATATCTTGCGATTGGTCAAAGTTCTAGACAGTTTGAAGGGTCAGCTGTTTTTGGTACCACGGAGATGTTGCTGTCCTCATACCACTTCATTGCTGACCGAGCATAATGACTTGTCGCTAAATCTGGCCAAAATGCTACAAATGCGTTGTGTTTCCCGAAAAATGGTTTTCGTCGTTTCTCTAAACACTCTTCGATGTATACTGCTGACTTGATGGTACCCTTCGCTACAATCTCCTCTGATCCCAGACCACATCGACATATTGCCTGCCAAATCATATACCGCTCGAGAAATTTGGTGCTTTTTTGGTTTTAAGTTTTGGGCTAACACCACCCTATGATCTTGCTGTATAGAAGTCCTAACCAGGCAACTGTGCGAAATCGGCCTTCACGTATGTTTCATCGTCCAACACAACACAATCGAATTTGGTCAGGTAATCCTTGTATAGCTTTCGAGCCCGATTTTTCGCTTCTTTCTCCTTTTCCTTAGATCGGTCGGGTACTTTTTGGACTTCATATGATCTAAGATTGTAATGCTTCTTAATCCTCTGAATCATTGCATTCGATGTGTGCACTTTTTGAGCCATATCTCGAATGGGTGTGTTATTACTCTGCGAAAATTTCCTCTTTACCTTTCGCCTCAAATTTGCATCGGATGGAATTTTTTTTACCTGAACCAGACTTTTTAGCAACAGGTAGGCCTTTTTTTTACTTTATAATCGTTCGTTTCACTGTTGTAATCGACGAATTGGTCTCCTTTGCTAGTACCGAATATTTACGAAGGGGATTTTCCAGGTATTTGCACAAAATTAAACTACGCATTTTTTCTTGATTTGATGACATTTTTCAAGAGTGATCTTACAATACGAATGGATTAGACCTTCTATTTGTCACATTACATAGCCAATTTTGCATACCTGGTGAAAACTTAAACTTATCCCAAACAGGAGCTATGCAGGAAAAACTAAAGGTCAATTTTTTCCGATACAGTCCTTACTTTTGTTTTGTCTCCTACATTCTTTTTGTCTAGGACTTTGTTCATTGGATTAAAACTATCCAGAACAGCAGGGAATTGTGATGATATTGCGTTTGTCCGAAAGAAATGCAACGTTGCAAGATCTGCCCTGATCATCATGGGTAGATGGAAAAATGAAACCTTTGAGATGGATGAGTTACGAGGTATCGGCAAATATCATCAGCGATACATTTTTCCTGTCCAGCATTCATTCGTTTTCCTCTAACATTTCTTGATTCATTTCTTTTGTGGATTTTTTACGTTGCCCCCCCCCCCCCCATTCGCTGCGTCGTCATAATTTCAGTATCTTTCCAAGCTCATTTTATTTATATCTGATAAATTTACTTTTTAAATTCTTTTGGTTTCGGAAACTAGTTGCACTTTGCACAAGCGACAACCACGTACATAAGCACGAACACTTTCATATCAGGCTTTTACCAGAGTTAAGATGGAACCTTTTGATTTGACTAGGCAATTTTCGTCGACAACGATTGCCCTTGAATGAGGAGCCATTAGCGACATTCTACTGTGTTGTCGGGCGATGAATTGGGGAGTCGTGTTCTGAGACCAAAACGTGTAGGGCCGTAAAACACTGGAGGAAAGACGAAAAAAAAGTGAAAAATTAAAAATTTGTGTGAGAAAAAACCGTAAAAGGATCAGATTCGTAGAATCATCATTAGCTGGAATGCGGAACGCGTATATGACTCATAATACGTATATGCATGGAGCTGTGTCATAAACTTGCAATCCCTTGTACAATTCATATCGGTAAGTAATTGCAATGTCTTAGATTTGGCATCTGATGCGAACAAAAAGACGATACGAGTGCAATATCCCATAAAACCGTTTTTTGCACTTGATTATTTCTTTAAAGAAATCAACCCACGTGAGTAGCGGATCCGACATTTAAAACTGAAAGTCGTGACAATACCAATCGATCCTGTTCAGATCTTCCATCTGTGAGTGATCCACAGATGTTATCTGTGGAGAGAGTTATAGTAACGAAACCAAACCGAACATTCGTAATAGAAATGGAGCTACTTTGGAAAAGCATTGATTGTGCAAATTAGGTAGCAGTATTTCTTAGAAGAACAACTTAATGGGTGTGCTGCGCTGAATATATTGAAAACTCCACCGAATCATAGAAATGATAATACGTATCGATCGATATCACAGTCACATCATTAAAGTGAGTCAAATTAGGTAATATTATTCGTAAAACACCTTATTCATATTGACGATTACTGGTTTTTATTTATTTAATTTAAAATTTTGGATAGGTTGATTGTAGTGGCAGCCCTCTTTGTCAAAAAGATAGCTCACTTAGGCCAAGATAGGCCCGTTGCGATACCACAAAAAGACGAGGGCGGCACTAGAACCTGTGAGATGACGAGAACCATTTCGATTCTCGTATGAAGCCAGCTATGCAGCCGATATTTAAATCAGCTACTTCCGTGAGCCTGCCTAGGAATGGTGATCCTAAGGCTTTCATGCGTTTCCTGGACAGTGCCGGGCATTCACACAGAAAGTGTTGGAATGTTTCTTCCTCTTCTTCCGATCTGCAACTCCGGCAGAAATTGTTGAAGGGAACGCCCAACCTTTCTGCGTGTCTGTCAATTAGACAGTGCCCCGTCAGTATGGACACGATAGAACTCAAGGTTTCACGACTAGTGTTCAGCAGCTGCTTGGTGCGTCTGGAACTCATTGCACGCCAAGTTTGCCTGGTAGTCCTGCAGGTTTCCTCCAACAACCAGGCTCTATTTGCAGCCTTGATGTAATGCCGCTTAAATCCCAGCTTTATAGAAGCTAGAGGTTGACCATCTTGGGGTGTGAGTGTATACTCCTGGAGCACAGTGCCAGCTCTCGCTAAGGCATCCGCTTCGCAATTTCCCGGTATATCACTATGTCCCGGTACCCAGTGTAGAGTCACTTTACAGTGAAGTGACATAACGTTGTCTACGGCATTCCATCACCATCATGGATGAGGTGTACACGTTGGATAGTGCTTGGATAGCAGCTTTACTGTCAGAGAAAATATTCAGGTTTCTTATGGAAATTTTCTGATTTCTCAGCCAGTCTACTGCCTTGTATATTGCAATGACCTCTGCCATCAGTGTAGATGTTGACCGATTCCTGCATCCCACCTCATTGCCCAGTCATTCCTGCTTAGGATGACTGACCTGAAACTATGATGAAAGCAGGGAATCGGGGGCGCAAGATCTACTTCCCCTGGCGTTGTTCCATCCCTCCGAAGTATGGTGGAGTGGCCAACATTTCCCTCTTGCCAGAGATGTAATTCTTTTAATCGAATCGCAGAGCACTTGGCCTGCTGTCTCGTAAGGAGCTCCGTCGGGAGCCAACTCAATAGCATAAACAGTGCCTTTGTCGGGGTAGTGCGTATAGCCCCGGTGATTGCAATAGCTGCAATCCTTCTGATCCTGTTTAGCAGGTGTGCATTGGATGTTTTTGCAATAGCTGGCTACCAAACAACTGCGCTATACAGAGGAATTGATTCCACTATCGCCGTATAGAGCCATGATACGATTTTGGGTTTCAATCCCCACTTTTTCCCAATGGCTCTTTTGCAGCAGTAGATTGCGCATGCCGCTTTTCACGCTCTTTCTTCTATGTTCGCTTTCCACGCGAGCTTGGTGTCCAGAATTAGACCCAAATACTTAACTGATGAGACGGTATGAGGCTTATCTCATCGAGTTTGGGTGGGAGAAATCGTGGAATTTTGTATTTTCTTGTGAAGAGCATAAATTCCGTTTTCTGCGGATTAATCTTCAGACCGCACTCTTTGCCCCACTTGGTAAGAATACTCAGGGCAAAGTTAAGTCTTTCAGATAGGGTGTTTACGAATTTGCCCGATATTGCTATTGCAATATCGTATGCATAGGCTTCGACTTTGCAGCCAGTCGCTTCTATTGTTGACAGAAGTTTGTCCACCACTAAGTTCCATAGAAGGGGTGATAGCACCCCACCTTGCGGGGGCCTCTGCACGTCTTTCTTCTTAGGATACTGTCTCCTAGTATGGAGTTAATGCTCCTGCTGCTTAGCAGTTGTACGATAAACCTAATCAGGTTACCATCCACATTGTTTTCCTCGAGTGCCTTCCAATAGCCTTGCGGCTGATATTGTTGAAAGCCCCTTCGATGTCTATAAAAACCGCCTGCGTGTATTCTTTGACGCTTAGCGACTTTTCAATGTAGCTGGTGAGCGAGTGAAGAGCTGTTTCAACCGATCTCCCTTTTGTATATCCGTGCTGCACATTAGAGAGTGGTTTCAGAATAGCTCTCAAATGAATCTCTATCAGCCTTTCCAGAGTTTTCAGCAGAAAATAGGTGAGGCTGATAGGTCTATAGTCCTTAGGTGAGAAGTGGGATGTCTTGCCCGCTTTGGGTATGAAGACTATTTTAGCTTTTTTCCACCGCTGTGGAATGTAAGCCATCTGTAGACATGCTTTAAAGATGGCTCTCTTAGCCATGGAAGCGCTATATTGATTCCCTGCTGGATTTCAACGGGTGAGATGTTGTCCATTCCAGGGGATTTAAAAGGTTGAAATGAGCTGATTGCCCAGCGTAGGATCCTGTCATCTACAGGCACAGCGGCTGACAGGCAGTTCGGGGCCGTATGTGGATCAGCCTCATCAGCCACATCCTCACTGCCCGGGAAGTGCGTGTCCATGAGAATGGCTAGCGTCTCAGAGCTGGATTAAGTCCAGACCCCATTCGCATCTTTGACAGACCCCAAAAATAAGGGGGTAATCACGGAAAAATATTTTATGGATTTTCAGACAATAATGTATGGGATGGATGTATTTATCACCAAATAAATACATCACTTCATGAAAGGTCAAATAGCGCCTATCACTTCATAAATTTTCCTCGCGTTCGACGCCACTTCATCGAAAGAAAGGCTTGAGCTTTATTTAAGGTTGGAAATTCAAAAGTTCATTGAATTCCAATTGAACAATTTCACCACTAAATTAAAAGGCACATTTCGGAACCAATGAAAACAGTGAATCATTGGATAAAATCTTCGATATTTTGAACCCTATGGGTGTGATAATTTTTTTGCTGATAGTATGGCTCGTGAGAAAACTGATATCTGGTATGAAGGATGTCTATTTCGATCAATATGTTGGATTCAACAAATGTGGCGTGATTTTGTTGACTGGATTCCATCTGCCTTGAATAGATGTAGAAGATGCAATTAAAATTTTTCGGCCCACTAAAATGCTCCGTGAATTTTGCAATGGGGGGTTTGCCATCGGAATCAAAATTTTTGGCCTAAAAATGCGTTTTTCACGTGAGTTTCTCCCCTTTGAGATGCAATAGCTCCCGCCAGTCTACAGCGATCAAAACGATCAATACCGCAAACGACTTGCGACAAAATTGCTTTAAGGTTATTCTCAATGTGTTTTGGGGTTAAAGTGAAAACGATGAAGCTGTGGCGCTCGAAAGATGTTTCCCCCTTTTTGGATGTCGTTTTGAGCTTGTAACTCGTTTATTGTTAAAACCACGTAAAAGTGATGTATGCATGACTTGCTGCAAATTAAATTCTTCACAAGTTTACCATATTAAACTTTCTTGTGGGAGCTATGGTTTCGGAGATATGGGGGATGTCCCACTATTTTTTGTTTCCAAGATGGAGCCTAGAGGATTGGGGCTGCGACCCCAGAAACTTGGATTTAAGCTCACAGTAAGACATACTACACATTGCGTCAAAAATTCAGCTGCCTTCCAAAATGCTCCGCGAGTTTCGCAACAGGGGGTTCGCCACCAAAAGTCGATTATTTGGCCTAAAAACGGGTTTTTCACACGACTTTCTCCCCTTTGTGATGGAATAACTCCCGTTAATGTGCAGTGATTGGAACAATCAATACCGCGAACGATTTGCGACAAAATTATCTTAGGAAAGTATCGCAACGTGTTTCGCGTTAAACGTGAAATTCAAAAGGTTGTGGCGCCCGTAATTTATTCCCCACTTTTTTGGTACGGTTTTTGGATTGTATCTTTTTTATTATTGACAAGACGCAAATGTTATGTATAGACGACTTGCTAGGAACTATATTCTATGCAAGTTTGCCATACACAACTTTCTTGTAGAAGCAATGGTTTGGGAGATACGGAGGTGTCACACTTTCTTTTGTTTTCAAGATGGAGCCCAAACGCCATCATCGGGGATCCCACGAAATTGAACTTAAGCTAATTATAGCATTCCACCCGCAATGCAATAAAAATATTTCTGCCTTTTGAAAATGCACGCTAAACTCCCATCCCAATTGACTGTACTAATATACTACCCGAGATTGCTTGCCGCATTATCGGAAATGTGGCGAGTGCGGCTCAGTCTGGTTGACGCACTTACAAATAAAATGATGCAACGCAACAAAAATGCGATTCGTGTCATGCGTGCGGCGCATGTGATGCGTGCAAAAGCTTTCGAGTAGTCTAAGAAGTCACCATAAATGTTTTCTGCAGATAACTTCCTTATCTGAATATTCAGCTTCGGGAGTGAACGTCCGATGAAGATTAATCAACAAGCAAAACTTCAAAATGTGTGTCAAAAGTGTTAGTCCTATTTATATTACATTTATGGTGAAAATGACATTCCTCTATTTTTTATATTTTTTTATTATTTATTTTTAAATATTTTTATTTATATTTTATATTTTGCGAAATTACTTTCTATAATTTTCTTAAAAATACTTTCGACTTCTAGATAAGTTTAAAACTCACTTCCCAGATCAATTTAACGGTTTCATATGATCTCTGGAAATAGACAAAGTAACCATTTCTTCTTTTCTTCTTATGGAGCCGTGACCGACACGAACTTTATACCAGAACCATAGTGGCTCCTTTTTAGATCTTCTTTACTCCCTTTGGGGATGGGGGCCATATTCTTAACCTCTACCGATAAAATTTCATTGTTCTAGAGAAATTTCCTTTTCCTCTCTAAGATTTTTATTTACGTAATACGAATCACATTAAGATATTCGGGAAAATTTTCGTCCATTGTCTCGGCAGTGAGCACATCATTTTGTTGTAGTACGAAGCCACTCTTTCCGATGCAGTTGAGTCGTTTGACAATTTTTGTCAGCCATACTCGTGGCATCTAAACCTAAAACAGTCAATTTTTTCTACCTCTTGATGCATCTCCTCATGATTTTATTCGATGTAAAATTTAAATTTTGTTAACAATACTCGTCAAAGGTTAAAATCTTGATTTGGGGTTCGGGAAAAATATTTTACAGAAATAAAGTTCAGGTCTGGAAATGTATCGTGTGATACATTACAATTTTTTCTACATATCTTCGACATTTGTCTGTCACACTAATTAGCCAATCATTAAAAATAGCATATGTCACTCACGCCTTTTTGTTAGTTTGGTTATCCATTGAAAATGAATTGATACTTTTTACAAATCGTGACGTGGTTACATTTTTTAGCTCAACTCATATTCACTGCTAACATTAATGTCACTCTATATTTGCTGTCCTTTACACGTGATTTTGTTTATTTTTCAGAAAAAAATTCCTGCCAAGTAGAACTTTGAATAAAATGCTGGTCTCATCTGCGTTGACAACATTCCCAAGATCATAATCTCACCAATTCTCTTGAATTCGAAACGCTTGTGCTTTCGTCAGTTTCCGGGTAAGGAGATTGACCTTTTTTGAATTTGTCTATCTCAGGGTAACTGGCTGAGAAACCAATTATCCCCACTCCACGAGTGAATAATGTAGCCATTTTGTTCATAAAAGGGTCATCAATTGTTATGTTTTCTCCGCACCCAGTAAACCGTTTTAAATTGGAAAACACTATCTTTTTGTATTCTTCCTTTAGAGGTTGGACCTAATGCCTTTATTTTTCTGCATTCTTTCAAATCGTTGCAAATGAGGATCTTCTTTGTTCTTTTTATCAAAAAAAAACAACATGAATACGTGATTTTCAAATTTGAAATCACAATAGTACGTTGGCCTAGGATCTAATTCGAGTCAATTGCTTGAAAGCCAAATACGCATGTCTGGTTAATTGCTAGTGCTCAGGGCAATCCTTCGATGAAGGACCACTAAGAAATCAATTTGAATTAAAGAATGATGACGAATGTGCTGCGAATAGCGATATTTGCACTATTTCGTCGCTCAATCGATGTTCGATGACCACTTAATAATATTTAGAAGGTTTGCATCTTTTACCACACCAGAAATTGTTATTAATTATCCTAGGGGAAAATGGAGTAATAGTGAAACTGTTTGCAATTTTCCACAGGCAATGAATTTCAATAGTTACAATTGATATTTTCTAATTTTTCACAAAATGAAATACGCTAGAAAGATGTAAGAGCGTACAATCTGTAAAGTAAGCAAAAGAAAGTTTTAATCTTAATGATTGCCATGCATTTCTTTCCAGCGTTTATGGAGGTTTAAGACGTAACTGTCAAAATAATTAAATCCAGCAACAAAATCTTGTTCAGTCGACTCAGAAATGAAGATTACGCTCAATAAGCCATAAATTTGAATTTCGCCTTTTGAAAACAAAAATATTCATTGTCGTGAGAATGGGTTTTTGACCTCCTCCCTCCATGCTGTTTGACCGAATAACAAAGATCAGAACAAGACATCCAGTTCTTCCATGTAGGAGCAAGTTGATGTAGTATGAAGTATGAATCTTCTGCGCAAAAAAAAGCATTGTGGTGTTGCTTAAAATAACTTTATTGCTTATTTTCGGTTTTATTACTAAGCATAATTATTGTCATAACATTACTAATAAATAGTAATACTATCAGTACAGGCTACTTAATTTCATATGCACACAGTCTTACTGTTATCACACTTACACTTATGACTTAATAGTAGGGGTTCATTCTACTCGTGTACAGCGGACTGGGTGGATTGTTCGTCAGAAGATATATTTGATTGGGCCGGCCATTGAACAGGAACTGCCCTTTCAGCTGCGTAACTTCTGAGTCAGTAATGGTGGGTTTGGGCCGTCTATGGGGTCGCATCGGCTGATACGAGGGGATAGCAGGAACTCCGAATTGCGAAGCAAGGCTTGGTGGCTGCGGAACACTGTAGGACGGCTGCAAACTACTTCCGAAGTGGTAGATGGATGTAGGCCGTGCATTTGACACGAAGTTCAATGGAATGCTAATGAAAGGACTCACTGGCATGGGACCCATTGGTTGCATCGGTGGTGGCATCGCGGGCATGGGAGGGCTCACGGGAGGCATTGGAATCATTGGATTGAATGTTGGTGGCTGCGATATGTAACCCGCTCCCGGAACAAACATGTACGGTGTTGGAGGCAGCCGAATGTAAAAGATCGGTGAGTCCTGGTATTGGGGCCTCCTTGAAGAGCCTGGTCGTCTTTTCACTATATTTGCTCGCGATGCAATGTCCATTCCATAGTTATCATCGGCAATCTCATCATACTGCTCGTATCCTGGATAGTACGGGTACGGTATGAAAGTCGGTTGTGGCATCGAATAGAAGGGAGCGTTGTAGTAGTCCCAGAAGTTCATCATGCGACCTTGTCGCATAGGTGGTGGGAATTGAACTTCTTCGTCAGGAGCAGTTGGCTCAGACGAATCATAGCGTTCATCTTTTGGCTGAGCTGCTTTCGGAACGTTTTCAGCTGGCTTATCAATAGGATTCTGATGAGAGCGTGCTATGAACGACGCGAATATGAGAAGCAAACTGAATGTGTACGAGTTTAAGAGGAACATTTTCGTGGAGAAGTTTTCTGAAAAGAATAAAAAAAATCAGTGTTAGTAGAATATGCGAAGAAAATGTCAATATAAGTGATCAAGACGAGCTAAAATTTGGCCGATAGTCGAAAAGTATTTCTATGAACATGGTTTTAATGCTGATATGAGATTTCAAATAATGTTTGAAATTGAGGCGGATAAGAAAGGAAATACACTCTCATCCTTTTTTCTAATTGCTTGCTGCAGTTTATCAACAAATCGTCAATCATTGCCTTCTTGAATTGAAAACGGATTTTATGCCTGCATTGTGATTGCTTTTACTTAGCATCACCAAAAGAAATGCAGAGGCCACACCAGCAACTGCAGGAAACATGAATCTACTTTTTACGACTATAATGAAAATTGGTAGTCATAAAAGCCTCCATTAAGCCGATGTTAATCGCTGCTCGGTCAATTGCAGATCTAAGAGTAATAAATAACGACGATTCTTTCTGAGACAACGCCTCATCGTCGATGCCTGGAGTGCAATCATTTGCCCACATAATTCATTGTCCCAAACGAGGAACCAGGAAAGGAATTGCAATGTCGAAGTATGTGATCCATACATTGGTACTAGGCGGTATCCAATGCATATTTCTAACCATGTTCGAATCCACTTGTGTCTGTACGAATGCTAACGAACCGCCGAACCATCGTTCCACCCTCAGGCTGAGCAGGAATAATTCTTTTTCGCCTCGTCCCCCTCAACAGCTCATCGACAAGCCACAAATCCAATTTCCATGTTGTCATATGTGTCTTAAACTGTAGGCACGTATTAACGTGCATGGTGCATACACGGGCTGGTAACGGAAAATGCATGTTGAGGAAACAGTGAAACACAGAAAGCAATGAACTTGCGGAAGTTTAATAAGATTTTAGTCGTAACAGCGTGTTGCCTTCTCAATGGGTAAGAATGTCCGTTTATGGTGATTTCATGCTCCTCTACATAGATCAAACCTAAACTAAATTTCAATTGGTTCGAAAAGCAGCTTCATTTAAAATTGACCTCTTTCGAAAGAAACTTTTGAGGCTATGGTAACCCAACGCTGAACTTTTGCTTTACGATCTAAAACATCTACAAAAGCATCGATCGCAATCTCTACCGAAGCCTTGACCTTGAAGGCCTTTGCGAAAAATCCTTCAGATGCGACCGTTGGGCGCCACAAGACCAACTTCGTTAATAACGATTTAAACCCATTGCAGTAAGCACACAATTCTTAAAACTAATATTATTCGATTTATTCCCTAAAGCGATTATAAATATTAGATCCTGTGGGACCCAGGTAATTCTCGTCTCAAAGCCCATATAATATCCTTGAATTCCCATATGGAAAAATAACGTAACATCCTTTTAAGCGCATATGTAGTGTTCATATCCTGGAAATACATTTGTAGAAACTAGATGAGAAGATGCCTTGCTGCTTTGCCCTCGTTGCAAAGAAAGTGGACCGGATTTGCATGGTATCTTACACCTCATGTTGCGCATATGTGCGATACATGAGGGATTTGACTAATCTTGACGGTTGATCCTTGCAGCTAGGATCGGCGCGTCACTATCAGTACGTACTTGACAGTGGAAAGTTTGTTTGGTGAGTGCGAGGATCAAAATTCAGAAGTGTGACGACTTGCCAAAATGATTTAGAAAAAAATGTTAGCAATTGAGCTTGTAAAGTGTTGAGATTGGTGTGATTGTGTTTAAATTGGTAAATTGATTAAAGTAGAATTATTCATAAAATTCAACTGCCCGTGGTAAAAAATTGTACAGGCTAAGGGTAGGCTAACCTGGAAACTGAACAAGAAACCTTGAAGCTAAGGATGAAATTCCTCCTTAGTGGTAGAGGGGATCGGGCTCCTACTCGTGAGGTTGGTTGACCACCCTGACTAGCATATTGTGCACTCTCTCTTGATTTCAGCTTACGTGTAGGTTCCGTATTGCCTCGTGCGCTCCCGTTTGACGATGGATCGGTTCCCATATGAAGCTACAATGACGAAGGATTGCCTATGGTGTTCCATTAATGTAAATAGTGCCGGGTATTTGAATGTCATTTATTTTCCATTGTTCGATTGAAGTAGTTGCACTACTCGTTGTTCTCCACCATCACACTTATATGTTGTTGTTTTTTATAAATACAGACACGGCAGTTCTCCAAAGTGACCATACACGCCATTTTGTATAAATTCTCACCTCTTTAGGCTAAATTTTCATATCTTGTTAACTTGAAAACAATAAAGTTTAAAATTTTATTCTACAATCTATATTGTGTTACATTGAATATTTTTACTATAATAAAAACTATAAGTTGTTATTGAATGAAATCTTTTAACATATCTAATGTTTCAAAATATCGATTGGCACACGCACAACTTGAATTGGATGATTTTTGTAAAGAAGGAACACTACTTTTGCAGTAGTTTATTGCTTAAACAAGAAAAAAAACGATAAAACCAACTCCATACACATTTAATCAGATTCAAAAGGATTAATGCGCTTCTATTTTGTTCGCAATGAAATTGATTCTATCTTACATTCGTGAAATATCTTACGAGGTATATAAAAAAAATTATTTCATTTCAAAAACAATTTTGAAAGACTCTAGTTACGTTGAAACATGAAAATATGCTCAATATTTTGAGTTTGGTTTACGGATGCATTACAATAATATTCACAACAACTTTTATAATGGGAAGTTAAAAATGAATCAAAAGTATAATTTCTCTTCGAAATTCCACCGGCAACTGAAAATTCCTCATATTAATCTAAGAGCTGCAAGGTGTTAAATTTTTACTAATCGCGAATACAATTTCGTAGGAAAAATTATTGTGCATGTTTGCATTCATCGATTGACTAGTTAATAAAATTTTAATTATGTGAACATCAATGTTGTCTTATGCACAGACGAAAACTATCAGTAAAATTTTTTATGGATGAAGAAATGGAATTCTAGTATCAATTTCAACCATTATTTCCTGCGCCAAGCAGAAGATTTAGTTAAAAAAGGATGGCAGAACTATCATATAAGGTGAAAATTCAGAAATATTTAAAGAAGTCATATTGCGGCGTGGGTTATTTCAGAAATCACAGAACATCTCACTTTCTGAGGGTTTTACAGGGGCACTCAAAATTTTTGAACCTACAGGATGCGTCATCTTTTGTGTCGGTATTTAAACACTTACTGACTTTGACATTTGTCAAACCGATTGATTCGTTGAGACATGTTTTTGAATCGGCAATTCAGTAAAATTCGGACCATTAATCGCTTCACACCGAAAGAACGTGTCGAAATAGTGACGATGTACATCGATTCAGTTGTTTTAACTTAACATGCGTACCGTCGACAACGCTATTCCTCGTTTCGTGTCGAATTTCGTTGAGCGCAGAACAGTGGGAGATTGTCGTCGTGTTGTTCATCAACGACCAAGACGTTTCAATGAACTGGTTGAAATGGTGAGCGTGAGCGTTTCCCAGAACCCAAAAGCGTCCTATCGTCGCTGCGTTCAGCATTTTGGCGTCAATGGAATGAGTATGCGGGAAATTTCGAAGGACGATTTGCATTTGTTTCCTTATAAAGTGCAACCAACACAAAGAATGTTGCCAACAGACCGTCCACGTAGCTTGCAATACGGCCAAACAGTTGCTCGAATGGTGGACACTGAACCTGATTTTTGGAAGAAAATTCTGATGACCGACGAGGCCAATTTCACAATATCTGGTGGTGTTAATAAGCAGAATTTCCGCATTTGGGGAATGGAAACGCGAAACGTCCTTGCATGACCAAAACGTGACTGTTTGGGCCGGCGTTTGCGCAAAAACCTGCGCCCTATTTCTTCAGAGAAAACGAGACAGTTGATGGAAACAGATATCCGTGGATGTTGGCCCATTATGTCTGCCCGTAAATTCGTGAAAAAGGACTTGACAGTTATTGGTTTGAACAACACGGTGCATCATGACACACTGCAAATCAAACAATTCAGTTTTTGCAACGAAAATTCCCTAGACGCCTGATGTCAAAAAGACGTGACAGATTTCCAGATTTGACCCCTTTGGAATTCTTTTTCTGGGACTATTTGAAAAGAAAAGTGTACGTCAACAAGCCTCAAAGCATGACAGAGCTCAAGGCAAACATTCGTGCCACAATCATTGCTATAAGGCCCGAGATGCTCGAAAAGGTAATGGAAAATGCATCAAAAAGGGCACATTTTGTTTTGGCCAATATAGGCGGCCACTTTATTGATGTTGTATTCTAAAAATATTGGAAAATAAATTGCGAAGGACCGAATTGAATAAAAATGCCTCATATATGGAAATCGTTTTTTTTTTCAAAGCTAGTAAGTGTTTACATACCGACACGAAAGATGGCGCACCCTGTATGTTACTGCAGATTTTTTATAAAAGCAGCGATTCCCCATAACAATAGCTATATTATATTTTTGTATATGTTTCTTTTGTTGCGGTGTCATTGACAGAAGATCAAAAATGATGACTCAAGATTTCAAAACTTAAAAAAATGTTTGTACAATTTTGTAAAAAAATAAGAGAGCTGTGGGTCTTTAGAACAAGCTTTGTCAATTAAAATCAAAATAAAATTTCTGCGAACACCAGGAGAATATTACGAGCGATTTCTAGATAAGCACTGGACTATAAATATTGAAGTTTATTTTAATCATTTTTTCTTATTATCTCGGGAAAAATTTGAGCCACTTTTTACCTAAAACTATTCTAGCAAAATAAAGAAGCACATTGTTCGGGCCGGCATAATTAGTGCGGAAAATGAAATCGTCATTCACAATTCGAATTTCCGCTTGCATTTTACTTTCCTTCTCTTCCCATAAAAAATCATTTATATTTATATCTAGCATCTGAATTCGATACCAATCATGTTGGCTTCAAATAGCGCTTATACTTTTAGAATTATAGTTTGTGTGTAGTACTTTTAAAAAAACACCGGACGCGATCGTGCGGTTTATGATAACATAGTGAATTATTATTTAGTATTATTACAACTAATTATTTTGCAAGGAATAAGTAATTGATTTTACAACAATAAATAAAAGGGTTATATCTAGTTTTAAATTATGAAATCAGTTATATAAAATAGGACAGTTTCCATTTGGAAGAAAATATCTAAAGAAATGCCTTCAGGATCACAAGAGAATCGAAGCCGCCGTTATGCATATTCTGACCAGGAATACGCCAACAGGAGATATCATAGAGTAACCATAGTTCATGGTAGTCGGAGGGTATCCACGAATTTTCTCGTCTTCTAGCACTCCAAAATGAAAGATTTACAGAAATGGTGCAGCGATAATGATGGTTATGGTGACAAGAATAATTACGTAAGAGGAAGGTGGGTAACGTTTTACTCACTTACATTTATTTATAGACATATGTTTTTGCGCTTTGTATTGCCGCTCTACATATTTTAGCAGAATATTTTTGTTTTTACAATAATTTTCTGCCTGTTTCTCTAGTTGAAGCGAAGTGCACATGACTGGTGAATGAAATTATTTTGAAATCATAAGAAACATGATCGTACAAAACCCGTGAACAACAAAAAGAGGTAGTTTCTCATCAGCGTTTCTCTTTTCCAATCATTTTTTTAAAGATAAACGCTAATGAGAATATAATATTGAAATGTCAGTTGATTAATTTTTAACTTCCCAGTATATGGGAAGTTCTGGTAATCGCCTCGAAAATCGAAATTGAAATTTTCAACGTTTCTTTACGTTTTGAGGTCTTACGAGTATATTTTAAGTGTTTTTAGAAATAAGTATGTATGTGTGTGTGTGTGTGTGTGTGTACGTACGTACGTACGTACAAAGTCATATCGACTTCGTTAAGGTGTCAATCGAAGCGGCTTTGCAATCTTAAGAGCTGATTAGTTTTTGGGACACTTCGGTCGGGGGGTTTGCTGTTTTTACCCCTTGAAAGACAACCCTGTCATGCGCTATATCTCGTGAACCAAACGTATGATTTGCTTCATCAAGATGTCAATCGACGCGTATTAACATTTTCGTGACACCTTTAAGTTTTCCAAAAATTCGTTCGAGCGGTTTTCTAATTTTTTGAAAAAAAGTGAAAAAAATTGGATTTTTTTTTCAAAAACATCAAATTTTTAAATTTATTTTCAAGTCGCAGTAATCAATATTTATAAAATTTATATACTCCAAACAGTTGTTGTAAAAAAACCACCAAAATTTTTTTTTATGATTACAAAAAAAAATTTATTAAAAATAAAAAATCATTAAAAGTCATCATTATATCTCGAGAACCAAATATAATCTTTGCATCATTAAGAAGTCAATCATAGCGTATTAACATTTTAATGATGTTTTTAAATTTTAAAAAAAATCTTTAAAGACATTTTTTTTAATTTCATAAAAAAATATTGAAAATTAGTGTTTTTTTCATAAAAAATTAATTAATAATTAAGTAAAATTAACATCGTGATAATAAATGTTTATAAAATCTACAAACTTTTATCAATTTCTGTCGAGACCAGCAAAATATTTTCTCATGATTTCAAAACAAATTAAATTAAAAATAAAAAAAATCATTCAAAGTCACCATGTAAAAAGGGTTCATACGAATTTGTATACCTTAAATCCCTTATTCTAAAGACATTGTTGTAAAGTCAATCAAATTTTATTATTATTTGCATAATTTGCGGAGATTTTTCACAGAACCGTGCTTTAACTTTAATAAAAAAACTGCTTAAATTTTGAAAACCAATACAAATCAAATCAAATTTGCAATTGTGATAATCAACGTTTTGAATGGTAAAATGTTTTGTAGTCAACACTTTTTGAGATCATATGCTTTGAAAAGCTTTCATCGAATGAAAAATTGTAGTTTTTAGGAGTTTTGTTCTTTAGTATTCGTAAAATTTCAATTACTTCCGTCATCATTTGTAATTTATATTTTACTTTTTACATGCAATTGAACCTATTTTTGACTGCATAATCAATGTTTCTCAAAATCAACAGAAAATAAGAAATAATTATTAGTTTCATTGATGTAAAATCGTGAAAAAATACAAATTCAGTGATAATGCCGAAGAACTAGCAGTTTTGACCGCAACTATTCAAAATGGCCATCACGCGATAAAATCTCTTCAGTTGTCGTAATAACAAAAACTGCATTCATTTTTGCTAGCGCTGTTTTGTCCTGGAAGCATCGATATGAAAATAACAAATAACGTAGAAAAGGCTTTGTAACCTGTCCCCCCTCCGATTAATTCACGTGAATATTAAATCAAACCAATCCACGAAAATCTTTACGTAATCAATTGACGCTCGCGTAGATGTTACGATTAATATTAAGTCATACCAATAACTTTTATGAGAGGTACATTTTTATTATTAAAAGTATTATTATTTCCATAATTATTATTGTGTTTAGTATTCTTAATATTTATGTAAATATTACTGGGAAGTTGTCCGTGTGGAACTCAAGGGTCGCACCTCACGGCTTGTTTGCTTGAGAATTTATTTAGGCACCTAATTGGATGTGACTTAATGTTAATCAGTGTTAAGTACATTAACGTGGAAGCAGAGGTTTGAGGGTCGTATTATCCTACTATCACATCCACATCGTAGTTCCTCGATACAACATACTCGTAAATATCAAATTGATTGCGTAAGTAGTGTAGCACAAATTACTTCTCCTGAGGATTTGGGCTAAAGTCGCCATTGTTTACCCCACCTAGGACACAGTATGAGTTCATGGCTTGATCGTCCAGTCATTATTGCATCAAATTTGAATACATGGCCTTTAAATACACTTTTTGACGGTGGACGATTACAGTCATGCCACAATGTGAATTGACTGGGAGCTTAGATCCTGCTTTATGTTAGGACGACATCTGAAAAGCTTGCCCATCCCGGAAGGCTACCCTTCGATACAGCGCATATGCGTGTCCATTTTCCGAATGAATTCACTGGCCTGGCCCAAACCTCAAATTGCAGCGCATAACTAAAAACGAAGAGTGGTCACGTTGTAATTGCGGATGGTTAGCTAGCGCTTCTCGGGGCTCATGCTGGCCAAGCTGCAACCGCATCATGCTGAATCGAATAATAGCCTTACGGAACTTGAAGCCATTTCCACCAATATCGTACCAGGCCTATTAGGTATTAACAACTGCTGATGGGCAGGGTGTTGGGAGCGCTTTTGTACTTTCCCTCCTCCTGCATGTGGGAAAACCAGTGACAAACAATAAAGACGCGCATTTTCAAATGAGATGGTTGCCATATCACGTGCATCGGCAATAAGGAAGTCAGCGCTTTGTGGTGAAAAGTCTGTCCTCCCGAGTGCAATGGGAAAATGAGCAGAACCACTTCAGCGAAATATACCGGAATAATGTTTTTCTTGCCTCCGTTATTAGCAATAGTTGTAACAAGAAGTCTGGAACTAATCGGTGACGTTGCGTGCTTGGCAGCGAGGCAAGGAGTTCGTGCAGAGAAAATTACATCTTTTTAATCAAGACATCTATCCGAAGACGAGCCGAATGTTTTTCGAGGTTCATATGACCTATTTCGGTGCTTTTTACTTTTCAACAGCTTTTCCCACGTTCTTGTGCTGATAAACAAAGAACAGACAATGAGCCCGAACGCTATGCCAATTATATAGGCATCAGCGAAATTGCAATCTCTCATGTCGGACTTGTTGATAACGTTGGCGCGCTGACATGGAACCGTTTAGATTTGAAAGCAATCTAATGGTAATCAATAACACCAGCCCGGACTATCGACTCAACCATTCTTGTGCGATGAAGAATCACACATGGTGGATTGCAAGAAGGCTCGATTTGAATTAAGATGCGACCGAATTTCGTGGGAGCAGCAGGTAAATTTCTTCGGTGGTGAGGGGCAGGCATCAAGCAAAGATTATGGTTTCCGCTTGCATTGGGATGCTTTCTTTGCTATTGAACTTTATCTATTTGCCACAGAAACAAGCTTTATAACCAACCACCCGTGTCGAGATATTTCGGAGAACGAGGCTGAAGCAAAAGCCGGCGAAGCCCGATGAATCAAATGGATAATGGTTTGCTGAATTCAATTCATTGATGCGATTATTGTCTGCAAATGAAATTTGGAAATTTCAACTTAATTATTTGATTATCGTTGGCAGTAATTCATTCAAAACTGTACTATTACACTGTTGCGGTAAGTGCTTCGGCAATTTTCTGCTGGCCGGAGCAATTGCCAGGGTTAAGCGCCCCTTGGTGTGGTGAAAAGCCGAGAGAAGTCGGAAAAAATGTTTGGGAGTGTGACAAAATGCACACACACACACATGCATACATACATACATGACGGTCAAGTGTGGAATTCGATGAGCACAAAGAAGACAATTTAGCAAATACAAAGGATCGACATTCAATGGACTCCAATACAATATCGAGTCCATCTTTTGGTCTGGCTTTAAGAAATCATTTGCGGCAGTGTAATTGCAGTGTGTTGGTACCCCGTGACATTATTTAATGTAGCTGCAATATTATTCGCTTGAAATTACTACCCAAAGGCCATTTCAGGTCAAAGACATTTGACAGGACTCACCCGACATTACTTAACCTTCCTGTGAGGTTGATCACAAAAGCATTGGTAGATATATCTAATAAGTCAAGTGTTTGTCTTTTAAAGCTAAGATTATTTATTTAAATCCGAAAGTCAAGTAAACGAAAAATTGTTATAGCCACCGAAAGTGAAATTGTTTTTCTTCCGTTCTCGTGCTAAGCTTCACTTGCTTATTAAGCTTTCGAGAACGAAACTAATTATAATTTACCTAAGTTTATTGCTGTAGAAACTTGATTTCTAAATTAACTGGAAAATCGAATTTCATAATTTATAAATCGCTACACTACACCACATCAATATCGTTAGTTCGATATGTTTTTTTTATATTTTCTTGAAAATGATTGCTTGAACGATATAATTGGATGCAGTTAAGAAAGCGTCGTAACAATAATATAATTTGTATAAAATATGTACATGACTTTGCAAGCATCAAAAGATGCTGTAGAAGTAAAAATAGAAGATATAAGTGATGGAATTTGGCTTTATAATTGTTTTTAAGGGAGTGTTCGCTAATGACTTAAAGATCAGTTTTGAATTTGCGAGTCCTCCATCTCCCTTGTAAGGTTACGTAGAATGACTTCTACATTTTTTACACAATTTCATATCATGTTACTGATGATACGACACCGATTATTTTTATTGCATATTGGTTGTTGTTTTAGGTTACATTTGAGATTATTTTTTTCTGAAGAAAATTTGAAGTATTTGCAACAATCTGCTACAATTTTGGATTGATGTTTATTCTGAGAAATAATTTTAAATTGCTAAAATTGAATTTTGTAACATATCCTCCTCCCCCCTCCAAATCAATTACCCTTTTAAACCGAAAGCCTGACATACTTCGTGGAAACTCCCTTATGGTCATTGAAAACCCTCTCACACTTTCTAAAACAAAATTCATTGCATGCTGTTTGGTGTTTTTAGGGGTTACAAAGGTCTTGAAGGAAACAAAACAACTTTTTCAAAAAATTGTATTTTAAAAACCAAGAATCTGTATTATTTAAAATTCACACACATAAAAGTTTAGCATTTGAAAAAGTTGTAAAAAAATTCAGCTTAAAACATTGAAAATTGTCAATTTTCCTGCAGTTTTCCTCGTCCAACCTCTGTTTTTGCGGTAGGCAGAATATTTCGGTGTAGGTTCACCTCAAATCAAAAATTCAAAAACTTTCTTATAGTTTCTACCCTTGGCTCATGCTTGAACGAAGGAATTGAAAAAAAGGAAATTCAAAATTTTGAAATGGGTTTGAATGAATTTTCGTCTCATATTTTTTTAGCATTTTTCCGATTCTCATGATTTTTGAAATATTTTTTTCGTATAAAACAAAAACTATAGCTCCGATAATATTGCTCGAATTTACTTCACATTTGGTGTGAATACTCTTGAAGTACTATACTTTCATATGAAATAAAATTTCGATCAATTTTTCAAAAATACAAGACCTATGTAACCCCTTAAGTTTCAGTTTGTGTGAATCTCGAGAACTTACTACAACTAACTACAATTTAATATTTTCTAGATCTGAAGATCGATTTTTCGGTTAGCAAGGACATCCTGAGTCGAAATTATCAGATCTGCAACACATTCGAAGCTGACGCAGAAGCAAACGCTTTGCCGCACTTAGTCTACATTTTGTGTAACCTCTTATTGAAAAGCCTGTTTTTTAACTTCCCAGTATATGGGAAGTTCTTGTAATCGCCTCGAAAATCGAAATTAAAAATTTTCAACATTTCTTTACGTTTTGAGGTCTATAGAGTATAAATAAAGTGTTTTTAGAAAGGGAGATGTATGTGTGTGTACGTACATACGTACGTTCGTGGACAGTTTTTTCTACGAGCATAACTCACGTAAACAAAGTCCGATTGACTTCGTTAAGGTGTCAATCGAAGCGTCTTTGCAATTTTAAGAGCTGATTAGTTTTTGGAAAGCTTCGTTTGGGGGGAGTTTGTTATTTTGCCTCTTGGAAGGTCATTTCTGTCATGCGCTAGATCTCGTGAACCAAACATAAGATTTGCATCATTTAGGTGTCAATTGATGCGTGTTAACATTTTTGTGAATCTATCAAATTTTGAAAAATATTGTTGGAGCTGTTTCTTAATTTAAGGAAAAAAAGTGCAAGAAATTAGGTTTTTTTCACAAACAATAAATTTTTAACCTGATTTGCGAAGCCCAGTAATAAATGTTTATAAAACTTATATACTCCAAATAGCGTTTGTAAAAACACCATCAAAACTTTTTCTTATGACTACGTAAAAAATCAAATTAAAAATAAAAAAACCCATAAAAGTCATCATGATTTTGAAGGTCATTTTTATCATTCACTATATATCACGAGCCAATTATGATTTTTCGTCCTTAAGGTATCAATGGACGTGTATTATCTTTTCAACCTTGTAAAAAATCGTTTCAGCCGTTTTTTAATTCATTAAAAAAAATGCGAAAAATAGAGTTTTTTTCATAATAAATAAATTTTTAACCTGATTTGCACAGCTCAGTAATAAATGTTTATAAAATTTATACATTCTTCTCAGTTTTTGAAATAAAAAACCGTTTCAATTAAATCGTATTCAGAACTTTGTTCATCAATTTGGTAATTGTTGGAATCATTTCGAAGATTTATTTAAGTGATTCAAATAACTCTTTATTTGATTTGGATATTTGTTTATTTGCTTCAAAAATGAGTCAACGTGAAACGGAAACGAAAATGTTTAAAATAAAAAGATCGGAACAAAAAAAATTGTTCAATCAATTGTAGCACAGAAAGGATCTTAACCGTATGTCAATTTGAGGTGAACTTGAGAAGATGATCTGCTCATTTTAAATATTATTGTTAGAATATCTTACGGATGAGTTATTTTATGGAGACAATTTTTCACAGATCACGATATGATAAGCGAGATTTATCGCGTACAGAAAAACTGATTTAAATTTGAAATTCATTTACCTATCTGATGAAGCTTTCACACATTTGATAAACACTTAATAGCCCCTATGCTACGAAACTGATATGGTATAACTGATGAGCAAAGGAATTTTATGTGACAAATTAGTTCGAATAAACAAAATTCCAGTCACCAATTTTGGTTTATTATCTCGCAGGTTTCGCATTTATCTTTGAACTTAATTAGTGAATATTGATGGTGCATGTTATATTATCACAGTTTCAATTGTTTTACTAAACTTGCTACTAACAGAAAGTAGGAGTTACCTTAGCTCTCCAGTTAATTGAGTTCACAAAAGAAATGACAAACAGATTTAAGTTATTGCCTAAATGAAAATTACGCTGAAAATACAGGTAAAACTATGACTTTTTCAATATAATCGACCAAATTACGTGTCAGAATAGTTTGGTTATTATAGTTAACGCTTGAATCCGTAATAATTTGTTTTCTGTTTGCATGATGTCTTCATAAATGGAAGTAAGAATATTGTAAATCATGTAATATTTTGAAATGTGAATTTTTCAAATTCGTTCCGAAACCTTGCTCTCTAATTTCGTGCTTTTTATTATACAAAATTTTGAGCTGAGTTTTCCAGAACATCTCTCTGTTTTCCAATATACATATCTCTGAAAATTTCTTGTTCAAGAGGTAAGAAGGATATTGATGATAAAATCGAATAAAGTCAGTTACCCAGCTCTACTGATGACATATATTATATTTGAAATTTTCTTCAAAATGTCGTTCAAGTCGTTTACACAATACAACACAACAGTTTAATAAGTACATAAAACACGTTTTTTCTGAATTCATGCAATGACTGTGTGTCCTTTATTTAACTGATTACAGCAAAATATTCTTCTTATTTATTGTTTTTGTGTATACAAAAATAAAGGATCTGCAATTGTTCGAAGAAACAATAGATGCAAAACAAATTAAGATGTATCATTCCATCTTTGTCACAGTTTTTAATTTTTTGATTATCTTAATGAAGATTTTACTTTCACGTGTGTGCAAGCACAGTTTATCTACCAACTGTTAAGCCGACATTAAGGGGTTACACCAAAGCAGAGAGCGAAAACTTAAAGTTTTTTGCAATTTTTTTTAAAGTGGGAGGAAAACTAGTAGCGTAATTCTTTTTAAGGATGTCATTAAACATGTTTTGAAGTTTGAAAAAAAATATGTTTATTCAAAAATATTACAAAATGGCTGCCCAACAGCCGTTTCTGCGGAACGGTTTTTTTGGAGGGGCTCCGTGGCACGCTGAAGAAGTGCTCCTAAAATTTATGTGGAACGAAATGAAAAAGATAACTATAGCTAGAGAAATGTGTAGGGGATTTTGAAAATTTTCATTTTTGTTGAAAAAGCGAGCTTTTGAAAAACAAAATCATTTTACTACCCAAAAAACGGGCACTTATTTGTACCTAAAAAATCGAAATATTAACTTATCAAAAATCGGCTATGTATTTCTATGCGAGTGAAAAAATAGAAAATTGTTTGAGTTAAGCTGCGTGCCAATTTGAAAAACCGTTTTTCGAAAAAAAAAAAACGCGTTTAAAGATTTGACTTTACTTTACTTTACGATTTCTCTCAACATCAAAGGACGCTGTACTAACGTACTTTGTGTACAACATGCTTGAAAATGTTTATAAGAACATTCATTAGTGTATTAGAAACGTTAAAAATCGAATGGTAAGACATAATGCTGTACCCGACAAGCAGGTGTCGTATTTACTGCAGGTAGTCGTTTCGAAGCAGTCGGGAGGGATCGAGAAAGAGCTCGAAATTCCAATGAAAACGATTTCTGCCAGGTATAAAACCGTTTGTCTTGTATTCTAAAGGGTTCAAAAAATTTTTTAAGCCAATAAATAAAAAATTGACTTTTGGAAATTTCTACTGTGGTGTAACAACGATTAATTAGAAGTGTACACGTGTGAGTGCAATGCATATTTTGTCTGCCAAATTTGTTGACCCATATTTATCACTGATTTTTTTTCTAAAGATATCAATTCAATTTTAAAAACTTCTTTCATAAAGAGCTTCTAAATTATCAAAATATTTACAATACAAGGAAAGAAATCAGTTCGAAAATAAATTTGGTTTGGTATTAGATGTGCATGGAGCTTCCGTTTTGTCGGGTAAAGGATTACACTATTTAAAACGATAATTAACTTTTACATTTGTTTTTGAAAAAGCTAAAGTTTTGTATGAAGAACGATAGTTTAATCCTGTTTCCAAAAAAGTAAAAAAAAAAAACTAAAACAATGTGACGGATGATGCTTTGCCCCAAACGCTATACACAATGTTTCACTTTTAATCTCAACATTTTATGACTGCTTTAGAGAAGTTTTTGTCGAAAATACATTTGATAATCTATCTAATTACGCATTTTTCAAAACGATAAAGAAAACATACTTAACAGGGTTACGAAATTTCTCACTGGTGTTATTGATATGTTTAGAAAATATTTAGTACTGCATGAAAATTTGACTTAAAATATAATCTAAAATGCGTTGTGACTTAATAGACGATTTGTGTGACTGTTTCGGACTATTAAGTAAAACAATCAAGCCATACAACTAACTAGATCAGCATATACGTACAATCAAACGTGCATAGAAATTGAATTAAGTATAAAATTTTGATGCCAACAAACAGTTTGCTTTAGACTTGATGACAGTAACCAGTAAATGTTCTGCAAGGAAGGGTGGAAAAACTCAAATCTAGCGCATCTTTGATTTAATCATGTTAATAAACAATGTAAGAAAGTACTTTGTGCAGTTAGTAAAATATGTTCATCAGTCAAGTTGAGGTAATTGAGCATAGAGAAAACATATTTCCCAACTTTGATGAAAAATTGTTGATTTAGGAAGATAACAACTAGACAATGGTTGAACGTGATGTTAGTCCACAGAGATTTGTTTTATTAAATTGTAGACTGAGGTCGAATAGGGAAAAAATGATTCATCTGAATAAAAGGAACAACAAAACTGCAATCATATCGAAAGAACTGAAATTTTTACATGCCTGACTGCATGTGAAAAAGCAAGGAACTGTTTCCGCCGTAATCTGCTTAAAATGACAGTATTGATAAATATTTGTGCATACATGCAATGGATGTTCTCTGAGTTGGGTTTTCTGGTCCACACTTACTTGAAACTATAGAAACCATAGCACTGGCTTTCCTGACATCTCCTAACTCACTGGTAGCATGCATGAGCCTCCAACTTTTTCTTTTGGGTATCAATTATCCAGTCAAATACATTATCTCCGATCTTGGCTGTTAATTTGCTAATGCTAACATTTATCCATTCAATTCATCGTTTTCCGTTCATATCGATTAATTTTCATGGATTCTGCATATGTCCCACTTTCATGTTCAAATATCGTTTTTCTGTAAATCAACATATTCACGTTGCACAGCAAGCCACCCCATTTATTACCTGAAGACTGCCTTGTACTGCCGAATCAAAGCTTAGGTTTTAATGATTTATCAATATTTTTATTAATTGCTCGGGTGACTGCCTACCTGAATATTTGCCCACCTGTCCATCTAATCATCACAATTTGCTTTTCGAATCGGTTGAAGCGTTCGTTATTAAATTTGATGGAAGCAACGAAACCACGTCATTAATTTAATGCATAACTGACAAGAGAATATGTAGGAAACGGTTGACTCATATATCGTAACATGTACGTTTTCCGCATGTATCTATTACAACGTTTGGAATTTCAAATTTTATCAGTTACGAAAAATTATATTAATTGCCTGGTGCCTTTGTGGCGGTGTTCGTCCGACATGCTTTTGGAGAACATTCTGATCGGAGTACCACCTGATGGGCTCGTTCCGCGGAGTTTTTATATTTTAATTCATCAAACAACATTGAAGGGATTGAATGAGCATGAAATTTTTGTAGAATAGTTTTTGGTGAAAATCAAGATGGTACGATCAAGGTTTTTCACTAGAATTCGCAAATTCACAAGAAAAGCAGCAACTGAAGGCGCATTGTCCTTCTTCCAAAAATCATTGTGACTAGAACTCGATATTTGAAACATTTATACGATTTTCTATGCTTTTAATCAACGTTAACTATGTCATATAATACTTCAACGGAATCGGTTGAAATTAAGTTTAATTAGCTTTTATCGCGGACTGAGTCTAGTAATTTTGTGAAAAAAAACGAAAGTCTGCAAATCTGTAAATCTACTGAAAAACAGCTTCTCATTTGAATATGATTTGTTACTTTTGTACAGGTAACCACTTAAAATTTGAGTAGTAAAATTTGCGTTTACTGATCTTAGAAGGGTCATCATAATAGGAGGATGAAATGTGGCTTCTTTTTTCTGGCATATACATATGGTATATTGGACTAATCACAGGCCTCATTTCCTGTACTACCAACTTCACTACGACGCTAGAAAAACTGATCATCATATTCTGATTGATAAAAACTATGCGGAAGATACTTCATATTTTTAACTGCATGGAACGGTTGCATAGTCTTGTGAAAGGTTTTTTATTTCAAGCAAACTATTTGCAGGGAATTATACTTTCTTTGAGAAGCAAGTTGAATGGTTCGGAAAATATTAAAAATTATACGAAGCGCATTTAACTACACTCAATTACACATTTATAAGAAAAGGAATATTCTGTATCCCCGATTCAACATATTTTAGCCGCTACACAGCACATTATCAACTTTTCACAATTGATTTGTGTGCTCATGAATTCGTCGCGATTTTAGTTAGAAAGTAAGGTTAGCAGGTCTAAATCACAGTACAGCTTAGCTGGCTGCTAAACCTTTCATCTGTGATGCAAAAAAGTACATCACTATTTAAGAATTAGACGCAGTTTCGCTATTTGCACTCAAGCTGCTGGTTTTGTTCCCTAAATAGAACTTTTTGATTTCTACGACCACTTGTTGCATTTGGCCAGAGAATGTAATTATCTTCAAAAAATTAAGGTAATGAGTATAATTGAGAATATCTAACATGCCTTGAAAGAAAATTATTGGGCAGTCTATCTAAGTGAACCGCATCGTTGAGAAACAATATGAAAGAAATTGATTGGGTTACTCAATATGTAGAGCAATTAACACTTCATTCGCTGCGATATTGTAAAGGTTTTGAAGACATTTCCAATATTCCAAAGCACCCTGAAATATGATAGCATCATTTGACTACGACATGTTCGAGATATATGTACATATGTTTGGCCTACTTGAAATTAAAGCAGGCAAAACCAGCACACTAACTCGGGATAGGCATTTTACAATGTTTAGAAGCGATGAGGCGAGAGTGAGAAATTTCGAATATATGGTAATAATACTAATGGATAGTAAAGCATTTAATTTAATTATGAATTCGTGTCTAAGAAACTATTCAAGTAATGTCTAGAACTAGCAGAAGCATCACATACATATTTTGCGTTTAGATACGTTTCCAGTGTGAACTTACGACAAAATTTCGTTCAACCAAAAGGAAATGTTCACAGATTGGCCCGCACAAATTATTCGCAGCTAAGTGTTTTGGTCAACAGTGCTTCTGAGGACAACCTTCTAACATCCTTGTCGTCGTGAAGCCGGGTCATTACCACCGATACTTCAAGCGGAGTGCGGTAAGAACCAATTATCCTTGACTCACTACGAGTGATCTCGGTTCTTTCAACCCACTCCAGGTGCCGTGAAGCAAGCATGTCTATTTACCTGATTTACGCAAACTATGTCACAGAACAGCTAACGTTATCCTCTTGAAATCTCAAAACTGCATAGATACTCTATTTGCACTAGTAATGGACCAAAACAATGGTGCGCGATCTCGAGAGTCCAATTCAAATTGCCCGTGGCCTGCGCGCGGCGAGAACTGCAGATTCATGCGGAAAGCGCTGACATTGACCGACCACGACTCACTGACCGACTGTTAAAAGATTTACAAGATCTAATGCAGCAACAAGATATTGGTTAAAGATGGATTGAACGAGACTAATCCGCGTTGACGAACTGAGATACAATGATCGTCTTAAAGTGCGGCCAAGTCCATTATATACGATAATCAGAATCACCTGTTTGTAAGTTGGTGGTTACGAGTCTAGATCGCCTGCCGCAGTGCCAGCTAGTGCTGTAAGTACATAGCTAGCTTCGAATTTCAAGCACGAGGTGGAAAGATGAGAAAAAGCCTGAAAGAATGAATGGAATTGTAAGATCGTGTATGAAATACGCGCGCGCGTAACATATTGCCCAAGAGTGGTTTTTGCGACCGCATGGGTTTGGGGGAGCGCCGCCCCACAGCGACGGTACCTGGAGTTCAGCCAGTTGCAGCGGAACGACCCTCACCACTCTCCAGCGCTAGCAACGTCTAGATTCTGAGCTGTGTGGGATCTTCCACCGGAGCACGTCACGGATTATACAACGGCACATTACATTCGCAAAGAGTACGTGCATCGATTCCTTAACCCACGGCGGAGCGGCGATCGCTGGCTGCCACGAGCCTCGGCCAGCGGTGGTATCTACTACTTACATATGTACATATCGTGTATCTAAAATACGCCAATCTGCTAATTTTGTATCTTCGATGTTGTCTGCAGATGTTTGGTGTACTTTTCAAGATCACGGTCAAGAGCTTGCTCCGATCGCCGGTCCAGTCAGCGAGCATGTAAATGGCCAGGAGTGCGATCAATTCGGCGGGAGTTTTTGATCGGGTGGAAATAATGGCTGCAACGCAAACAGAAAGTGGCAATAATTTCGCGCAATGCAAATGTTGCGGAAGCAGAAGAGTTGAACGGCGGGGAGCTTCGGAGGATGGCGCATCGCAGCCTCTCTTTCCAAATTATGCGCCCTCCTGGGATTCCTTAATGCTTGTAGTTATGAGTCGAGCAGATGCGTGTCTATGATCGCGAGGTTAGATCAGCTCTTCTTGCAATGGTAAAAATGTACATATGACTTGGTATATGCTGCTTGGGATTTACTGCACCGCCACCATTTACAGCTTTGTAATCTTAAAAATTGTTTCGTTGATAGGCTGGAAAATCAAAACGCTCAGGCATCGACGTTATTTGGTTTCACTTTACTTGAAAATTGGAAAATGGCTTTTAAAAGATGAGAGCAGATGGATCGAACTCTGCAATTGAATGTACCGCAATCTGTAGCATGAAATAGCATACATAAAGTCAGTAAAATAAACGAAATCGACTTCAAACGTGGCTATATTTCCCGTTTCGAATTCAGCCAGAAAACAAACAATGGGAAATAATCGCCTTGGAAATTAGGAAATTAGAAATTGCAAAGAGTAAATCAGTAACTGATTGGTACTTGAATTTATTTATAGGAAATCATTGCTTCAAAATTTAAAATATGCAGCTTATGTATGGCAAATCGATTGTGCAGTGGTTGCGAGAAGTGTTTAATTTATTTTAATTGTAACAATTAAGAATATTGCCTCAAACAGTATTGAAGTTCTCTGACTTTGCAAAGCTAACGGAATGTTTATTTCAAAGAATAATCATGCAGACAGCTAGGAATGTAACTTAGGACTATCAGTTTCTTCGACAGCACCAGCAGACTTTTCTGGAAGAAATCATTTGCCTAGTTGTCACAACAGCGCAGTCAAATTAGGATTTTGTTTCCAAGTAAAACCAAATAAAGTTTCATTTTTACAATGTCCTGCATTTTGAAATCACAAACATGGTGTAAAAGACCATCTCGAAATCCTTTTCGCGTTGCGAATGAAATATTTATGGTCAATAATAAAACTTTGTTTGTTAATTTAATAAAAGAAAATGCGAAAAATTAGGAGTTTTTCAAAAGAAATAAATTTTTAACCTGATTTGCTCAACACAGTAATAACTGTTCGAAATTTTTTTGAACTTTCATTAACTTTTGTAGAGAAACTGCCAAATCATTTGTCATGATTACATAACAAATTAAATTAAAAATAAAAGATCATTCTTAGTCACCACGTCAAAAGGGTTCATACGAATAATATTACTTTATATCTCTTATTCTAAAGACATTGTTGTAAAATCAATCGAAGTTTATTAATATTTGCATAATTTGAGCAGATTTTGAATAGTTTTCGCAGTGTTTTAATTTTAATAAAGAAACTGCTTAAATTTTGAAGACCAAAAATAAAATCAATCAAATTTGCAATTGTGGTAATCAACACTTTGAGTTGAGTTGCTTTGAAAAGCTTTCATCAAATAAAAAATTGTAATTTTTAGTAGTTTTGTTCTTCTTCTTCGCGAAGTTTCAATTAATTCCTCCATCATCATTTGTATTACATTTTACTTTTTACATGCAATTAAACCGATTATTGACTGCATATTCAATGTTTGTCAAGACCAACAGAAAATAAGAAACAATTATTAGTCTCATTGATGTAAAATCGTAAAAACATACAAATTCAGTGATTATGTTGATGCAATTGTAAACACAACTATTCAAAATGGCCACCACACGACTAAATCTCTTCAGTGGGCGTAATAACAAAAACTGCATTCATTTTTGCTAGCGTTGTTTTGTCCTTCAAGCATCGATATGAAAATAAAAAATAACGTAGAAAAGGCTTTGCAACCTATCCCTCTTCAATTGATCCTCGTGACTATTCAATATTTACCAAAATCCTTACGTAACAACCCGCATAACACATCGGTACTCCTACGGAATTAAATCGGTATTCCCTATGTATGGGGCAGTACTGATACATGCAGAACTGTAGCGGAACATTTTGGATACTGAATAAGTTTCTAATATCGACACAGATGAAGTATTGCATTAGGAACTGGGTTCTATACTGCGTCAGTACTGCATCCTGGTACTGGTGAATTTTGTGAAAGTTCTGAATCAATTCAGTTTGCGGATTCTGTTACAGTTTTCGTCTCGTAAATAAATAAATCAAAATATTCAGTCAAAAAGTAATCATTTTTTCTTTTGAGTTATTTATTTGGTCTTTTCTGTATCATATGTTTGTACAATTTATCAAATCTATGTAGTTCGGTTTGGACATATGTTAAATTTTAATTACCTTTTTATATGAATTCAGCTGGGATTGAACGCGTTACCTTCGTTCCTTATTGTCAAGAAGTGAGCGTGCATCGATCTGAGCCACTGGCACTTACAATCATCTTATTAGTGAAAAATATATTTTAAAAATGCCTAGAAAAATCAATTTTGATAAAAAAGTCAAAGTGAACCCACGTGAGAATTGCTCCGAACATATGTATCACAAAATACCGACAACAGATTCAGAAGGAAGCCACCCTCACGGTAATTTAACAACATTTTAAGGCAGTTGTAAGACTAAATTACCCCAATTTAGCTGATTATATAAACGGGAGTGGTGTTCTAAGTAATGAGCACGAAAAACAAGTGGTGGATGTCGCAGAAGACGCAATTGAACGGAGTCCTGTATCATTCGTAGATAGGATCAGAAATTGGGCATGTCTCGTTTCACTTAGTCATAGTGACATTAATAAGCTGCTGAAAATTCTCTCAGAAGAGTGTAATTTTCCTTTTAAGGATGTCAGATCTATGCTACAGACTCGAAAAAATACTGGAAAGCATTACATTGAAAACATAGACAATGGTCAATATACTCACTTTGAGATGAAGGACTCGTTGATCTCATGCATTGAAGCCAACATGCACACAATTATAAAGAACGATATCACGCATTTTGAAATTTCATTTAACATTGATGGAACACCTTCTTCAAAAAGTAGTGGTCACAGTTTTTAGATAATTGCTGGATGCGTCAACAATCTATGTAATTCAGTTTTTCCGATAGGAATATTTAAGGTATCTGGTAAACCGAAGAATTTTAATGTGGTGCTGGAAAGGTTTGTTGCTGATGTATTACAGCTCCTTAAAGTTGGAATTAATGTGCAATCAAAGTCGTACACTATTAAAATTCATTCATTCATTTGTGACGCTCCGGCGATGGCAGCTGTGAAGCAAGTAAAACACATGGTGGTTACTTTTGTTGTCAAAAATGCTTTACGAAAGGTCAAAGATTCATCACAGCTAGTGGAGGGAGCAAAATAGTATATCCAGAAGTAACAGCACCCTTGCGAAATGATGAAAGTTTCAGGAGCAGGTCAACTTTTGACGGAGATTCCGATGTTAGCCATCATAAAGATTTCCGTTCTATTTTGGAAACGCTACCGATTGATATGGCCAAGCAATTTTCAATGGATGAAATGCATTTAGTTGATGAGGGTGTTTGCAAAAAGATTATTTCCATATTACTGGTAAAACCCCATAAGCAAAAATTAGCAAGTAGCCAAGTTATGAAAATCAAAAATCAGTTGGAATTATTTCCTCCGAATTTCAAAGAAAAATAAGATCTTTCAAATACGCATCGTTCTTCAAAGCATCCGAGTTTAGAATATTTTTACTGTATTCAGGATCTATAGTGCTGAGATGAATTATAAGCTCTGATGCTTACAAGCATTTCTTATGCCTTAGCCTCGCTATTAGTATTTTGTCATCCAAAATGTATTTCTATGATTTCAATGAATATGCAAATGATTTACTTTTATACTTCGTAAAACAGTTTTCAAAAGTATATGGCTTAGAACATATCACGTACAACGTTCACAATTTAGTGCACATAGCGCAAGATGCATCCAATCTAGGTCCCATTGATGAAAATTCTTGCTATAAATTTGAAGCATACATAAAGTTTGTTAAAAGTCAAATTCATTCTCAAAATAGGCAACTAGAACAAATAGTGAATAGAACTATGGAAGTGCGAAGAAACAATAAACAGCATAATAGCAATAAAGGTTCAATTACCAATGAGCCAGTTATAATGAACCTCAGGATTTAGCAGAGTTTGCAATTCTGATAGGAGAGTTCGAACCAGGAGTTTTAATGTACGAAATTTCAGACCAAAATGAAATAATATGCAAAATGTGCTGCTTTCCTTATAAAAATAATTTTTATTTTGTGTCACCATTGGTTCACACTATTAAACAAAAGTTTACGTATCATTATATAAATAAGTAAAATAAAATTTTTGTTCAAAGAAAAAATAAAGAAATTAATTTGGAAACATTCTATTCTGACACGGCACGTAACCTAATTATTAACGGAGCTATTACTGTACTTAATACTATAAAACGTTGGAAAATTTTTATGATTGACTATTGCTTGTCGAACTCTTCCGAACCTTTTCCGCACTACGAACCCTATCGCAAGTTTGTTGGAAGTATCTTTGCATATGTAATGTGACATTTCTTTGGGTCTCGTTGTATATACCACCTAATATATCTTTTAATTTTTGAAGCTGTATTCCCTAGAAATGAAAGTAATGAAATCTAAATTTACCGATAACTGCCTTAACATGTGATAAGTTTCCTAAAACAAATTTATTGCCCTCACGTCCAGTAAACGAGATACATTTTTGCAGCTCCAAATCATACATGCTGCTGAGGATTTTCAAGTTTTCCTTCACGTTTCGCCCACCAAACTGTGTTACATACAACTTCTAAAAAAAAAAAATATAATGACGAATATTGTTTCTGATACTACCTACAAAATGTTCTTGCATTTCGGAATCTGCATCGTATCTTTCATCAAATTCTTGGAGATCTTTCAAATGTTTCAAAGGAAACTTGTTCAGTGTCTCGAAAGAAATTCTATCGATTCGAGAACCATAGCGTTTCCTTGAAATTTCCTCTTAAACGTCTTGTAGCATATTTTTCATGTCCTCTTTAAATCTTATAAGCTCGTCTCTAACTATCATCCGTATTGTGCTAGATTGATTGTCCCATAATGGGCTCTAGACATATTAAATACAAGACGAAATATAATATAAAAAGATTCAAAGTTTGTGGAAAGCACGTTTGACTATTACCAGGTGGTTGAGGCTGCATTCCCGAAATTGTCAAATAAGCTGCGGGAGCAGGCATATCATCCCCTGTAAAAAAAGTGCTCTTCGACACAACTTATTCAAGCAACATTTTTGCTAAATGTACAATATGACTTAACGGGGACAGCTGGTAAAATTTTGTCGTTGGAGTCAGTTGATCCCTCCTCCAAGATTTCGGTGAACTTCCTTTTTTTATTAATTTTGAAGACATTTACTGATGGGAATGAGTGACTACCGACGTCTGAAAAAACGTCACTTGCATCTAGTAACAAATCTTCTGCTACCAGTGCTTGATCGTAAGTATCTTTGAAAATATGCACGATTTAAACAGCGATTCCAGTACCGCTTGAGTTTAGATGAATCTACGAATTTTAGTATCGCAGTTGCCTTGAATTTTGAGTACTGCTTAAGTTCCGGTGGAATCCGGAATTTTAGTATCGCATTGCCTTAAATTTTGAGTACTGCTGAGGTTCCGGTGAAATCCAGAATTTCAGTATTGGATTGCCTAAATTTCGGGTATTGCTTAAGTTCCGGTGAAATCCTGAATTCCAGTATTTCAGTGATGCAGACATTCAATACCGCTTCAGTTTTGATTAAATTATGAATATCAGTAACAAATTATTTTGAGTTTTCAGTATCACCTAAGTTCTAGTTTTATAATGAATATCAGTATCGTATTGAGTAACTTAGCCGGGATTTATAATGGATTCGCAGTTCATAATAAAATCCGATTTTCAGTACTGATCATTCAGTACTTTAAAATTCTATACGGGAATGGACATTCCTGTAGATGATACGATTAATATTAAGTCATTCCAATTACTGTTATGTACCTCTCAAATTATTATTATTTAAAGTAGTAGTATTTTCATAATTATTATTGTGTTTAATATTTTTAATATTTATGTAGATATTACTGGGAAGTAGACCGTGTGGACCTCTAGGGTCGCACCTAGCGGCTTGTTTCACTCAAATTCGAAAGATAAATGAATATTTTCCAGGATAGCAAATGCGAAAAACGAAAAACGAAAAGCGAAACAGGGTCGCCGATGAATTGTAAAGTTGTGTTTGTACCATTAAATTTTCAATATATTCTGGCAATTTCCACTCCCCACAATTTTCGCAACCTTTATCCAATGAACAGCTTTATTTATGATTCTGCTAGTTTAACAAAGCACATTGGTGAGATTTTTTTTTTGGAAAATTGATATTTTGTTTCTAATAATGAAAATAAAACATTTCTCTTAACAGCATTGATGTTGGTTACTTGCTAAAATAATTTCAGGATTGGCCTTTGTTTCAAAATAAAAAAAAAATTCAACAGGAAAAAAAAACTGCCCAGCATCACCAAATAAATAAAACAAGCCACGAGGTGCGACTCTTGAGATATATACGGTTAACTTGCCAGTAATATCTATATAAATATTGAAAATATTTAACACCGCAAAAATTATGAAAATAATGTTACTTTAAATAATAAAAATGATAAGAACTTCAAATAGTAATTGGAATGACATAGTATTAATCGTATTACGGAAGGCTTTTGATATATCAGCAGATCAATTGTATGTTTGTATGAATGTTTTTGAAAAGTAATAAAAATATATGAAGTTGTTATTTGGAGAGAGCTTAAAACATTTGGCTTCTGAAAGCAACGATTTAAATTTGATACACGAGATTTTTTTTTGATTATTGTGTTGTGCAAAACAGGTTGAAAATAATTTTTTTTTGAAAAAAATTTTTTTATATTCAGCACTTTTTTCAATCAAAAAACGGTTCTAATAGTTTTTTTAAAATTTTAATATTTAATGGAATCATTAAATTGTTAATACTCGTCGATTGACATCTTAACAATGCAAATCCTACGTTTGGTTCGAGAGATGTAGTGCATGACAGAAATGACCTTGGAATTGTTAAAATAAAGAAACCACCCGGCCGAAATTTTTCAAAAAACCAATCAGCTTTTAAAATTGTAAATACGCTTTGAATGACACCTCAACAAACTCGATACGACTTTGTTTTCGAGAGTTATGTTCGTAGAAAAAACTGTTCACGAACGTACGTACACACACACATACATACTTCTTTCTAAAAAGACTTTAAATATACTCTAAAGAACTCAAAACGTAAAGATATGTTGAAAATTTCAATTCCGATTTTCGAGGCGATTACAAGAACTTCCCATATACTGGGAAGTTAAAAAAATACTGCACAGTTTTCCACACTTAATCGAAAACATATGAATATGGATTTTATAAAGTTTTGCCAAATCGACGGTCGCTCGCATAGGATCTAGCAAAACTAAGCGCTTTCGCCCCACATGGTGGCAGCGGTAACAGCGAAAAACATTCTCGATGATGTCAGTAGTAGCTTTTCTTCGAAATATGTAGTGAAATATCTTCCACAATGTTAAAATTCAGAAACTCTTCTTTCGATGAAGGCTTCGAATGAACTACTACGTTTGGTGCCTCGATATTTCCCCCCAAAAAGTGCTTAGTTTACACTCTGTCACCTCGATTTACTTTCAATAACATCATGACAAGATCAACATGCCTTACGTGCTACAAAAATCTGCGTTCATCTTGTGTCTAGTATTTCCTGGCATCAAAATAAAAATAAACAAGCCGTGAGGTGCGACCCATGAGGTCCACACGGTCAACTTCCCAGTAATATCTACATATGTAGATATTAAAAATATTAAACACAATAATAATTATGTAAATACTACTACTTCAAATAATAAAAATGTACCTCTCATAAAAGTTATTGGAATGATTTAATATTAATCGTAACATCTACGCGAGCGTCAATTGATTACGTAAGGATTTTGGTGGATTGGTTTGATTGATTATTCACGCGGATCAATCGGAGGGGGGACAGGTTACAAAGCAGTTTTTTCATTAAAGTTATACATGGTGCTGTGAAGACTATTGAAAAATCTGCTCACATTATGCAAATAATAATAAACTTTGATTGACTTTACAACAATGCCTTTAGAATAAGAGATTTAAGGTATAATGATTCGGATGAACCCTTTTTACATGGTGACTTTGAATGATTTTTTATTTTTAATTTAATTTTTTTGTAATCATGAGAAAAGTTTTTGCTGGTTTCTCTACAAACACTGATAAAAGTTTATAAATTCTATAAACTGTTATTATTACGATGTGCAAATCAGGTTAAAAATGGAATTTTTTATGAAAAAACACTACTTTTCTAAAAAAAAATTAATAAATCACAAAAAACGCTTTAACAATTTTTTTAAAATATAAAAACATCGCGTCGATTGACACCTTAATGATGGAAAGATTCTATTTGGTTCTCGAGATATAATGAATGACGTAAATGACCTTGAACGTTTAATGTTTTTTTTTTATATTTTTTTTGTGAACATGAAAAAAAATTGCTAATTTTTTCACAACAACTATTTGGAGTATATAAATAATATAAACATTGATTGCTTAGGTTTGGAAATCAGGTTAAAAATTTTGTGTTTTTGAAAAAAAACCTAATTTTTTGCACTTTTTTTAACAAAATTAAAAAACGGCTCCAAGAATTTTTTGAAAATTTAATATAATCATATCAATGTTAATACGCGTTGATTGACACCTTAATGATGATAATCGCATGTTTGGTTCGTGAGATATAGCGCATAACATGGTTGACCTTCAAGGGGTGAAAACAGCAAACCTCCCCGACCTAAGTGTCCCAAAAACTAATCAGCTCTTAAGATTAAAAAGACGCTTCGATTGACACCTTAACAAAGTCGATACGACGTTATTTACGTGAGTTATGCTCGTAGAAAAAACTGTCCACGAACGCACGTACGTACGTACACACACATACACACACACACACATACATACTTCTTTCTAAAAACACTTTATTTATACTCTATAGACCTCAAAACGTAAAGAAAAGTTGAAAATTTCAATTTCGATTTTCGAGGCGATTACAAGAACTTCCCATATACTGGGAAGTTAAAAAATCGTGTATACATATTATTTGTTGTAAAAGTACCTATAAAATACTGTTGACACTAGTTCAGTTAAAAACATGTCAGTAGTCATTGAGATAAAAGTGTTTTCCCAAAAATAGCATGAATTCCACACTGATAAATTTCGATCATCATTTAAAACAAGTATTTTGCTGATTAGAGGTAAATTAACTTAAACCTTTTTGGAAGGTCTCGTTGTTCACTCGGTAATTATTGCTGTTTTATTTTTTCGCGTATGTCTTAAAAATACTCAATTGTATCCATATCTCATGACAGTGGAAATGTAAGCAATTATTTTGGTACGTTGTATGGTAACCATGCCTCACAACCTTGGCAATTTGCTTCAGATTATTTTCTTGCTGGATGAAATGGAAATGCTCCGTTTCCAAAAAAAAAAATTTCCCAGCATTTTGTTTCCGAAAATATCAAGACAATCCTATATTTTTATTTTTGCAACTTTTCAACGCCGCTAACTGTCATACACCCGTAGCCCTTAACATTAGCGCCACGCTTAATAGAAGGTTGTAGGATTTCTACATTCTGTAGCTCGCGTTTTTTTCAAACTGTTTTCCATCATCTAATGTCAAAAATAAAAAGTTTACTTCTATCCATACATAAAATACTACTCAAAAGTCCCACTGGTTTATTCGTGCGTATGTTGAAGCTGGTTATACGGTTCTTTCGGTTCGTTTTTGAAATGAAAAAATTCGTTCTGGCTATCATTTCGTGTTCTAGGGTGTTTTTTAAGATAAATTTTTTTAAAAAGCTATCTGCAATCTGTCAAATTTCGCTGTCATTTTCACATCATGTTTCATTTATTTTGACAAAATACCATTTAATGACTTACACCTGAACAACATATCAAAATAGTGCAATGGAAGATGAACTGCATGGCAAACTTTCAAATTTGAGGGCAGACGAAACGTTACTGTTTATGGCGATTGCTACCGACAAATGGTTCATAATTTTTTGATTCCCAACTTCAATGCCAATCGTCTGAGGAACAAAATATTGTCTATTTCAATAATGTATCTGTGTTCTATTCATTTGAAAAGCTACATATATGCCTTTTTAAAAAACCTTTCTTTGGAATATTTGTTACAGAATCTTTTTTATATGTATAAATTTTTGATTCTTGAATTTCTTTGCTCCTGCGATATTATATTTTTATTAACTTCCCAGTATATGGGAAGTTCTTGTAATCGCCTCGAAAATTGAAATTGAAATTTTCAACATTTCTTTACGTTTTGAGGTCTATAGAGTATATATAAAGTGTTTTTAGAAAGGGAGATGTATGTGTGTGTGTGTGTACGTACGTACGTACGTATGTACGTTCGTGGACACTCTTTTCTACGACGATAACTCACGTAAACAAAGTCGTATCGACTTCGTTGAGGTGTCAATCGAAGCGTCTTTGCAATCCTAAGAGCTGATTAGTTTTTGGAAAACTTCGTTCAGGGGGTTTGCTGTTTTGCCCGTTTGAAGGTCATTTCTGTCATGCGTTATATCTCGCGAACCTAACGTACGATTTTTTTGAATAAGGTGTCAATCGACGCGTATTTACATTTATGTGATTCTATTAAGTTCATAAAGAATTTCTTGGAGCCGTTTTTCAATTTAAGAAAAAAAAGTGCAAAAAATAACGGTTTTTTTCAAAAACAATAAATTTTTAACCTTATTTCCAAGTTGCAGTAACCAGTGTTTATAAAATTTATATACTCCAAACAGTTCTATCGAAAATGACATCAAAGTTTTTACTCATGATCACAAAAAAATCAAATAAAAAATAAAAAATCATTAACAGTCATCATGTTCTTCAAGGCCATTTCTGTCATGCTTTATATCTGACGAAACAAACATACGATTTGCATTGTTAAGGTGCCAATCGACGCGTATTAACATTTGCGTGAATCTATCAAATTTTCATAAAAACTGTTCGAGCCGTTTTTTAATTTAAGAGAATAAAGTGCAAAAAATTAGATTTTTTTTCATAAACAATAAATTTATAACCTGATTTGCGAAATATAGTAATCAGTGTTTATAAAATTTATATACTCCAAACAATATTTGTAGAAACAATTTCAAAACTTTTCTCATGATTACGTAAAAAATTAAATTACAAATAAAAAATAATTAAAAGTCATCATGATTTCCAAGCTCATTTTTATCATTCACTATATCTCACGAACCAGATATAATATTTGCATCATTAAGGTGTCAATAGACGTTTATTAACATTGCTGCAATTTTTTTAACATTACATAAAAATTGTTTCAGCAGCTTTTTAATTTAATAAAAGAAATGCAAAAAATTAGGCTTTTAGGGTTTTAAGGTTTTTTCATAAAAAATAATTTTTTAACTTGATTTGCACAGCACAGTAATAAATTTTTATAAAATTTATACATTCTTATCAGTTTTTGAAGAGAAACCAGCAAAACCATAATCCATGATTATAAAAAAAACTAAATAAAAAATAAAAAATCATTCAAAGTTATTATGTATAGAGGGTTCATACGATGGACATTAATTTATATCTTTTATTCTAAGGAATTTGTTGTAAATTCAATCGAAGTTTTATAATATTTGCATAATTTGAGCAGATTTTTAATAGTTTTTACAGTGTTTTAGTGTTAATAAAAAAACTGCTTAAATGATAGAAGTCCAAAAAAACCCTTCCGTAGATGATATGATTAATATCAACTCATTCCTGTTGCTGCTATGAATACCTCTCATTATTATTATTTAAAGTAGTAATATTTTTAAAATTATTATTTTGTTTAATATTTTTAATGTTTATCTAGATATTACTGGGAATTTGACCGTGTGGACCTCAAGGGTCGCACTTCGCGGCTTGTTTTCTCTAGATGTCAACTTTTAAAGCGACCATAACGACAAAACTTTGGTTGTTTGAAAATTGTTTGAAAATTGTTTGTTAACCGGTGCACCAAAAAATATTGTCTTCCTACTAAATTAACTACATTGCAATTGAGTTTTTCGCATTTCCACGAATTAAAAATTGGTTTTCAAAAATTAACCACCATTTTTTTCTATTGCAACAAAAAACGTTAAAACCCCAGAAACTGGGCATTAAAGTAATGTGCCAATATACAATATATACACGGTGCAGAGACTGTTACACTTCAAGCGGACCTGCAATATGCCATTTGTTTGAAACAAATAGCCAGAGAAACACAAATTCACAATGAGCGATGAAACAACAACAGACGGAGTCAACTCTTAATGGGATTGGAGCATCAGTTTTTTTTAAAGTGGAATGTGAAAGGAGTTATAGGTTCAACCCGCAGTCCTGGCAAGCTCGAATGAGTGTATTTAATGGAAAAAAGTGGTTGGGGTTTAGAGTTACTTACCAGGCTTGGCATATGTGAGTCTACAAAATGTGAATCTTTACCTTCCCACTTTAGTACTTACCTTCCTCCTACGGTTTCTATTTTCTATTTCAAGGAATTGGGCACTATCATCATCTTTTACGAAACAAAGATAATGCAAGCTATTTTCCTTTTAAATCGTATATTTCATTCCACTAAACAAATTTTCATTACGTCTGACACAACCAGAGTTCAATCTAAACTACTATCCCTATTATTATACCTAGCGTTTTTCGTTTAGCAATTTTATTAGCTAAATTGAATTGTTTCTTCAATTGGTACTTGACCTAGTTCCTCCGCGTATTTACCAATGCTAATAATACTAATTGTTTATCAAATGATCGCTCGTTCACTTTTCTAACCAGCTTATGACGTTTAGTAGATTCATCATCCCAATTTCATTATTATCATCTACAATAGGTTGTGCGTACCTATTTCATATCACTTTTATCCTTTTTCCTAACTGCTTTTTTTATGGGTTCGACATACCTTGTGCATGCTAGCCTTTTCCACTCTACAATATAGATCTGTCGGCAATTTCTGCATGTAATTTAGTAAATTCTGATTGCTCTCTTACATTTCCATATTTTTAACTTCCTAGTATATGGGAAGGGAAGTTCTTGTAATCGCCTCGAAAATCGAAATTAAAATTTTCAACATTTCTTTACGTTTGAGGTCTATATATAAAGTGTGTTTTTAGAAAGAGAGATGTATGTGTGTGGGTGTGTACGAACGTACAAGTTGTATCGACTTGGTTGAGGTGTCAATGGAAGCGTCTTTGCAATCTTAACAGCTGATTAGTTTTTGGAAATAGTCAGTCTGGTGGTTTGCTGTTTTGACCCCTTGAATGTCATTTCTGTAATGCGTTATATCTCACGAGCCAAAAATCGACTAGTATTGACATTTTTGTGATTCTATTTAATTTGTAAAAAAACAGTTGGAGCCGTTTTTTGATTTTCTTTAAAAAAAGTAGGATTTTATACATATAAACATTTTTCCACAATAAATTTGTAACCAGATTTGCAAAATACAGTAATCAATGTTTATAAAATTAAAATATACTCCATACAGTGTTTGTAAAAAAACCAGAAAAATTTTTCCTCACGATTACAAAAAAATGTGGACTAAGTGCGACCCTTGAGGCCCCGCGGCTAACTTCCCAGAGGGGTGAATAAAAAAGCTATAATTTGTTTTTATTATTAATAAGTATTATTAATAATGACTCTTATTAATATCATTAATAATGACCATTATTAATATTATTAATAATGACTATTAATAATAATATTTTTCTAGATTATTATAATTACTTTTGTTTGAATTTTTTTATCTAACCATAAAAGCTTTGGTAGAGGAAGACGACTCCCCCACCTGGGCGTCCACTACCAAAGCCTCGGCAACCTCGTTCTCCTACTCTTTCACCCTCCTAGTCATCCTCCTTGTCCTCCTCCTTGTCCTCCTCCTCGTTCTCCCCCTCGTCCTCGATCTCGACTCCGGAATCCACAACCATTATTATTATTAATAATAATCATTCGGTATTAAGACTGTTTCATCGTTACTGGATAGTTAAAGTTGTGCATATTTACAATATCAAATTACAAGTAATAACATTTGATTGTTATTAACAATTTTAAATTATTTATAACAATATCCAATTATTATCTGCATTAGCGTCACACATACCAAACCTCATAATATAAGTTTGGGGTTATATAAATTAATCTTGATTTGTTTTTAAATAAATTTTTTTACAACATTGATTAAAATCTTGCTAAAACACACATTAATAATAATATTACTATGAAGACATTTGAGATCTGCTTGAATTAACAGTTCGTTTCAACAGTTTCAAAATAAGCAATTTTTAGTTCTTTTCCAGTTTTTTCATCCTAAATAAAAAAACGGCTTAACCGATTTTACTGAAAGGTCATTCAGTTTTAAGTTACGTAATAACGCGTCGAAGAAAACCAGTCTGACGTCAATACGATCTTTGGTTCTTGAGATAATCTAGGTTAAAACTAATTTCGAACGCACGTACGCACATCCGCACATACGTACATACACACACACAGACATCTCTCTAAAAACGATGGATTTGGATTCTAGAGACCTTAAAATGTGGAGATATGTCAAAATTTGGGATTCGCAAAATCGACCCCATTACAATAACTTCCCATAGGGAACTGGGAAGTTAATAAGTTGAAAATAAAAAAAACATTAAAAGTTATCATGACCTTCAAAGTCATTCATGTCATCTCGCGAACCAAATATAATATTTGCTTCATTAAGGTGTCAATCGAAAACCTGATTTGCATATCGCAATGATAAATGTTTATAAAAAATTTAAGCTTTTATTGATTTTTGTTAAGAAACCAGCAAAAAATTTTCTCATGATTACATAAAAAAACAAGCCGCGAAATGCGACCTTTGATGTCCACACGGTCAACTTCAAAGTAATATCTAGATAAACATTAATACTATTAAACACAATAATAATTTTAAAAATACTACTACTTTAAATGATAATAAAAATGGGAGGTATTCATAGCAGTAACAGGAATGAATTAATATTAATCATATCATCTACGGGAGTAGCCATTGATTACGTAAGGCTTTTGGTGGATGCGGGTTGATTGATTTGATCAATCAATCAGTGGTGACCTTTCTACGTTATTTGTTATTTTCACATCGATGATTGAAGGAGAAAAGAACGCTAGCAAAAATGAATGCAGTTTTTGTTATAACTCTCAGTGAAGAGATTTTGTCGCGTGATGATCATTTTGAATAGTTGTGTTCAAAATTGCCATCACTTCGGCATAATCACTGAATTTATATTTTTTCACGATTTTACATCAATGAGATTAATAATTACTTTATACATTCTATTGGTATTTTTTTTTGAATATGCAGTCAAAAATAAGTTCAATTGTATATAAAAAGTAAAATGTTTTACAAATGATGATGGAGGAAGTAATTTAAATCTTACGACTACTAAAGAATGAATTTTCGAAAAACTGCAATTTTTTATTTGATGAAAGCTTTTTAAAGCAGTTGTTCTTGCAAAGTATTGACTATAAAACAGTTTACCATTCAAACCGTTGATTACCGCAAATGCAAATTTGATTGAAATTTTGTTGGTTATCAAAAATTAAGCAGTTTTTTTAAATAAAAGACTATAAAAACTATTAAAAATCTCCTCAAATTAGACAAATATCTTAAAATTTTGATTGAATTTACAACAATTTCTTTAGGATTAAAGATATAAAGTAATAGCATTCGTATTAACCCTCTTTACATGGCAACTTTGAATGATTTTTTATTTTTTATTTAGTTTTTTTCATAATCATGGAAAAAAGTTTTGCTGCTTTCTCTTCAAAACCGGTAAGAATGTATAAATCTTATAGAAATTTATTACTGAGTTGCGCAAATCAGGTTAAAAAAATATTTTTTATGAAAAAAATCTGAATTTTTTGCATTTTCTTCTATTAAATTGAAAAAAAAGGCTGAAACGAATTTTTATAATGTTAAAATATCACAAAAATGTTAATACACGTCTATTGACACCTTATTTATGGAAATATTATATCTGGCTCGTGAGATATAGTGAATAACAGAAATGACCTTGACGATCATGATGACTGTTGATGTTTTTTTATTTTTATTTAATTCTTTTGATATCATGAGAAAAAATGTTGATGATGTTTTTACAAGAATTGTTTGGAGTATATAAATTATATAAACATTGATTATTTTGGCTTGAAAATAAGGTTAAAAATTTATCGTTTTTGAAAAAAACCTTAATTTTTTGCATTGTTTTCAAAAGAAAGTTAAAAAACGGCTCAAAGAAATCTTTCAAAATTGGCAGAATCACATCAATGACAATGCGCGTCGATTGACACCTTGATCAATAAAATGGTATGTTTGGTTCGCGAGATATACCGTATGACATAAATGACCTTCAACGGGGCAAAACAACAAACCCCCCCAAACCAAAGTTTCCCAAAACTAAGCAGCTCTTAAGATTGCAAAGAAGCTTCGATTGACACCTTAACGAAGTCGATACGACTCACGTAAATAACGTCACATTGACTTTGCTGAAGTGTCAATCGAAGCGTCTTTGCCATTTTAAGAGCTGATTAGTTTTTGAAGCATTTCAGTCGGGGGGGGGGGGGGGTTGCTGTTTTGACCCTTCGAAGGTCATTTCTGTCATGCGTTATATCTCGCGAACCAAACATACGATTCGCATTGTTAAGGTGTCAATCGACATGCATTAACATTTGCGTGAACTTATCAAATTTTCCAAAAAATCATTGAAGCCGTTTTTTAATTTAATAGAAAAAATGCAAAAAAATAGTTTTTTTTCATATACACTAAATTTTTAACCTAATTTCCCGAAAATAGTAATCAATGTTTATAAAATTTATATACCGCAAACAATGTTTGTAAAAACTCAATCAAACCATTTTGTCATGATTACGTAAAAAAAATCAATTAAAAATAAAAAAATCATTAAAAGTTATTATGATTTTCAAGGTCATTTTTATCATTCACTATATCTCACGAACTAGCTATAATAGTTGCATCATTAAGGTGTCAATAGACGTTTTCAATATTATAAAAATTCATTTCAGCCTTTTTTTAATTTAATAGAAGAAAATACGAAAAAATAGGGTTTTTTCATAAAAAAATATTTTTTAACCTGATTTGTTCAACTCAGTAATAAATGTTTATGAAATTTATACATTCTTATCAGTTTTTGAAAAGAAACCGGCAAAACTTTTTTCCATGATAATGAAAACAAAACAAAATTAAAAATAAAAAACTTTCAAAGTTACCATGTAGAGGGTAGATACGAATGCTATTACTTTATATCTTTTATTCTAAAAAAAATGTTGTAAATTCAATCAAAGTTTTAAGATATTTGTCTAATTTGAGCAGGTTTTTAATTGTTTTTATAGTCTTTTAATTAAAAAAACTGCTCAAATTTTGAAAACCAACAAAATTTCAATCAAATTTGCATTTACGGTAATCAACGCTTTGAATGGTTAAATATTTTGTAGTAAATACTTTGCAAGATCATGTGCTTTAAAAAGCTTTCATCGCATAAAAGAGTGTAGTTTTTAATAGATTCATTCTTTAGTAGTCGTAAGATTTCAATAACCATCATCATTTGTAATACATTTCACTTTTTACATGCAATTGAACCTATTTTTGACTGCATATTCAAAATTTACCAATAGAATTTATGAAGTAATTATTAATCTCATTGATGTAAAATCGTAAAAAAATACAAATTCAGTGATTATGCTGAAGTCATGACAATTTTGAACGCAACAATTCAAAATGGCCATCACGTGGCAAAGCTCTTTAGTGGGCGTAATAACAAAAACTGCATTCATTTTGGCTAGCGCTCGTTTGTCTTTCAAGCATTGATATGAAAATAACAAATAACGTAGAAAAGGCGCCCACCGATTGATATGCGTCAATATTCAATCTGTCCTCATCGACCAAAAATCTTACGTAATCAATGGACCCTCCCGTAGACGATATGATTCATATTCACTCACTCATTCATCTCATTGTTATTACTTAAAGTAGTATTATTTTCAAAATTATTATTGTGTTTAATATTTTTAATGTTTGTCTATATATTACTGGGAAGTTGACCGGGTGGACCTCAAGGGTCGCACTTCGCGGCTTGTTTTTTATACGATTGGCGAGATATCATCTACGTACCTTATCCAAAATTTCGGCAACATCTTCGGCTCTAATATGATTCTCTCTAATGAGGACATAAATATTTAATCCAAAATTGAAGATAATGGTTAAGCTAAAGCCAATCGACGTTTGACTTTATAATAATACCCCCTAACTTTGAAGAAATTCTCGTTTCCAATCATGTCCTTACCAATTCATTGTTTTTACGAATTTTCCTAGGCAATGGTATAATGTTTGCTTATTTGAGCCCGTTACCTGAAACATACTCGTACATCCTCAATTCACATGACGATGACAAAATTGCAAATTGAACATTTTGGAAAACATTCCTCGATCCCGACGAAAACGTTGTTAGGAACAAATTCTTCATGACAAGAAAAAATAATTTTATGTATCGTCAGTGGAGTTTGCTCGATTTCGGGAAGCTTTTATGCTGAAATAACTGTGATTCATGTAAATGGTCTGGTGTAATGTGATTCAGCAGTAATAAAAAGAGACCCACACGTTTTCCTTACATACTGGTATTTCAGTTAGCCCTTGGTCTTAATTGAACTTCTTTGGTATTGATTTGTATGGACAACTGCACCCAAGTTGCGCGAATTGGACTTACACAGATTGACGTCGGTTCCTCCTAGTGCATTATTTCGAGGTATTTCTGAGTTAAGCTTCCATACTACGTTCTCAAGCGAATGTATTTCATAGTTCTATACAAATGGCCATAAATTAACCGAAAAACTTCTTTTTCAGTTAATTTATGCTTTTTGACAGCTTGATTGCAATGCAGCTAATTATGTACATAACATGCATTAACTTATATATGTATGTATGTTTTGGTTAACGGAGAACTCTGACCTATTACATTGGAGCCATCTTGAGCCATGTCAAAATGCTTTCATCCTATGCTGGCTTTAGGGTTGGGAACCTTTTACTTAAAAATCCATTCAATGCATTTTGCATATTGATTCGTGCTCATTATGCTCATTATGATGCAAATGAATATTCAAATTATAATGCATCGACCCAATTCAGATATGAGTTACCAAGCCTACTCCGGAAGTTTTTTGACACAATTCTCAAAACATAAGAACATTGTTTTTCCGGAAGATCAACTGACACATTCCAAAACAGGGGGTCTTATTTCATAAGATATCAAACCAATAAAATAAAAGATATTTTTCATTGCTGCCGAAATTAGGTCATCTTGTGATGTGGACTATAACGTTTTAATTTGTGTATGTCCAATCTAAGAAATTTTCTCACATTCGCAGTGTGACATACAGTGTACCAATAATGTCTTCGTACTGCAGCTATTTGGAATTCAAATGATAAAAAACAATGAATTGTTGCAACAAATTTGAAAAAGTTTTAATGCAGATTTGTTCATTAAACAGTTTTATTTAATTTAGAAACAAAAACTAATCCATTTTAAATATTCATTGCAAAGTTATTAACTATAAAGGAAACAAAGTCGACAATTCGCCTCCAATAATGTCTTCGTACATTTAAGCTTTCGCTTGCCCTTCGATCTCTTTGCTGACAGTTATTGATCATAATTAGTTCCCACCCAAACCGGTTTGTACTTACAGTAAATAAAGGAACATAAATGTAAATTTCTTTGGCTTTGCCCAGTTTTAAATCGAAATAATGCCTGGCAAATACTTGTCGTTGAAAGAGCGTACACTTATATTGAATTTACACGTAAAAGTGCAAAAATCGTACACGGAAATAGCCAAACTACTATCGCGGAGCCGTTCTACTATTCAATTTGCAATTGGGCGCTTTAAATATGAAGTCCACGTAAAAAATAAGCTTAAATCAGGACGCCCTGCAATTCTCACTGATGCAGATCGGCTGCAAATCAGGCGTATGATTGCCAAGGATCCGTTCATAAGTGCACCAAAAAGTCGTGGAGAGCTCCTTCAACACAATCGAAAAGAATTCCATCCAGAAACAGTACGAAAAGCCGTGATTGATGCCGGATTTAAGTCTGGTACACTTCGTAGGATGCCACTGGTAAGTGAAGTTAATCGAAAAAAACGTTTGGACTTCGCTCGGCAATACCAGGATGCATCTCTTGAGTTTTGGCGCATTATTATATTTTCTGATGAGTTCAAATATAACATTTTTGGGTCTGATGGGAGACTTAGAGTATGGAGAAACCCAGGAGATGCTTACAACCCCAAACACACCGTCAAAACTGTAAAACACGGCGACGGTGGCGTAATGGTAGGGGGCTGTATGGCTGCAAGCGGCGTTAGAAACTTAGAGATAATTGAAGGGATCATGGATCATCGGGCATATATTGAAATTCTAAAAAGAAATTTGAAGCCAAGTGCTGAAAAATTGGGTGTATCAAAAGATTTTTACTTTCAACCAGATAACGATCCTAAGCACATGGCTCATAATACTAGGATGTTCTTGGCGTACAAAACTCCACATTTGCTCAAAACACCACCGCAAAGTCCCGACCTCAATCCTATTGAGCACATGTGGAACAAGCTGGAAAAAAGGATCTGGACTCATCATATTACCTCGAAATCTACGCTGAAACAGGCCCTTCAGCAGGAATGGGCAAAAATAGAGCCAAGCTTTGCAAAAAAATAGTAGAATCGATGCCACACCGCCTTAAAGCCATGGTTAAAAATAAAGGCTACCCAACCAAATATTAACAAAAAAATTATCTATAGTTTTTAAGATTTTTCATAAACTGTTTCGTAAGTGTACGAAAACATTATTGGAGGCAAATTGTCGGCTTTGTTTTCTTTATAGCTAATAACTTTGCAATGAATATTTTAAATAGATTAGTTTTTGTCTCTAAATTTAATAAAAATGTTTAATGAATAAATCTGCATCAAAAGTTTTTCAAATTTGTTGCAACAAATTATTGTTTTTCATCATTTAAGTTCCAAATAGCTGCTGTACGAAGACATTATTGGTACACTGTAAATAACTTCAATGTGATCAAAGACAAAAAAGTAACTTCATGGAGAACAATAGCTCTACATTCACAAAGCGGAACTTTAGTCATCAAAAGATGAATTGCAGATCAATCAAGACGATTCCTAGGAGTTGTTATATTAGTGGTTAATTTTTGCGCAGGTTCCAGCCATGGGAAATCGAAGTAGTTTCTCAGTAATCATCGGTAACTTTTATTGATATGGATAATAATAGTGCTCTCCATAGCATAATAGGCAGACTGCAATCTTTATAACTGCTGGTTTTCTTGTCAATCCAATAGGACGTGAAAACCATCCTCACATGAAACACGAGATTTTGATAGTCGTGCGGCATGTTATATAATGCCGATTAATTTTTTTGGGAAACCACTTCGAACTTTTGCACGCTTGGAGAATCGATTTTGCAGTCAGGCACGGTTTTGATTACCAAAGCGGTTCATACTAATTTACATATACCGATCAACAAAAAAGGCCAATTCCGGCTTCCGAGCGAAATCAAATATCTACGAATCTTATCTTTGACTTGAGATCCGTGTAAAGTCCAGAACACAATGCATGCTTATGAGTCCCGAGGAATTCACTGAATTCGTTCGGGGCATTCAAAACAAACCATAAAATGAGACGAGAACTCTTTCCAACCGGCATTTATTAATGGGCTCAGACACTTGACACAGAAATACCAGTCTTTGCGTGGTAGGCGAAGGGAGTTGGTAATTAATTAGCAAACATTGGCCGCAAGGCAGGCAGTGAATCCCGCGTACCTCAGAGAATCCGTGAGGTATTATCTGCATGGTACCCGGCAACGATGTCTAGGCTTCTTTGCAGTTAGCTACACGTAGATGTGTCCGATTAGGTTTTCTCCCATGTGCGCAAGCGACTGAATATGTGTGTAAGGTTTTGCAGCCAGGTATGCTAACGCAAAGAAATGCATCCGATTTAGAATTTGAATTAGCAGCATTCAAAATTAGGTAAATGCGCGAAAGATTGTTCTCCTTTCACATGCCTATGTTTCACATCGCAGCTGGAGTTTCTTTGTATTCACTGCGCTAATTTCTTGGGGAGCCATAAATTTTGCGTGAAGATTGATACAGCACAGTAGGTTGGCGAGGTACAGGTGCATGTGGAATAGCTCTTTAGAAGTGTGTTATTACGGCAAGCGGGTGAAATTAAAAAAAATATTCGTATTTATTTAGATAATGTGTGCGTGGTCCTGCTGTTGAAAATGAACCGGCGAGATGCTGGAGTTCAGACACAATGCCGTTTCTTAGTCTGACCAACATTTGTTGTAATAACACGATTTTGTCGGCAGTTTCAATGGTGACATCCGATTTATTTTCTAAATTTGACTGAGAATATAAAATTTCTGCAATGCCGCCAAAAATCTACTTACGGCTTCGGTATAGAGAAGTCGAGGATTGTAGCCAACAACGAAGTTTTGGCCCTGCAGTAGCGGAAATTTACTTTTGGTCTCTTCTTTTAAAGAGTAATCCCACAAAACCATGCTCACTTTGAGTTTCACGGCACAGTTCATTGTAGGTTGCAGAAGGAAAAAAGTAATTCTAGCGGCTAGCGTCATGAACGAAGATCATACTGGGCATTATATTGCGGAAAAAATTACTGAAACTGTTACCGAATATAATATCAAAGATAAAATCCATATGGGAATTCGTGATAATGCTTCCAATATGAACGCGGCCATGCGTTATGGAAACTTTGTTCCTATTGGTTGTGTGGCTCATACTCTACAGCTCGTGATTCATGATGTAATTTTCAAAGAAACTGCCATAATGGTGATAGTGAAAAAGTGTCGCAAAATCGTAGGGCACTTTAAGAAAAGTGAACAAGCTGTTCGACATCTTAACAATTTTCGAGAAACATGTAACTTGCCTAAGCACGCATTGATACAAGACGTCGAAACTCGGTGGAATAGCACTTATTTGATGTTGGAGAGGCTAGTAGAACAAAAAACTGCAATAAATCTGTATATGGCAGAACGCGGTGGAATTGAAGTTCCAACTGCAGAGGAGTGGATACAAATTAGCAATTGCATAAACGTTTTAAAATGCTTTTATCAAGCAACTATTGATATTTCTAGCGATTCTGCATCAGTATCTTCGATCATACCATTGATTGCCATGCTTAATTCAAAACTTGGTCCGAATGATGAAGATTCAGAAGATGTAAGTGTGTTAAAAATTCGCTTGTGTGAGTCTATTAACAGGAGATTTGCTTATGCAAGAAACACAATAAAGTTGTCGATTGCCACTCTTATAGATCCACGCTTTAAAACAAAATATTTGACTAGCGAAGAAGTTGCAAATACAAAGGCTGCAAATTTGACATTTTTGCGACAAAGTTGTGGACCAACAAATATAACAGATATGGATGTGGATGTTGCAGACCTAGGACCCCCTTGTTCAGCAGCTGATCTTTCTACAGGAAATAAATCGTCTTTTATGGGATACTCGTGACAATATGCCTTCGACTGTGACCGAATATTCGGGCAATTATCATCTACTGTTTGAAGAGCAATTGACTTGTTACTTGAAAGAGTCTCTGTTGCTGAGGACCGCGGATATTTTTCAGTACTGGTCTTCCAGTCCATTTATTTATTTAAGATCGATAGCAAACAAATTTTTATCAGTTCCAGCCACTAGTGTTCCTAGTGAACAATTATTCAGCGCTGCAGGTCAAATCTATGAAGATAGAAGGGCTAACTTACACGGCGAAAATGTTGACAAGGTTTTGTTTTAGCGTATAACATTAGGATTTTCAACTTTCAATATTAAGCACTATAAAATTATGATAAACCAAGATTGCAGTGTCGATAAGGTGGTTAAGTAAGAAAAAATATATTTGATTGATCAAAGGAGTAGCACTGAATTAAGCTATGTTTATTATTTTTGGCAAGGTATGATTTATTTATAAGTGTGTTTAAATTTTTGTCAATACTAAAAAGCTTGAAACAAAATAATAGTACAGAATTTTTATTGCATTTTAAGATTTGTAAGTATGATTGAACTTTCGGCATCGGCTTCGGCCAAAAATTGGCCTTCGGTGGGACACTACTTCCTTAGCGACGACCAACTTGGTTGTCAACTAAGTCGTCAACTTGCCATGTTGGTATGAATGTTGAACGACTGGAGGTAGGTTGACGGTTGAAATTACATGTTGAACCTACGGTTGAAATAAAATCAAATATTTGTGATTTTTGTGGGAGTGGTTTAGTGTTGACAACCATGTTTTGCCGTCTATGGCCATGTTGAAAACATCAACGTCAACATAATTTCAAATCAAGAATTTGTTGAGTGCACGTTGTTAAGTTTAAAAAGTGAAATTGTGCAAATTGATCAATTTTTGTAAAAAAAAATAGTTTCACTTCCGAATAACAGAGGTTTGAGAGAGTTTTCAGCATTTTTTGATAATATAACATTTTGTACAACTTTCATATATTCTTTAAAAACGTTAATTAAAGCTGAACAAGTTTCCATTATTATTATTTCTAGATTTTGGGGCGGTATTGCCGCTGGAAATTTCAAGTCTTCAAAAGTCTGCCCACTAGCTAAAAATCTGGGGGTGGCTGATAACCGCTCTTTCGCACAAATCGCATCCCGCATAACAGTGTTTTATTTTTTTTTGAAATTCATTGGTGCACTTATTCGTAGTGCGTTCACTAACTTTGAATGCAAAAAATGAGCTCAGTTTCGATAGCAATCTTTTGACCAATTTCTTTTTAACTTTCTAGTTCCCTATGGGAAGTTATTGTAATGGGGTCGGTTTTGCGAATCCCAAATTTTGACATATCTCTACGTGTTAAGGTCTCTAGAATCCAAATCCATCGTTTTTAGAGAGATGTCTGTGTATGTGTATGTACGTATGTGCGGATGTACGGATGTGCGTATGTGCGGATGTGCGTTTGAAATTATTTTTCGTCTCGATTATCTCCAAAGATCTATTGACGTGGGATTGGTTTAATTCGACGCGTAAATACGTAACTTAAAACTGAATGATTTTTCAGTAAAATCCGTTTTTTAATTAGGATGAAAAAACTGAAAAACAACTAAAAATTGCTTACTTTGAATCTGTTGAAACGCACTATTAATTCGAGCAGATTTGAAATACCTTCATAGTAATATTATTATTACTGTGCGTTTTAGCAAAATTTTGATCAATGTTGTAAAAAATGTTATTTAAAAACAAATCAAGATTATTTTTTTTATGTAACTCTAAACTTATATTATGAAGTTTGGTTTGTGTGAAGCTAATGCAAATAATAATTGGATATTGTTATAAACAATTTAATATTGTTAATAACAATCAAATAAATCAAATTAGTTGTAATTTAATATTGTAAATATAAAGTCAATTATAATTGTTCAGGAACGATCAAACATTCTTAATAACGAATGATTATTATTAATAATAATTAAATACCCTCAATAATAGTTGTGGATTCCGCGGCCGAGATAGAGAACAGGGTGGAGAACGAGAAGGAGGACAAGGAGGGTGACGAGGAGGTGGACGAGCAGGAGGACGAGGTTGCCGAGGCTTTGGTAGAGGACGACCAGGTGGGGGAGGCGCCTTCCTCTACCAAAGCTTTTATGGTTAGATAAAAAATAAATAAAAAACAATAAAAGTAATTATAATAATCTAGAAAAATAATTATTAATAATAGTGGCTATTAATAATAGTAATTAATAATAAAAACAAATTATAGTTTTTTATTCACCCCACTGGGAAGTTAGTCGTGGGGGCCTCAAGGGTCACACTTAGACCTCATTTTCTTTCGTTTTGGTTTCATCTTTTCTTCACATAGTTCATCAATAATAAAATATGAGAAAAATATTTTATCACTCATTTTGAACAAAGCATATGAAAATTATCTACCGTACATAATCCGAGCAGACGTCTTTTCACCATGGACTTTTTGACAAAGTGATGTTGACATTCAAGTATTCGATTCGGTTGTTCAGTCTGTAGTCTCAGCCTCAACCAGGTTGACAACTTAGTTGACCAACCAAGTTGGTCGTCTGTGAGCCGCTTAAGTCTTTATCATCTGACGAAGGTTAACCGGCTAGAGTTCAGAGCATGGCGGAAGCTTCTTTGAGTGAAGAAGAATATGCCCGTGCCGATCTATTATATACGGCACCTATCATATATGTATCATATCATATCTAGTCCTTATTGGCTAGTGTGCTGTGGTGAAATTCGTAGAGAAACTTTGAATCAAATTGTGGCAATAGATTTCATAAGAAAACAGCTTGACAGTCTACACATACCTTGCAAAGAAGCTTAACACAACTCAATTTTCTAGGCTGATATTAGTGAAAAATCATATTCATAATCTTCCCTACCTTTGTTGTGACTCACTTATTAGATTTGAATGGATACCACTGACTTCAAAAAGCTGAACAAACGCCAGGACAAACTAGGATGTTTTAAATTCAATATGATGCTGGATTAGTGAAAAATTTCATGCCAGTTACATAGGAGCATTGTAGATTAGTATGTTCTCCGAGTAATGATGGGACAAGCTATTGCCAAAATGACGGTAGAATGGGATGCTTGCAAAAACTTGGACTTTATCCACCACCAACAGCCTTACATATACCGCATATGCCTATTCAAAGAGCTTACCATACTTTAGTGAGCAGTTTATTCTACAGAAGTAAACGATGAATGTCTTATTACATGGACAAAATTAAGGATTTAATTGATGATAATAAAATTCTTGCAAACCTAGAATATTTGGATACACATATAGATTGTTTGGTTTTGAACTTGAAAAGTGTAAATGGACTTTTGAAAAAAAAATTGCTTGCGGCTTTTCCAATTGGTTACAATCCGGCTGAAAATAGGTTGCAGTTGTGACTTTGGCAAAAAAAAATAAAGGTTGAATGAGGAAGAAAGTCACTAAAAATTAATGGATTGCTGTTTGCTTTCCTGCTTAAATAGCTATAGGTATTTCAGTGGATGGACAAATTGATTGGTACCTCTATGCATTGCATTGTTTTAGTGTGCTCTAGGCTACTTTTTTTGCAAAGTTCGCTTAAGGAGGCGGAACATTCTCGGGAATGAGACTATGAGACCCAATCCACTGCTATTGACGCTACACAACGAACAACTGTCGAACTTCGCACCTCGCCATACCTAGTGGTCATTCCTGGCTGACCCGCTCTCATATCGAGAAATGCCCAATGGGAGTTGCAAAAAAGCACTGGAAACACAGAAAAAGGTCAGCCATTATATTCTTTTCGTTTGAATAATGTGCAATTTGTTTTTCTAGTAGCTATCGAGCTAACACGTTTCATTTATCGCAACTACATCTGAGTGTAATGGCAGTAACAGCAGCTCTCCAATAACACTCCGAATTCCATACGCCCATCAGCTGATTGAGTTTTGCAAATCGATCTCATGAACAATAATTACATATCTCTCCCGCAATTCCTGCAAACACACTTGCGCTACATGCACGGCGCTACGGTGGTTTTTGCGCTGGCCTTTGCATGCGGTAACGTTTGCTCTCATATCAATCAGCCATCTTTCCCTTATGACCCATATATTTAGTGGCACATATCTATCCACTTGAGATCCACATGTGTCTTGGCGACTGCCGAACCACCATGCGCCTACCTGCCCAGAAGAATGAGATGACGAACCGTTACTATTTTTTAATTTTCTACGTTCCTGTTCAAACCCTAATTTTTGATTCATGGGTAAAAAGACTCATCATGAAACCGAAGCCTTCGGTACTCCAGCTCGAATGTTTTATGCAGCAATTGTAATTACAGTCCGGTAATGTGTTTAGTGTCCAATTAAAACACTGAATGGCTACTCGAACCGGAGTGTGTTTAGCGTGGATAATGCGTGAGCATGTTGGATGTGTCGAACCTTCATCAAAACATTATGAAACAGTTGCAAGGTGGAATATGACGGATTGGAGATTATATAACGCCGTAATTTGAATACCACCTTAACAGATACCGGGCTTTCGTTATCAGACAATACGAAACTAGCACAGTGGGTGGAATAGTTGGGCGATCTTTGATAGTTAGGATATCCTCAAGCTAGTTAAAATCTGGGAGAGGACAAAGCAATAATAATCAGTAATGGTTTAGATGATGCAACTGCAACTGCAACTGCTATAACTTGTTCAAATATTTTCGGATCAAATCCAGGATGAACGTAATATGTTCCGGTTTAGTAAAAAATAAATTATGTGGAAGACGTTCGGATGGCTTTTCATCCATAAGAGTCCTTAACATTTTCAATAGTAAATGTGATTTATACTGGGGATTCCCCAAATTTGACGCAAGCACACAAACTTGTTCGTAAAACGATACATATTCTTCGAGCTGATACTAGTAACGTCATGCATTCTCGGTTGGAGCCTTGCATCAAAATAAGTTTTTATCAAATTTTGCTTCCTAGAAATATTTCAACAGTAGTTAAAAAAAATTTAAACAAAAGAAAGTTTTCGTTTGTACTGCAGAAATGACTATAGACTGTCATTTTTTCTTATTGGCAGAGCCTAATTGATGCTGAAATTCAAATGAAGTTTTGCTTCTGTGCTTTCGGCGTGACGGCGAATGAGGCAATTTTTTGGAAAATTTACTACAAAATTGGCCGGTAATTAGTCCCGTAGATCACTTTTCATGAATAAACTGATTCGTCTCTCCTTCATTTCTGCGAATTATTAACTTCCCAGTATATGGGAAGTTCTTGTAATCGCCTCGAAAATCGAAATTGAAATTTTCAACATTTCTTTACGTTTTAAGGTCTATAGAGTATATATAAAGTGTTTTTTTAGAAAGAAGTATGTGTGTGTGTGTGTGTGTGTACGTACGTACGTACGTACGTGCGTTCGTGGGCAGTTTTTTCTACGAGCATAACTCGCGTAAATAACGTCGTATCGACTTTGCTGACGTGTCAATCGAAGCGTATTTGCAATTTTAAGAGCTGATTAGTTTTTGGGCCACTTCGGTCGGGAGGGGGGGGGGGGGTTGTTGTTTTGACCCTTTGAAGGTCATTTCTGTCATGCGTTATATCGCCGGAACCAAACATACGATTTGCAAAGTTAAGGTGTCAATCGACGCGTATTGACTATTGTGTGAATCTGTCAAATTGTTAAAAAAATCGTTGGAGCTGTTTTTTGATTTATTGAAAAAAAGTGCTAAAAATTAGGGTTTTTTCATTAACAATAAGTTTTTGCCCTGATTTGCAAAACGCAGTAATTACTGTATATAAAATTTATATAGTCCAAATAGTTTTTGTAAGAAAACCAGCAAAACTTTTATTCATAACAAAGTAAAAAATTAAATTAAAAATCAAAAATCATTAAAAGTCATCATAATTTTCAAGGTCATTTTTATCATTCAATATATCTCACGAATCAAATATGATATTTGCATCATTAAGGTGTCAATCGACGTGTACTTACATTTTTGTGCTGTTTTTAAACATATAAAAAAATAGTTTCAGCCGTTTTTTAAATTTAATAAAAGAAAATTCGAAAAGTTAGGATTTCTTTCATAAAAAATAAATTTTTAGCCTGATTCACCCAGCTCAATAATAAATGTTTATAAAATTTATACATTGCTATCAGCTTTTGAAGAGAAACCAGCAAATTTTTTTTTTTGCATGATTCTCGAAAAAAAAACAAATTAAAAAAATCATTCAAAGTTAAGATGTAAAAAGGGTTTATATATTTTGTTTTGAAGACTTTGTTATAAAGCCAATCAAAGTTTTTTAATATTTGCATAATTTGAGCAAATTTTTGAATAGCTTTCACAGTGTTTTAGTTTTATAAAAAAAACTGCTTGAATTTTGAAAACCAACAAAATTTCAATCAAATTTGTTTTTGAGTTAATCAATGCTTTAGTGTTCGTAAGATTTCAATTACTTCCTCCATCATTATGTGTAAAACATTTTACTTTTTACATGCAATTAAACTGATTATTGACTGAATATTCAATGTTTTTTAAGATCAACTGAAAATAAGAAATAATTATTAGTCTCATTGATGTAAAATCGTAAAAAAATACAAATTCAATGATTATGACGGTCACGGCAATTTTGAACAAAACTATTCAAAATGGCCACCTCGCGAGAAAATATCTTCAGCAGGCGTAATAACAAAAACTGCATTCATTTTTGTTAGCGTTCTTTTGTTCCTCAATCATCGATGTGAAAATAACAAATAACGTAGAAAAGGCTTTGTAACCTGTCCCCCCTCCGATTGATCCACGTGAATATTCACGAAAGCCTTACGTAATCAATGGACGCTCCAGTAGGTGATATGGTTGATATTAACTCATTTCAATTACTGTTATGAGCACCTTTCATTATTATTATTTAAATTAGTATTAGTTTCATAAATATTTTTTGTGTTCAATATTTTTAATATTTATGTAGATATTACTGGGAAGTTGACCGTGTGGACCTCAAGGGTCGCACCTCGCGGCTTGTTTTATCATCATCTTCCGTTCAACCATTACCACTTTAGACCTTACCATTCAAAATATTATTATGTAAAACAGTTTTGACGACGGTATGTCAGCACGAAAGCGACATTTTGGAAAAACTTGCGTTTAGAAAACGAGTTACATTCCATTTCAAATGATTCATTATCATACAGATCAGCAATCAAAAATAGGTTGAATCTTCCATATCTTCAATTACGGCTATCAGGACCGATTAACTGAGTAATTCGTGATTCATACTTCATCCCTCGTCCTTCAACCATTAAACATATCCTTATTTTTACAAATTCAATAATATATTTCTAATCTTTGCTCTACTCTAAGAACCTCGGTGGAGTGTGTTTCTAATGTTGGGTGCCTATTGTTTCTCAAGGTAGTTTAACTTAGCTTTAGGTAAGTTCGTTGAGTGAGACTGATTTAAAGATTCTTTTTTATCTTATCTTCAATGAGGGGCGGAATTAACAATCTCCTTCAGGGTCAGGGCCCGATCTAGCTATTTAGCCGCTCCTGGCAAAAATAATTTTTGCTACCCTTTATAATGAAATATTGTAAGTCATAAGCATGTTTTGTGTATGAAATATTCACATATATTATTTTATTAGGGCTTCTAAACAAGTATGAAAAATTTCATGAGTGTCTGTAATTTTAAATTTTGAACAGTTTACTTAATAGGCTATTTGATTAATATATCCGAATAATTATTTATGCCTCCATTAGCTACGAAAATAATAAAATTCCTTTTTTATTAACCGCCAACTGTCCTCAATTTTGCCGCCCTGGGCAGTTGCCCGGCTTGCCCCCTCTTAGATCGGGCCCTGTTCAGGGTGTTTTATTGGCTCAGACGGTAGAGTTTCTGCGTGCTATGACTGGATGATATACATACGTATCTTTTCGGTACTCTCACTAGCAACTTGAAAAGTACTCCCGTCACGAGCTAGCCGGTGACCTTGTGCACCGCTCGCGAGGTGGCCATTTTAAATAATTTTGTTCCAAATTGCCATGATTTCGGCATAATCACTGAATTATTTTTCACGACTTTACATCACTGAGACTAATAATTATTTCTTATTTTCAGTTGATCTTAAAAAACATTGAATATGCAGTCAATAATCAGTTTATTTGCATGTCAAAAGTAAAATGTTTCATACATAATGATGGAGGAAGTAATTGAAGTCTTACGAAAAATAAAGAATAAATCTACTAAAAACTACAATTTTTTATTTGATGAATGCTTGTTAAAGCAAATGATCTTGTAAAGTATTGACTGCAAAACATTTTACCACCCAAAGCGTTGATTACCACAAAAGAAAATTTGATTGAAATTTAGTTGGTTTTCAAAAGTTAAGCAGTTTTTTTATTAAAATTAAAACACTGCGAAAACTATTCAATATCTGGTCAAATCATGCAAAATATTATAAAATTTTGAATAAATTTACAACAAAGTCTTTAGAATAAAAGATATAAGGTAATATCATTCGTATGAACCCTTTTTACAAGGTAACGTTGAATGATATTTTATTGTTAATTTAGTTTTTTTTCAGTATCATGGAAAAAAATGGCTGGTTTCTCTTCAAAAGCTAGGAATGCATAAATTGTAGAAACATTTATTACAGAGCTGTGCAAATCAGGTTAAATTTATCTTTTATGAAAAAACCCTAATTTTTCGCATTTTCGTTTATTAAATTAAAAAAAACGACTGAAACGATTTTTTTCTAAAGTTAGCAACATCTTTGAACTAATCAGCTATTAAGATTGCAAAGACGCTTCGATTGACACCTCAACGAAGTCGATACAACTTTGTTTACATGAGTTACTCGTATGTTCGTAGAAATACTGTCCACGAATGCACGTACGTACACACACACACACAAACATCTCTTTCTTTCTAAATAAAAACACTTGAAATATACTTTATAGACCTCAAAACGTTTAGAAATGTTGAAAATTTCGATTTTCGAGGCGAATACAAGAACTTCCCATATACTGGAAAGTTAATAAGAAAGCAAAAGTATGAAAAACATTAAGCTTTTCATTTCATTTCTATTAAATTTGAAAACAATTTCATTCAGTTATCAAAAATCTCAAAAACTCTTAAACAGGTTAATACGCTTCGAATTATACCTCAACAACGTTAATACAATGTATCGTTCATAGATGTGTCAAAACAAAGAACCATCCAAACTCGTAAACTATCTATAATTCATATCAAAATCTAATCAGCACGGGTCATTGTTAAGATGCTTCGATTGACACCTCTACAAAGTCGATACGACTTCGCTTTCGCGAGATATCGGTCTAGAAAGAAATGAAACCGAACGTACATATGTACGTACGTATGCACGCTTCGGCCTAGAAGCATGTAGGTAGGTACTTTCAAATAATTCTTAAGCCCTCAAAACGTAAAGATATGTTGAAAATATCAATTCGATTTTGGGAACAATTACAATAACTTCCCTATATATGTACTTGGTAGTTCAGAGTACAAAGTTGAGGTTCGCATGATGTTTAGTATTTTTGTAGTAAATCTAGATCAAATAAAAATCTCTCCAAGTTATATATTTAAGATTTTTAAACTTGCAATGATTGTAAAGAGCACAAATCACATATCAAAGTTACAAACCGAATAAAAATAGTTATTTAGAACATTTTCTGAAAAGATGCTGATGACCAAATGTTGGTTTACTTCACGCTCTTTCGAACAATAATTGATTTTGAAGGAAAAAGCAGCACCATCTAACTGGAATTTTTCTGAAAAAGAAGACGTCATAAAAACACTTTCAATGTATTAATTTTCAATTTGAAATGCTGTTTCGGGCTACCATTAAAGATACATGTCAAAATCCGAGAAAATTTCAATTGTTATTTAGAGGAGAGCGCAATGGGACACGCAAAGGAATTGATAAATTTTATAGCTTTGCTTAAAAGTTTATGCAAAATCATTATTGTATTTATTTAGCAAACGGACTGCTGGCTATTGGGCAATACCAGATATAAAACAATTGATCTACTGTTCTTATATTATAATGCTATTCGTATTTAGCTCTGAAAAACCTTCAAACTTCAAGAGCATGGGGTTTGAATGTGTTACTTAATGATGTTTTTCTCTGAACTTAGAACTGTCTTTGCCGTTGTAATATCTACAAGGCACAATGGAGCAGACCTGTCTATCAACGAGAAGGCATGTCCTCGTACTCTCGGATCGAGATGAAATTTGCAAAATACAGTGTGTTTCATAAAAACATGTTGCCAAAAATAGCATGAAAAACACTATGAATCGTGTAGATTAAATTTATTTATTCCACAATAAATTATAAATAAAAAAATATCTCCCAATTATATCCATATCCAGTCGTGAATATTATCAATAACGTCTTTTTGTGGAGGAAGGGAGTTTGCATTTGGACTTTGTGATGGCCAATCGTAAGTTGTGACTCCGTTTACTTCTTTCTAGCTGGTACAGAGACGAGGTCGTTATTAAGGATCGTTGTCATCTTGCGGAATGCAATCACGATTGCCGGCTCCATCTGAACTCTCAGCAAATTTAAGCAAACCATTTTTATAAAGTTTGATTATTAATTCAAAACAATTAGTCCAAAACATGCACCACTGCTGGGTGTTTTTTGTACGCTGCAAAATTCGTTCGCCATTCCAGGCCTCTTCCAGTACTTACATAAATCAAACGAAGATTCGTCAGTAAAGATCAGGTTGCTCGAATTATGGTCCAAATACCGCTTTGCCCAACTTAGTCTCTTTTGGATTTACTTTTCGATCAACAACGGCTTCTACTTTTGATGTCAGATTTTTGTAGCCTCCGCCTTATCGAACTGGTTGATACACTGGCTCCTTTGTTCAGCAGTTTCCAACTCGCGTTTCGTAGTCTTCGTGCCGGATTATTCTCAAACAAGCTGCAGATGACCTTATGTTGCCTTTTAGAGTTCGCTCTCTTAGGACCGCTACCAGGACTATCGTCAACATTACCAGACTCTTTAAAAATCAGAACCCACTTCTTAAAAAACGAAGCAGAAACTCTAGTATATCTTGCAGCCTGTGCGAAACTCATTCTTGGTCCACTTGGATGACTTACAAAGAACACTGCCTCAAACTGCCTTTTACATATGGCATTCATATTGCTATGACGCTTTATCTCCCAAGTATCGAATGCTACTCAACCTCAGGATTGAAAACGTAAGGCTTATATAGTCAGGGTTACCAGGTTTTTTTCACTCTTCGCCCCCAAAAACTTCATTAAAAAACCCCAAATCGGACGAAATTCTTTTAAAAAACCCCAAATAATTTGAGAGCAATCTTTTTTACAAAGTTCATACAAAAACATTGATAACACTGGTCAACAGTGGTCATGTCACACGAACTCTGATGGATGATCGTGTTTTGACTACCTACCCTCATTACGAAAACGCACTTACTTTGTTTCAGTCACCCTCAGTTTTCTTGTGATGAGGTCAAGTTGGTGTTGCAGTGATAAACGCATTTGTACGGCAGTAAAAAGCGTGCTATATATATTTGTTTTCGTTATTAATTTGATTGTTTTGAATTTAACTAACTTCTGTGCTTCTGCGAATATGCCGAGAAAGTGTATCAACGATCCTAACTCTTTCTGTTATATTTGTCGTGAAGTGATTATAATTTGGAGCCAAACTACCAAAAATAAACTCATGAGCATGTCACGACTACTAACTAAAGCATACAAAACCATATATAACTTGCAAAGGATGACCGCTACATCTGAAGTATATAAAACAGCACAAGAACTTAACGTAGACGGACTGATTCACATGGAAAAAGGAAAATTCATTTTTAAAAATTTACACATTGAACAAATGAAAACAACGAAACTAGAAATAAATGGGAGAAAAAACGACTACAATATGAGAAACGCAAATTATATTTTAATAAAATTGCTAGGACAGAGCGCCTGAGGGTGGATCCGATTAACACCGCATCAAATTTTTACATTGAGCTACCTCAAACAATAAAAGAAGCGCGTAACATAATGACATTTAAAATCATGCTACGTAAACATTTACTGAAAATTCAATTTGAATAATTAAGAACGGTAATATTTTTTTTGATTATCATTTTTTTTAATTTTAATTTTTTTTTAATTTTAATTTTAATTCTAATTTTTAATTTAATTTTAATTTTTTTTCTTTATTCTTTTTCCTTTTTCCTTTATATATATATATATATATATATATATATATATATATATATATATATATATATATCTTTTTTTAAGAACGCTAATATTTTTTTTCCTGCTACAAATGTGAAACAAAATTAGATATATTCAACTCTGAATAAAACTTTTGAGATACTGGTACTATCCCTTATACCGATATACATCGTCTGGGAAGTACTAATGAACAAGCTTTCAGGAAATAAATTGCACACGGACAGTGCAAGCAATGAGTTATGGAGTAAAGATTTTTTGGAGGAAACGGAGGTGGTTTTAGTCGGTAGAAATCCGACATGCCGAGAAGCAGGAGCAACGCGGTATCTTTTGAAGATTTCCACCTCTCAACGACGAAAAAAAAAATCGAAGGCAACATTTTTCTGAATTTATTTTGAAGTGCTATCAGGAGTATTTTAATTTTGCGGTGGCTCATGAGGACAAAGCTTGGGCCCCACATATTTGTTGCATAACATGTGTAAAAAATTTAACTGATTGGAAGAAAGGATCACGTCATATGCCATTTGTTGTCCCCATGAAATGGACTGAGCCTAGAGATCATGTTTCAGACTGCTATTTTTGTCTTACTCCAATAAAGGGCATAAATGGTAAGGCGAAACACACAGTTCAGTACTCTAATTTATCTTCACCAATAAGACCTGCTTCTCATAATGGTAATTTACCGATACCAGTTCCGTCTACATCGTTTAAGGTTGACGAATCACAACCCTCTACTTCAAGCCAATTGAGTAATGATAATGATGACGATTCAGAGTTTGAAGAAATTCAAGATAAGCCACATCTGATAACTCAAGGAGATCTAAATGACGTGGTTCGCGATTTGAATTTATCAAAAAAACAGGCAGAACTGTTAGGATCTCGTTTGAAAGGATGGAATTTGCTACATCTAGAAACCAAAATAAGCCATTTTCGAAATCGTGATGAACATTTTAAAGGTTTTTTTCTCAAGATGGGGACTTGGTTTATTGTCATGGTATAAATTCAGTTATGAACATTTTGGAAATAGAATTTGATCCCTCTCAGTGGCGTTTGTTAACATAACGGTAATTTACTTCCCTATGTTCCTGTAGCACACGGTTCGCATATGAAAGAAACTTAAGAGATCATGAAACTATTACTTGAAAAAATCCAGTATAATACATATGGCTTTAAAATTTGCGGCGATTTAAAAGTTATTGCCTTACTACTTGGACTGCAGTTGGGTTATACTAAATTTTGCTGCTTTTTGTGCGAATGGGACAGTAGGGACAGAAAAAACCATTACAAGAAAAAGGTATGGCCTGTGCGTAACTCTCTAGTTCCTGGACATAAAAATGTAAAGCATTCACCATTTGTTAAGCCTGCTGATGTGTTTCTTCCGCCACTCCATATCAAATTAGAACATTTTCGTAGGACCTCAAATCAGGCAATAAAAGATCCGAATTCTGGATTTTTTCCCAGAGAATTTAGGGGCTGTTAGTGATGAGCATGGAGAAAGGTTCCATCAGGACATTTTAACGATGGAGAACGTTACCAGGGTAAATGGAGTCCAAGGATGTTGGCTGACTACTGCTGGAAGATCAAAAGGGACCAACCGGAAGTCAAATATTCCAGAAAATCCTAGACTTTTTTTTACAAACCACATAATTCGCATATTTCTGCAGAGCTATTTAATATTTTCCTTGTAATTATTTTTTCTTCACCAAATAAAATTGATACGTGATTAAAATAAAATGACTGCCTATTTTGATTCACAATACTTAATACATAGTAGAAACACTAAAAAAGTTCGTGTGGCACAACGAAAGTTAAATTTTGTAAACCAGTGTAATTAGCAAAAAATGTTGTTAAATAACTATATGTAACAAGTAAATGTATTTCATAGTGAGTTAAAGTCAAAATAGAACCAATATACTTTCGAGACTAAAAATTAACACAAGTAGCAGCATAATGAAATTATAAGCTGCAAGATTGGACAATTTCTGAACTATCTAAAAAACGCCAAGGTAATACCTAAAGGAGGGCTGGAAACTGACCCAAATAATTTTCGACCAATAACATTGTTAAACTCACTGAGTAAAATCATGGAAAAAATATTAGCTTTGCGAATTAAAGAATACTTAATGCAGAATAGGGTTATAGATAGAAACCAGTTTGGGTTTCAGGAAGGTAAAGGAACAACAGACGCGATTGTAGAAGTGATGAGACATATCAATACACAACTGGATCAGGGAAGTTACGTTGCTGCAGTTTTTATCGATCTAAAAAAAGGCGTTTGATACGGTAGTGCACGATATATTGATAAGTAAACTTGAGAACTTGGGAATTGTTGGTATGCCAAGAGAACTTATGCGTACGTACCTGGCAGAAAGACTTCAAAGGACTGAAATTGGAAACGTTAACAGTGAAATAGCGCCGATTACTATTGGCGTACCACAGGGATCAATACTAGGACCGATTCTTTTCCTGTTATATACAAACAACTTGGTGACTTCAGGAATCGACGTGAAAGTTGTGATGTACGCTGACGATACGATACTGATTTACTCAGCTAAAAATGAAGCTGACTTAGAAGAAAAGATAAACAATGACTTAGACAAATATTCCCAATGGCTCATACGGAGCAAATTGACATTGAACACGAACAAAACCAAATACATTATCTTTAAACAAAAAAATAAAACTGATATTGAGCCACTGATAAAAATAGAAAATAAAACTCTTCAGAGAGTTGAACATATGAAGTACCTTGGACTTACAATCGATGAAAAACTAACGTGGACACCGCATATAAATGATATGAGGAAAAAAATAGCAGCTATCGTTGGTTTGCTCCATCGTTTCAGCTATTTCTCAATTAAAAATAAAATACAAATTAAAAATGCATACATAATTTCAAGAATTACATACGGGATTATAATTTGGAGCCAGACTACCAAAAATAACCTCATGAGCATGTCACGGCTACTAACTAAAGCATACAAAACCATATATAACTTGCAAAGGATGACCGCTACATCTGAAGTATATAAAACAGCACAAGAACTTAACGTAGACCGACTGATTCATATGGAAAAAGGAAAATTAATTTTTAAAAATTTACACATTGAACAAATGAAAACAACGAAACTAGATATAAATAGGAGAAAAAACGACTACAATATGAGAAACGCAAATTATATTTTAATAAAATTGCTAGGACAGAGCGCCTGAGGGTGGATCCGATTAACACCGCATCAAATTTTTACATTGAGCTACCTCAAACAATAAAAGAAGCGCGTAACATAATGTCATTTAAAATCATGCTACGTAAACATTTACTGAAAATTCAATTTGAATAATTAAGAACGCTAATTTTTTTTTTATTATCATATTTTTTTTTAATTTTTTTTTGTATTTTTAATTTATATTTATATTTATATATATATATATTTTAAGAACGCTAATATTTTTTCTTCCTGCTACAAATGTGAAACAAAATTAGATATATTCAACTCTGAATAAAACTTTTGAGATACTGGTACTATCCCTTATACCGATATACATCGTCTGGGAAGTACTATTTAAATGAACAAGCTTTCAGGAAATAAATTGCACACGGACAGTGCAAGCAATGAGTAATGGAGTAAAAGTTTTTTGGAGGAGACGGACGTGGTTTTAGTCGGTAGAAATCCGACATGCCGAGAAGCAGGAGCAACTCGGTATCTTTTAAAGATTTCCACCTCCCAACGACGAAAAAAAAGAAAAAATTTTAATATAGTTTTGAAGTTTCATGTGTAATTTATTGAAATATGTAAAATTAAATGATATTCTTAAATTGTGGATGAATTCAAACAGCAGCAAGATGAAGAGAGTGACAAATAAATTTCATAACCACTAAATCTGGTAAGGACTCTCTAAGAATTGTGGAGACTGAATGTCGTACTCCTACCAATACACTTGCTCCATCAACACCTATTCCTATTAAGCGATCTAATTTGAGTCCTGCGATCAATAAATGGGATTTCAAATCATTAGTTATTGTAAGCGCGTCGCCAGATTCAATTTAAATTATCTTGGAAAGCGTAGTTTAAATTTTTCGCTTCTGTCGTCTAAAGTATTTAATTATTATACAAAGTACTTTTTTCTTGTCTATTGACGTGCTCTCATCAGCAATTAATGAATAAGCACTGTCTGAAATATCCTTCAATAAATCTTGCAATAAACAAGGAGCACATACGTTGCTTATAAGAGCAGTGCACTTTGTCCGGTGTAGCTTTGAATCGGATAAAACTTCGGAAGTTGGATCCAAATTTTTAATGATGATCCCCAAATGATCAACAGTTCTTAGTGAACAATGTTCCCCTATGAAGGCTGCTATTTTTAGCTCTGCATCTTTCGCTTAGCTGAAATTTGAACTGGAGAAAACTTAGAAATTGTAGAGCATTTTTTTGATAACTCAATAACCTCTAAATCCTTTTTTGTTTTCCCATGAAAAGCTAAATCCTTTCTATAAGCCATTAAAGTACATTTACAAAATTTACACAAAGCTCGAGTTTCATCGCCAGGCACTTGCTACAACCACTCTGAAATTGGACAGTTTGAATGTCCTTATTGAACTGAAGCACAAAAATTTATAATACAAAAGAATGCAAAATTATCATTCACAGTCTAAAAACTAACCGGAAAACTCAGATAAACTTTCCCACTCTTTGCGATATCGACGAGCGTATTTTTTTACTAACAAAGATTCGTGTGATGAAGGCATTGTTCTATAGAAATATGAAACTTTACAAAACATTCAGAAAACAAAACTTTTAAACAATTTTACCACATTATCTACACACGGGAGGGCATAGTCTCCATGAAAGTACCAACAACAATGGTCAGCGACTAGTTGATTTTGCGACCAGCAAAAACATGGTGATAAGCTCTACCTACTTCCAACACCGCGACATCCACAAACAAACTTGGATGTCACCCGATGGACGAACCTTCAACCAGATCGATCACTTCGTCATCGAAAAAAGAGCTGCTACAAGTGTGCTTGACGTTAGATCATACCGTGGTGCTAACTGCGGCTCAGACCACTATCTCGTCAAGACAAAATATCGCTGCCGCATAACAAGATGCACCACCAAGAAAAAGAGCAGGACTCCTAAGTTCAAATTGGAGTGTCTGAAAAACGAAACAGTAGCAGCAAATTATCAAGCGAAACTGACGAATTACCTTGTCAATACACCGCCGGCAGGACCGGACACATCGCTTGAACAAATGTGGTCGCAGCTTAAAGAAGGCGTGACATCAATAGCGGAAGAAACCGTAGGAAGACAAACGACGTCGAAAAGAAACGATTGGTTCGACAAAGAATGTAAAGATGCTCTCAAAAGTAAAAAAGAAGCCTATTTACAATACATTGAAAGACTGACAAGAGCCAAGAAGCAAAAATATGACGAGCTAAGACGGTTAGCTAAAAAAATAGTCAGACGCAAGCGTAGAACCTATAACAACCAGACTATCCAAAGGATCAATGACGATATGTGCAGAAACGACACACGGGACGCCTATGCAACATTGAAGCGACTTAGACAAGGCTACAAGCCGCAATCAAGCCTATGTAGAGACAAGCAGGGAAATATTTTAAGCGACCCAGACGACATCAATCACAGGTGGACTGAATATTTTTCTGAGCTACTAAACCCACCATCAGTAACTACATCCCTGCCAATAACGATTCCTGAAGATGCTGACCTATGCAGTCCATCTTCGTCAATACCATCTATTGAAGAGGTGCAAGCAGCCATACAACAGCAAAAACCAAATAAAGCACCCGGAATCGACAATTTACCAGCAGATCTCCTTCAAAAAGGTGGACCAATACTAACGCACCGCCTCCACCAGATCATCTCCAAGGCATGGGTCGATGAAAACTTACCTGATGATTGGCGGACGGCCATCATATGTCCCATACATAAGAAAGGAGATAAGCTTAGATGTGACAACTACAGAGGCATTTCACTGCTGTGTACGTCCTACAAGATCCTGACCAAAACTATTGAAAAAAGATTGACACCGTACACTTCCACAATAATTGGCGAATACCAAGGCGGATTCAGATCCGGTATGTCGACGATAGATCAACTATTCTCAGTAAAACAGGTGCTGGAAAAGTGCTGGGAATACAATATTGACGTGCACCAGGTCTTCGTAGACTTCCAACAAGCATACGATAGTATAGATCGAAATATACTATATAAAATAATGCTTGATTTTGGGATACCTATCAAACTAATACGAATGACCAGACTAACGATGACCGACACACGATCTAAAGTCAGATGTCAAGGCGATCTGACTCAAAGCTTCGACACGAGCTCAGGTCTTAAACAGGGTGATGGCCTCGCCCCCATACTCTTCAATTTGGCCCTAGAGTATGTCATCAGGAAGATTAAAGTAGACAATGCGGGAACGCTACTCTTTAAGTCTACTCAAATAGTAGCGTACGCCGATGACATCAACGTCATGGCCCGATCTCTATCTCGTGCCAAAGAAGCGTTTACTGAGCTGGAGTCAGCGGCTAGGCAAGTCGGCCTAAGGGTCAATGTGAACAAAACCAAATATATGACCCAGTCAAGGAAAAAGACGCCAAATAGACAAAACATGACGATAACTAACTACAGTGTGGAAAGCGTTAACTCTTTTATTTATCTTGGTGTCAACCTCGCCAAAGACGGGAATGAAAAGGACGAAATTGAACGGCGAATTGGTCTAGCCAATAAAATATATTTTTCAGTCCTCTCGGTGATTAAAAGTAACAAAGTGCACCGAAAAAATAAGCTGCGCGTCTATAAAACGATCATCCGTCCTGTATTGATTTACGGCTGTGAAACATGGACTTTGACTCAAGCCTCAGAAAAAAGGATTGACGTCTTCGAACGCCGCATTTTGAGACGTATTCTGGGGCCCGTGAAGGACGGACCGGACTGGCGAATCCGGTACAACCATGAGTTGTACGCTCTTTATGACGAGCCACCGGTAGCGATTCTGACGAAACTGCTACGACTTCAGTGGGCTGGCCATGTGGAACGTATGGATCACAGGCGAATTCCCAAGCGCTCCATGAAAGGCCGAGCAACAGGAAGCCGCCCACCAGGAAAACCACGCAAACGATGGGAGGATGCAGTTGACAACGACAGCGAATCCTTGCTGGGATTCGCTAATTGGAGGACGCGGTCGCTGGACCGAGACAGTTGGAGGCAGTGTCTTCGGGAGGCCAAGGCTCGATTTGGGCTGGTGATGATGATGATCTATACACCTAAAACAAGTTAACTGCACTGTTTGCCTACATACATTTGTCGTTTGATTTTGCCCATCAGGGGAGTCCCAGGAATTTCTGCCTCACATTCATGAATTCCATGGTATCAATGATAGTTTGCTGGATATGCCAATACTTGAAGTCTTCAAATGGCACAATAAAAATTATTTTTAGTGTGCAATAAGTGAATCAGATTTCATAAATTATATTTTGCAAACAATTGATTAATTTGAATAAAACCCCATTTCACCCGCAAAATAAAAATATAATTAACTGACCTCCAATTTCTCCACAAAGGTATGTAAAATACCCCAAAATGGGAGTAAAAACCCCCAACCTGGCAACCCTGTATAAAGTGCAGGCGAAAGTAATTAAGGGGGCATCTCTAGTCTTTTGCACATATTTTCACGAATTTTTTTACAGTTAATTTTATTATTAAGCTACAATTTTTTCACTGCAAAAATACATATGTTATTAAAGTGTCAAATTTTTTTTTTAATTTTTATAATCCAATATGGCCCAGATATGGTTGCCACAAAAAAGCCTGCTTTGGTTGACATGATTTCTCGACCCAGGAACCTCTGAAATCAAAAATTCAAAATGCATATTTATGTATAAATAAGTCGCTATAGCCCGTACCAAAATCAAGAACTTTAAGTAGAAAATAACACAATGGCGGACTTTTCGAGTTTTCGGCCTATTTTTTGAGGTTATGTTGTTTAAAAACGTGGTCAAATGACAACGGATAGTCATGATTCTACTGCGGGCTATAACCATGTATGTGATGAATAACCCCTCAATGTTTCAGCTGGATCGGTTAAATAGTTTTTACAAAATCGTGTCAACCAGGTCAAAAAACGTTGTTTTGAAAAAACGCGTTTTAGATTTAAGCGCCTATTGAGCGCACTCACATACGCTCTATTGTATCGCTGTATATATAATTCTCGGTTTTGCCGACCAAAATTACAGTTTGAATACTAATTCTACATGTATGCAGTATCCAAAAAGATGTTTTTAGAATATCGATTTTTTTTAAAAAATAGGCCCAGGCTGCTCTCTTAATATTAGTAATTGATTTCATCTTCACAAAATACTACGTGTTGGGTTTTTATAAAAGAAACATTTCCTGTTATTTTTGTGTATCTTTATTTGGATTCGTAATCGATTTTCGACCGAAATCGTTCGGTCTTTCTCAGCGATTGAGGAAGACCGATCGATTACGATCGAAAATCGATTACGAATCCAAATAAAGATACACAAAATTGAAAGGAAGTTCTTCTTTTATAAAAATTCCCCCTTAAGTTTACGAGCTACAACGACTATAAAACTATCGAATCGTTTCTTGTAAAACACAGTGTAAGTATGAGACGTTGAGGATATTCGATCACTGCAATATTAGACCGGAACACTCCTCTCCCCGGATTCCATGAAAAAAGCCTTTGGAGTTTTTAGCGTCTCTTATGAATTTGTAAGTTTTCCATCTGAGCACACACGGTGTAGTGTAGAAAACAACTCGCCTACCCTGTAATCGTTTGAAGGTGTGGTTTACTACTTGTGTATTTTTTTGGAAGAAACTTTTGAATTATTAGTTTTAGGGTCAACCTACTACAATTACAATTTTTGTAAGAATTTTGCATCGAGCTTAATCCAACAAACCTTAAGTTATGCAACTGTTAAACAATTGTGCTCCTGGTATATACTTTAAGTCACAATTACTAAAATCTTGTTAGTATCTTAGACATTGTGAGTATCGTTTTCGTTAAGTGTTTATAGAACTGCATTTTCGTCACGACACAAATATCTGCAAATGTTTAATATTTATTTGTTTACGTTATAGCGCATGTGCTGTCCTCCGCGATGATTTTAGCGTGAAGTGCCCAATTGATCACTATGATTTTATTGCAGGAATCGAAAGCCTGTTATCATCATATTATTTGATTCTCCATTTTAGGTTTGCACTTTAGTGTAATTTTCTTGCTCACACCTTGCATTTAAATAACAGCATCTCACCCATATTCCTCATGCATTCAACCCATTCTGCAAGCTTTTGCTCTAGTTCTTTCAATCACGCCTGGTAGTTTTTCAGTCAAATCCCTAAGTGCAACACAAAGGATTCTCACGCATAGAGCGGCGTTACACAATGATATTCAGTAACTATGAACTACTTTACTGATTTCAACCATTCAACCTAATCCAGCTATGTTCTTTTGTCACACGCACCAGTCGGCATATCTTAATGCTCATAATAAGTGGAAATACTCCACGGGAGGTTTAAATAAAAACAAGTTAGCATAACCACTTACCTTTAAGCCTTAATTAGGAGCCACATCACGGAATCGTTCGTGGTGCATCTCCGTGAACCTTTAATTTATGGAAGGTGTGACGCCAATTGATAATAAAGGCCCGTCAGTTCTGGATCATCCGAATTTGACTCATAATTATACTCAAGCAAGAATCGATTGACAATGCTACGGCGGTGGTCAGTCAATCTGTGTCTGTCACTTTCTCAATTAAATTAGCGGTAAAGATTAATTAGAGCACATTTTTGATATACAGTGGCCACATCGCATAATCGGACAAGCGCTTTATTGAATGTTGGATTGAGTTCAAATTAAGTATAAATGGAATTTTTATACTTTTTTCGCATTTATATATATTTTAGGTATTTACCTAGCTTAGTATTGAAAAAAACAAAGCATTTATCTTCAATTAAAATAATACAAGAACAAAAACAACAAGCCGTGCGGTGCTACCCATGAGGTCCACACGGTCAACTTCCCAGTAATATCTACATAGATATTAAAAATATTAAACACAATAATAGTTAAAAAAATGATACTACTTCAAATAATAAAAATGTACCTCTCATAAAAATTATTGGAATGATTTAATATTAATCGTAACATCTACGGGAGCGTCAATTGATTACGTAAGGATTTTGGTGCGTTGGTTTGATTGATTATTCACGCGGATCAATCGGGGGGGGGGGGGGGGGGGGGGGCAGGTTTCAAAGCAGTTTTTTCATTAAAGTTAAAACATGGTGCTGTGAAGACTATGGAAAATCTGCTCAAATTTTGCAAATATTATAAACTTTGATTGACTATACAACAATGTCTTTAGAATAAGAGATTTAAGGTATAATGATTCGAATGAACCGTTTATACATGGTGACTTTGAATGAGTTTTTATTTTTAATTTAATTTTTTTGTAATCATGAGAAAAATTTTTGCTGGTTTCTCTACAAAAATTGATAAAAGTTTATAATTTCTATGAACATTTATTATGACGATGTGCAAATCAAGTTAAAAATGAATTTTTTTATGAAAAAAACACATCTTTTCCAATTTTTTTAATAAATTGGAAAAACCGCTTTAACGATTTTTTTAAAATATAAAAACATCATAGAAATGCTAATACGCGTCGATTGACACCTTATTGATCGAAAGATTATATTTGGTTCTCGAGATATAATGAATGACGTAAATGACCTTGAACGTTAAATGATTTTTTATTTTTTATTTAATTTTTTTTGTAATCATGAAAAAAACTTTTGCTGGTTTTTTCACAAAAGCTATTTGGAGTATATAAATTATATAAACATTGATTACTTAGGTTTGAAAATCAGGTTAAAATTTTTTGTGTTTTTGAAAAAAACCCTAATTTTTTCACTTTTTTTTTAAAAATTAAAAAACGGCTCCAATGATTTTTTTAAAAAAGTAGCAGATTCATAAAATTGTCAATACGCGTTGATTGACAACTTAGCAATGAAAATCGCATGTTTGGTTCGTGAGTTATAGCGCATAACAGGGTTGACCTTCAAGGGGTGAAAACAGCAAACCCCCCCGACCGAAGTTTTCCAAAAACTAATCAGCTCTTGAGATTGCAAAGACGCTTTGATTGACACGTTAAGAAAGTCGATACGACTTTGTTTACGTGAGTTATGCTCGTAGAAAAACTGGCCGCGAACGCACATACGTACGTACGTACGTACGTACATACACACACACACACACACATACATACTTCTTTCTAAAAACACTTTATATATACTCTGTAGACCTCAAAACGTAAAGAAAAGTTGAAAATTTCAATTTCGATTTTCGAGTCGATTACAAGAACTTCCCATATACTGGGAATTTAAAAATAAGACAATTTTTGGTGCGCAACGGATAATCGGACAGTGCCTTAATTAATCATAAAATTAAACAAAGAAACCATTAATATTTGGTTGCAAGCTCCTTGCTTGCCAAAACAGCTTGCAAACGCCTTGGCACTGATTTTACCAAGTTTTGACACACTTCCGGCTCAATGGAGTTCCAGGCTTCGACTAATGCAACTTTTAGTTGGTCTATTAAATTATATTTATTTTTGTGGACTCTCCTTGCCAATTCTTCCCAGAGATGTTCAATAACATTGAGGTCGGGGCTCTGGGCAGGCGGTTGAATGAGGTGTGGGCAGTTGTGGATCAACCAAAGCTTCGCCACGCTGGAAGTGTGTTTGGGATCATTGTCTTGGTAGAAAGCAAAGTTGCTGGCAATACCCAATTTCTCAGCACTTTGCTTAACGTTTTTTTAGAATGTCAAGGTAGCCAAATCTATCCATTTTACCATCTATAAAATGTAAATTGCCTGCTCCAGCGCTCGACATACAGCCCCAAACCATGACAAAAACCCCTCCGTGCTTTACAGTCGCCTTAGTGTTTTTTGGATCAAATTATGTGTTTGATGTACGCCACACATACATCTTACCATCCGACCCATGCAAATTAAATTGCTTTCATCAGTGAACAACACCTGAAAATATTGCAAAATATTAAAAAACAAATCTCTTTTATATACGTATTCCATCAAATTAATTGATTCCAAAAATCTGGTGCTTTTAACAGGTACTCCTTGGCAAATCGCACTCAACAATTTTTGTTCTTCGGGCTTATAAATGGCTTTTTTCTGGCAACTCTTCCATGGTAGTTATACTTGTGCAACGTGTTTCGCACAGTATTTAAGCACACATCCTTTCCAGTGCGGTCCTTCAAGGCTATTTTTAATTCTTTCGCCGTTTTGAAAGGATTTTGTTAAGCTTCTCTGACTATAATTCGCTCTTCTCGCTCTTTAAATATAGTGCCTTGCCCTTTTCGACTCTTATTTTCTAGCCTGAACTCATCACGGAATCGCTTAATAATATCTTGTACAGTTGATTTGCCTCTACCGTCCAGTTCAGCAATTTCTCGGACAGTTTTTTCTTCAAAATTCAGCCTGACTATCATTTGTCTTATTTCCACCGTAGTTTGCTTTCCGTTTGGAGACATTTTAATGAACTTTCTAATGTGTTGCACTGCAAAGACTAACCACGACTCATAACGACAGACACAAGCAAAATAACGGAGCTTTTCTATTGGTGTTTTGCTTTGTCCAATTATTCGTTGCGCGCCACAAATTGACTTATTTTTAACTTCCCAGTATATGGGAAGTTCTTGTAATCGCCTCGAGAATCGAAATTGAAATTTTCAACTTTTCTTTACGTTTTGAGGTCTATAGAGTATATATAAAGTGTTTTTAAAAAGGGAGACGTATGTGTGTGTGTGTGTGTGTGTACGTACGTACGTCTGTACGTTCGTGGACAGTTTTTTTTCTGATCGACTTTGTTGAGGTGTCAATCGAAGCGTCTTTGCAATCTTAAGAGCTGATTAGTTTTTGGGATACTTCGTTTGGGGGAATTTGCTGTTTTGACCCTTTGAAGTTCATTTCTGTCATGCGTTATATCTCGCGAGCCCAACGTACGATTTGCATGATTAAGGTTTCCATCGACGCGTATCAACATTTTTGTAAATCTGTCAAATTTTGAAAAAAAAATCGTTGGCGCCGTTTTCTAATTTAAGGAAAAAAAGTGCAAAAAATTTTTTTTCTCATAAACAATAAATTTTTAACCTGATTTACCAAATATAGTATCAATGTTTATAAAATTTATATACTCCAGACAGTGTTTGTAAAAACATCACCAAAATTTTTCTAATGACTACGTAAAAAATTAAATTAAAAATAAAAAATTATTAAAAGTCATCTTGATTTTCAAGGCCATTTTTATCATTCACTATATCTCACGAACCAGATATAATATTTGCATCATTAAGGTGTCAATAGACGTGTATTACCATTTTTGCGACTTTTTTAACATTATTTAAAAAAAATTTTATCAGCTTTTTAATTTAATAAAAGAAAATGGAAAAAATTAGACTTTTACGGTTTTAGGGTTTTTTCATAAAAAAAAATTTTTCAACCTGATTTGCACAGCACAGTACTAAATGTTCATAAAATTTATACATTCTTTTCAGTTTCTGAAGAAAAACCAGCAAAATTATATATCATGATTACAAAAAAACTAAATTAAAAATAAAAAAATTATTCAAAGTTATCATGTAGAGAGGGTTCATACGAATCATATTACTTTATATCTTTTATTCTAAGGAAATTGTTGTAAATTTAATCCAAGTTTTCTAATATTTGCATTATTGAGCAGATTTATAATAGTTTTTACAGTGTTTTAGTGTTAATAAAAAAACTGCTTAAATGTTGGAAATCCACAAAAACCCTTCCGTAGATGATATGATTAATATTAACTCATTCCTGTTACTGCTATGAATACCTCTCATTATTATTATTTAAAGAGTATTATTTTCAAAATTATTATTGTATTTTTGTGTTTAATGTTTTTGATGTTTATGTAGATATTACTGGGAAGTTGACCGTGTGGACCTCAAGGGTCGCACCTCGGGGCTTGTTGTTTTTGTTGTTGTATCTTGTATTATAATACTTGAAGATAAATGTTTTTTTTCATACTAAGTGAGGTAAATACCTAAAATATATATAAATGCGAAAAAAAGTATAAAAGTCCATTTTTACAGCAAAATAGTGACAAAAAGCCGGACTACTATACAAACAACAATAAAAAGCTTTAATTTAACTGGCAGTTTGAAAAGTAAAGTTCAATCTGGTCGTCCAAATATCTTGAAAGACCGTGACGTCAGAGTAGTGTTACGAAAAGTTAAGGAAAATCCGAAAATAAGTGCACCAAATATAAGTTAATGTATTGCAAATTAATTGGGAAAAGCAGTGCATCCAGAAACTATTCGTAGGAGTTTGAGATCCGCAGGATATCGGAGACGCGTGCCAAGAAAGAAACCGTTTATTTCTGAGGCAAACCGAATAAAACGATTGGAGTTCGCGAAAAAATATCAAGATAAGGACCACATCTTTTGGAAAACAGTGTTTTTTACGGACGAAAGTCGCTTCAACTTATTTGGATGTGATGACCGTGGAAAAGTTTGGCAAAAAGTAAATGTAGTCATGCAGAAAGAAAATCTTATCCCAACTGTTAAACATGGAGGCGGTAACGTAATGGTTTGGGGCGAAATGCCAGCAGCTGGTGTAGGAAATATTCATTTCATTGAAAGCATAATGGACCGTCGCCAATTCCTCAACATATTGCGAGCTAACCTAAAACCATCTGTTGAGCGCTTTGGACTCGGATCGACCTGGGTATTTCAACAAGATAACGACCCAAAGCACACTGTCTTGGTCGTTCGGGAGTGGATTCTTTACAAAGTCCCGAAACAGTTGCATTCTCCACCCTAATCACCTTATCCCAATCCCATTGAACATCTTTGGGATGAACTTGAAAGAAGAGTTCGAAAATATAACGTCAGTAACAAGGAGATGTTAAAAAAATGCGTTATCGGTGGCTTGGTGTGAAATTAGTCCAGATATAACAAAAAATCTAATCCTTTCAATGCCTAGGAGATTGGAACCTGTAAAAGTGGCGAATGGTGGCCCAACTAGATATTAAATTTAACATTATCTATTAGCAAATGGTACATTTGATCATTTTTTTTCGTCAATTTTTCTGCTGTATGTACACTTTTGTGGCATTATTTTTTTGTAATATCTTAAATTTCGGTTGAAATACTTTCTAATTTTATAATTTTCTTTCGTAATATGTATATACAAGTAAGAATCATTAAAATAAACTAAACTTTAATACATTTTTTTATTCAGCTATGCATAATATGGAAGATATTGCGGGTGTATGTACACTTTTGTGACTCAGTGTACATACTTGGGAGTCTCGCGTGCAGACTTAATATTTTCCTGATCGTTTCCGTAACTGTGGGAACACACTTCCAACCAGGTTTGTTTGAGTGAGATGTAAATGAAGGTTTGCCACCCGATGACCTGGGTTTATGACGAATTCTAATATGACGCGATCTTCCAATCATAATATTGAATTATAATAAATGACTATTTGCCAGCAAACACGGCAAATATTTTTTCCTAATGCAAGAAAGAAAACGTAAATAATTCTTAATTATTATAATTGGCAAAAGCATTTGAGAGTTTAAAGCAGATGATTCTTAACCAACATCTCCCGAATATCTTTCAGATACTTAAGGTAATGATGTCGATGCAGTATCGATTCTCTTTGAATTTCCTTCCAGTTAACAGGTTTCAAAGATTGCTTCGTTCCGCTTTGAAGAAGACGACAAAGCTTGCAGAATCATCTCAATGCTTATACACTAATTGCGGCACTTCCTTCGAGTCTGAGATGACTCAACGTATGATTGAGCCAATTAAGTTGGCTAATTTTTGGCAACTCTGAACAAGGCGAATAGACTTAGCGGTCTCAAATCAGGAGTTAGTAGATGGGTGAGAAGATGGGGCCATGCCGCAATAATTGCACGTTACCGGCAAACGCTTCGAACTTTTTGCGCGGTGTTATCTCATTAATCCAGCTATTATTGACGTCAATCCAGCGCAAATTGGAAGGTGTAACCTAGTTTCGGCAGCTTCGGAAAGGTTTTGTACAAATATTTACAGCAAACAACCAAAGCGGAAGAAAAAGTTTTTGTGTGCGCTCTAGACGAGCAATTTAAGATTTCATTAGATATCACACCAGCGACTTAGTGAGGTGTGAGAGTTTCATGCTTAGGGCTATAAATACTTCAAAATGTGCTTTGAACACTTGAACATTGTGTACTGACCTGAGCAGGCCCTGGAAAGATGAAAAGTCATGGCATATCAAATTAAGATATATGAGTGAGGTATAATCGCAGTTTTAAAATAATGTAGGATTTTATTACTACCAACACACATGTGATCCTCATGTTGGATCAGCTGTCACAGAAAACATATATTTAATAAAAGAATTGGTATGCAAGAAAGTTAAGGAAGTAACATACCATTTACAACAAGCCGCGAGGTGTGACCCATGAGGTCCACACGGTCAACTTCCCAGTAATATTTACATAAATATTAAAAATACTAAACAAAATAATAATTATAAAAATACTACTACTTTATATAATGATAATGTTCCTCTCATAACAGTAATGGGAATGACTTAATATTAATCGTATTATCTACGGGAATATTTACGCGGATTAATAGGGAGGGAGGGGGGTGGGCAGGTTACAAAGCCCTTTCTACGTTATTTGTTATTTTCATATCGATGAAAGCTTTTTAAGGCATTCGATCTAGCAAAGTATTGACTACAAAACATTTTACCATTCAAAGCTTTCATTACCACAAATGCAAATTTGATTAATTTTTTTTGGATTTTCAAAATTTAAGCAGTTTTTATATTAAAATTAAAACACGGTACTGTAAAAATTCTTCAAAATCTGTTTAAACTATGCAAATATTAATAAACTTTGATTGACTTAATAACAATGTCTTTCGAATAAGAGTAATATCATTCGTATGAACACTTTTTACATGGCGACTTTGAATGATTTTTTAATTTTTAATTTAATTTTTTTAGACATGATGAAAAAAGGTTTTGTTGCTTTGTCTCCAAAAATTGATAAGAATTTAAAAACTTTATAAACTTTTATTACCGTTTTGTGCAAATCTGGCTAAAAATTTATTTTTTATGAAAAAATCCTAATTTTTTGCATTTTGCAAAAATGCAAAAACATAACAAAGATGTTAATAAACGTCGATTGACACCTAAATGATGCAAATATTATGTCTGGTTCGTGAGATATAGTGAATGACAGGAATGGCCTTGAAATCATGATGACTAATTATTTTTTTTTTTGTAGTCATAAGAAAAACTTTTGTTGGTATTTCCACAAAAACTGTTTGGATTATATAAATTTTATAAACATTGATTACTGTGTTTCGCAAATCAGGTTAAAAATTTATTGTTTATGAAAAAAACCTAATTTTTTGCACTTTTTTCCTTAAATTAAAAAACCGGCTGCAACGGTTTTTTTAAAAACTTGACAGAATAACAAAAATGTTAATACGCTTCGATTGTCTTGTAAGCAAGGCAAGTCGTATGTTTGGTTCGCAAGATATAGTGCATGATAGAAATTACCTTCAAAGGGGCAAAACAACAAACTTCCCCGAACGAAATGTTCCAAAAACTAATCAACTCTTAAGATTAAAAAGACGCTTCGATTGACACCTTAACGAAGTTGATACAACTTTGTTTACGTGAGTTATGCTCTTAGAAAAAACTGTCCACGAACGCACATACGTACGTACGGACGTACGTACGTACACACACATACATACTTCTTTCTAAAAACATTTAAAATATACTCTAAAGACCTCAAAACGTAAAGATATGTTAAAAATCTCAATTTCGATTTTCGAGGCGATTACAAGAACTTCCCATATACTAGGAAGTTAAAAAAATTAATGGTTTCAGCAAATTGGCATGTTTTAATGAACCGAAAATGGCAACATCTAGTGATAATTTGTATCGTTATGTGTAAATTCGGTTATTGTTTCTTAGTTCACTTAAAAAAATTTCAGTGTTTTCCCTTATCAATTATCGAATATGTAAAAAATCTTATTAAGTTAATGTTAGCAATTTGGGAATGAAAAGCAAAGAATACATTTGATGTGTACACTAGTAACTGCTTCTTTGATGAAACTCAATTCCTTTTCTGGGAGCCTATATGAAAGTCTTTCATTCTGAAATTTAAATTTTGTTGGGATTGGATTTGTTGGAAACCTCCTACGTTAGAACATTTTAGATAATAAATGTGTACGCCATTGAGTCTTCCGATTTTTCTTTGACACAGTTTATTTAAAAAACGGTAGTAGCTGACATAAATATATATATATATCTTTGGGCAAGGGAAATAGCTGGTTAAGTCCAAAAACTTCACTTTTTCTGCAGTGAGTTTTAAAGAAGGATTTTTTTCATCTGAAAGCTCGTTTCACAAGTTATTCTTAAGTAATAACAAGATTTTAACGACGAGAAACTAATTCAATTCTCCACAACGCTTGCATCCCCAAATTAGATCTTCTGACAGACGCACTTACCTCATTTTTGCCGAATGTCGATTTATCCACTTTTCCAATTCACCAGAGGTATAATGTTCCCTAATTGGTACTCAAGCTATTTACATGCACATGTATATTACTCATGAGTATTGGTGGCAAAACAATGAACAAGCCTTCGGTATGAGTAAGCATCACATTTCGAAGGAGTTCTTTAAATTTTTAGCAAACTTCAGAAAACTAAGTGTAAGTTCCTTCAACTTTACACGAGAATTGTCTGATATTTAAAATCAGTAGAGATATTTTGCAGGAAGCATCCTTTTTCTGTTGGAAAACAGTAACAAACACAGCATTCTTTCAGTTAAGGACCCTATAATTTTAATTTAAACGATCCTGACTTTTTTTGCATTATCCATTTCAATCTTATCTGGCTCATTGTGATCGCCGATTGCATATAATGAATGCAAAGCGTTAACAAATATTGTCAAGTTGTGAAAATAAATTTTTAACAACGATGCAGGAACAACGTTCACATGACCGATTAGACGCATATAGAAGTGCCAGGAAATTGGAGTCCGAATTCTGACTAACTTTTTGTTGTTCTTGGCGTGATTTTTCAAAACACATGGAAGGTTCAAATATTTTGCCAACCTGAAATTGGTGCTCGCAATGATCTTCATAATTTTCCGTTAGATGCTAATGCGTCTTTTACAGCGAAACGGTTAATTTAGCAGAACAATCATATGCGCCACCGATAGGATGTGCTAATTGATTCTTGCAAATTACCAGTTGAGTGTTCTGGGCGTAGATGTTGCACATAGCAGCAATAGCAGTAGAAGCAGCCACTTATCTATGTAAATTGACCGAATTTCGCATGTTTTCTTGAAATCTCAACATTTCCAAAACTGCTTGTGGCTTAGATCACGTTTAGTCTGATGCTCTCCTGATAATAATAGGGGAAACGTGCTAAATTAGAATTGCTAAAAACGGTTTACTTATCATTATTATTCTAGTAAATACTCAGTGAACTCATTAGGGGTCAAAGCATTTGCATCTTTCCCAGCCACTGGAGGTAAATTGGTTCATTCATACGGGGCTCGCTCTAAGATTGATACGTGTCCGCCAAAACCATAAATAAAAGCTTTTTGTTAGACCGCTAGGTTTTTTGATGTAATTAAGTTTAAATAGTGGCACTGAGTGCATTTATCATAAATTAGTAACAGACGTTGCACTGCACCTGAGAATTATGCTAATATCAAACAAATAATAATAATGGAGGCAGACCAGAGCCCATCACAATGATGAGAAGTGGGTGTATCTGGCATCATCTTAATTAATTAAGCAGACGTTGTTGCGCTAATGCCGAAGTGGGATTCTGGCCATGTAATTTAATCTTTGTTTTATGTTTTTCGGGCGGTATCAATCGGGCATTGCGCCCATTATTTTTATGGACTGAGTATTATTTTAAAGCGATGAAAGAAAAACTGTTTTTGAAACGGCATTTTAGTTCATTTCTGAAAAATACAAAAGTATTTCAAGGGTTACACAGCTATTGATGATACTTAGCGTTCTACGATGATAGGAGAGTATACTTTGGAAACATGCGGTCTAGATATCATTCGTTTTCATTTGTTTGACAGTGAAATATAATTTTAGTAATAATAAACAAGCCGCGAGGTGTGACCCTTGAGATCCACACGGTCAACTTCCCAGTAAATATTCAAAATATGAAACACAATAATAATTATGAAAAATGTGGTCTAAGTGCGACCCTCGAGGCCCACACGACTAACTTCCCAGTGGTTGAATAAAAAGCTATAATTTGCTTTTATTATTAATTACTATTATTAATAATAATTATTATCTTTTTTTCAATAAATTAAAATACGGTTCCAACGATTTTTTTAAAACTTGATAGAATCACAAAAATATTAATACGCGTCGATTGACACCTTAACTTTGCAAATCGTATGTGTCGTTCCGGAGATATAACGCAAGACAGAAGTGACCTTCAAACGGGCAAAACAGCAAACTCCCCCGACCGAAGTGTCCCAAAAACTAATCAGCTCTTAAGATTGCAAAGACGCTTCGATTGACACCTCAACGAAGTCGATACGACTTTATTTACGAGAGTTATGCTCGTAGAAAAAAGTGTCCACGAACGCACGTACGTACGTACGTACACACACACACATACATACTTCTGTCTAAAAACACTTTATATATACTCTATAGACCTCAAAACGTAAAGAAATGTTGAAAATTTCAATTTCGATTTTCGAAGCGATTACAAGAACTTCCCATATACTGGGAAGTTAATAGAAGTACGATTAGCGTAAAAAGACCAGCAGTAGAGTTTCAAGTAGCCGTCTGAAGCTGCCTGGGTTCGATCGTCAACTTTACCATTCACAAAGCACATACGGTTTTGAAGACAAGCACCCTTCCAATAGTTTAAATTCTCGCCGCTGCTTGTTCAGAAGAGTAATAACAATATTATCTTCGATTCCAACATACTTTTCACGAATAAGGCAACGGTCAAAAGGAATGATTCGCATAACTTGCATATATTGTCGCAAAAAAATCCACACCCCACCAAGCAATTAAGGCGCGAACGTATTTTGAAAGTCAGTATTTGGTGTCGTAGCATTGGGAACTGCCTGGTAGGCACATCGATTGCCTTCTCCAACGAAGGAAATTTCTTTTAATCTTCTAAAACACAGCTAGAATGCCTTAAATGAAACGGTTCGACTTTTAACAATACCCAAGATTTCATTCGTACAAGATGAAGCGCAGTGCCGTTAAGCAATATCCAACTGGTTATAACTGACAGAAATGGATTGGGCAAAGATCCTGTGAGTCAAATCTGTTGGACTTTTTCTTATAAGGCCATTCAAACTCCGCGTATACTCTTGGAGTCGAGACTAGGAATGTTTTGTGGATCAGAATCAAGGAAAAATGCAAATCAAAAATAAAGTGTTTCAAGGGGCACGACAAAATTTTAAGGCGTTGGATCAATTATTATATTGAATGAAGATGGCTATCACTACGAGTTCCATTTGTCAAAGAAAATAAATAATTACTTTAGCAAATAACAAATAACGAACCCATAGCGATAAAATTCTTTTTTGGCGGAGAATGGAAAATTGGGTAGGATGGAATAAAATTGTGACTTCTTGCGTTAAAGAAACTTAATGAGTACAAAAAAATTATTGAAAAAATAAAACATTCGGGAAGAAATATTTGAAATAAAGCGTTTTTCACAGTTTTTAAGGAAGAAATAAGATTTTAGAAAAGGTTATTTTTCCAACTATTGAATAACGAACGACAGCACGACCACGATTAGGCTTATTGATGGATTAAGCTCATTATACTTCAACTATTTTATAAATTATTTGTATCTGCGTAGTATAACGACTGTCAATTTTTCGTTAGCGTATATTATGCATACGTAGCAATTCTATATATTTTTGATTTTGGTGTCTGGTGACGGATGGTAAATGACAGCACCTGAAGAGGATGCCGTCCGTCACTCCGAAACCACAGTTCCCATTTAAATATGATTGTACCGGTCAGAAATCTGGAAACAAGAACCTCCATTAATGTGCAAAAAATAGTGTTAGCAAAGTTGCGAACCAAATAGCACACTAGTAGGCAGGTTGTCGACTAGACACGGAGGTTCAAACCCAAAATATATTAATTAAATCAATAACATTAATCGTTTCAGTAGGGTAGGGCGGGGCTAGTTGAGCAATTTTTCACTTGAGCAGATATAGCTCCTCAATGATAAGTCACAACGAGTTGTTATATGGCCTGATGGATTAGTATTTTATACCTCGGCAAAAGTACTCATAGAAATTTTTTATAACAAGTCGAATTTAAGAGCTACAGCTGTTTAAATGCAGAAAGTCAAGCATGCTCAATGTATCCTATATGTGAGGTAAGTTGAGCAAGGGTATGGGGTAAGTTGAGCATTTAGAATACCTAACCAAACCATGGGTCCAATGTTGACTAGAGATGAAGTAAAATATGTGTTTGACAATCAGCTCTTTATTTATAGTCTTTTAGTGGCAGAACAACAAAACTTATAGTGAAATTTAACCGAAAAAAGAAGTAAAAAAACATTAACGTATCTTAAGACTAACTTCAAAACTTGATTCAGTCTTTCTGTTTAAAATCAGACTTAAATATCTTCATAGAACATATCAACAAGGTCTTTGCAACTTAATCGTCATTGTCACTGTTGCAATTGACACAAACAAAAGTAAGACCAGCACCTGGTACACATTTGGTATGTGCCCATTCCCTGCAAGCTTGACACTGGATCCAGCTTTCTCCTGGTAAACTTTCAGCATAGCCTTCGCAACAAATCAGACAGGAATAATCATCATCATCACTTTTCTCATTTGACTGGAGTATTTTTTACAGACACTCTTCTTTCTTCTCTTATCAATGTTCTTCTTTGGCTTCTTAACTTTTTTTAACTTCCCAGTATATGGGAAGTTCTTGTAATCGCCTCGAAAATCGAAATTGAAATTTTCAACATTTCTTTGCGTTTTGAGGTCTATAGAGTATATATAAAATGTTTTTAGAAAGGGAGATGTATATGTGTGTGTACGTACGTACGTACGTTCGTTCGTGGACAGTGTTTTCTACGAGCATAAATCACGTAAATAACGTTGTATCGACTTTGTTGAGGTGGCAATCGAAGAGTCTTTGCAATTTTAAGAGCTGATTAGTTTTTGGGACACTTCGTTTGGGGGAGTTTGTTGTTTTGCCCGTTTGAAGGTCATTTCTGCCATGCGTTATATCTCGCGAACCAAAGATACGATTTACATGGTTAAGGTGTCAATCGACGCGTATTAACAATTTTTTTGATTATTTTGTTATTATAAAAACCGTTTCAGCGGTGTTTTTAATTTAATAGAAGAAAATGCGAAAACTTAGGGTTTTTTCATAAAAAATATGTTTTTAACCTGATTTGCACAACACAGTAATAAATGTTTATAAAATTTATATATTCCTATCAGTTTTTGAATAGAAACCAGCAAAACTTTTTCATGATTCAGAAAAAAAATTCAATTAAAAATAAAACATCATTCAAAGTTACCATATGAAAGGGTTTCATCCGATTGATATTACCTTATATCTTTTATTCTAAAGACTTTGTTGTAAAGTCAATCAAAGTTTTAAAATGTTTGGACAATTTGAGCAGAGTTTTAATAGTTTTTGCAGTTTTTTAATTAAAAAAAGCGGCTTAAATTTTGAAAACCATCAAAATTTCAATTAAATTTGCATTTGTGGTAATCATCATCACCCATTCACCAAAAACCTTGCGTAATCAATGGATGCTCCCATAGATGATATGATCAATATTAACTCATTCCTGTTACTGCTATGAATACCTCTCATTATTATTATTTAAAGTAGTACTATTTTCAAAATTATTATTGTGTTTAACATTTTTAATGTTTATCTATATATTACTGGGAAGTTGACCGTGTGGACCTCAAAAGGTCGCACTTCGCGGCTTGTTGTGGTTTTGTTTTGCTGCTCTTCTAAAGCGTTCTATTCGGGAGTGTCCGTTAATATTGCAGCTTCCCTCTTTCTTCTGTTAGTGTTAGCTGCTTTTCTAGGGCCAGCCTTTGTGTATGGTCGTACAATTTCCGAGCGAAATACTGGTATTAGATCGATCGTCTCGTTTTCTTTGTTCTTTGCTCAACTAACCCCAGCCCGGAATTTTAAAACAAATGTGAGGTTATAAAAAATCGTAAGAATTATACCTAGAACCTCTCTAAATATCAAAAGTACAATAATTTTCTGGAAGATTAACACTTACCTCATTGAAAACGGATAACATTTGACTAATACAGACGAAAACTTGCGATAAACGACTTTTTTACTTTTTGGTCACAAAATAAACAAAACGTACGGACGCTTTACTCGTTCGTCGAACTGCCACTAGCGATCGCGCGGTAACTACCCCTCCCGCGACTACATCTTTCCCCTATACGATGCATATGCGTACGTTGAATAGTTTGCGAGATATTTCGATTGCCCAACTTGCCCCTATGCTCAACTAGCCCCGCCTTACCCTACCATTGTTATCAAACCAATTTGTCACGGAATCTGCAAATGCGAGTTGAGGTCGATTCAATTGTCATCCTACATGCAGATAAAAAAACTCAGAAGATCAGTTTTCTCAATTTAAAAGCTATGTAAGAGATAAAAAAAATACCAAGAGATGTGATAATTATAATACTTTGAAACGTACTACATGAAAGCACAAAGTATTATTTTCATAAACGAGAAAAAAAATATTCCTGTGCAATAGTAGCGAAGTAAGTTATTTGCGAAGCATCCGGCGCGTATCTCTCTTTCGAGTTTTAAAAGTGCAAAAATACCTAAAGTGCATGAAAGAAATTCAACCGAAAGAAATTTAATTATTTCTTTACTTAAAAAGGGTAGGAAAAGAGGAAAATTCAAAGTGAGTTTAACATACTTTGAAGTATAGTGAAAAAATGATATAAAAAAGTACAAAATCGAAGAAACTTTGATAAATAAGCCACGCACTAGCAGAAAAATTTTATCCGATAAGAATGAACGGAAATATTGAAAAAAGTGAAGAAAAAAATCCGAATGTTAGTGCGAGACAGATATGTGCAGACATTCAGGACACAATAAAAATAGTTTGAGTGTTGAAACTGTTCGACGAACAATAAGAAAATATGGTTTTCCTGGTTGAATTGCTCGAAAGAAGCCGTGGATAAGCAAGGTGAATAAGCACAAAAGAGTTGAATTCGCGAAAAAGCATGTGAATGAGCCGAAAGCCTTTTTGGAAAACGTTTTGTGTAGTGATGAGTGCAAGTTTGAAATATTTGATTCATCCCAAAAAAGCGTGTGTGGAGGAAACCAGGACCAGACTACAAAAATGAATACTTACAGCCTACAGTTAAATTCGGTGGAGGTTCAGTAATCGTTTCTTGGAGTGAAACTAATTTTCTCTTCATGAATGTTCAGAAATGTCACAAAATGTCCTTCTCCTTAAAGCTCAGTCCAATTGATTACACCTACGTATTACATGATATTCCACTTGCGCCGGTTTTTCAAATAAAAGATCTGGGAGTGATTTTCGACCCAAAACTTAAATTTTGGCCTCATATGGTGTCATTAACCACACGCGCCTCTCGCGTCTCCGGGTTCGTATTAAGACACACTCATATGTTTACTGACATTTCTTCCTCGGTCAACCTATACACTAGCCTCGTTAGACCAATCCTGGAGTATTGCTCGCAAGTATGGTCACCACACTACTAATATCTAGATTCTATGGTTGAATCAGTACAGCACAAATTCACTCGTTTCCTTATCTTTAAATTTAAAATTCCATATATGCCATATGAAGAGCGACTTTCCTTGCTGCAACTTCCTACTTTATAATTCCGCAGACTCCTTTTTGATGAATGTTTTCTGTTTCGGCTTCATCACCATCAATTAAACTCTAACATCTCTGATTGGTTAGAGTATCGTACTTCAGAACGCCCTGCCAGATCTGACATCATATTCACAGTTCCATATGCTCGGACTGAGACTTTGTACCATTTGCCGATGTTGCGACTCCCTCGAAACCATAATACTCTGCGACTTGGTCCGTTTCCTCAATCACTCTACATTCATAAGCAGAAGGTGAAGGGTTTTTTAACTAATTAGTTTAATCTATATTATGTTTTTTTTTAATTTTTGCATTTTTTTTACTTTAATTGTCTTGTAATTGGATTAAGTTAGTCTGTAAGACACATTCTTCTTAAATAAATAAATAAATAAATGGTGTGGGAGTGTATCTCGGCTGCTCTTAAAGCCAGTGCAGAAAAATTTGGTTTGTCGAATAGCTTCATGTTCCAACAAGACAACGATCCAAAGCATTGCGCCATGATTGTGAAGGAATGGATCCTTTATAATACGCCTGCAAGATTTGAGACACCTCCCTAGTCGCCTGACTTGAACCCCATAAAACATGTATGGGGGGAGTTGAAACGTTCATGGTCAAAATGCAACATTTCAAATAAAGAAATGCTCAAGAAGCATTTGCAAGAGGAATGGGATAAATTTAGCAAAGACTTGACAGTTAAGTTGGTACATTCCATACTGCAGAGACTTAAAAGTGTTCTAAAATCAAAGGGCTACCCAACAAAGTACTAACTTTGAATTAAAAGACTATTTTTTTAAATCTATTTGATGGGTCCATATTTTTGTACGTTTGCTTTTATAAATTCACTTAAAAAATTATTATTTTCCATTATGTCATTTATTACTTTTGGTGTTTATGAAGCAAATTTTAAATCGGATCAATAAATTTCTCTAAATATATGTTTTTGAATTCTTTGCTTAGAAGATTTTCATTTCAATTTTTGGAAAAGGAATTGTTACCTGAATTACTTGACAAGAAGATTAGTGGCGAACAGCTAGACCGATCTGATTTTTGCTTAAATTCAAGTAGGCTTAGTATCCGTTAGGTTCCTTCGATCGACCATACTAACGGATACACTTATTTGAGTGAACATACTAGTCGTAGATCCACATTTTACACCTCAATTGAATGAATTCACTACGTTAGATTGTTGAAAGAAAGAACGAAGTAGTGGAATGCCTGAAATTTCGCGCCATTTCACTGTTATGCCTATGCACATCGGTTCATAGCAATGATCGAGTTCTTTGTTTTCGAGCTAATTATCGAATCTCCACCAGCGCGAAGAAGCTACCATGAACTCGTTATTGATTTTCTCACAACTCGTATTCATTACTGTTTGCCGAGAATTGACCTGGTTCCTCCCCAATGGACGACCGATGTTCGCGGTGCGTAAACATGGCCGTCCAGTTCCATCGCTGCACCGCCTTGATTTTTCACACAACACTCCCTCAGCAAAATGCTACTTGTAATTAGCTGTAAATTGAACTGCAATTACATGATCATCGGCGAATTGATGTATGTAGGAGCAGCGTATGGTATGACTAACAACTGCTGATTACTGCCAGTTAGGGTTCACAACGGTCACGGGAACGTTGCAATAATCGTAGGCCTTCGGCGCCGGCGGAGCTTCCATTAAGTTCCTATATTTTGCGATTGTTTTTGGCCCGACACAATTATGGAGCTGTTGTGGCGATTTATGGTGCGGAACGGGAGCGCTGCCTCGTACTGTACTTTCCTAAAATCCGTAGGAGTGCACCCGTCAGTTAGGAATCGTCCATTGGAAGAATTGCTGGCAGCAGATGCGGCCCTCCTCCAGAGCATCCACATATCGCATCCCGTAATTACACCTATAGCACGCTCAAAGATGCATTGAAGACGTTCAGTGCTGGGTGGGTGTGAGGCATTCGACTGTTTTGGAGGGATACTCATTTAGATAACGGTCGCTTAATGTACATAAAACGTTTGGAGGGTGTCGGTAAATCAAGCGAATAACTTATGTGCATGTTTTAGCAAAATTTGACCTTAGCTATTCTCTAGCCTTCAAATTTGTTTTGTTGATTTTGATGGAAGAAAAGGAAATGCAGCAGTTGAAGCTATTCCAAAATCACCAAAGACGTGCTCAAACAGCGGCGGATCTAAAATACGGACTAAGATGTTTTATTTTTGGAAAAAATTGATACACTTTAGACACTTCTACCTTGCACATTGGGGTATGTTTTGAACGTGAAAGTAATTAAAAAACAGCAAGTTTGCATATTATTGTTCATGAGTCGCTGCGTAACTTCGTTTATAAATAAGTTTTCACCATCATTTTCCAAATCATAATTTGGTTGCTTGCTTGTTCCCGTCCATATCACTCTCTAATTTTCCGAGGGTAATTAAAATTGCTAGGAGTTGCTTTAATGTGAGAATTTTTTGCTGCCTCTCCATTTATCGAGTCGTTTATTATGCTTTGAACGTTCAATTATATGTTGATGTTTTATTTGAAGTATTTACAAAATTTCGCAGCGTGCTTAGCAGATATTGTTTGGAAAGTAGATGGGAAAGCGAATACTATCATCATGTTCCATTTCGCAAATTTTAAATCATGCAAGTTGAGATAGATTATTGGTTGTTTCCTTTTCACAATACCATTGAATTGCCCAGGAATAACATCAGTGTCTCCATAATAAACTTGCACGCGAGGGGTTGATAAACCATTATTAACTTCCCACTATAGGGGTTGCTCTTGTAAATATTCGAATTGAATTTTTTCACAGATGTTTACGTTTTGAGGTCTTTAGAATATATTCAAAGCGTTTTTATAAAGAAGTCTGTATATGCGTGTGTATATGTACGTTCGTACGCGGACAGTTTTTTCTATGAGCATAACTCAAGTAAAACAAGCCGCGAGGTGCGACCCTTGAGGTCCACACGGTCAACTTCCCAGTAATATCTACATAAACATCAACAATATTAAACACAATAATTTTGAAAATACTACTACTTTAAGTAATAACAATGAGAGGTATTCATAGCAGTAACAGGAATGAGTTAATATGAATCATATCGTCTACGGGAGGGTCCATTGATTATGTAAGGTTTTTGGTCGATGAGGACAGATTGAATATTCACGCGGATCAATCGGTGGGGGCCTTTTTGGTCTTGAAAATTTTGTATATGCAGTCAAAAATAGGTTCAATTGCATGTAAAAAGTAAAATGTATTACAAATGATGATGGTTATTGAAATCTTACGATTACTAAAGAATAAATCTACTAAAAACTACAATTTTTCATTCGATGAAAGCTTTTTCAAGCATATGATCTTGGAAAGTATTGACTATAAAACATTTTACCATTCAAAGCGTTGATACCGCAAATGCAAATTTGATTGAAATTTTGTTGGTTTTCGAAATTTAAGCAGTTTTTTTAATTAAAAGACTAGAAAAACTATTAAAAATCTGCTCAAATTATGGAAATATTTTAAAAATTTTGATTGAATTTACAGCAATTTTTTTAGAATAAAAGATATAAAGTGATATCATTCGTATACACCCTCTTTACATGGTAACTTTGAAAGATTTTTTTATTTTTAATTCAATTTTTTTCATTATCATGGAAAAAAATTTTGCTGGTTTCTCTTCAAAAACTGATAAGAATGAATAAATTTTATAAACTGGTATCACTGTGCTGTACAAATCAAGTTAAAAAAATATTTTTTATGAAAAAAAACATAATTTTTTGCATTTTCTTCTATTAAATTGAAACAACGGCTGAAACGAATTTTTATAATGGTCAAAACTTCACAAAGATGTCAATACACGTCAACTGACACCATAATGATGCAAATATTATATCAGGTGCGTGGAATACAGTGAATGATAAAAATGACCTTGAAAATCACGATGACTTTTATTGATTTTTTATTTTTAATTTAATTTTTTACGTAATCATGAGATAAATTTTTGATAATGTTTCTACAAAAATTGTTTGAAATATATAAATTTTATAAACATTGATTACTATATTTCGCAAATCAGGTTAAAAATTTATTGTTTATGAAAAAAACCTAATTTTTTGCACTTTTTTTCTTAAATTAAAAAACGCCTCCAAAGATTTTTCCAAAAATTTAACAGGATTCACAAAAATGTTAAAACGCGTCGATTGACACCTGAACAATGCAAATCGTACGTTGGGTTCGCGAGATATAACGCATGACAGAAATGACCTTGAAAATCGTGATGACTGTTAATAATTTTTTTTTTTTTTTTGTTATCATGAGATGAAAATTTTGATGATATTTAAAAAAAACTGTTTGCAGTATACAAATTATATAAACATTTTTTACTTGGACTTGAATATAAGGTTACAAATTTAGTGTTTTTGAAAAATAAAACCCAATTTTTTCCACTTCTTTTTTAAAAAATTAAAAAACGGCTCCAAGGAATTTAAAAATTTGATAGAATCACATAAATGTTAATACGCGTCGATTGACACCTCAAACATGCAAATCGTACGTTGGGTTCGCGAGATATAACGCATGACAGAAATGACATTCAAAGGGGCAAAACAAACAACCCCCGACCGAACTTTTCTAAAAACTAATCAGCTCTTAAGATTCCAAAGACGCTTCGATTGACACCTTAACGAAGTCAATCGGACATTGTTTACGTGAGTTATGCTCGTAGAAAAAAGTGTCCACGAACGTACGTACGTACGTACATACACACACACACATACATCTCCCTTTCTAAAAACACTTTATATATACTCTATAGACCGTAAAGAAATGTTGAAAATTTCAGTTTCGATTTTCGAGGCGATTACAAGAACTTCCCATATACTGGAAAGTTAAAAAGATACGATCCAAAAACCGTACCCAAAACGGGGGGAATAACTTTCGAACGCCACAACTTTTTAATTTCACGTTTAACGCGAAACACGTTGGAATACTTTTCTAAGATAGTTTTGTCGTAAATCGTTTGCGGTATTGATTGTTCCAATCACTGCACAATAATGGGAGTTATTATACCCCAAAGGGGAGAAAGTCTTGTGAAAAACCCGTTTTTAAGCCAAATAATCAGCTTTTGGTGGCGAACTCTCCCGTTGCGAAACTCGCGGAGCATTTTGGAAGGCAGCAGGCTTTTGGCGCAATGTACAGTATGTCTTACTGTGAGCTTAACTCCAAATTTCTGGGGTCGCAGCCCCAATCTTCTAGGCTCCATCTTGGAAACAAAAAATAGTGGGATCTCCGAAACTATGGCTCGCACAAGAAAGTTTAAGATGGCAAACTTGTGAAGAATTTAATTTGCAGCAAGTCATGCATACATCACTTTTACGTGGTTTTAACAATAATAGAGTTACAAGCTCAAAATGACATCCAAAAAAAGAGGAACATCTTTCGAGCGCCACAGCTTCGTTGTTTTCACTTTAACACCACAACACATTGAAAATAACTTTAAGGCAATTTTGTCGCATGTCGTTTGCGGTATTGATCGCTTTGATCGCTGTACATTGGCGGGAGCTATTGCATCCCAAAGGGGGAAAACTCACGAGAAAAATGCATTTTTAGTCCAAATAATCGGCTTCCGATTCCAAACCCTCCATTGCAAAACTCACGGAGCATTTTAGTGGGTAGAAAATGTTTAATTGAAAACAGCAGTATGCCTTTATGTGAGCTTAGATTGAAGTTTCTGGGGTGGCAGCTCCAATCCCCTTGGCGCCATCTTGAGAACAAAAAAAAGTGAGACGGCCCCATATCTTGGAAAGCACTGCTTTCACAAAAAAAGTTTAATATGACAAACTTGTGTGAAATTTAATTTGCAGTAAGTTGAGGATACATCATTTTCACGTGCTGTCAATATTAAAAGAGTTACACGCCAAAAACGACGCTGAAAAGGGGGGATCATTTTTCGCGCGCCACAACTTCAGGGTTTCCCCTATTAACACGAAATTGGTCCGAAAGGAACTTTTAGGCAGTTCTATCACCAAACGTTTGCGGTATTGCTTGTTTTGATCACTGTACCATGTCGGGAGTTATTGCGTCTTGAAGGGGGTCAAGTCACACGGAAAAAGCATTTTAGGACCAGATGAACAGGTCTTAAAATGCTTATTTTTTATGAAATGGAAAGGTCATGCAATCGACCCGAAAATTGTAAGTTGCAACATATCGCGACGTTTTGGGGTCTTTCGAGTATATCAAAAGTGTTTTTGAAAGAATTCTGTATGCATGTGTGTGTGCGTACGTTCATGATAATGTTTTCTACGACGATAATTTTTGATGAAAAACTCACATAGACTTCTTTAAGATGTGTTTGGGAGCGTATTTGCAATCACATGAGCTGATTAGATTTTGGTAAACTTTGGTCTGGTAATTTTTTGGTTTGACAAATTCAATGTGATATCTGTCATGCCCAATAACTCGGGAAGCAAACGTTAAATTTGCGTTGTAAAGATGTTACTTTTCCGTCTTTTGTAATATTCAATAATTTCACATGTAATTATTGCTGCCGATTATGTGTTGTTTTAAGATCAACCGTAACATAAAAAAAAGATTACTAGTTTGTAAAGTAAAATGGCAAAATAATACAGATTCAAAGTCTATGCAGCAGCCATGAAAATTTTGGACGAAATTGCTCAAAATGGCCATCACGCGATAAAATTTTTCCGATCGCGCCAGAAAGAAAATCTGCATCCGATAACCCTTAAATCTTAATTTTGCATTATTTACGCTAGCGCCCTTTTGTTTCCAAGCGTCGATATCAAAATGACCAGTTGTGGAGAAAAGGATTTGTGAAGATTCAATACAACTCAAGCAAAATATCTAAATCTATGGATTAATGAAAATTTGTATCTCATTGTCCGTTAAAAGCCCCGCCTATTTGGATATGTCCATAATTTAGATAGTCCAGCAATTTGCAATCCTCAATACCTGCGCTACGTTGTACATATTTGGTTCTATAGAATTCCATTTTTTTGGGTTTTCAAGTATGCTAGTCCATGTTGAATAATAAAAATTCTTCAATATTAATTGCAAGGAATCGACTCAAATTTCGTTAAAGCGAAGCGGTTATATTTCGTTGAATAGAAACATGGATCCATTTTACTTTTTAACGGTCCACGTCTCCATGAGGTCAAATCTAATTTCAAGTACCTCTCATTGTCTTGCGGGTGTTTTAACGCCACATTCGAGTCTTGTCAATGGATACATTTTCTGGAAGCCTTGCGGCTGTTGCATGTAATTATTTGCGAACACATCACGGGGTCGAGGAGCATCAAAGCATTTGCGGTATTTTTATCGCGAATCAGATAGATATTGCACATAACAATGCGAAGTGCGCTTTGAAACCAATATTAATAGCATTTTAGTGGTTGCGATGGTCAAGGCAGCACTTTACATAGCATTATCCAAGGAGGTTTATGTGTTATCCCTAACCAGAAAATGCAGCATGATGCCATTAATTGTCGCATGGCTCGAATGACACTACCATAGCTGAGCAATTTATTATGTACATGCAAAACCAAATGTAACATGCGTTAGAACGGTAAATTTAGTGTTGGGAATAGACATAAAATCAGCTTTTGAAAAATCACAAATCCTTCTCATGTAGGTCGCGTGCTTATGCATATGTATGTTTATGTAAGTGCACCTTGACCGGGCATTGAATTGAATTTCTGCAAATAACAGTTTAAAGATTCATCAAATCCGGAAATCAATGTGAAGGGTATCTCAGGATTCTGCCAAGCATATCCGTGGATGTGGACTGCCACTGAAACTATAATTGGAATCAATGAATCATTTCTAGCAGTTTTTAATCATGAATCACATATTCTTCATGGTGGCTTAGGGTTTGCTTTATCAACACGTTCAGCTTATGGTAAGTAGCTATAGCTACTATCCAAAACCTTTTGACCGTATCAAAGCACACATAATTTTCTTTCGAATTTACCATCCTAATAAAATTATGAAATGACCGCGGGAATACATAGCATACGGCTTCCGTGGATTTCCAGATTGCCTCGCATCTTCCGTTGGCTTGGGATCGAGGCGGGAGTGGGTACTTGAATTAATGACTGTTTGAACAGAACATTGAAGAAGCATCGCCCAACACTGGGAGCCGATGAGTGTCAATCAAGTGTGTAGATCAACATCCCAGCTATAAAGCGCGACGATCCTTGTTCGCTTGGCCGGTACGCATGTGCTTGTCTGCTAATAAACGTCTCACCTGATTAATCTTTGCTTAGCTTGCTAACGAGCCCGCAGGCAGGCGAGCCAATCTTACTCAAGCGGATACTCCGGAGTGGCCATTGCTACGCACTTGGCTTAACTGGTGAAGCATTTTTAGAAATGGTGTTAGGTAATGAGTTTGAACAACCTTCGGACGTTGCCGACCGGCTGCGGAGGTTTTCGCCAAAGCGAGATAATGGGCCCTCTAGAATGTGGCAGGTTCTGAAGACGAAGATGAATATGTGGAGGACGGCAATTGAATTGGGCGCTTTGCCTTAGCTGCTAGGTTTATTAATTGAGACTCTTTAATTTCACGTTTGGAACAGTTCCTTAATTACAGGCGAGGGTCGCCGATCGGACAGTGATGTGTTGGGTGGACTGAGTTTTGACCTAGAAAGCTGCACCAGTAACAGTCCTAATTTCACGGATAGCCGCGCAATGGTCAGATCCTATTGTTTTGAGTTGCGGTGGACTCAGGCTGTTTCCGCTTAGCTACAGCTTGCGAACTGTAACCACCTACTAGCGCTTCCCAGGTTCGCGCAAGTTCAATGGCCAAAAGTGCTGGACACAGCCTTTATTCATTCTTTCGTACTTTCGTTTTCGTTGCCCCGAGAAAGTAACTCATTGATTTGCATTATCTGACTTGGATCGCCATCACAGAAAGAATGCGGTGCTGAGAGCTGTCGAATTAATTGATTTTAATTGAAAGACTTTCACCGCCTCTGCTTTTGCGAAAAAAAACAGAGCGATTGATCTGAATATCTTTCGCATGAAGCACACCAAATGCAAGCGTGTGAAATTGCATGAGTCGCATCAGCATTGTTCCTGTTCCGTGCGAAAGCACTTCCAGTCGTGAAATAAACAAATTAGTTCAAGATTTGATTTAGTTTGCAAATGGACAATCGAATGGATTCCTTGGGCGAACGGTTTGCACGGAAAACTGTTTACAAGCGCTCTAATTGCATTCGCGAGAAGATCAGCTACGATTTCGAGTGAAGCATTGTTGGTAATGATGGTGCAAATTCTCAGCAGAAGCGAATGCAAATGGAGTGGCATTTAATAATTGATCGTTTTTCAGCGAGGTTGCTTCCGGTCAATTTTTTGGCAATGCATGAATGTAGAAATGCGCCAGCAATGAACCGGATTCTGAATCATGAGTTCTTGTAAAAGAAAGTGTGCAAAACTCGAAGCCGGCTATCTGTGTTTTCTGCAAAATATTTGCCTGGATCATACAGTGGCAGACTTTAGCTGAAATAACGTTACGCAACATGGGTTCTAGTCGCTGGATTAGCCACGAATCTTTTATCTTCTAATTTTGGCTTGAAGACAGGTTGTTGATCTCATGTCTTATGATTGGGTGTTCATAATGTAAAAATCCGTATTGACGACAATTAATCCAGAAACTATAAAGAAGCTTATGAATTCTTTTCGTACGATTTCCTGGATACTTTATTTTATAAACGAATTTATCACAATAGTCATTTGATTGCAATACTAGCTTGATTTCGATTCGTACCGAAAAATTCATCTTTAATTCTAAGGTGTGTATCGAAAAAAAATGACCTTTATATTTATGTCTCTAAAAGTGGTATTAATTGCTTCATCGAACTTATTTGTTTTCTTTTATTACTATATTATATTAACTAACATTTACAGAAAAATTCAATAAATTTTCATTTCAAGGAATTTTTTTTTTGAACATTTTCGTTAACTCAACGCACGATGTCATCGACTACCTTATATGCGTTTCTCCACTTATTTTGAAAATCCTTTTCGGTTTTAGCAATTTTGTTTGTTTTCTTTAATGTTTTCTTCATTTCAGCCCAATATCTTCTGTTTAGTTTCTGGACAGTTTGGAGGGTTAGCTACTTCCGGTACCACGGAGATGTTGTTGTCCTCATACCACTTCATTGTTGATCGAACATAATGACTTGTCGCTAAATCTGTACAAAATGCTACAGATGCGTCGTGTTTCTCGATAAATGATTTTAGTCGCTTCTCTAAACACTCTTCGATGTATACTGCTGAGTTGATGGTATCCTTCGCTACAAATTCCTCTGATGTGAGCCCACATCCACGTTTTACCAAATCATATACCGCTTGGGAAATTTGATGCTTTTTTAACTTCCCAGTTCCCTATTGGAAGTTATTGTAATGGGGTCGATTTAGCGAATCCCAAATTTTGACATATATTCACGTTTTAAGGTCTCTAGAATCCAAATCCATCGTTTTTAGAGAGATGTCTGTGAGTGTGTATGTACGTATGTGCGGATGTGTGGATGTGCGTATGTACGTATGTACGTATGTGCGTTCGGAATTATTATTCGTCTCGTTTATCTCGAGAACCAAAGATCGTTTTGACGTGGGAATGACGCCTAATTACGTAATTTAGAACTGAATGACTTTTCAGCAAAATCGGTTAAGCCGTTTTTTATTTAGGATGAAAAAATGAAAAAAACGACTAAAAATTGCTTAGTTTTAAATTGTTGATACGCACTATAAATTCGTGCAGATACCAAATACCTTCATAGTAATGTTGTTATTATTGTGCGTTTTAGCAAAATTGTGATCAAATTTGTAAAAAAAAGTTATTTCAAAAAAAAGAATTTATGAAATTCCAAATTTATATTATCAGGTTTGGGTGAATGGGAGTAGAGACTCTAATGCAGTTAATAATTGGATATTTTTATAAATAGTTTGATATTCTTAATAACAATCAAATAATATAAGTTAAAATTTGATATTGTATATATAAAGTCAATTATAATTATTCAGTAACGATCAAACATTCTTAATAACGAATGATTATTGTAAATAATAATTAAATACCCTCAATAATAGTTGTGGATTCCGAAGCCGAAATGAAGAACGAGGTTGAGGACGAAGTGGAGGACAAGAAGGATGACGAGGACGAAGAGGACGAGGTTGCCGAGGCTTTGGTAGAGGATGACCAGGTGGTGAAGACGTCATCCTCTACCAAAGTTTTCATGGTTAGACAAAAAATTGATAAAAATAATAAAAGTAATTATATTAATTTAGAATAACAATGTTTAATAATAGTAATTATTGATAATAGTAATTAATAATAAAAGCAAATTATAGCATTTTATTCACCCCACTGGGAAGTTAGTCGTGTGGGCCTCAAGGGTCGCACTAAGACCACATTTTTGGTTTTAAGTTTTGGGCTAACACCACCCTTTGATCCTGCTGTATATAAGTCCTGACCAGGCAATTGTGCGAAATCGGCCTTCACGTATGTTTCATCGTCCAACACAACACAATCGAATTTGGTCAGGCTATCCTTGTATAGCATTCGAGCCCGATTTTTCGCTTCTTTCTCCTTTTCCTCGGATCGATCAGGTACTTTTTGGACTTTATATGATATAAGACTATGATGCTTCTTAATCATCTGAATCATTGCATTAGATTTTTGCAGTTTTGGAGCAATATCTCGAATGGATGTGTTAGCACCTTGCAAAAATTTTCTCATTACCTTTCGGCTGAAATTTGTTTCGGATGGACCTTTATTTCTACCTGATTCAGACATTGTAGCAACAGATAGGCCCTTTTTGTACTTTATAATCGCTCGTTTCACTGTTACAGTCGACGAAATGGTCTGCTTTGCTAGTACCGAATATTTACGAAGGGGATTTTTCAGGTATTTGCACACAATTAAACTACGCACTTCTTCTTGATTTGATGACATCTTTTCAAGAGTGATCTTACAATACGAATGGATTAAAGGTTCTTCTTTTCGCATTTTATAGCTAATTTTGCATACCTGATGAGGACTTAAACGTATTCCAAACAGGAGCTATGCAGGAAAAACTAAAGGTCAATTTTTTCCGATACAGTCCTTATGTTTTGTTGGACATACACAGAGCTTTTCTTGGATTAGTTGGTGCCCTAGATGGTATTTTCCAGTATGTCTCCAAAATTTTAGAAGTCATGGTCGATACATTACTTTCCACATCATATCATCACAGTAAGTGGAATCAGTTAATATTAATGGTATCATATTTTAGAAAATTTCTTTCGACTTCGTATGGCTTTTGGTGGCCCAAGTGTCGGATCGCAAAGCATTTTTTAATATATGTGGCTATTTTCACATCAACGCTTTCAGGATTATTGAATGCAATTTTTGTTTCTTGGTTGAACAAACCTGATTTTGTCGCGCGATAAACATTTGTGGTAGTTGTGACAAAGTTTCAATTAGTGCTGCATATATATTGTGTTTGTACTATTTCGCTACTTTACTTGAGTGAAACTAGTCCATTCTTATTTTGCAGTTGGTCTTAAAACAACGTGGAATGTATCGAAAAAATTTGATGTCTGATTATATGTAAAACATTTAAAATCTCACTTAGGATACGGCAGGAAATATCTGAAATCTTACGAATTGCTACAATGAACGAACTCAAAAAGTTCACAAGGTAACCTTACGTTATACTTACTTAGACATTTTAAACTTTCACTCTTTACTTTTTTTGTATGAATTTTTTTCCGAAATACAAAAACAACCTCGATTTTTTTGTTTTATTAAAACTCTTACAAGCATCTGATTTGGTAAAGAACTGATTGGCAGAGGTGGAAATTAGATAATCGAATTATATTTTGGAAAATTCCTATAAGTCCTTTCTATTCTAACATAAAACAACCGCTCATAGATATTGAATTTTAATTCATACGAATAATAATAATCATTGATCGATACGATCACCATGTCATTAAAAGAAATGAAAGCAGATCATATTACTCGTATTAACCACTTATTTATTATATATATTAAAAGTTGTTTTTATGTAAACATGTTTTACAAGCCTTGTTAACTTCCCAGTATATGGAAAGTTCTAGTAATCGCCTCGAAAATCGAGATTGAAATTTTCAACATATATTTGAGGTCTATAGAGTATATATAAAGTGTTTTTAGAAAGGGAGATGTAAGTGTGTGTGTGTGTATACGTTCGTGGACAGTTTTTTCTACAAGTAAACAAAGTCGTATCGACTTCGTTAAGGTGTCAATCGAAGCGCCTTTGCAATCTTAAAAGCTGATTAGTTTTTGGGAAATTTCGGTCGGGGGGTTTGTTGTTTTGCCCCTTTGAAGGTCATTTCTGTCATGCGTTATATCTCGCGAATATACGATTTGCATCGTTGAGGTATCAATCGACGCGTACTTGTGTGAATCTATTAAATTTTCAACATAATTCTTCGAACCGTGTTTTTAATTTAAGGAACAAAAAGTGCAAAAATATTGGTTTTGTTCATATACAATACATTTTTAACCTGATTTGCGAAACACAGTAATCAATGTTTGTGAAAATTTTATTCTCCAAACTGTGTATGTAAAAATAACATCAAAACTTTACCTCATGATTACAAAAAAATTAAATAAAAAATCATTAACAGTCATCATGATCTTCAACGTAATTTTTGTCATTCACTATATCTCACGAACCAGATATAATACTTGCATTGATGAGGTGTAGATCGACGTGTATTACCATCTTTGTGATGTTTTTACACAGTTTAAAAATTCGTTTCAGCCATTTTTTCAATTTAATAGAAGAAAATGCCAAAAATTAGGGTTTTTTCATAAAAAATATTTTTTATGTTTTTTGCACAACACAGTAATGAATATTTATAAAATTTATACATTTTCATCAACTTTTGAAGGGAAACCAGCAAAATCTTTTTCCGTGATTGTGAAAAAAACTAAATAAAAAATGTGGTCTAAATGCGACCCTTGAGGCCCACACGACTAACTTCCCAGTGGAGTGAATAAAATGCTATAATTTGCTTTTATTATTAATTACTATTATTAATAATTACTATTATTAAACATTATGATTCTAAATTAATATAATTACTTTTATTATTTTTATCAATTTTGTATCTAACCATAAAAGCTTTGGTAGAGGAAGACGTCTCCACCACCTGGTCATCCTCTACCAAAGCCTCGGCAACCTCGTTCTGACATATCTCCACGTTTTAAGGTCTCTAGAATCCAAATCCATCGTTTTTAGTGAGATGTCTGTGAGTGTGTATGTACGTATGTGTGGATGTGCGTATGCGCGGATGTGCGGATGTGCGTCGTCTCGATTATCTCAAGAACCAAAGATCGTATTGACATGGGTTTTATTTGACGCGTAATTACGTCACTTAAAACTGAATGACTTTTCAGCAAAATCGGTTGAGCCGTTTTTTATTTAGGATGAAAGAACTGAAAAAACGACTAAAAATTGCTTATTTTTAAATTGTTGATACGCACTATTAATTCGTCCAGATACCAAATACCTTCATAGTAATGTTGTTATTATTGTGCGTTTTAGCAAAATTGTGATCAAATTTGTAAAAAATGTTTCAAAAAATAAAATAAAATGTGGTCTAAGTGCGACCCTTGAGGCCCACATGGCTAACTTCCCAGTGGCGTGAATAAAATGCTATAATTTGCTTTTATTATTAGTTACTATTATCAATAATTACTATTATTAAACATTATTATTCTAAATTAATATAATTACTTTTATTATTTTTATCAATTTTGTATCTAACCATAAAAGCTTTGGTAGAGGAAGACGTCTCCACCACCTGCTCATCATCTACCAAAGCCTCGGCAACCTCGTCTTCTTCGTCCTCGTTATCTTTCTTGTCCTCCACTTCGTTCTCAACCTCGTTCTCCATCTCGGCTTCGGAATCCACAACTATTATTGAGGGTATTTAATTATTATTTACAATAATCATTCGTTATTAAGAATGTTTGATCGTTACTGAATAATTATAATTGACTTTATATATACAATATCAAATTGTAACTAATATTATTTTATTGTTATTAACAATTCTAAATTATTTATGACAATATCCAATTATTAACTGCATTAGTGTCTCTACTCCCATCCACCCAAACCTGATAGTATAAGTTTGGAATTTTATAAATTAATTTTTAATTTTTTTTGAAATAACATTTTTTACAAATTTGATCACAATTTTGCTAAAACGCACAATAATAACAACATTACTATGAAGGTATTTGGTATCTTCACGAATTAATAGTGCTTATCATAAATTTAAAAATAAGCAATTTTTAGTCGTTTTTTCAGTTCTTTCATCCTAAATAAAAAATGGCTGCATCGATTTTGCTGAAAAGTCATTCAGTTCTAAGTTACGTAATTACGCGTCAAATAAAACCGGTCCCATATCAATACGATCTTTGGTTCTTGAGATAATCGAGACGACGCACATCCGCACATCCGCGCATACGCACATCCACACATACGTACATACACACTCACAGACATCTCACTAAAAACGATGGATTTGGATTCTAGAGACCTTAAAACGTGGAGATATGTCAAAATTTGGGATTCGCAAAATCGACCCCATTACAATAACTTCCCATAGGGACTGGGAAGTTAAAAATAAAAAATCATTCAAAGCTACCATGTACAAATTGTTCATACGAATGATATTACCTTGTATCTTGTAATCTAAAGACTTTGTTGTAGCTTCAATCAAAGTTTTATAATATTTGCATACTTTGAGCAGATTTTGAAAATTTTTCACAGTGTTTTAATTTTAATAAAAAACCTGCTTAAATTTGAAAATCAAAAAAATTTAATCAAATTTGCAGTTGTGGTAATGAACGCTTTGAATGGTAAAATATTTGTAGTCAATACTTTGCAAGATCATATGCTTTAAAAAGTTTACATCAAATAAAAAAATGTATTTGTAAGCAGTTTTATTCTTTAGTGTTCATGAGATCTCAGTTACTTCCTTTATCATTTTGTGTAATACATTTTACTTTTTACATGCAAATGAACTTATTTTTGACTGCATATTCAAAACTTACCAATAGAATGTATAAAGTAATTATTAATCTCATTGATGGAAAATCGTGAAAAAATATAAATTCGGTGATTATGCTGAAGTCCTGGCAATGTTGAACAAAACTATTCAAAATGATCATCATGCGACAAAATCTCTTCAATGAGAGTAATAACAAAAACTGCATTCATTTTTGCTACCGCTCTTTTGTGCTTCAAGCATCGATGTGAAAATAACATATAACGTAGAAAAGGTCCCACTGAGTGATTGATCAAATCAATCTACTGACATCCACCAAAAGCCTTACGTAATCAATGGATAGATGATATGATTAATATTAACTCATTCCTGTGACTGCTATGATTACCCCTCCTTATTTTTATTTAAAGTAGTCTTTTTTTCCAAAGGTATTATTGTGTTTAATATTTTTAATGTTTATCTAGATATTACTGGGAAGTTGACCGTGTGGACCTCAAAGATCGCCCTTCGTAGCTTGTTGTTTTGTTACATCCAAGGTCATTTCGGTCAGGCGCGATGTCTCACAACCAAGTTTAATTATCAACAAATTCAATAAAACTGTTTTTTAATTGAATACTAAATACAGTAACTACATTTTATTCATGATTTCTCTTAAACTATGTTTCGCTTCTGGATTGATTGCTAGTTAAAATATAAGATCCTTCAAAAAGCTTTATTAACTAAAAATTGATACCGTTTTCATAAAGGCAGTCATTTAAATACATTAAGAGTGATCAGTTTAAAAATTTAATGTAATCTGAAAAAACCTGATTATTTGCACTTTTTTTAATAAATTAAGAAACGGCTACGACGATTTTTTTTAAATTCGAAAGGATAACAAAAATGGCAATACGCGTCAATTGACACCTTATTGATGCAAATCGTATGTTTGGTTCCTTCAAAAGCTTTACCTGCGTAATCAATGGACGCTCCATACGATGATATGATTAATATTAATTCATTCCAATTACTGTTATAAGTACCTACCTACAATTTTTATTATTTAAAGTAGCATTTTTTATAATGAATATTGTGTTTAGTATTTTTAATATTTATGTAGATATTACTGGGTAATCGACCAAGTGCACCTCAAGGTTCATACATCGCGGCTTTTGGAAATATTGTTATTACTTCTTGGACATACTCTTAAAAGACATAGCTGTTTTTGATTTGAATTACACCAGGTAGACTTTAATACGTAGCGTTTTCTGTCTATTATAAGAGTCTGCAGTGGACCACATACATGCGTATTTAGCAGCTCCAAAACTCTCTTTGCTTTATTTTTAGATCCTTTTAGTGGATTATTTGTTCCTTAATACAACACACACAGGTTGCATAATATGTCACCTTTAAACCGGTGGCTAAAAATTTTGTTTTCACAGCTTCACTAGTATTTTGGTGGCGTTGCCCCAAATTGCCATGGATGGTGTCAATAATTTCTGCGGCCATGCACTGTTGCCTAGTCTTCTGTATTCATATTTGTGTCAAACTTGTCTTGTGGGAACCATGGTTTCGAAGATATGAGGGATGTCCCACTATTTTTCTGTCTCCAAGATGGAGCCCAGAGGATTGGGGCTGCTGACCCCAGAAACTTGGATTTAAGCTCACAGTAAGACATACTACACATTGCGCCAAAAAGCCGGCTGCCTTCCAAAATGCTCCGCGAGTTTCGCAACGGGGGGTTCGCCATCAAAAGCTGATTATTTGTCCTAAAACGGGCTTTTCACGCGACTTTCTCCCCTTTGGGGTTGAATAACTCCCATTAGTGTGCAGTGATTAGAACAATGAATACTGCAAACGATTTGTGACAAAATTGGATCTTTGAAAAGTATTCGAACGTGTTTCGCGTTAAACGTGAAATTAAAAAAGTTGTGGCACCCGATAGTTGTTCCCCTCTTTTTGGGTATTTTTTTTGGATCGTATCTTTTTTATTATTGACACCACGTAAAAGTGATGTGACTTGCTAAAAATTATATTCTACGCAAGTTTGTCATACACAACTTTCTTTTGGAAGCCAAGGTTTCGGAGATATTGGAGTGTTCCATTTTCTTTTGTTTTCAAGATGGAGCCCAAACGCCATCATCGGCGACCCTAGGAAATTGAACTTAAGCTAATTATACCATTCTCCTCGCATTGCAAAAAAATATTTCTGCCTTATGAAAATGCACGGTTTGCGTCCAAATTACGACTGTACTAAAACACGGGTACAAACTATGCGTTTATGTCTGATCTGACCCCTCAAATTTCGGGAAGCACTACTGGGCATTAAAATACTTACACAGTTCCTTATTGTCTGCTTAGTTCAGCGGACACCCGGATACATCTTATGTCGCGTTTACAATATACAAGAAGCTGGCGCTGATAGATAGTACAGCCATCAAGGTTAATTTAGGACCCCTTAAATTATTACATTTGATTTCAAGAAAAAAAATGCCTTTTTCAATTGTCAAAATAGGAATACGCAGCGGACAGTGAACTGATTAACTGACCAGCCTTCGGTGCATTCCAGGTCAAGAACCTAAAACTATTATAGTGTCGGCTTTTTTTTGCTTTTCGATCATGTTAAATATACGATACAAATTTTTCCCGGAGCCTTTTCTACATGAATATAAGCCGGCAAGTGTTAGGAGGTGCCGTTAGCAAAGCGTAAATATCGTTTCAAAAAATTCGATTTAACTTCACTTCGTATGTTTGCTTCCAATTTTGGGATCAATTGTTGGCAGATTGATTCTTATGAAACTACTCAGTCCTGATGACAATACCAAAGTAAGATGATAATTTAATAATTATAGCAATTGTAACGATTTTTTTCTTTTCTTTTTTCTCCGATCGGGTCTCCGCTGAGACCGACGACGATCGGCGTCACACCGATGTGATAGCAGGACGTGCAGTCCGTGGATTGAGGCAAAGGACTGCGTATCGCGCCGAGAATTAGTCCTGCCTCTCACTTGTTGTTTGGGGTTGGTGGCAGCTGGCGGGCTAGCTAGTTCTGTGAGGCGTGCGGTCGAGGGTCTTAAAATTATGTGCAAGAAGTGCGAAGGTTTTTCTTTTTGTAAGAAAACACATAAGTTTCAGCAAAACACTTTTATTCCGTGACTCGACTCACCGGACTCAACTCAACAACTGCCCGTAACTCTAAGCATGGTATAAAGACAAATAGGTAGTCTCTTCCGAAGCTGCCGTGACGTCATGTGATTCAGACAATCATGACATTTTGCCCAGTAGAAATTTAAGCAACACTTTGCGGCATACAAGATGTGATTTTCCTGCTGGGTGGAGTGACACGTATTGGAAGAAAATGATAAATAATGTGCCATTTGAATATTCTTCAGAGAATATTTGTTTGTTTCCTAAGCTATAATATTGATTACAGTAAACATCCGTTTTTGTTACCTGGCAATTTGCTAAATTTGAATATGTGACGTTTTTGCAACGCCAGATTCAAATGTGAAATGTCGTTATATTTTGGGCTGCCATACGCGCCGTCTACGATTTTTTACTTTGGTAGCCCTAATTTCAGTGAATACGTGACGCAAATTGAGTCAGATGTGCGAGCGAAATATGATGACGATTTTCTAGTGAGGTTACCTACGTTAGTCTTTATACCATGACTCTAAGTTCTTACTTGATAATTTACATTTTAACATTTCACACGTTTAAAATACTATTTGCTTAAAACTAGTCGGCGTCCTTTGAAAGATATCCTTTAACGAACATGTGGTTCGTTAAAGGTGCGATATTTCTAGGAAATATCCTTGTGTACATAACTTTAAGGTCCAAACACCAAGAGTCCGAGTTCGTTACATAAACTCAGCCACCTGAAAAGCCCTTGGGCTACGCGTTTTCAATACACAATCATCAAAAAAAGGAGACACAAATAAAAACTCTAACCACTCTATTATCCACTTTGCTCTGAGTCTGCGAGACCGTCTTACCCGAACGCGACTACTCGTCGGCACACAAATAGACTACCGCGATACAAGAACACAGTTTTACCGGAAAAAACATTCAATATAACGAAATCAAAGGTAACGCAAACACTGTGCCGCGGAAGAACCCGAATCACTGCTGAAAAAAAAAAAAGGAACCTGGCGGAGCCTCGCCAACCAACGATGTTATAGGATGGGCCTAGCCTCCTTGTTCCGAACGTGAGCGAAGCTCATTATTCCGCGCTCGGAACCCCATATCAGATCGAACTACCTGGCCTACCTGTTCGAAAGGAAGTCCCGGAAGGAAATCTAAAAGTTTAAGTGCAATTCATATTGATTTTCTTTTCTTTACATATATATTTCAATCTTATCATATAACATTAGTATTAATGACATTTTAATTGTGTACGTGTCATCAAAATTATCTACACCTTTGTAGTTTTTATATTTTGCATGTTTTTTTCGTATCATAATAAGAGCAATTACAGCAATAATAATCATAAATCGATAAATTGTCTTACCTCATAGTTTATATAAAATAAAATCAATGTTTTATATAACTGTTGTTAGTTTTCATTTTTTTTACGCAATCTCAATTAGAATCTAACCTATTCATGTTTCGTCTGACTTAGAAGTTACAAAGACAATATTGATAAAATATATATATATATATTTTTCATTTTTATTATATTGTATTCTTTCTTTTTTTTGTACCGCAAATTTTCATTTCGATTTATAAAATTACAAAATTTGATGAAACTTTTAAGCTTCAAACAATACAAACAAGATAATATTCCAGCAATTTAGTTGATAAAATATTCTTGAATCTGCATTAGAGCGCCTCCCAAATAACCTAACGTAAATTTTTTTTTGCTAGAATCAATAAGATAGCAAATTTTACGAATTAAATAAAAACTATTTCAAGATTTCATATGTATGTATTCAATGTTTTTCTAATCAAATTATTTATATCAATTTTTCTCTCAATATAATGTAATTTTTATTCGGATATTTACCACACGTTATTGGTGGTCGATAAATTGAGTGGGATATTGTGTGTGTGGACAACGCCGTTTTATGTTATTTTTGATTGTTTGGCGTTCGAATGAAACTTCTTTCTCTAGTCATATCTGGACCTTGCTTTTCCAAGTTAGGATTTGAAGCATCCTTCTGAACTTTAGGATCTGCCGTTTTGGTAAAATTTTTACTGGGTCATAATCACCTGGCTAAGGGGGCTTCCTCAGGCTGGCGCACTAGTCGCCTCAGCTTATATCGGAGCAAACGTCACTGCGTCAGGATCAACGCACAGTTATTGTAAAATTCAGCATTCAAAAAAATATCCTGATAGAGATTCACTTTTGCACAAATCTTAGATGCAGTTTTTTCAAAGTCGAATGTTCTATTAAAGGATTCTATTTAGTTCGTGGATATTTTGTTTCCCAAATGATTATTAACACAAAACTCATTCACAATTATTTTTAATGAAGTCATGAATATATTTATTGGTTCTAGTTTCGACTTGGTATCTTTGTTAACCATAATTTTCCACACTGAAACTCTCGATCGTGTTCCGACCACTCACAAGTCCGACTCATCAATCCATTTTCACATGGTCGTAGCCATTCATACTACGGAAAGGATTATTCGCACAAAATTCGGCACATACGTAAAGGCTTTGATGTGTAAGTTACAAAAGTAACAATTTGGAATGGATTATAAGACGATTTCAAGACGTGTTCACTTTTAAATCTGTTTGAAATCAAATCAAAAATTAATTGATTTGACTCGAAGCACGCGACGTTTTTCTCAGGAATCGCACGAAAGTTTTTGATAAACTTTTTCGGAGATATTCTTTGTTCCGTATTCACCCATGTATACAAAACGTTAGTTTCCCGACAAATGGATAACTTAGCACATGCAACACGACCCGATCAACTCTCCAATCAACTCCCGCCGGTCCAATCCAGTCGCTAGCGGGATCTTTCTCTCTCCTGTTTTTCTATTTTTTTTTGGGTCCTGCCGAGACTGACCACCCGTTATGACTTGTCGTGCATGAGGCTAACTCAGTGGCGGCCAACCTAGTGGCTGTGCAACATTATAAGTAATGATTAATTTTATCCTTTTCCATTTTCAAAAAAACCCAATTTTGCGGATCGGTTGGACCCATTGACCTGGGATTACATAAAACAATCACCTGACAGATCAGTTTTTATTCACTTCATGCTTAATCTACAGCAAGTATTTCTCTTCAATTAGTATTATGTTTGAATCATCGCCATCACAAATCCTGCCATTAAATTCAATAATTCTTTTGCTCCTTACCATGAACGTCTTAAATACTTCAACTCAGTCACATTACAACAACGTAGACTATATTTGGACGAGCCTCTTCTTTTCTAGCTTTTTTTGTATCTCCTTGGCACTCCACACTGCAAGGAGCTTTACTTTCGTCAATCTTCTCACCCCTGTAGAATTTTGTTTTAATTTTTTTTTTGCTCCATTAACGCCACATCTAACCTATATTAAAACTCTCCACTGATTTGCTTACAACGAAATCATGACTAAATGCATTTTCGTTCCTTCGCTAGAGATCCTTAAGCTTAAATTAAGAAATCATATTTTTCTCTCTTTATTTTTAACTCAACATCAATTTTATTTATGATTGTTCTTCCGTTATTTTTATGTTATTTATTTGAGTGATCAATACATTTAATTTTAATTTATATTATCTTTGTTTAAGTTCAATCACTACTTTGCAATTGGATTCTTCTGTTCAGTAGCTTTTATAAACAATAATGTTGTTCGTGAGAATAATGTGCTATGAGTTGAAAAGTTGCAACAATGTAAGCGAGAGATCGACTACCGGTCGAATGTATATAATTACTAAATAGAGTATTAAGAAAATTAATATTAAAAAAATTCGGCTCATCCAGGGATCCTTTTGTAATTGTTCGATTTTTGAGATTGCACAGCAAGACGAGTTTTGAAAATAAACGTATGCGATGGTACAAATTATATTAAAAGCTCTGAAATTAGCTATTGATGAATATTGTATCGTGAAAAGAGTTTGTGGTGTTATTAAGGCTGGAAATGATACTTCGCTTGGGAATTGCTAAAAAAATCTTTAGACCTAGAAAATATTTTGCATTTCTTGTGTTTTTTCGGTGTATTTTGCTAGCGTTGACCATTGGGAGACTAGGGGGTACACTTTATTTGTAGTTTTATTACGTCTTACAATTTTGTACTTTCCATGCAGTCTTTTGCACGGTAAGGACTAAGTCATAAAAATGTGTTAATATGTTTCAATATAATTACATATTCTCTTTTCATCACCATCAGTTTTTCTAGCACCGTTTTACTGAAATTCAGAACAATGTCTTTTGGCGATTCAATCTAAATACCAGTTCTCATAAAGCTTCAAACATCACTGCCTCTCCTCAGCTGATCCTGGCTGCAGTAAACCGTGTAGGTTGAAACCACTTGCATTTTAGTAGAGTAGTTAAATTTGTTAAAAAGTGAGAAAGGAAAGTGTAATACAATACAATACAATACAAGCAATTAAATAACACGGATTTCTGTCTCCGAATGATGTTTATTTCGTGCTTGCTTACCAAATACTGGTTTCTTAAATGACTGAAAATCTATTTACAGATTCACAAAATTTGCCTGTTACAAATACACAGGCAATAATTGTCTGCTGGAAAATATCTATATATCTAAAAGGCTCAATACATAATATGTCATAAAAGTTGAGTTGGATTTTCCTTATAGCCTAAACATTTTGAAGGACACAAACCATCGCATGTCATAAACGTTGAGTATCGTTTTATGATGGATGGTGTGCATAGCATTCGTAGAAATGCTAGGATAATGAGGGTTCACGACTGGTGCCATAACTCCTCCCTCCTCAAATTTAAAGTTGCCCTCAACTTTGTTTGTAATTGTCCTATTTTCACAAAGATTTATCGATTTGCTTATACAATAGAAATTAGTTATAAGGCTGGTAAATAATATTACTGATAGCGGTATAGGTACAGACAAATTACTTTCTTTCAATGATTGGAGCTTAATTAATGTTTTATAAATTTATAATTATAGTCTCTAGGTTTCTAGTATATTTAGAAAAATATAAAATAGGCATAAAATCATTACTTGTTGTTCTTAAATTCAATTGCTTAAAGATAAAAAAGCTACGAAACTCGATTTTTTTTTTCTAATCGAGATACAATTATTAGTTTGTGTATTAAGATGCTAACAATATATATGTAATGAACTTGTAACTTTTATCCCATGGAATATAGGATGCTTATTTTACTTATACATTTTGATAAATGAATTTCTGCCGCTTGCCTGGAAGTGTCTATTATTTGGTACCGAAAATGTTTGAAAAGATTGAGAGTTCTGTTAGTTTTAATTGAATTTCAACAAATTTGCGAGGTTCATAGGGGATATCGAAAAACTTGTAAAAAAATATTAAAAAAAAGGAGATATTAAATATTAGAATTGTCTTCATCAAATGTGTATTACATGTCGTTTATACATTTAGTACCATTTTGTGAGATTCGAAATCTGTCGATGATATTCTGTATTGTCTCCAACTGGCTAACTATTTTCACAAAAATGCCGCCGTTTTTTTGACGAAATGTTGTTATAGTAAATTTGTATTCGTATCAGGGCTAATAATATTATCAATAGTGCAAGTAGTATTTCCGGGAATGTCATAATGCCTCCTCAATTTTTTTGGCCTTTGAGGGTGTGTTTTGGAGTTGTGTTTATCGACTACATATCTAACATCTAATTTATTTTTAGGGATGTTTTTTCGATATTTATTGTCAAGAGGAAAATGTTTTCGATTTGAATTTGCCTTAGAAATCCATTTTTCTTTTTTTTTTTGAATTTTTTTTTGAATCGTATCTTTCTCAAGCTTTGTTTTTCCAAAAAATATGTTGGACGGGGTCTCGTTAGTCGTCGAGTGAATATTATTATTATAGTAAAACAAACACTCCTCTATTGGGTCCAACAACTTTAAATCTTGATCTTCTTGCTGTTGTCTTTGTAAGAATACTCTTAATTGTTCATTAAGAGTTCTGTGAACAACCTCAATATCGGAATTACCCGTTTTGTGATAAGGTGAACATAAGTGATAAGATATTTCTTGCTTATCTAGCCATTCTTTTGTTTTAATGCTTGTAATAGCCCCCTCGTTATCAAATACTATGTATTTAGGACTTCCTATTCTATTAAATATAATCTGTAGGGCATTTATAATAGTGTCCCATTGTCTGTTTGCCAATTTCTGTATTGTTAGAAATTTACTAAATTTGTCTATGCATGTAAGATATGGACTCTTATTATCGCGAAGCCATATATCTACATGATAGATTTCCCTAATATCGGATGGGGTAAGTGTCATTTTGAATGGTTCTTTTGGAGGATGTCTATCATACTTAGCTGTAGCGCAGATAGTGCATTTATTTACATAGTTGGTTATAGCTAGTTTCATTTTCGGATAGTAATACTTTTTACGCAGTCTATCATATAATCTGTTAATACCTAAGTGATTGGTTTTTTGATGCTCTTGAGCTATGATTTCTGATATGTCTGAATGTGAACAATCATACAGAACATAACTACAATTCTCAATAACAAGTTTAGGATGGTGTACCTTCCAGTTTTTGTATTCATTTTGGAAAGTTGATAAAATGGATTTATTAGGGACTTTAAGTCCTACTGCCCCAGCGATCGGAATATGGTTTTCGAGTATATATTTTGCTTCTTTAGCAGTGAAATGTTTGTAGTAGAAAGTAATCCTTTTTCCACTTAAAAACTTTTGGGTAGTACTACGAATGCGTTTTCCATTTTTAATAATTATTTGTAATTTAAAACAGTTCAGTGGTTTTTCTGAAATGCTAATGTAGTTCGTGTTGTCTTCATGAGCCGTATGCTGTGTTGCCATAGAATCTGATCTGTTGTTTGTCATGTCTTTACCCTTGATATATTTGATATCGAAATCATACACAGCTAGCTTCAGTTTCCATCTGAAAAGTTTTGGTGTGTCCTCTTTAATGCTTTGTAGAAATGTAAGAGGCTTATGATCAGTTTCTAATATAAATCTTCGGCCGTATAAATAAGGCCTGAAATATTTTACTGCCCAAACTATCGCTAATAGTTCTTTCTCGATAGTTTCAAGTCGTGTTTCCGTATCATTGAGAGTTCGTGATGCATAGCAAATCGCATTGCTTCCTTGTGATAATACGGCTCCGAATGCAAAGTTTGAGGCATCCGTTGTAACAGTAAATGTTTTATGAAAATCAGGATGTGTTAAAATAGGTTCATTCAAAATATAATTTTTCAGTTTTTCAAATGCCTCAATATATTCCTGGTCTTTTATATTCACCGAATTTGTTTTCTTCAAAGTGAGTGTAAGAGGTTTTGCTATCAATGCATAGTCTTTTATAAATTTCCGGTAAAAACCAGTAAGACCGAGAAATGATTTTACCTCCTTTGTAGTTGTTGGTATAGGAAATTTACGAACTGCTTCTACTTTCTTCAGATTTGGTTTGATACCATCTTTAGTAATAATATGCCCCAGAAATTCAGTGGATTTCTTTAAGAATTGAGCTTTGGACATTTGAATTTTTAAATTGGCAGAACGCAAAGTAGATAGTACCATACGCAGGGCAACTTCATGCTCCTGCAATGAAGTACTAAACACCAAGATATCGTCCATATATACAATACATATTTTATTGACGTATTCCTGTAAGATTGTGTTCATCAATCTTTGGAACGTTGCTGGAGAGTTTTTCAACCCAAATGGCATTCGAGTAAATTCGAAATGCCCTTCATCAGTCGAAAATGCTGTCTTTTGCCGATCTTTAGGATCTATTTCGATCTGGTGAAACCCTTTCGCAAGATCAATTGTAGTAAAATAATTAGCATTGCCCAATTTTCCTAGAATGTCGTCAATTTGTGGAATAGGGTATCTATCTTCTACTGTTACCAAATTTTTTTTGCGAAAATCAATAACTAGTCGATATGTGTTTTCCTTTTTGGGTACCACTAGTATCGGCGAATTATATGGACTGGAAGATGGCTGGATAATTCCTTGTGCTAAATCTTCTTCGATTTGTTTGTTTATAAAATCTTTAGTATGATAAGGCAATTTATAATTACGTTGGTAGATTGGTTCAGCAGTCTTCAATTTTAAAGTATGTTTCATTTTATGCGTGAACGTTAATCTGTTGTTGGAATTATACTCTAAGTCATAAAATTCGTTCTTGATTCTATTTATTACTTGCATCTCTTCAATAGAGTAAGTATTAGGATCTGGTTGTTGATCCATTTGTTTCTCAATGCTATTGATTGCGTTGGAGTATTCTTGGATTATTTTAGTTGGAATATCAGTTGCAAATGGTATTATATGACCATTAATTTGAAATTCTGAACGAGATATGTGAATGTTAGCACCTAAGGCTATTAAAATGTCCATTCCGATTATAGCATCGAAATTTGAAAATGAAATATTGGCTATTTTCCAATTTATTGTAGCTTTAACATCAAATTCTTCAGGTGCAAATGTCCTAATTGACTCAGTACATGCAATTTTTCCCTGGAATGTATGAAGATAAACTGGATGTGGTAGTTTTTCTCTAATAGAATTATTCACTTTTTCGGCTGACATAATACACGTTGAAGACCCTGTATCGATTAAACAGCGTAATATATGTCCGTTAATACTTAATTTAACGATGGGTAGTATTGTTGACATTCCGAGGCATGTAAATGAAAATCCTGACTATGATTTCCTATATGTAACGATGATTCATTCGAATTCACCGTATTCATAGATCTATCGGTTGGTAGTGAATGATCTACAGGTTGATTATTACGAAAGTTCCTCGAATTTGAATATCTACTCCGTGAAGGATTGTATGCTTGTGAAGTATTTCCAAAGTATGGCTGATTATTACCTATTTGGTGTGGCTGTTGGCTCAACAACTGTGGGTTCATGATGTAATTTACAGGGGGAGATGAGTTAGCCATATTTGGATTTGTATCCGCATTGAACGCTCGAAAATTTGACTTCTTCGGTTTATTATTGCTTCCAAAATTTAAGTAACCTGGTTCATGAAGAATTCTTCTTATTTCTTCCAAACTAGCCGGGTTCCTAGCTAATAGAACACTTTTAAGCGGTTCTGGGCATTTATTTATATATATATTCTTTGCCATCAAATATCTACTCTTAATTATTTCACTTTTTTGATTATTTATATAATTATCATCATTTAAAATCTTTTGACTTATTAAACATAAACACTTACAAAAATAATCGTACAGATTCACTGCTGTAAAGAACGTTGCGCTGCATAACCTTTCCTGTAGTTGTAGCTCTGTTTCTGCTGTGTCGAAATGCGTTATAAGCGTCTTCCTTATTTCGTCCCACGAACTTGGGTTATAGGTGAGTATCGCCTCTCTCGCCTTTCCGATGATCCTTACTAATACTTGTTGAATCAACTGCTCTTTTAATTCACTCGCGTTTAGGTGTTCTTTTATCGCGTCTATGGCTCTAACAAATGGATATAAATCCGACTGATTTCCATCAAATGGTGGAATAGAACAAATGAACGTCGTTAGTTTTGAGTAATCCATCTTACTACACTTGATATCAAATCGCTAAAATTTTCGTATTAATTCGTCCAGTGTTCTATGATTGGTTCTATGAGAACGGCACGAATTAGAAAATAGGTTCTTCTTTTTTTTGTCCGGTAGTATTTGATCTTATATAAAATATAAATTTTTATTTTATCAAATATTGAACCGCGACCCGACTGTGCCAATTAAATAACACGGATTTCTGTCTCCGAATGATGTTTATTTCGTGCTTGCTTACCAAATACTGGTTTCTTAAATGACTAAAAATCTATTTACAGATTCACAAAATTTGCCTGTTACAAATACACAGGCAATAATTGTCTGCTGGAAAATATCTATATATCTAAAAGGCTCAATACATAATATGTCATAAAAGTTGAGTTGGATTTTCCTTATAGCCTAAACATGTTGAAGGACACAAACCATCGCATGTCATAAACGTTGAGTATCGTTTTATGATGGATGGTGTGCATAGCATTCGTAGAAATGCTAGGATAATGAGGGTTCACGACTGGTGCCATAACTCAAGCCACTGGGTGTTACACTTTCCAGATAAAGGCGACACCATTCTGAAAAAGTCGCATAGGCTATGATAGTTGGAAAGACACTTTAACTTCAATTGTTAAATGACGAATTGGATGAGAATGTGATATATTTCAATCGGAGTGTGAAAACGAAAACTGGCATTTTGTGAGGAGAGGACAGGTATGGAGAAAAGTCTATCACCACCTGAATGCAAAAGCTAGGTGAGTTGATTTGTTGGCTTTAAAATATTGGCAAATTTACAATTATGTAGATACAAATATCTCAAGATACCGAAAAATAGAGTTACCTAGTTCTTGCATTCAGAGGACGATATAATAAAAGAATCGATCCAAATCTTCACGGGTGAATCGAAAATGGATGAAAAGAAAATGAGCTGTGGTGTGTTTTCCAAGCAACGAGGCCTCAGATTGAATTTCAATTTCGGTAATGAAAGTAACGGTAATTCTGCTGTTAAATGCAAAAACGAATATCTAAGCGGAATTTAAACGGTTTTACCGAACGCTAGTGCGCTCATTATCAAACGTGCCTACATACAAAACAGCACTTAATACGTAAAAACTTTGAACTCCCTATTTCTCCACTTTGATGTTATCAACGGTAGAAAAAAAACTCCAGCCTCTCATCCTGCTTCAATCATAACACAGAAAAACAAAATCAACCTTTTTTTTTGTTGCATGAAGTTTTTCTACTGTTGGTTAATAATTTGGGTGCGCTGATTTCAAATCTACCCTCAGATGTTTTGTAGCAGCTCTAGTTAGTGAGATACAGGTACCGTCTTGAATTTACATAAGTAGTCGGTAGTGTCTATCAATAGCGGTGTAACTTAAATAGTTCCTTTATAAATTTCATTATGTCTTCCTCAAGAAGGACGTGTTCAAATAATCCTGATTGTTTTTGTGTTATTTGTGGAGAATATATGTTCCAAAAATTTCGACTACTTTGGGTTTCCGTTGCCGTCAAACGCTAAACTTTGGATGCCAAGTTTGGTATGCAAAAATTGGGGTTGAATCTTTGCGACTGTGGGCAAACAAAAAAAGACCCACTTTTAAGTACAAAGCTCCTATGATTTGGCGTGAACCATCCAACCATCATAACGACTGTTATTTCTGTGTAACGAAAATCATAGGAATAAAGCACAAAAATTGCTCTAAGTGGATATATCCAAACTTAAAATCTGCCATAAGACTAGTCTTGAGTATTAGTGACACATAAACACCACAGCAGCCATGTACCAGTGGCGGCTCGTCAGATGAGGCAACTTAGGCGGCGCCTCACCTTATATTTTTACTAACACAATAAATAGTTCAATATTTTACTAAGCCGCCAAAATACTGTGCGCTCCCATCCCATCATTAAATAATAAATTTTCACACCCACATGTACTTATATAGCAGTGTAACATACACGCTAGTGTTCTAACTTTCCATATGTATCATTCGCTACTTCTTGCCGATACACAAAATTGATCATGAGGCGAAACCGTCGGAGCCTCAGTTTCGCAGCTAAAGGGATTATTTTTAGAAACGGCTGCCCTCCGATCCATTCGTTTCTATGGCTAGACTGAGGCGACGAAATGTTCGCCTCTGCTCGAAACAATGCTCTCAGTTTGCAACTTTTATGCTTGCTGGAAATGAAAAGTTGTTGATCGATTTCCAAAATTCAACACGGACAGCAGTGATTGTTATTTGGAAAGAAAATATAGTAGGTGTAAAGAAAATTGCAATCGATGTTCGTGTGTGATAATCGTATTTTTTAAAGTGATTAGTGTTGGAATTAAAATTTAGAGCATGAATCCATTGCATGATATCGTGTTATCATTGATAGAATTGCCTTTTTCAAGGCGTTCTGCCAATGAAAAACACGAAATCATTCACACAAATAGGCCCACACCTAAGATAAGTATTTTAAGTAGTGATAAAAAAGATGGTCGTCAATATAAACGCTCTTTTCAATTAAATTGTTATGAAACTCACAAATGGATTTGTGGAAGTACCTTCAAAGAACTTTTGTATTGGTGGCCATGCTTATTATTAGGAAAAATGAAAAGCGTCTGGACTAGCGATAGATATGCCGACTTTAAAATTTTTTCTAAAGCAGTTAAAATGCATGAAGCATCTCGAAAGCATATTCAAAACTCGCGTATTTTGCGGATGAGTTTAAACATGACAACAATTGAAGATGCTTTAATGGAAAACGCTCGTTTATCTACGATAGCATACAACGAAGATATCCGCAAAAATCTTTTGCTGATGACTTATCTAATCGATACAACAATTTTATTAGGGAAACAGGAACTTGCTTTTAGAGGGCATGATGAATCTGAAACTTCTCTGAATAAAGGAAATTTCAGGGAATTATTTAACTGTTTGATCCGGCGTAACATCGGACTTGTTAAACATTAAGAAGGAAAAAATGTTTTCACGGGGCAATCCAAAACGATTCAGAATGAATTGATTTTTTGTATTAAAGACTATTTAAAAGACTACATAAAAAAGAGATATCAGATGCACTGTTTTTTTCAGTAATAGTAGATGACACGACAGACATTGTGGCAAAGGCACAATGTTGTATAACAATAAGGTATGTGAACAGGAACGCGGAGCTCAAAGAAGGTTATTTTTGGATTTTTTGATGTTAGCTTGGATTCAAGAGCTAGTGCACTTTACAGCTTACTAGTAAGTGTTTCGGAACCATTTGCATTCAGACAAATTTGGTAGCACAATGTTATGATGAAGCTGCAGTTATGCCTGGAGATTTGACTGATTTAAAAACAAGAATCAAATCTGTCGCATCTCAAGCACTTTATACTCATTGTGCTGCACTTCGTTTGAATTTGATTTTGCAACAAGGATCGAACTATATTAAAAAAAGTAGAGTGTTTTTTGCAACTTTAAAAGGTTTGTCAGCTTTTTTCATAAATCATACAAACGTACATCTATTTTGGACACAATACTAAAGAAAACAATTCCTCAATCTTGCGACACAAGATGGTATTTTAGATCGAAAATTGTACATTTTACCGCAAATAATTGGGAGAATCTCAGACAAGTTTCACAAGACATGATCGAGAACACAGAGTTAGATTCAGATTCAATGCAAAGGGTTACTTAAAGGAATTTTATGATTTTGAGTTTGCCTTCTTGACATTTGCGTTCAAAGAATGTTTTTCAATAACTGATATCTTTTTTCAAGTTCTTCAACTTAGTAATCTTAAAATTGATTTTTGGGTTTTACAATTAAAAATAGTATCAGATAGATTGAAAGCTACGAATAGAATCAACAGTGAAGTGTATTTTTCAAAAAGCGGAAACTGGATTGCCCCAAAATAGACATAGCTGCAAGATGAGTATATCCGATTTTTTCGAAAAGTGGGAAGTATTATTTTATGAAATTTTGGATTGCATTATGTTCCAAATTAAAGTAAGGTTTGATGACTTTCACAAACTAGAATTTATATCACTATTTAATACCTCCAAGTATAGAGAGTTTTCAAAACAATTTCCTACTAATTTAATGAGATCGCTACAAAAAACCTTCCCAAACATGTTTGACATGGATCGTCTTAAAAACGAGTTAAGTATCATTTATCTAGATGCACAATTTCATGAAATTAGTTTGTCTGAAATGCTTAAGCTTTTAGGGCTGGTATCAATATTTTCCGAAGTACATAGACTCGTAACATTGATTTTAACTATCCCAGTCACAACTGTGCAGGCTGAAAGAGATTTTTCATGCTTAAAGCGAGTTAAAACTCATTTGCGAAATATATCTCAAGAGCGGCTTTCCGCTTTGTCAATTATGTCAATTGAAAAAAAGCTTTAAGTAAAACAAACTGAAATGAATAGCCAATTTTATGATTTAATAATTGAAAAGTTTGCTGTCTTAACAGATAGGCGAATTAATTTAATATATAAGATGTTATATACGTTTAAGTAAAAAAAACTTCCATAATCCTTCATAAAATTGTTTGAATTGTTTTTTAATCGATAAAGATCGAAAAGGATACAGATGTTGACAGTTTATCTCTCATTTTTCTTTTGCTTGATGTCGAACGTTGACCATAATTGCAAAGATTTTTGCATCTCAACGTTGAAAAAACGTATGTATAAAATTTTAAAGCGTGTTATGAATTTGAAAGTTGAAAGGAAGTTATTGTGAATTGCATCTACATTTATAACACTTCCATAATGTTACTAGTATCAAGAAAAATTAGCACCTTGTTCAAATCTTAGCCAAAAATTGAGAATATGATGCATTCGTAACAAACTATCTCTTATACCGATATAAATCGTCTGGGAAGTGAACGAAGAAAATGAAAAACCACCTAGGGAATATATTGCACATGAACCGTGCAACCGAAGAGTGATGGATGACTGGTTGGAGAAGACGGAGGTGGTTTTAGTCGGTAAAAATCCGACATGCCGATAAGCAGGAGTGAATCGGTATCTTTTGAAGATTTTCACCTCCCAACGACGAAAAAAAAAATTAATGATAACTATGGATATAATTCTAAATAAAATATATCGTTTTCCGATAACTTTAAAAATCAAGTCGTATCAAAATATAATAATAACCTCCTTTACAGTATCATTTTGAATGGTACCTTGAGCCAGCCGCAAGCTTGAATTTTTTTTATGATTTTCGGTTTGTATCGAAATTCATCTTACCTTATTTTTCGCCTCACGTACTTATTGTGCCACGAGCCGCCACTGCCATGTACATCTTCGGAAAATACAGACCAGTGCAGCGGACAAACCGAAAACGACGGCAGTGGTAGCGACAGTGATTTTGATTGCTGCGGTAGTCCCCGACCACTAAATCAAGATGATCTAAATGACTTGATCAGGGGCCTTGGACTGTCTAAAACGGCATCAGAAATTTTAGCTTCCCGATTGAAAGAAAGAAATTTGTTGAGCAGACAAACGAAGATATCGTACTACCGTAACAGGGAAAAGGATTTACTTCCTTTCTTTACTAAAATAAGATGATTTTGTGTTTTGTACTGATATTCCGGGCCTAACGACTGCAATGGGATTGAAAGAGTATAATCCAAATCAGTGGCGGTTGTTCATTGATTCGTCAAAACGAAGTTTGAAATATGTACTTTTACATAATGGTAACAAACTTGGTTCCTTATCTATTGCTCATTCTACAAAGGTTAAAGAAGAATATCCTACAATATCTTAAGTTCTCGACAAAATCAAGTACAAGGAATATAACTGGGTTGTATGTGTTGATTTGAAAACGGTAAGTTTTCTCCTGGGCCACCAAAGTGGCTACACAAAATATCCCTGTTTCCTATGCTTATGTGACAGCCGAGCTAAAGCTGAGCACTGGACAAAAAGAGACTAGCCTTCCAGAGAGGCTTTGATTCCCGGTAAGCAAAATGTAATTAATGCTCCACTAGTATCCAGAGACCGAATTATATTGCCTCCTTTGCATATAAAACTGGGGTTGATAAAACAGTTCGTAAAAGCTCTTAACAAAGATGGCGAATGTTTCAAATACATTGAAAAAGTGTTTCCAAAATTGATTAGTGAGAAAATCAAAGGTGGTGTTTTCGATGGCCCACAAATCAGGAAGTTGATAGATGATAAAAATTTCATCAACCATATGACAGCTGTCGAGAAATGTGCATGGGAAAAGTTTGTTTGGGTAGTGAGAAATTTTTTGGGCAATAGGAAGTCTCACGGCTACATTCAGCACGTTGAACAGTTGCTGATACACTACCAGCGGCTTGGATGCAACATGAGTATTAAGCTTCACTACCTTCACAGCAATCTAGACTATTTTCCTGAAAATCTCGGTGACCTGAGCGAGGAATAAGGAGAGCGCTTTCACCAGGATATTCGCATTATGGAGGAGAGATATCAGGGGTACTGGAATAAACATATGATGGCTGATTATTGTTGGAGCAGTCAAAATAGTACTCATAATACATCTCACTCTAGAAAATCCCCAAAAAAAAATTATTTAATGAATTTTTTAAACTTAAATTTTGTGCATTTTCAATGAAAAACCCTATCACTTCGTAACTCCATGACTAGAGCTGCTACATTAAAATGGCATATTGTTTTGAAATCAGCGTGAAAAAATTATTCAGATTCATGTAAAAAATCTCATGCAACAGACATGCTGTTTTCCAGTGTAATACAATGTCTACTAGAATTCGCTAAGAAAACAATATTAAGAACTTCTTTGCAATTTTTTTCACGAATTTGCAGTACACGCTTTGTTTATCGTCTAGAAAGTTTTTGCGAAAAATTGCTCCCAAAAAACAACCCCCGACAAAGAAATTATACTTTCGATCATACTTCATCGATCGCTGCGGCAGATTTTTAACTTCCCAGTATATGGGAAGTTCTTGTAATCGCCTCGAAAATCGAAATTGAAATTTTCAACATTTCTTTACGTTTTGAGGTCTATAGAGTATATATAAAGTGTTTTTAGAAAGGGAGATGTATGTGTGTGTGTGTGTGTATGTACGTACGTACGTACGTACGTATGTACGTTCGGGACACTTTTTTCTACGAGCATAACTCACGTACACAAAGTTGTATCGACTCCGTTGAGGTGTCAATCGAAGCGTCTTTGCAATCTTAAGAGCTGATTAGTTTTTGGGATACTTCGGTCGGGGGGGTTTGCTGTTTTCGCCCCTTGAAGGTCAACCATATTATGCGCTATATCTCACGAACCAAACATGCGATTTTCATTATTAAGGTGTCAATCGACGCGTTTTAACATTGATATGATTCTATTAAATTTTTAAAAAAATTCTTGGAGCCGTTTTTTAATTTTTTTAAAAAAAGTGCAAAAAATTAGGTTTTTTTTCAAAAACATCAAATTTTTAACCTAATTTTCAAACCTAAGTAATCAATGTTTATATAATTTATATACTCCAAATAGTTTTTGTGAAAAAACCAGCAAAAGTTTTTTTCATGATTATGAAAAAAATTAAATAAAAAATAAAAAATCATTAAACGTTCAAGGTCATTTACGTCATTCATTATATCTCGAGAACTAAATATAATATTTCCATCATTAAGGTGTCAATCGACGCGTATTATCATTTTATGATGTTTTTATATGTTAAAAAAATCTTTAAAGTGGTTTTTTAAATTTATTGAAAAAAATTGGAAAAGTAGTGTTTTTTTCATAGAAAAATTCATTTTTCACCTGATTTGCACATCGTAATAATAAATGTTTGTAGAATTTATAAAATTTTATCAATTTTTGTAGAGAAACCAGCAATAACTTTTCTCATGATTACAAAAAAAATTAAATTAAACATAAAAAATCATTCAAAGTCACCATGTAAAAAGGGTTCATTCGAATTATAATACCTTAAATCTCTTATTCTAAAGACATTGTTGTAAAGTCAATCAAAGTTTATTAATATTTGCAAAATTTAAGCAGATTTTCAATAGTCTTCACATCACCATGTTTTAACTTTAATGAAAAAACTGCTTTGTAACCTGTCCCCACTCCGATGAATACTCAATCAATGGACGCTCCCGTAGATGAAACGATTAATATTAAGTCATTCCAATAACTTTTACGAGAAGTACATTTTTATTATTTGAAGTAGTATTATTTCCATAATTATTATTGTGTTTAATATTTTCAATATCTTTTTAGATATTACTGGGAAGTTGACCGTGTGGACCTCATGGGTCGCACCTCACGGCTTGTTCACCAATGTATCACACATCGAAATATTTACAAGCCGCCCTAATTTAGAAAGCCTAGTCATCAACTTTTTTTATTTCCCATGGGAATCGTTCTGATATGAAGCCACATCTAAATCATACACTCACTCCGTAACCATCGCGTGCATACGTTGGTGAAATGAAATGTCGCCGTCAAAATTCTGCGGGAAATGTGACCACTCATCCTTTTTACTTAGACAAGATTTCCGTTGGCCCAGTGGCACACATAAATTTCTCCAAATCGCATTTTTTCATCACACACTTAAGACCTGGTAAACGATATATAGTGTACGCTCGTTATGCTCGGAGAAGATTGATCTTTGCCCGGCCAACCAGTGATTATTTTCCTTTGCAAAATTATTTGACGGACTTTTAATTATCGAAATAGTTTTTGGATACCAGCAACCGAGTTCCCGGCTAACCATGTATGCTTGCGTAGTTAGTTCTCCGCTCTGAGGTTTCGGCGAATTCAATTCGCAATAATTCAATTTTCCCCGAGAAATTTCGGTAATTAATTTCATATGAAGCAACTGTTCTAGTTTTTTTATCAGCTTGCTAAGATATAGTCCCTGAACATGTTATGCCTGAAGACCATTGCCAATACGAGAGTCGAAAGGTTTTGATGACTGCAATGAGCACGGACTCTACTTAAGGGGGACATCCGACGCGTTACGAACGTTCGTGTGGGTCAGTCGAATTGCTTTTTTTTTGTTAATCTTTCACATAGAAGCTAGAACATACAATATTTCGAGTCAACTGAAGTTGCTAGTCTAAATCGCAAGAATCATCAGTTGAAGGCCCCTTAAAGTAAGAAGCTAATGGAGAACTTACGGCAAACCATTGCGCACTGCTTCAGATAATAAAATTGCTGCAAGGTATCGAAGGCGTACATCGGTTAATCAATTATCTTAACAAATCGCTTGGTTCCAGTCGAAAGCTGTCATTGATTGTAGACTCACATGTCATAATCTGCAGATATTTACCCATTCGAGACGTTAGTTTTTTACGGAAGAAGATACGGTTACTTTAATTGCTTTTTGAAGAGTGTCCATTACAGCAACTTGGTGGGCAGTTTACGAATTGAGTTCCTTCTCGAACTGCATTCGCTGACCTTAAGCGAATATATTTGTACCAAGATTCACTTTTAATTGATGCAGACAACTGATTTTATTGATAACTATTTTAGAGCGGAAGTGACTGTCTGTAGAAGTGAAATGGGTTGTTAAATAGTTGCAAGGGTAAATTAAGCGCATGTCGTCAGAAGCATGAAGAAATGCGGACGAATTACTCTGGAGATAAAAATCTACGATAAACGAAAGTCTTGGTCAAGTAACTGAACAGGAAAAATGATGAAAAAATAAAAGAGAGTATTGAATTCCTAGCTAATTGTTAGACTAAATGATTCTTGTTACGCAAGATGGCCTCTTGAAACAAATTAATCTCGGCTCTTCTTGTATCGAGACTACTGCGCTTTCCAACCATGACTATCATTAGCTATTTGTTTTCTTCGGAATTTCAAATGAAAGCTATAATTGGCTTTATTTGGCGCAGCCTTTAGATGATGAATAACTTTATTCTACAAATGGAGCGCCACACTTCCGCGAACGCATGGAAGATTTTAAAAATCTTAGTTCCTAATTTCCACTTGTGGTTCAGCTTCCTATACAGCCTGTTTTGCAAGACGGTATGTAATCAATCTCAGCTTGCTCTTGGGAGGGTAACATATTTTGTAAAATACATATGAAGTAAAATTTGAACTACAGGATCATTAGGTTTTTCTACTAACAGGCAAAAGCTGCTATCCAGGTAAGTTTGACTAGATAACTCTGTTCACTGCCAACCCGTAAATCTCAACTTTGACAAAAGTTTTGCTACTTTCCTTTCACCTTTTAGGCGTCACAAATGAAATCAGCCATCAACGTAAAGGAGCCCTACAATTGCTACGAGTAAGAATTCAATCAGACTCTCTCACAGCAAAACCCTAACGTAATAAGCGGGCGCTCCGTAAGGCGATGATACAATCAATATTAACTCATTTCATTTACTGTAATACTGTTATTGGTAAGGTTATTATTATTTTCATTAATTTTATGATTATTATTACTTTAATTATTATTATTTATGTCGATATCTGGAATATTGTTTGTGTGGATCACCAGGTTTGCAGCTAGCAAAGAAGAAGAAAGCTGGTAATGACTTTTGTATTTATAAACAATTTTTTTAAACGCATAATAGCTCCGTTCCGGGGATAATTGTACTATTAAACGGCTATCGTCCAGAAGCCGATCACTTTTATGAGACCATGAAAAAAGCCACCGGAAGCGGTCTTCAAGGTTCACACGAAAAACGTCACAGTAATATGCATAGCGCACGCATAAGAATATGTTAAATGAAGTAAGTTGTATGTATCAACCTCTTGCTCATCATAAATATTCATTATTGTTCATTATAATTCAAATCACTTATGCTTTTATATAAAAAAACGATTCTTTGCTTGCCAGACACTTTTTAAAGTATTATCAAAAGCGCAAAATAGATTCATCAAAAAATTTTAACAAAAGAATGTAATTTTCTGCATTTTTAACTTCCCAGTATATGGGAAGTTATTGTTTTATTAAATAATAAATAAACAAGCCGCGAGGTGCGACCCTTGAGGTCCACACGGTCAATTTCCCAGTAATGTCTACATAAATATTGGAAATATTTATGAAAATAATCCTCCATTAAATAATAATAATAAGAGGTACTCATAACAGTAATTGAAATGAGTTAATATTAATCATATTATCTACGGAAGCGTCCATTAAATACGTAGTGCTTTTGGTGGTTGGGGGGGGGGTAGATTGGTTTGATTGGATATTCACCCAGATCAATCGGCGGGTGATGGGGGTAGGCTAAAAAGCCTTTTCTACGTTATTTGTTATTTTCATATCGATGCTTGAAGGACAAAAGAGCGCTAGCAAAAATGAATGCAGTTTTGTTATTACGCCCACAGAAGAGCTTTTGTCGCGTGGTGGTCATTTTGAATAGTTGTGTTCAAAATCGCCATGACTTCAGCATAATCTTTGAGTTTGTATTTTTTAACGATTTTACAAACGTCAGACTAATACTTATATCTTGTTTTCAGTTGATCTTGAAAAGCATTGAATGTGCAGTCAAAAATCGGTTTAATTGCATGTAAAAAGTAAAACGCATTACGTATGATGATGGAGGAAGTAATTGAAATCTTACAAACACTAAAGAACAAAACTATTGAAAACTGTAATTTTTTATGTGATAATAGCTTTTTAAAGTATATGATCTTGCAAAGTTTTGACTAGAAAACATTTTACCATTCAAAGCGTTCATTGCAACAAACGTGAATATAATTTATTTAGTTTTCAAAATTTAAGCAATTTTTTTTATTAAAATTAAACCACGGTACTGTAAAAACTTTTAAAAATCTGCTCAAATTATACAAATATCAATAAACTTCGATTGATTCAACTACAATGTCTTTAGAATAAGAATAATCAGGTAATATCATTCGTATGAACACTTTTTACAAATTTAATTTTTAAATTTAATATTTGTTGTAATCATGGAATAAGGGTTTGCTGGTTTCTCTTGAAAAACTGATAAGATGTTATAAATTTTATAAACATTTATTACTGTGTTGTGCAAATCCGATTTAAAATTTATTTTTTACGAGGATTTCAAATTAATTTTTTTACGTTTTTACAAATTTTCTTAAAATTAAACAATGGCTTCAACGATTTTTTAAAAACATGAAAACATCATGAGAATGTTAAAATGCGACGATTAACATCTCATTAAAGCAAATATAATATTTGGTTCGCGAGATATAGAAAATGATATGAATGCCCTTGAAGATCATGATGACTTATTGATTTTTATTTTTAATTTAAATTATTTTATTATCATTACAAAACATTTTGCTAGTTTTTTCAAGCACAATTCAGAGTATATAAATTTTATAAAAACTGATCACTGCGCTTTGCAAATCAGGCTAAAAATTTATTGTTTATGAAAAAAACCTTAATTTTTTGCACTTTTTTCTAAGAAATTAAAAAACGGCTCCAACAATTTTTTAAAAGTTTGATGGAATCACACAAACGTCAATACGCGTCGATTGACACCTTAATAATGAAAATCACATGTTTGGTTCGTGAGATATAGCGCATGACAGCAATGACCTTCAAAGGGTCAAAACAGCAAACCCCTCCCCGTCCCAAGTTTCCCAAAAACTAATCAGCTCTTGAAACTGCAAAGATGCTTTGATTGACACCTCAACGAAGTTTATATGACTTTGTTTACGTGAGTTATGCTCGTAGAAAAAAGTGTCCACGAACGTACGTACGTACGAACACACACACACACTCACACATACATCTCCCTTTCTAAAAACACTTAAAATATACTCTAAAGACCTCAAAACGTAAAGATATGTTGAAAATTTCAATTTCGATTTTCGAGGCGATTACAAGAACTTCCCATATACTGGGAAGTTAAAAATAGATTAAAAATATGTATGTTATTATGTACAAACGCTTCATACGAATGATATTAACTGATATCTTTCATTCTAGAAACATTGTTGTTAAGTCACTCAAAGCTGAATAATATTTGCTTAATTTGAGCAGATTGTCAATAGTTTTCACAGTACCATTTGCAATATTACATAAAATTACATAGTCTTCTATCTCAAGAGTAAATTAAAAGTGTTGATTAAATAAATAAAAAGTTTTGGTTTTGGTTAAATAAATTAAAAGTGTTGGATTTGGTTATATAAATTAAAAGTGTTGTTTAAAAAATAAATTAGAGGCCATAAAAAATGAGTCAAAAGCGCAAACAAATTAGTTTGGAACTGAAATTAGAAGTGTTAAAACGTTTTAAATCTGGGGAAAAGGCTGTTGAAATTTCCAGAAATCTTAGTTTAGCTCCTACAACAGTGAGAACAATTTGAAATAGAGATGCTGAGCAAATAAGAGAGTTTGCTAAAGCCACTACATCATTGCAATCAAAACAAACCAGTACCAAAGTAAGAAGTTCCATTATGGTAAAAATGGAGTCCCTCCTCAGTATTTGGATAGAGAACCAAAATAAGCGCCGGATGCCACTGAGCAAAATGGTGATTCAAAACAAAGCGTTAAGTATTTTTAACGATATTTCAAAAGATTCACCATCATCTAGCGGAAAAAAATCAGAAAAATTCGAAGCCAGTCAAGGTTGGTTCGAACGTTTCAAAAGTAGAGCAAAACTGCATAATGTTGCTTTGAAAGGAGAATCTGCCTATGCAGATATTGCAGCTGCAAATAAATTTAAAATAGAAATAAAAGCGATTATTGAAGAAGGTGGTTATTCTTCGAAGCAAGTACTAAATGTCGACGAAACTGGCCTTTATTGGAAACGGCTACCAGGGAGAACGTTCATTTCCAAAACTGAAAAATCTTGCCCTGGATATAAAGTAAGTAAAGATCGGCTTACAGTTCTTCTAGGAGGAAATGCAGAAGGCGACTTCAAATTTAAGCCTTTTCTGATTCACCACTCTGAAAATCCAAGGGCTTTTAAACATGTGGATAAAAGTGCTCTTCCGCTCTATTGGCGTTCGAATAAAAAAGCGTGGATGACTGCAGCTCTATTTAAAAATTGGACAGAAAATTGCGCTGTCCCCGTGTTGAAAACTTATTGTCGAGCTCAAAATATTGATTTTAAAATGTTGATATTGGTAGACAATGCTCCATCACACCCAATTTATCTAGACGATATTTCAGAAAATGTGAAATTTGTTTTTATGCCACCAAACACGACATCCATCATACAACCGATGGATCAAGGTGTCATATCAAATTTTAAATGTTATTATCTACGACGAACGTTTAGCCAGCTGATTGCATCAACTGATGGGGATGATATGCCCTCCATGAAACAGTTTTGGAAAAATTATAATATCTTGATGGCTATCGAAAATAAAAACCATTCATGGATGGAAGTGAAAAAAACATGCATGAACGGGGTTTGGCGTCCACTATGGCCAGAAACCATATCTAAAGATTTAGAAGTTGATATTGTACCAACCGTTCGTAGAGAACTTGCTGAATTAGCTGGAGAAGCAAATTTTGAAGGCATGGAGGAAGATGATATAAATGAGATATTGATATCACACGATGAAGAGCTCAATAATGAAGATTTGATTTCTATGAATGTTGAACGTTCTTTGGTGGACGATATTGATATACCTGATGTAGTTCCAGAAGTAAAACAGTTAACGGCTGGTTGTATTTCGAAAGCGATGCAACTTATTTCACAAGCAATGGACATTTTTATATATAATGACCCTGACGAAAATCGAAGTTTAAAAGTGACAAGATCTATAGATAACGCTATCAATTGCTACAAACAAATTTATCAGGAAAAAAAAGCGGCAAAAGTGCAACAGACTTTGGACAACTTTTTAAATAAGTCAGTACGAGAACCAAATCAGTCTGCAGAAATACTAATCGATTTAGAATCGTCAAGTTCATCGAATTAGAATTAAAAAATAATAACTTATAAATTATAATTCCTGTGCAATGTAAAGGATTTTTTCCTTTTTTTATTTTTCTGTTATTTTAATGAATTAATATTTAATGAATTAATATAATATTCAATGAATTTATGTATGCATTATATTTTATTTATGTATTTTGTACATATGACTGAAATAAAAATAGTTTTTGATGCAAGGAAATGTTTTATTTTAATACTAATTAACAAAATATTTATGTATAGGAAAATTAATTTCGATTTGCGTCGTTTCGATTTGCGTCGTGTTTTTTGGGTCCCAATTAACGACGCAGATCGAGGTTTTAGTGTACTTTTTACTATTAAAATGCAATTGAACGGATTATGTTGACTGCGTATTCAATGTTTTCCAAGAACAACTGCAAAATATGAAATAATTATTAGTCTCATTGATGTAACATCGTGAAAAAATACAAATTCAGTGATTATGCTGCAGTCATGGAATTTTTGAACGCAACTATTCAAAAAGGTCATCACGCGACAAAATCTCTTCAGTGGGCGTAACAACAAAAACTGCATTCATTTTTTCTAGCGCCCTTTTATCATTCAAGCGTCGGCCTGTCCTTCCTCGGATTGATCCGCGTGAATATTCAAACGAACTGCCTTACGTAATCAATGGTCGCTCCTCAAGGTGACTTGATTAATATAAACTCATTCCATTCATATAAGCAAAAGGGCAACATATTATGGTCTTTTGAATGAGGGAACGCCGAATTAATTCATGGTAATTTGCGGAAATTCATGTTTAATTAGTGGCTCTGTATTTGGCATGCACTTGAAAGTGGCATTCAGTGAAGAACGTCAAATAATTACATTCACATAAATAAACATAAATTTGGAATTGAAATCATTGACGCATTGCTAGTATTTTGAGCTGCACTAATATAGTATCGTCGTTGCTGCAAGCAAGAACACCACGCAAACATTTTCAAACAGTTTGCGTGCATGCTAATTGGACTTCGATTGTTGGCTTGACAAAATAGAGGATGTGGCTGTCGTCAAGATTGCATCCATTTCACCTGAGAACGTGTGGCTTGTAGCTGGTGGCGCACAATCTCGGACCACCAATGCAGATGCTGTCACTCATAGTGTAATAAGAGTGTAATTGGTTGAATGAGATGGCAATTTCAGATAGGTAAGTTTGGACTAAGAAATGTGTAGCACTATGCCAGAGCGATTTGCGCAGGAGCAGGCGAGGGCATCCTCTCAGAACATCATGATTGACTTTCAATAAAGTGGCCGTGAAGGCAGCTGCTTTGTGAACGTACAAAGATATGACTTGCAGTACGACGTGCAAGCCTTGTGTAGAGCGTTTCAATAGCAGGGAATGCACCACGATTCATTTTTGTGTCCATGAAGAGTGTAAAGCGAGACAATTGCATGTTGCTTTTATACGAACCCATTACGGCTAAAAAGAAGATTCAGGAGCGCTTTGCATAAAATTTTCTGTTCAAGTGCAATAATTGCATAAAACATTTGTATTATACCATCAACATGCCATTTTGCTAAGTAGCCTCATTTCTTAAACTGAACGCTTTGTTAACTTTAAGAATTTGCAACTTGGATATTCAATTCACACATTCAACCGGTTACATCACCTCATAAGATATCTGGTAGAGTAGCCGCGCTTAAATTGCAATTAACACCCGAAACACATATAGCACAATGTGAACATCAGCAAAAGTCATGCATCGAACATCTTAAAGTGGACCTTTGCAAGGTCATAGTGAGAATTCTTTGTGCGCTGGGACCTCACCTTCTTCAGACCCAACAGTTTTGTGCCGATGTAATTCAGGCCAAAAGAATTATCAATCTTCATCATATATCGATCACTTGTTGCAAAATCAACGTTTTCATTGTCGGTCTTACCTGACGAAAAGTAGAACGCGGGGTCGTCCAATCTATTTGCTCGCCGAACAGCTCAGTCCAAATCTGCACATTGTTCATCTTATGTAATTAAGATTCGGACGAATGTGTGTCAAAGTGGAATTCACTTGTAGTTTAAAAAACGTACTTTTGAAAATGAGTCGACCACCTTGATGTGGAAGCTTTTCCAGAGTAATGAGTAGCTCAAAATAAATTTGGCGGATTTTAGTATTTTCAACGTCCTTCATTTCATTTTTACTAAGCAGACTCATTTTTGGGATCCTCAGAAACATACCATCTTTTATTTTTTAGAATATTTCTTAGATATGAGTTTATTTTGAGGTAAATATGCTTTTTGCGTGCTAACTAAAAGCTTTAACATTTCAGGAAATACCAGATATTATCTTAGAAGTAGGAATGTATATGCAGTTCTCAAATTGACTCTAAAGGTACGAATAATCAAAAGTTTCTTACCATGAACTTGTTTCAACGCTAATAAGACCAAACAAATGCATAAGTACGTCATTTAATGATTTTTCATCCACATAAAAACATGCCTCATTAAATGCAAACAACTGGCAAACCTTTCCGCATATTCGAAACTGTTGGCAAGGGTTTTCACTATTGTTTCGTAAAAATTTTAAATCGTTATTCACGAGTAAGATATGTCTTTGATCAAACATGAAACTTTCAGTTTACCTATATTTAACACACGCATGTGTGCTATCGGTCAAAAGACTCTAAATCTTTAATCTCTTCCTGTCTTCCGGCAGATTATAAATGCGCCTAGCGATGATTTACATGACACTAAGTACGAAAACCATGACCTGCCAGGCATCAGCTCTGCACTCTTTTTCTCTGCACAATTTTTTTCCAAAAATTAACCTATTTTTTTCATTAAGGGGTATGGCCACTGTAGCAGGTGCAAAATCATGTGTATTTTAAATAATTTTTTTATATGGAAATTTTATTAATTTATAAAAATAATTATAAGTACATAAAACTAAAATATCGGAGAATCAGAAAAAAATTAATTATAATGGCCGTCTTTTCGTAGCTCCAATCTGAGGTGTTTTTTAAGTGCTCCACGGCCGGACAGCTAGCAGCCTCAATTTTGAACCTAGATCAAAACAAAAAAAAACCCGTTGAACTACATGACAATACCTAGACAAGTCCCTGAGGAAATTTAGAAATATTGATTTTCCGGAAAATGGGAAGCATTTGAAGTGAAAACTCTTTTTTCGGAAAAAAATCGTTAAAAAAGAGTCATAAAATGGAAAAATTTTGATCTTTAAAAAAATCTCAGGTACTTCTTTGCGAAATGCAATTATAAATATGTGATTAAAATTTTAAGTCGATCGGATGAAACTTGTTCGAGTTATTTGTCCGGCCGATTTGAAAAACACGTCGGAATGGAGCTACGAAAAGTCAGCTATTTTGTTTGAAAAATGCGTTTATAATTTTTTTGCCGATTCTCCGATATTGTAGTTTTATGTACTTAAAATTATTTTTATAAATAAATAAAAATTTTCATATAAAAAAATATATTTAAAAAACACATGATTTTGCATTTGCTACAGTGACCATACCCCTTAAAATAAAAAAATCGGTATTATAAAAATTATTGAAAATCTGCGCAAAATATGCTTATATTAAGGGATGTAAGGTAGATCGCCTCCGCGTGGTGCATCCTGGATAACGCTAAATGATATGATTTTATTTCACATTTTTCACAAAACGTGAACCAATTTAAATTGCATCGTTACACTGTTAAATAATCGCCATTGACAGTACTAATCCACCACTCGCTTTGTCTCTCTCGAGAGGTGAGAAACACGTTTTTCTTTGTTCTAGTCGTGGTGAGTCCAGGTCATCGGCCGAGAAGCGGCTGTCTTTGGGCGCGGTCGCCCATCTGATTGGACAAATTTGGGGATTGCCATATATAAGTATAAATGAGCCAACTCAAAACGAGTGTGAAATATGTGTGGGAGGGAGAGTGAGTTGCGATCGAGGAGCCGTTGAAGAAGGACGTGAAAAAAAAAAATTTGAACAACGGCAGTAGAAGCCAAAAGTTAGTGGCTAGTTTTAAATTCTGTACAACTTCCAAAAACGAAGTGAAGATCCAACGAGACAAGCAATTTACGCGTTTGCCAGCAGGGAGCGAGTGGCGACGCTAACAAGGGGCTTAACGGGTGGAGTTTTCTTGGAAGTTGGGCAATTCCTTGGTTCGCTCGCGCAAGCCACAGCGATCGGCAAGCGCACAATTCCGATGTCGGATTATCAAGTCTGTGGTATCGTTCGCGTCCTCGCGAAAATGTCCAATGGGAGTCCGCTCAGTGCGCGATGGGTGATTTTGCACTATTAAGCAATATTCCAGCTAGTGGTATGCTTTTTCTAACCTACAAATATATCCAAGAAAAAGCAAAAGGAACGAGTAGGCCTCGGAGCAAAAGTGTGTTTGTTATCAACGATAGTCGCTGGTGGTATGGCAGGAATGGCAAATTGGACGATTGGAATGTCTGTCGATGTTCTTGAAAAGTCAATTGTAAACGGCTCCCGAAAGAACGTATAAAAACGATATTCGTGACGCCTTCAGGGAACTGATGAAAAATGAAGAACCTTTGGCGCTATGCAAAGGTGTAACGCCTGTTATGCTGAGAGCTTTCCCATCGAATGTCGCTTGTTAACTTCCCAGTATATGGGAAGTTCTTGTAATCGCCTCGAAAATCGAAATTGAAATTTTCAACATTTCTTTACGTTTTGAGGCCTATAGAGTATATATAAAGTGTATTTAGAAAGGGAGATGTATGTGTGTGTGTGTGTGTGTGTATGTACGTACGTACGTACGTATGTACGTTCGTGGACACTTTTTTCTACGACGATAACTCATGTAAACAAAGTCGTATCGACTTCGTTGAGGTGTCAATCGAAGCGTCTTTGCAGTCTAAAGAGCTGATTAGTTTTTGGGAAACTTCGGTCGGGGGGGCTTGCTGTTTTGCCCGTTTGAAGGTCATTTCTGTCATGCGTTATATCTCGCGAACCTAAAGTACGATTTTCTTGAATAAGGTGTCAGTCGACGCGTATTGACATTTATGTGATTCTATCAAGTTTTTAAAAAAAATTCTTGGAGCCGTTTTTTAATTTAAAAAAAAAAGGTGCAAAAAGTAACGGTTTTTTTCAAAAACAATAAACTTTTAACCTTATTTCCAAGTCCCAGTAACCAATGTTTATAAAATTTATATACTCCAAACAGTTTTATTGAAAATGACATCAGAGTTTTTTACTAATGATTAAAAAAAATCAAATAAAAAATAAAAACTCATTAACAGTCATCATGTTCTTCAAGGCCATTTCTGTCATGCTTTATATCTGACGAACCAAACATACGATTTGCATTGTTAAGGTGCCAATCGACGCGTATCAACATGTGCGTGAATCTGTCAAATTTTTATAAAAACTGTTGGAGCCGTTTTTTAATTTAAGAGAATAAAGTGCAAAAAATTAGATTTTTTTTCATAAACAATAAATTTATAACCTGATTTGCGAAATATAGTAATCAGTGTTTATAAAATTTATATACTCCAAACAATATTTGTAGAAAAAATTTCGAAACTTTTTCTCATGATTACGTAAAAAATTAAATTACAAATAAAAAAAAATGTGGTCTAAGTGCGACCCTTGAGGCCCACACGACTAACTTCCCAGTGGGGTGAATAAAAAGCTATAATTTGTTTCTTTTAATAATTACTATTATTAAACATTATTATTCTAAATTAATATAATCACTTTTATTATTTTTATCAATTTTTTATCTAACCATAAAAGCTTTGGTAGAGGAAGACGTCACCTGGTCATCCTCTACCAAAGCCTCGGCAACCTCGTCCTCTTCGTCCTCGTCATTCTTCTTTTCCTCCACTTCGTTCTCCATCTCGGCCTCGGAATCCACAACTATTATTGAGGGTATTTATTTATTATTTACAATAATCATTCGTTATTAAGAATGTTTGACCGTTACTGAATAATTATAATTGACTTTATATAAACAATATCAGATTATGACTAATATTATTCGATTGTTATTAACAATATTAAATTATTTATAGCAATATCCAATTATTAACTGCATTAGCGTGTCTACTCCCATTCATCCAAACCTGATAATATAAGTTTGGAATTTTATAAACTAATCTTTTTTTTCAATAACATTTTTTACAAATTTGATCACAATGTTGCTAAAACGCACAATAATAACAACATTACTATGAAGGTATTTGGTATCTGCACGAATTAATGGTGCGTATCAACAGTTTAAAAATAAGCAATTTTTAGTCGTTTTTTTCAGTTTTTACATCCTAAATAAAAAACGGCTTAAGAGATTTTGCAGTTCTAAGTTACGTAATTACGCGTCGTTTAAAACCGGTCCCACGTCAATCCAATGTTTGGTTCTTGAGATAATCGAGACGAAAAATTATTCCGAACGCACATACGTACATACGTACATACGCACATCCGCACATCCGCGCATACGCACATACGTACATACACACTCACAGACATCTCTCTAAAAACGATGGATTTGGATTCTAGAGACCTTAAAACGTGGAGATATGTCAAAATTTGAGATTCGCAAAATCGACCCCATTACAATAACTTCCCATTGGGAACTGGGAAGTTAATAATTAAAAGTCATCATGATTTCAAAGGTCATTTTTATCATTCACTATATCTCACGAACCAGATATAATATTTGCATCATTAAGGTGTCAATAGACGTTTATTAACATTGCTGCAATTTTTTTAACATTACATAAAAATTGTTTCAGCAGCTTTTTAATTTAATAAAAGAAATGCAAAAAACGAGGCTTTTAGGGTTTTAAGGTTTTTTCATAAAAAATAATTTTTTAACTTGATTTGCACAGCACAGTAATAAATTTTTATAAAATTTATACATTCTTATCAGTTTTTGAAGAGAAACCAGGAAAACCATAATCCATGATTATAAAAAAAACTAAATAAAAAATAAAAAATCATTCAAAGTTATTATGTATAGAGGGTTCGTACGAATGACATTAATTTATATCTTTTATTCTAAGGAAATTGTTGTAAATTCAATCGAAGTTTTATAATATTTGCATAATTTGAGCAGATATTTAATAGTTTTTACAGTGTTTTAGTGTTAATAAAAAAACTGGTTAAATGATAGAAGTCCAAAAAAAACCTTCCGTAGATGATATGATTAATATCAACTCATTCCTGTTGCTGCTATGAATACTTCTCATTAGTATTATTTAAAGTAGAAATAAATTTAAAATTATTATTTTGTTTAATATTTTTAATGTTTATCTAGATATTACTGGGAAGTTGACCGTGTGGACCTCAAGGGTCACACTTCGCGGCTTGTTTTTTATTGGTTTTGAAGTCTTAATGAAATGTTAAATATTTTCGCATCTGGACTGTAACGATCAGTGTTAAAGTAGAGTTTAAGTAAAGAATAAAGTGAAATCTAAGATGAAGTGAGTGTCTAATTGGTTTCTCCCCTCCGCAGCTTGTGCGCGATTAAGATGTTTGTCCGGTTTCTTCTATTTTGGTTTTTTGATTAGCCCATGACCCGGTGAGCTGGCCGGTTCAAATTTTTTTTACTTTATGACTGCCACTTTGCGGTCACAGTTGGTGGGTGTTCCGCACGGGGCCTCCTCTCGACGGTCATCTATTATGTTGCGTTCGAATTGGCGGGACATGTGGAGGCTGGTTGGCTGGGAGGGAGGTTTGGTAATATGGGGCACACAACACACGATCGTATATTCTCGGACAACTCTCTCGTCTTAAAGACTTTATTTGATGCTTTGGGCTGGTAGCTGTTGTATTTTGTCACCTTAGTATACAAGAGTGACATCTTGCGGAAATGGCTTTCAGACAACCATGGGGTCTCAGGGAAATCTTACAACGAGTAGAGATAGCGGCTGCGAAGGGGAACCCAATTGCAATTAGTACGAAAGATACTAAAGAGGATCGACTCGGTCCGGGAGGGAAGTGGAAGAAGATGACGCGTCCTTCTGGTGGGAAGAAGACCGCGATGTTCAGCCAACCTCCCACTTCTTCGAGGGGTGCGTGCACCAAGGCAGCTTTGCCAGGGGCAAGTACCCCCTCAGTTAACCCTATTGGTGTTAGCGGCAACACTAAGGCAACGGCGAACAAGCCGGCCCGAACTGTTGCCGTGGTGCCTTCCGACACCATCTCTTCTTCATATGTAAAAGAGCAGGAAAAACCCTCTGCTATGTCTTACAGTGACAGAGGATCTGCCTTCAAAGTCCTGAAAATGCTGAAAGATTTACTTTCCGATGGTCTTTCCCAGAAGGACAAAATCTTCCTTGAATAGGCAAACGCCACAGTAGAGGCTCACAAAGCCTCTATTTCAAAGCAAGTGGCAACTCATAAAAGATGCAGATCTAATGAGGCAGCCCTAAATCAGCAGAGTGCCCAACTGTCGGTCACCAAGAGACCAATGTTGGTCACGTCCAACCCTGTTAAAGCCATAAAATTCAGCGAAGCGCCCAAGGACAGCCTGGTATAGGTTGTCATTGGCAGGAGTAGCAGCGATGGAACCATCTCACCGTCAAACTGAAAGATGGTAAAAATTGCTTTTCTTCGGGTGTACAAACCCATACTAGAGGCAAATCCCGGCCCTCCGCCAAGTTGCCGTGACGCTGGTTGGTACCAGGGTCATGTCAAGCTGATAGCCTGCACGGATCAACGTTCAGAGGATCTGTACAAGCAAGCGTTCGATAGATTGGGAAAAGTCTGGCCTGGAGCAAAGCTTGAAGCTGACTCCAGGGAAGACATTCCGAATCGGCAGAGGTCCAGGGCATGAACACCAGCGGAGCCATCCACATTGTGAGAAATTATTGAGCTGATTAAGCTAAGCAATGCTGACCTTCCGGTGAACAATTGGAAGGTAGCTAAGGTAAGTGAGCCTAGCAATGGACAGCGAGAGGCGCTTACAATCCTCAATGAGGAGTCGCTAGCTCCTTTGGAGTCCAAGGATGGGGTGATAAACTATGGTTTCTCGGCTATCACCTTGCGAGTATACCGCAAGAACCGTACTAAGAAAGCAGTACGACAACCCAGCAAAGAGAGTGAGAGGGAGGCGACTGGAGTAGCTTCAGCAGACCCGTTCGCGGACCTCTCCGAATTAGATCTTCTCTCCGATGACGGAAAAAGCACCACCTTCATGGCGGCGTTGGCTGGGGCCTTTATCCAATCCATCGACTTGGTTGAGAAGGAGTAGACGTCCTCAGCTGACGAGGAGGTGGACAAAACCTTGTGTCATGAAGCTGAAGTTTCTCCAAATAAGCCTCCATCACTCTAGGGTGGCACCTGCCACACTGCTCCTCCACCTGTCCCAAAAAGGAGAGCAGCTAATACTGGCCCAGGAGCCTTGGGTTGTAGGAAACCGGGTTCGCGGGCTCAACATGAAGGGATACAAGACAAAATCCCTCAATACAATAAGTAAACCGAGAGCTTTCATAATCATAAAAGAAGGCTTGCAGTTTTTAACTTTGCATTATTTAGGTGACCAGGACACCGTTGCCATAGCAGTGGAAAGGCAGCCCAAACCTATTTGGGCTGTCTCCTGCTATATGGCACAAGATGTTCTGCCACTTCCTACCAGCCTGCAGAGGATTACAAGAGAGGCCAGTGCATCCCTATGGTATTCGGGCAGACGCCACTGCCCATCATCATATTTGGAGTAGCACCGATACGAATAAACGGGATGAATTATTCTTTGAATTCATTTTATTGCATGACTTAGCCGTAGTTTACAAAGGTGAGGGTCATACTTTCATTACGGCAAGCCGTAGAGAGGTTCTGGATATCACTCTAAATCTTCCCGGGTTGTCTGTCAACCAATGTGCCTGTAAATGGCAGGCTCCTAGGCTGGGCTATCAGCTCATTTCAACCTTTTAAATCTCCTGGCACGGACAATATCTCACCTGTTGAGATCCAGCAGGGAATCAATACGGCACTGCCATGGCTTAATGCTATTTTAATGCATGCCTACGGACGACTTACATTCCACAGCGGTGGAAAGAAGCTAAAGTAGTCTTCATACCTAAAGCAGGCAAGTCATCCCACTCCTCACCTAAGGACTATAGATCTATCAGCCTCACCTCTTTTCTGCTGAAAACTCTGGAACGGCTGATAGAGATTCATTTGAGAGCTACTTTGAAACCACTCTCTAATGCGCAGCAAGCATACACAAAAAGGATATTGGTTGAAACAGCTCTTCACTCGCTTACCAGCTACATCGGAAAATCGCTAAGCGTCAAAGAATATACACAACCGGTTTTTCTAGACATCGAAGAGGCTTTCAATAATGTCTGCCATTAGGCTATTGGTAAAGCACTCGAGGAAAGCAATGTCGATGACAACCGGATACGTTTCATCGGTCAACTGCTTAGCAGCAGGAACATCAACTCCACGCTAGGAAACAGTACCATAAGGGGGGTTTGCAGAGGCACCGCACAAGGTGGAGTGCTTTCATCCCTTCTATAGAACTTAGTGGTGGAGAAACTCCTGTCAAAAATAGAAGCGAGCGATTGACTGCAAAGTCGTAGCCTATGCCGATGATGTTGCAATAGCAATATCGGGCAAATTCGTTAACACCCTATCTGAAAGACCAAACTTTGCTCTAAATAATCTCACCCAGTGGGGCAAAGAGTGCAGTGTTATGATTAATCCGAGGAAAACAGAACAAGAAGGTACAAAATTCCACGAATTGTCCCACCCACACTCGATGAGATAAGCCCAATAAGAACCAATCCTTCTATATGGCGCAGTTATTTGGTGGCCAGCTATGGCGAAGTCATCAGATGTAAATCTGCCAAACAAGTTTAGAAGTATTGCAGCTATTTCAATCAACGGGACTCTACGCACCACCCCGTCAAAGGCATTGTTCATGCTACTAAATTGCTTCCCGAATGAGCTACTCACGAGACAGCAGGCCAAGTGCTCTGCGGTTCGGTTGAAAGCACTAAACCTCTAGCATGAGGGGAACAATGGCCACTCCACAATACTACGGAGAGATGGACTAACGCTAGGGAAAGTAGTCCCCCCTTCCCCGATTCCCTGTTTTCACCATGGTTTCAAGTCAATCATCCCGATGGCTGGACCATAGAAAGACGTGAGATACAGGAATTGATCGACATCTACAACTAATCAGCTCTTAAGATTGTAAAGGCGGTTCAATTGACACCTTATCGAAGATGATACGAATTTTTTTACGTGAGTTATGCTCGTAGAAAAAACTGTCCACGTACGTACGTACGTAAACACACACCTACTACTTTCTAAAAAAAAAACACTTTAAAAATACTCTAAAGACCTCAAAATATATACTGGGAAGTTAAAAAAAAGTTGCCAATGGAAAACCACTTGACAAAAGAGCCAGCAATGTACGCCGATGGATACACATGATATTACAAACGACTCACGACAAAAAAATCTCTTTGTAAATTGTGAATGCTTTTTGCTTCGAAAGTGGACCTTATCTTTGGGAAAATTAAAACTAAGGGAAAAGCAGATGAACTACTCAATCTGTACAAAATTTGTAAGGATCAGAACTATTTTAGATATGAGGGTCAATACTTCTCGTTTGAAGACGGTTTACCAATGGGATCACCACTGTCTCCACTTCTAGCAGATATATACATGAATTTTTTAGAGAAAATTATTTTGAGTTCAGTTAATCCCCATTCTAAAAATATACTCTTCTGGTATAGATATGTCGATGACATAATTTGCTTATGGGATAGTACAGATCGTCAATTAAATAAATTTTTAACTTTTTTAAATAGCCTCAATAATAGCATCAAATTTACTATGGAAAAAGAAATAGACCGCACTATTAACCATTTAGATCTTACCATTACTCGTAAAAAATCAAAATTAGAATATGATATTTACAGGAAAAATACTTATTCAGATGTGCTCATTCCTTATAACTCGTTCCATCCATTAAATATTAAGCTAGCTTCTTTTCATTCCATGATAAATCGCGCTCTAAATATTCCACTTTCCAAAGAAAATTTGGAGAAGGAACTTTATACCATTGAAAATATAGCTAAAAATAATGGATACCCCAAGCAACTCATTTTAGGACTTATAAACAAAAAACGTAAATTGAAAATTATTAAAGAAATATATCCAGTTCAGAAAGATGGTAATGTTCAATCATGGAGAAAGTTAAATTACGTAGGCCCCATCAATAGTAAATTGTCCAAATATTTAAAATACAATACTGAATTATCCTTTATTCATTCGACTAGAATTAATTTTAAAAAAAATACTATTTAACAACAAATGCAAAAATGATCCCCTTTCTCATTCTTATATAGGACAAACAGGTAGGAGCTTTAAAATTAGATACAATGAGCACATCAAAGCAACTAGAGAGGTAAATCCAAATTCTGGGATAGCCCAACATATTTTAGATACAGGTCATAATTTTAGCATTAACAATATTAGCATCCTACATAAAATAAACAAAGGGAAAAAGCTAGACTACCTGGAATGCCTTGAGATTAGGCGGGCCATAAAGAGAAAGGAAAACCTACTAAATGATATCACCCTTCCCTTCCAATCACCACTCCTTCAACCATTAACTACTTAAGAACAAAACCAAGAAATATTATACATTGTATGTAACCTGAAGATGATCTAAGGATCGAAACGCGTCGTGCTAATAATAAAGTTTGTGAGTCAAAAAAACCAAGTGTTTCATTCAATAAAAAAGATTTTAAAGAAATTAAGGTGCGCTAAAAATTAATCCCCTTGGTTTTCTTATGGGGTTTAGCAGGTGACACCACCAATCTGACAACTTACATGTAAATTACGTATCAAGGCCAGCTCATCTATCCAACCAAGTGATTTCCACCCTACACTGCACACTTTGGACACTTTTGCTCATCAGAATCGTTCATAATTTTTTTTGTACTTTACCAAAGTTGAACTAGCTCATTTGTAATTTCAACCTTACGGTGTTTTAAACAAAATTCACACTTTCAAACGTACCGCAGTGCGAGCTGCCACTGCAAAATTTTACACCCATCCGATTTTTTGATTAAATGCAGTTAAATTAAGAGATAATCATCAACAAACACGCCTGGGGTGCTTAGCAAAGTTTGTCCACAAGTACATCTTATTACCTGAATTGTAACTGACCCCATCGAATATATTCATGGCAAACTAATGCATCGACTACCAAAAAAAATGTCGATGAAGTAGAGTGTAGGCTCTATAGTTGCTTGAAAAATAGATTGTGTCATTGCAGTTCTTTGTAATCTCATGACAATCAGAGTTCCAGGGTATTTTCATGAGAAACGAATGCATCGAATAAATTTATTTATTTATTGCGCCAAAGCAAGGCAATCACATGTTAAAATAAAAATTACAACAAATACTTTATCCTCAAATACATGCTACACTCAACATTAATTTACACTGTTCTAAGCACGTCACAATTAAGAGATGGATAATGAAGGGCTTTATAAATGCAGGATTTAAGGTTGAACTTGGAGATGGTAGGGGAGTAGTGTTTGCTAAAAGTGTTAAAAATCTTACAGCACCTATTAACAGGTTCATTCTCTGCATACTTAGTAAAATTCAATATTTAGTAAGTAAACGTGAATTACGCGTACTTCTTGCAGGCACATTAAGCTTTATTATGTTCGTCAAATACTCCACATGAATTTGGCCCCTAATCACGTCAAAGGCAAAACAAGAGGACAACACTGTTCTTCTGGCTTTAAGAGTCGACAAATTCAGAAGCTCCAATCTAACTACATAAGGAGCCAAAATTTGATAGTCATCAGGGCTATAGAGGTCTCTGAAAGCAAACAACAAGGATTGTTTTTGTACTGATTCTATTCTCGTATCATGAACTCCAAAAATTGAGTTCCATACATTACAGGCATATTCAAGTAATCGGCGAACCAGTGAGATAAATAATGATTTAGTTACCCACAAATTTTTAAACTCTTTGGTTCGTCTTTTAATAAAGCCAAGCAATTTATTAGCTTTGGAGAGAATAGTATCGTAGTGCAAATTGAAACTTAGTTTCTTGTCTAGGACAACTACAAGGTCAACAATGTTTTCTTTCCTGTCCAATACAGTATTGTTGAGAACGTATGCATTGTTCAAGGTTGTGCTTTTGCGGGAAAACTCATTACATGACATTTCCCAACGTTTAGATCAAGTTTTTTTACATCACACCATTGTTTGAGGGAAGTTAATTTTGATTGGAGGAAAACAGGAACAGATTAAGACTTGATGGTGTGATATATGTTCAAATCGTCAGCATAAAGAAGATGTGATACTTCCGAGAGTTTTTCAGATATATCTGATATAAAAACATTAAAAAGACAAGCCGCGAGGTGCGACCCTTGAGGTCCACACGGACAACTTTCCAGTAATATCTAGATAAACATCAAAAACATTAAACACAATGATAATTTTGAAAATAATACTGCTTTAAATAATAATAATGAGACGTTTTCATTGCAGTAACAGAAATGAGTTAATATTAACCATATCATCTACGGAAGGTTTTTTTTGGATTTCCAACATTTAAGCATTTTTTTTTTCATTAACACTAAAACACTGTAAAAACTATTAAAAATCTGCTCAAATTATCCAAATATTATAAAACTTGGATTGAATTTACAACAATTTCCTTAGAATAAAAGATATAAAGTAATATCATTCGTATGAACCCTCTATACATAATAACTTTGAATGATTTTTTATTTTTTATTTAGTTTTTTTTTACAATCATGAATTATGGTTTTGCTGGTTTCTCTTCAAAAACTGATAAGAATGTATAAATTTTATAAACATTTATCACTGTGCTGTGCAAATCAAGTTAAAAAAAATTTTTTTATGAAAAAACCTTAAAACCCTGAAAGCCTTGCCTTTGCATTTTCTTTTATTAAATTAAAAAGCGGCTGAAACAATTTTTATGTAATGTAAAAAAATTGCAGCAATGTTAATACACGTCCATTGACACCTTAATGATGCAAATATTATATCTGGTTCGTGAGATATATTGAATGATAAAATGACCTTGAAAATCATGATGACTTTTAATTAGTTTTTATTTGTAATTTAATTTTTTACGTAATCATGAGAAAAAGTTTTGAAATTGTTTCTACAAACATTGTTTGGAGTATATAAATTTTATAAACACTGATTACTATATTTCGCAAATCAGGTTATAAATTTATTGTTTATGAAAAAAATCTAATTTTTTGCACTTTATTCTCTTAAATTAAAAAACGGCTTCAACAGTTTTCATAAAAATTTGATAGATTCACGCAAATGTTAATACAGGTCGATTGACATCTTAACAATGCAAATCGTATGTTTGGTTCCCCATATATAAAGCATGACATAAATGGCCTTGAAGAACATGATGACTGTTAATGATTTTTTATTTTGTATTTGATTTTTTTTTGTAATCATGAGAAAAAAATTTTGATGGCATTTTTAAAAGAACTGTTTGCAGTTTATAAATTATATAAACATTGATTCCTTGGACTTGAAAATAAGGTTAAATATTTGTTGTTTTTGAAAAAAAACCGAATTTTTTGCATTTTTTTTAAATTAAAAAACGGCTCCAAGAAATTTTTTAAAAACTTGATAGAATCACATAAATGTAAATACGCGTCGATTGACACCTTATTCAAGAAAATCGTACTTTAGGTTCGCGAGATATAACGCATGACAGAAATGACCCTCAAACGGACAAAACAGCAAACCCCTCCGACCGAAGTTTCCCAAAAACTAATGAGCTCTTAAAATTGCAAAGACGCTTCGACTGACACCTCAACGAAGTTGATACAACTTTGTTTACTTGAGTTATGCTCGTAGAAAAAAGTGTCCACGAACGTACATACGTACGTACGTACGTACACACACACACACACACATACATACTTCTTTCTAAAAACACTTTATTTATACTCTATAGACCTCAAAACGTAAAGAAATGTTGAAAATTTCAATTTCGATTTTCGAGGCGATTACAAGAGCTTCCCATATACTGGGAAGTTAAAAAGGGCCGAGGTGACTGCCTTGAGATACACCAAAATGTACGAGAATTGGCTTGGACAAATGTTCCTGAAATTTTACTAATTGACTCCAGTCTCGTAAGTAGGAGCTAAGCCTAGAGCCAGTGATTCCTTTCTGCAATTTGGAAATCAGTATGGAACCGTTTGTCAAGAACTTTTGCATCCAGTACGAAGGTTCTTATTTTAAATTAAACAGCAAGCTCTTTAGTAATCTATAAAAATATTCTTTGCCTTAGTTGCCAGCTTAGCCCTATGGGCACTCCACAGTACTGAAAAGTCTTTGTGGGAAGCAAGGCTATGTCAACATGGACTATAGAGTGCCAACTTTCGAACAAATTTCTTGACCGTCGTCCCCTCAAGAGAAGAGTGGGAGACCGGGGAGCTAGCCGGCAAAGGAATTGTGTCAGTGTACACGGATGGCTCGAAAACGAGCACGAGCACGGGAGCAGGAATCTTTTCTGAGTACTGTGGCCTTAGTATATCGTTGGAGCTCCCCGTGCACTGCACAGTTGTGCAGTCGGAAATAATGGCAATCTTGAGAGCTGCGAAAGAAGTTAACAAGAGAGGGGAGGTCGATAAAGACATCACTTTCTTTGTGGACAGCAAAGCAACCATAAGGATGCTAGAATCAGTCTTAGTGTCCTCCAAATTAGTTGAAACCTGCAGGTCCGAACTGGGAAGGATCTTTCAAAAGAACAGTTTAAAACAGTGTTGGGTTCCTGGGCACAGCGAAGTGCACGGAAATGCAAAAGCGGATCAGCTCGCTAGGGAGGGATCCCGTGAGGCGCACCTGCATGAGAAAGTGGGCGTAGGGGTCTCAATGAAAGTTCTTAGGCAGGATATAAAGGTATCAGCCTACGAGCTAGCATTGAGGCGCTGGAGAAATTTAGGAACATGCTGTACCGCTACACAGATGTGGCCAAATTATAACAAAAAGCGCACTCTGGGCTTATTATCCCTAGACAGAGGTGCAATAAGAAACCTTGTGGGTATACTGAGCCGATTATTTGGCCTAAAATGCGTTTTCCCCCTTTGGGATGTAATAGCTCCCGCCAGTGTACAGCGATCAAAACAATCAATACATCAAAGGACTTGCGACAAAATTGCCTTAAAGTTATTTCCAATGTGTTTTGGGGTTAAAGTGAAAACAACGAAGCTGTAGCGCCCGAATGTTGTTCCCCCTTTCTTGGGTATGGTTTTTGGATTATATCTTTTTTATTATTGACACCACGTTAAAGTGATGTATGCAAAACTGCTAAAAATTATATTCTACGCTAGTTTACCATACACAACTTTCTTGTGGAAGCCACGGTTTGGAAGATATGGGGGTATCCCACTTTCATTTGTTTTCAAGATGGAGCCCAAACGCCATCATCGGGGATCCCAGGAAATTGAACTTAAGTTAATTATACTATTCCCCACGCATTGCAATAAATTTTTTTTGCCTTTTGAAAATGCACGATCAACTCCCAATTGACTGGACTATTTGGGGCGTTTGTGCGTTGTTTTCTTAGGCAAGTTTTCCTTCTACGCACACTGGATTATCGGAGACCGTCTTATAAAAGTTTCACGAGCTCTCCGACTATAGACATTCAACTCAAGTTATCACTTCATCTGCATTCTAATTCTAAATGATGGTCATTTACTAATTGATTTTTTGTTTTGGATCCCCCAAAAGCAAAATACCTACGAGCAATATAGGATAAGAGACACACTTTGCTTTGCTTTGCTTTGCCAAGAATTCAAATCGCGTGTGGTATGTTAATAAGATCGCTTTTTTCCTTTATCTCTGCTCGCTGGATTAGAATTCGCACAACTTCCATTTGCTAGTTTTATTTGAAATTTTTGATTATTCCTAAATCCAAAGGTTGCAATATTGTTATTGTATTTTCCAGAAAAAAAATTAATGGGTACCTATTGAAGAACAAATTGGATAATGCACCGCGCAATTGTCGAAAAATAAGAAACTTTTCTGTTCCGATTTACAAGAAATATATCCCGTTCATCTATTATCCTTCTATCAATCTTTAAAATCTATACTGCTTTCTACGCTGTTTAATTAATTGTGTACTCAATTGGCCAAGATCGCATATATTCGAGGCATTTTATTTTTTCGATTTAAATTACAATTCACCCTATGACACTCTTCGTTTTCAGATACGATATTCTTATTAAGTAAAGCTGTTTCGTCTGCTTTCAAAATGACATCTAGAGTATTTACCCACACACATTATTAACTTCCCAGTATATGGGAAGCTCTTGTAATCACCTCGAAAATCGAAATTGAAATTTTCAACTCTTCTTTACGTTTTGAGGTCTATAGAGTATATATAAAGTGTTTTTAGAAAGGAAATGTATGTGTGTGTGTGTATACGTACGTTCGTGGATAGTATTTTCTACGAGCATAACTCACGTAAATAACGTCGTATCGACTTTGTTGAGGTGTTAATCAAAGCGTCTTTGCAATTTAAAGAGCTGATTAGTTTTTGGGACACTTTGGTCGAGGGGGTTTGTTGTTTTGATCCTTTGAAGGTCATTTCTGTCATGCGTTTTATCTCCGGAACCAAACATATGATTTGCATGGTTAAAGTGTCAATCTAAGTGTATTGATATTTGTGAGATTCTATCAAATTTTGAAAAAAATCGTTGGAGCCATTTTTTAAATTAAGAAAAAAGTGCAAAAAATTAGGTTTCTTTTCATAAACAATGAATTTTTATTCTGATTAGCGAAAGACAGTAATCAATGTTTATAAAATTTATATACTCCAAGTAGTGTTTGTAAAAATCACATCAAAACTTTTTCTCATTGTTACAGAAAAAATTAAATAAAAAATAAAAAATCATTAACAGTCACCATGATATTCAAGGTCATTTCTGTCATTCACTATATCTCACGAACGAGATATAATATTTGCATCATTTAGGTGTCAATTAACGTGTATTAACATCTTTGTGATTTTTTTAACATTATTAAAATTCGTTTCAGCCGTTTTATTTTCAATTTTATAGAAGAAAATGCGAAAATTATGGGTTGTTTCATAAATAATATTTTTTAACCTGATTAGCACAACTCAGTAATAAATGTTTATAAAATTTATTTATTCTTATCAGTTTTTGAACAGAAATCGGCAAAATTTTCTTCCATGATTTTGAAAAAAACTAAATTAAAAATAAAAATCATTCAAAGTTACCATGTAAAGAGGGTTCATACGAATGATAATACTTTATATCTTTTATTCTAAAAAAATTGTGGTAAATTCAATCAAAGTTTTAAAATATTTGCATGATTTGAGCAGATTTTTAATACTTTTTACAATCTTTTAATTAAAAGACTGCTTAAATTTTGAAAACCAACAAAATTTCAATCAAAGTTGCAATTGCGGTAATTAACGCTTTGAATGGTAAAATGTTTTGTAGTCAATACTTTGCAAGATCATATGCTTTAAAAAGCTTTCAAAAATGGTAGTTTTTAGTAGATTCTTTCTTTAGTAATCGTAAGACTTCAATAACCATCATCATTTGTAATGCGTTTTACTTTTTACATGCAATTGACCCTTTTTTTGACTGCATATTCAAAAATTTCAAGAACAATAGGAAATAAAGTTTGATTGATGTAAAATCGTGAATTTTTTTCAAATTCAGTGATTGTGCTGACGTCATGGCAATTTTGAACGCAACAATTTATTTATTTATTTATTTTTTTATTTAGGAAGAAATTGTCTTACAGACTAACACAATCCAATTACAAGACAATAAAAGAAGACGAAAATGTAAAAATTAATGAAAACAAAAACATAATATCGATTAAACTAATTAGTTAAAAAACCCTTCACCTTTTGCTTATGAATGTAGAGTGATTGAGGAAACGGACCAAGTCGCAGAGTATTATGGTTTCGAGGGAGTCGCAACATCGGCGAATGATACAAGGTCTCAGTCCTAGCATATGGAACTGTAAATATGGTGTCAGATCTGGCAGGGCGTTCTGAAGTACGATACTCTAACCAATCAGAGAGGTTAGAGTTTAATTGATGGTGATGAAGCCAAAACAGAAAACATTCATCAAAAAGGAGTCTGCGGGATTTCAAAGTAGGAAGTTGCAGCAAGGAAAGTCGCTCTTCATATGGCATATATGGAATTTTAAATTTAAAGATAAGGAAACGAGTGAATTTGTGCTGAACTGATTCAACCATAGAATCTGAATATTGGTAGTGTGGTGACCATACTTGCGAGCAATACTCAAGGATTGGTCTAACGAGGCTAGTGTATAGGTTGACCGAAGAAGAAATGTCAGTAAACATATAAAATGGCCATCACGTGACAAAACCCCTTCAGTGGGCGTAATAACAAAAACTGCATCCATTTTTGTTAGCGCTCGTTTGTCCTTCAAGCATGGATGTAAAAATAACAAATAACGTAGAAAAGGCCTTGTAACCTGTCCCCCCTCCGATTGATCCACGTGAATATTCAATCAAATCAGTCTGTCCCCATCGACCTAAAACCTTACATAATCAATGGACCCTCTCGTAGACGATATGATTCATATTCACTCATTCCTGTTACTGCTATGAATACCTCTCATTGTTATTACTGAAAGTAGTATTATTTTCAAAATTATTATTGTGTTTAATGTTGTTGATGTTTATGTAGATATTACTGGGAAGTTTACCGTGTGGACCCCATGGGTCGCACCTCGCGGCTTGTTTATAATTTAATTGAGTACGCTTCAACATTAGTATTTACAAGTATACTTTAATCGAAACTTACTTCTAGACTACCATTGGCTGACAAGTTTCATAAGTGTTTGTTTGGTTTCCTAAATTATCGTCAGTTTTGGTTTCTGATTGCGATCATTTTCAGCTTATCAAACTGTATCAGGTTTTATCATTTGCTTGAAGCTCACATTTTGAAGAACATATAATTTTTTTTATCATACTAGCAAATAAAAGATACGCTCCGAATCTAAAAATTCAGCCAAGCTGTGGCTCAGTCAAATAAGAATTTGTTTCCAAGTAAATTCAAGTATAGTTTCTTTGTTGGACGTTCCTTTATTGTGATATGGCGGAAAACGTTTAAAAAGTCTTTTTGGGATAATTGAATCATTCACGGGCAAAGACCGATGAATTCAGTTTTTACCAGATACCTCGCTTCTTATTGGTTGTATGCAAATTTTTCTACGAATACAAATAGCTCATCAAAAAATTGTCTGCTAAAAAGCTTAGCATCCGATTTAACGAATGGTTTTCAATATATTTATGGCCTGGGGCTAGCCAGAGACGAAACATTTAATATTTTGAAGAAAGTTACTATGAATTGTTTTACACTATTTTCTACGTAAAATTGGTTAATGTGAATTAACCAATTTTTTGCATAATATTTCAAGCAGCTTTCATGAAAATTTCAAATCAAAATATTGAACCAAAACAAAATAATCAGCTCGGTTGTTAACCCCTCACTTACAGCATTTCTTACTGGCTTCGCGTAAATCAATGAAACAAAAACAAATTATTAGTCTAGTAGCTTTTCAGTCTCCAATGAAAGTTTTTGTCTTTTGAGCAAAACTGTTTTTGATAATTGTAAATATATTCAAAAAATTAAAATTCATTTTGGTCCTTACTTTAAATATTTTAAGACGCTTGAATGTATTATTGCAATCATTTATTGATCTACAAACAATTTGTATGGACTGAAAATGTTTGCATCAATGCATTTAAATGGTCAAAAATATTGAAGGTTGACACCAAACTGAATTTTAATTTTATAGACATGTTTGCGATTCTTCAACTACGAAAGAACTTTGGCTCCAAAAAAATCAGAAGCTACGATTGTAGACTAGATAAGCAAATGTACTAATAGTTTTTTGTTTTATTGATTTATAATAGGCCATGAACAAGTACTGACGGTCACCGTGGGTGTAATAGAGCAATCTGCAATCGCGTTGACAACTTTGTTCATAATCAATATTTTGATTTGAAAATTTCGTGAAAACTAGTCAAAATATTTCGAAATAATTTGCTATTTTAATGTAGTAAAAAAGATAGTTAAACAGTTCAACCTATTTCTAAATTTTGAGTTTTTCGCCTTTCGCCCAGAATCCTGATCCACGTCGAATCGACGGATAGGTCACGATTTATTCTCTGTATTACACCGATTGTTGCATGTAGCGCATCGTTCTTCAGAATCAATTTATTAACTTCCCAGTATATGGGAAGTTCTTGTAATCGCCTCGAAAATCGAAATTGAAATTTTCAACATTTCCTTACGTTTTAAGGTCTATAGAGTATATATAAAGTGTTTTAGAAAGGGAGATGTGTGTGTTCGTGTGTGTGTGTGTGTGTGTGTGTGTGTACGTACGTACGTACGTTCGTGGACACTTTTTTCTACGAGCATAACTCACGTAAACAAAGTCATATCGACTTTGTTAAGGTGTCAATCGAAGCGTCTCTGCAATCTTAAGAGCTCATTAGTTTTTGGGAAACTGCGGTCGGGGGGGGGGGGGGGGGGTTTGCTGTTGTGCCCGTTTGAAGGTCATTTCTATCCTGCGATTACGATTTTCTTCACCAAGGTGTCAATCGACGCGTATTGACATTTTTGTGTTTCTTTCAAGTTTTCGAATAATCCCTGGAGCCGTTTTTTAATTTTTTAAAAATAAGTGCAAAAAATGAGATTTTTTTTTCAAAAACAATAAATTTTTAAGCTTATTTTTAAGTCGAAGTAACCAATGTTTATATAGTTTATATACTCCAAACAGTTTTTGTGAAAACAACATCAAAACTTTTTCTGATGATTACAAAAAAATTAAATTAAAAATAAAAAACCATTAACAGTCATCATGATCTTCAGGGTCATTTCTGGCATTCACTATATCTCACGAACTAGATATAATATTTGCATCATTAAGGTGTCAATCGACGTGTATTAACATTTTTGTGATTTTTTTTAACAATATTAAAATTCGTTTTAGCCGTTCCTTTTAAGTTAATAGGAGAAAATGCGAAAAATTAGGGTTTTTTTCATAAAAAATATTTATTTAACCTGATTTGCACTACACAGTAATAAATGTTTATAAAATTTATACATTCTTATCAGTTTTTCAAGAGAAACCGGTAAAACTTTTTTGCATGATTTTGAAGAAAAAAAACTAAATAAAAAATCATTCAAAGCTACCATACCATACAATTGATATTACCTTATATCTTTTATTCTAAATAAATTGTTGTAAATTCAATCAAAGTTTTAAAATATTTGCATAATTTGAACAGATTTCTAATAGTTTTCACAGTCTTTTAATTAAAAAAACTGCTTAAATTTTGAAAACCAACAAAATTTCAATCAAAGTTGTATTTGTGGTAATCAACGCTTTGAATGGTAAAATGTTTTGTATCAATATTTTGCAATATCATATGTTTTAAAAAGTTTCATCAAATAAAACAATGCAATTTTTAGTAGATTCATTCTTTAGTAATCGTAAGATTTTAATTACTTCCACCATCATCATTTGTAATACATTTTACTTTTTACATGCAATTGAACCTATTTTTAACAGCATATTCAAAAATTTTCAAGACCAATAGAAAATATAAACTAATTATTAATCTCATTGATGTAAAATCGTGAAAAAATATAAATTAAGTGATTATGCTGAAGTCATGGCAATTTTGAACGAAACTATTCAAAATGGCCAACACGCGACAAAATCTCTTCAGTGGGCGTAATAACAAAAACTGCATCCATTTTTGCCAGCGCTCTTTTGCCATTCAAGCATGGATGTGAAAATAACAAATAACGTCGAAAAGGTCCCCACCAATTGATTGATCAAATTAATCTGCCCCCATCCACCAAAAACCTTACTTAATCAATGGATGCTCTCGTAGATGATATGATTAATATTAACTCATTCCTGTTACTGCTATGAATACCTCTCATTGTTATTATTTAAAGTATTATTATTTTCAAAATTATTATTGTGTTTAATGTTTTTGATGTTTATCTAGATATTACTGGGAAGTTGACCGTGTGGACCTCAAGGGTCGCACTTTGCGGCTTGTTTTTTTTCTGATGTTATCGTTTGGTGACTGTGACATTTCCGTGACTTCTTTCAGTTTGGAAATATTACGCTTACGTACTCTATGGCGACAGTGTGATGTCTCCCTTTTAAAGCTCATCATGCTTGCTTAAATTTTAAGGTAAGCTTCATTCAACACGCGAAAAATCATTTTTTGACAGTTAAAAGTGAACAGACGAGCATTTCTGAAGAAATTAAGCACTTATTTCATTTTTCCTTGCATGAAGGAAAGAATCTCAATACCAACTCTCAAGTGAACTTCAAGGAAAAATATAACAATTCACTTTCAAAAACGTCTGACGACTCAGGGGAAGCAATCAAATAGAAAAATTCGAACCTGTACCTTCAAAACGCTGTGATTTTTTATTCTGTTCCTGTACAAAGAGGAGGATGACCAATTCACACGGTCACAAATGCAAGGAGCCGTTTTCTGGCAAACATAAAAATCACGTATGTCAATTCTGCATTTAATTGGCGAGTTATACAAATTAAACTGGCTATTTTTATTGAAATGATGATATTTTTCCAGATTTTCATTCAAAATTGGCTATTAAATAGGGGGAAAAGCGTCCGTTACATTTATAGCGAAAAGGAAAATTTCTTTTAGCTTTTGAATGACACTCTTGAATATTTTTTCACATTTTGGTTAATGATATGGGTCATATTTTAGTTTGAATAGTTTATATAACTATTGAGTTTAGGGAAACAATGGCTGGGTTCACTTTTATAAGTAAAAACAATCAGTAATTAACGTCATTAATATGTCCGTCCATTCGACATAAAGCACAATCTTTATGGGGATTAAAATATGATATATGATGTTAATGTCTCGAAAACTATTGGTCATTCGTTAAATGCGGTGTGAATCTTTTCTGCAGACGATGAACAATTTGTATTCGAATACAAATTACTATAAAACCAATAGAATGTCCGATACTTGCCAAAAAATTGATTTTTTCTGATTTCGAAAGGGACTTTTAACACGTTTTTTTTTATTTTATCAAAACAAAGAAACAGATGAAAATGAAACTTCATGTTGATTCACTTAGAAGCTTGGTATTTTTTAGTTAATTTGACTGAGGTGCTATAAATGATAACAAAACCCTGGAATGTTTATAAGTTCACAACAAATCTTAAATTTTCGATAGCGAATCTTATATCATCATTGAACAATTTCATTTGTTGAAATACTCAGACAATTCTCTCTCCAAACAAACATACAATTGAAATAATTCTGCAATATTCGACATATGAAGATATTACTTCACAAACTTCGAGCTGCTATGTTTCGGTAATGGACACCTATTTGCTCCCTATTTGAGTAATTCAAATTGAAAACCTGCGGCATAAATCGGGTCCTAGAATATTTGTTCGAATTGTCTACTAGTTCAAGTTGTCGGTGTGCGAGTTTTCACTTCTACTGAACTCTTATATGCGATCAATGTGCAACAGAACTTACTATCGGCCAAATACAATGGTATTTCGTTTCAAATTTCATAGATGATATGTGTATACTATGAGCCTTGACATAACACAGACGTTCCCAACATTCGAATATAAATAGTCTAAAGGTCAATCTACACTCCGTTTCATATTTGTAACACACCTAACAATTTCAAATTACTTTCGTCTTAACATTATTTTTGCTTCGAATTTAATACGGATAAGGTTCAGTGGCGAGGGGTGAAAAATTACTGTGGGTAAGTCGCTTACTATTTGAGAGACATGGACCCTTAACAGACAAAGCAGTATATAATGAGCATATAGAGAAATATTACTATACTTTTCATAAAGAGAGCAATGAAAATGCTTCGAAAACCCATCTTTCCGCTTATGAATAATTTTGAGCTCAGGTTTCGCTCGCCCCATTTGAATCACCCTCTGTTTCTGATCAAAACTTAATTTAAAACATGGTGTTTCTTCTGTCGTCAAAAAATCTGTAAGGCAGCAATCTACATCTAAAGACATATTAAAATTAAAAAAAATCACAAACAAATAAGCCTGCAATAAGTTGAAAATAACACTTTACCACTTTCACAATTTCACAAAAACACTCCAATATCAATAAATTCACGTTCTGTAGCTTACTAGTAAAGCTTACGTGAATTTTCTGCTACAACAATCAAGGTATAGACATATAGACTATTGCAACAGTATGCATTTCTAATTGGGAGTTTTCGATGATTTTCTAGCATCAATTTTCACAGCTGATTCGCAAGCCGGGAACACTACCGGCTTTTTGATTTGTTTCCATTTCATATTGAAGAAAACCGAGCTGCCATTCCAACAAACGGGAATTGAATGCCCACGGCACCTTAAATTATTGATGAATAGAATGAAGAGAATGGAGTATGATGGAATAAACACTGAGATCAAGTGGAACGATTGTGCACGTTTACAGTGATGCATGCAAGTAGATAAACACTTCATTCCCTTATAAAACTGAAGTGGTAGACATTTTTGGAACATATTTGGAAAGGGAAGCCGATGGGAATCGGCTTTTATGAACGCCTCGCCACTGATAAGATTGAGAAAGTCTGTGCAATAATCGTTCTGTAAATCATTTCTCATTACCGTTATTTTTCCTGCAGTTCCTGAAAATTCGACATTTATGCTGCGTTTCATATTTATAACCCAGATGAAGTTTCGAACAATATAAAGCTTTATTTCAAATAAACTTTAAATAAAAAAACAAAGATATTAAAACTTAATAATTAATAGGACCTCCTTTGAATTTTATGACTTCAAAAATCCTGGTTTTCATGGGCTGGATTAATTTATTCAACAATTCAGGGTCAAGTTTTCGCCATTCGTCAAGAATTGCTGCTTTCAATTCATACTGGCGATTCTCAGCATATACCCGTCTGACAAGAGCACGCCGGCCAGTCCATCACCCTAATGAAATTTGTCTCCATCCAACCCATTGTTTCACGACTGGTATGAATTCTAGCATTATCTTGTTGGAGAATCCAGTTTTTTCATCAGTTTTGCCAGGAATGGCAGTAAACTGCTTTCGAGTACTTGAATATAATATCTACTGTTCATCCGTGATGAAATAAATTTTATATCCAAACATCCTGCAGTAAAAAATGCTTCCCACAACATAACAGAACCGCCACCAAAATTCCTCTTCGAGAAATACAGAGGTTCCTCCCTCAGATCACGCCAGTAAAAATTAAAACCGTCGGGTCTATCTAAGTTCCATTGCTTTTCATCAGAAAATATCACATGAAAATGAAATCTTGCACTTAAACAATGAAGAAATATGAAAGCCAGTATTTCTTACATAAGACAAATCTGTAGCCATGTTGTTTTTTGAGAATTCCAAACGAGCTTTCTTATGGCGATGTAATAGTCGTGGAGCTGTCTTCATTTTACCTCTACAAATGTTGGCATTACGTGGAATCGTTTGCCAAACCGTTGTTTTTGACACATTTGTTTGAGCAAGTGCTGCCAATTTATTGCAACTTGGTGTAGAATTACTTGCTGTTCGTACAATATTTCTCTCTACCCAGGGAGACAATTTTATTTTTATTTTTCTTCTCTTTCGCATCGTTTTGCCATATAACTCCGAATCTTTTAAAAAGTTTTGAATTACACGACGACTGCAAGCAAGTTTTCTTGAACGCTAAAATTTTACCCTTTTCTACATTATTAACTTCCCAGTATATGGGAAGTTCTTGTAATCGCCTCGAAAATTGAAATTGAAATTTTCAACTTTTCTTTACGTTTTGAGGTCTATAGAGTATATATAAAGTGTTTTTAGAAAGAAGTTTGTATGTGTGTGTGTGTGTATGTACGTACGTACGTACGTACGTGCGTTCGCAAGCAGTTTTTCTACGAGCATAACTCACGTACATAAAGTCGTGTCGACTTCGTTGAGGTGTCAATCGAAGCGTCTTTGCAGTCTTAAGAGTTGATTAGTTTTTGGGACACTTCGGTCGGGGGGATTTGCTGTTTTCACCCCTTGAAGGTCAACCATGTTATGCGCTATATCTCACGAACCAAACATGCGATTTTCATCAGTAAGGTGTCAATCGACGGGTATTAACATTTTTATGAATCTATCAAATTTTTAAAAAAATCGTTGGATCCGTTTTTTAATTTTTAAAAAAAAAGTGCCAAAAATTAGGTTTTTTTTCAAAAACACAAAAGTTTTAGCCTGATTTTCAAACCTAAGTAATCAATGTTTATATTATTTATATACTCCAAATAGTTCTTGTGAAAAAATCAGCAAAATTTTTTTTCATGTTTACAAAAAAAATTAAATAAAACATAAAAAATCATTAAACGTTCAAGGTCATTTACGTCATTGATTATATCTCGAGAACAGTGGCGGTTGCTTCATAGGAGCACATGAGCACGTGAACCCCCGTGTATTTATGAACCCAACCTATAAATTATTCCACAACTTTCTAATTATCTTATTAAATATTTACGTAATATAAAAAATAGCACTTGCCTTATGTTCTCTACAAATTTATTGAAACCCATTTTCAGATAGAAAAAAATGTTCACCAAACAATATAACGGCATCTAGCGATCATAAGCGCACGTGCTATTGAAAGTTTCTTCTTCCGATTCTAAAACGGCTAAGAATAATGATGTTTAGCATAGAAACTGATTTGCTGCCATAGGAGCACACTTCAACTGTGCTCCTATCAGCGAATTACGAACGAATTCACTTTTATCAGTCGTTTGTCTAGCTGTGGTGTGGTCTGCAGATAATTTCTAGTGTGTGAGCTTTCTTGTTGTTTTTCAGCATCAAATAAAAATTGTAAGTATAAGCGAATAGCATGGTAAGGTTTTATTTATTTAGCCTCATTTAAATTCTAGCAATTTTATCACCATGGTAACAATTTCCAAACTTTAAAAAATGCAATTTTCGAGCCTTTCGTTAGAAGAAAAAATAGCAATTAAACTTGAGGGAAGGCCAATGCCTGATTTAGTGCTAATACAAATCACGAAATCAAAAGCGAGGGAATTTTAACGAGAATTTAAGAGGGAAACATATTGCACCAATGATTGGATTTGTGGATGCGACGAATCGAAACGTTTATTTTGCTTTCCTTGCCTATTATTTGCAGGAAAAAAGGAGATTCGAGCTGGATTGATTATGGTGTATCTGATCTTTCGCACTTAACTCCAAAAATTAAACAAGCCGCGAGGTGCGACCCTTGAGGTCCACACGGTCAACTTCCCAGTAATATGTACATAAACATCAACAACATTAAACACAATAATAATTTTGAAAATAATACTACTTTAAGTAATAACAATGCGAGGTATTCATAGCAGTAACAGGAATGAGTTAATATGAATCAAATCGTCTACGGGAGGGTCCATTGATTACGTATGATGATGGTTATTGAAATCTTACGATTACTAAAGAATGAATCTACTAAAAACTACAATTTTTTATTCGATGAAAGCTTTTTAAAGCATATGATCTTGCAAAGTATTGACTACAAAACATTTTACCATTCAAAGCGTTGATACCGCAAATGCAAATTTGATTGAAATTTTGTTGGTTTTCAAATTTAAGCAGTTTTTTTAATTAAAAGACTATAAAAACTATTAAAAATCTGCTCAAATTATGTGAATATTATAACACTTTGATTGAATTTACAACAATTTTGTTAGAATAAAAGATATAAACTAATATCATTCGTATGAACCCTCTTTACATGAATGATTTTTTATTTTTTATTTAATTTTTTCCATAATCATGGAACAATTTTTTGCTGCTTTCTCTTCAAAAACTGATAAGAATGTATAAATTTTATAAACTGGTATCACTGTGCAGTGCAAATCAAGTAAAAAAAATATGTTTTTATGAAAAAAATAAACAAAAATTTTCGCATTTTCTTCTATTAAACTAAAAAAATGGCTGAAACGAATTTTTATAATGTTGAAAACTTCACAAAGATGTTAATATACGTCAGCTGATACCATATTGATGCAAATATTATATCTGGTTCGTGAGATCTAGTGAATGATAAAAATGACCTTGAAAATCATGATGACTTTTAATGATTTTTAATTTTTAATTTATTTTTTTACATAATCATGAGAAAAAGTTTTGATGTTGTTTTTACAAACATTGTTTGGAGTATATAAATTTTACAAACATTGATTACTTGGACTTGAAAATAAGGTTAAAAATTTATTGTTTTTTAAAAAAAACCCAATTTTTTGCACTTTTTTTAAAAAAATTAAAAAACGGCTCCAAGAATTTTTTTAGAAACTTGATAGAATCACAATAATGTCAATAGGCATCGATTGACTCCGCAACCATGCAAATCTTACGTTGGGTTCGCGGAATATAACGCATGACAGAAATGACCTTCAAACGGGCAAAACAGCAAACCCCCCCGACCGAAGTATACCAAAAACTAATCAGCTGGGACAATTCATATCGTTTGAATATCAAAAAGCACAACGAGCAAGTGACAAAAAATCGATATATATTGTCAAAACTTATTCGAAAAATTGCTGCAAAGAAGTATGTGATATCATCATACATCAAATCAAGTCGAGATTCTCATTTACTTCGCATTATTCGTTTTTTGCTTTGTTTGATGCTGAGCGGTTCCACGAATTCGAAGTAATATTTCCAGCTCAGCTGCTGCGTCAAACAGTCGAGTCATACTCGTTTTTGGAAAAGGAGAGTTTGAAAACGGAATTGGAGGTGATTTATAAGCGACACGATTTTCGAAACATTAGTGGAACAACTAGCCCTTTGCAATTTATTATTGATAATAGTTCGACCTCCACTTTTGTTGAAACTTGTAAATTATTAAAAATAATTTCGACCATACCAATGAGCGTTGTTTCTCTTCCTTGAAACGAATTAAAACGTTTTTGAGGAGCACAATGAGCGGAAACAGATTGAGCGCGCTGGCCATGCTTTCAATTGAGAAAGAACTGGTCTCTAAAATTCTTGATTTTAATGGCAAAGTTATTGAGCTTTTCGCATCGAAAAAAAATAGGAGAATGGAATTTTTTTACAAGTCTTGTATCTAAGCGAACAAGTTTTTATATTTTTTACTAAAATATGTTTTTAAAACAATTATCTAATATATGTTTAAGCTTAAGTATGTTATCGAGGAAGACTGAATTTTATTTATCTCATATATACACATATGCATATGGTTTTTTCACCATTATGAAAATTGCGCTTATTTCAAATAAATATAGAATAGCTTTATGAATGTTTTGTTTTACTGACGTAGTTCTGTTTCTTTATTTTGATGTGAACCGCTAGTCGCCCAGCTCACAAGCCGCCACTGCTCGAGAACCAAATATAATCTTTCCATCATTAAGGTGTCAATCGACGCGTATCAACATCTTTATGATGTTTTTATATTTTAAAAAAATTGTTAAAGCGTTTTTTACGATTTATTAATTTTTTTTTAGAAAAGTAGTGTTTTTTTCATAAAAAATTCCATTTTTAACCTGATTTGCACGTCGTAATAATAAATGTTTATAGAATTTGTAAACTTTTATCAATTTTTGTAGAGAAACCAGCAAAACCTTTTCTCATGATTACAAAAAAAAATTAAATTAAAAATAAAAAATCATTCAAAGTCACCATGTAAAAAGGGTTCATTCGAATCATAATACCTTAAATCTCTTATTCTAATGACATTGTTGTAAAGTCAATCGAAGTTTATTAATATTTGCAACATTTGAGCAGATTTTCAATAGTCTTCACAGCACCATGTTTAACTTTAATGAAAAAACTGCTTTGTAACCTGTAGCCCCTCCGATTGATCCGCTTGAATAATCAATCAAACCAATGCACCAAAATCCTTACGTAATCAATTGACGCTCCCGTAGATGTTACGATTAATATTAAATCATTCCAATAATTTTTATGAGAGGTACATTTTTATTATTTGAGGTAGTATTATTTCCATAACTTTTATTGTGTTTAATATTTTTAATATCTATGTAGATATTACTGGGAAGTTGACCGTGTGGACCTCATGGGTCGCACCTCACGGCTTGTTTAATGACACACCACGCGGCATTTTAGATAATAAGCTTATTGTGAAACCCTCTTGCAAACAACAACTAAACTGATTCACTATGCCTATTTCTAACTGCACTAATCACCACCAATAAAGCTTCATTTTGTTCGAAACTTCATCTGGGTTATAAATATGAAACGCAGCAAAAATTAAGAATTTCCAGGAACTGCAGGAAAAATAACGGTAATGAGAAATGATTTACAGAACGACCGTATTAAATTTGAGGCAAAAATAATTTTAAGGCGAAAATAATTTGAAATTGTTAGGTGGGTTATGGGTATTTAATAGCGCAAACGAACGCACGTTCGTGACCTGCAACAGGAGAGAGGTTCTCGACTTGACGCTTGTCGTGGGATCTCTTAAATCGGCGGTATCGGGGTGGAGGGTCTCGGACAGGGCATCCTTGTCGGGTCACTGTATGATCCACTTCGATATCGAGGTATCATCATCAACTGTTGGGTCTGGCAAGTTAAGAAATGCGCGGAAAGCGAACTGGTTGAGTTTCGCAAATTTGGTTGAGATAGGATTAGAAGGGTCCCACTTGGGAGGACTGTCTACTGTGAAGGAAGTCGACTCGGCGGTCGATTCCCTCACAAACATCCTGAGCAATTCTTTCAAAAGCTGCTGTCCCTTACGAAAGTCCGCCTCGTGGAGTCTGCCGCATTGGTGGAGCCACGAGATAGAGGATTTGAGGAGGGCTGCAAGAAGGCTTTTTAATGAAGCCAAGTACACTAAATTGCCAAATGACTGGTCCAAATATAAGGATGGTCTAAGAGCTTTTAAGAGTGCAGTCAGACAGGCAGAAAGGGACTCATGGAGAGTGTTTTGCGCGTCAATAGAGAAAACGGCAGAAACGTCCAGACTCCGAAAGGTCCTCTCATTTAGCAGGAGCTCTCCCAGCTTTATTCAGGATTCGGACGGAAACTGGACTAACACTAAAGAAGAACAGCTTAACGCACTTTTTCAACAGCACTTTCCGAGGTGCTCTGACATAGTCAACGAAAGCTGGGCAAATGAGGTCCGACAGCACGACGACGACATAAAACGTATCGTGGATGTTAAAAAGATTAATTGGGCGGTGGGAACCTTCATGCCATTTAAATCTCCTGGGCCGGATGGGATCTGGCCTATAATGCTCCAAAAGGCTCTCGGGATTATCGCACCATGGCTGGAAAGAATCGTCAACGGATGTCTCCAGCTGGGCTATATCCCAAGAGCCTGGAGACAAGTAAGAGTGGTTTTTATCCCTAAGGCGGGTAAAATAAACCACAGTTCTGTCAAGGATTTCAGACCAATTAGTCTGGCATCCTTCCTCCTCAAGACGTTGGAGAGGCTAGTGGACACCTTCATTAGGAGCAAAATTGGGGACCAACTAGCACGGTCACAGCATGCCTACATGAGAGGAAGGTCCGTAGAGACTGTATTGCACTCCGTAGTCTCCACTATCGAGAGTGCCCTTCGGTACAAGGAGGTAGCACTTGGGGTATTCCTGGACATCGAAGGGGCTTTCAATAACGTTGAGCCGGGCGCCATATGTCGGGGGCTTCAACAAAAAGGTGTTAATATGAGACTTTGTGAGTGGATTGATACACTGCTCAGAACTAGAATAGTTAGCTCGTCCATTGGTGACCTGACTATCAGGAAATACGTGGACAGGGGAACCCCTCAAGGGGGAGTTCTTTCACCGCTACTATGGCTGGTAGTAATGGACAATTTTGTGTCGGAATTAGAAAGGGAGGGTTTTTAGATCGCTGCTTACGCCGACGACGTGGCCATCATAGTACCGGGCAAATTCATCGACGTCATAGTCGGACGGATGCAATTTGCCCTTGAATTAACCAGCAGGTGGACCATAAAGTGTGGCTTGGGAGTGAACACTTCTAAGACGGAGCTTTTCCTCTTTACAAGGAAGCGTAAAATTCCAGACTTTAGGCCGCGCACACTTAATGGCGAAAGTCTTACGCTCTCCAATCAGGTGAGGTACTTAGGGGTCGTGCTAGATCATAAGCTTACCTGGAGGGCAAATCTGGAAGAGAGAGTGAGGAAGGCTACAGTAGCCTTTTTCACGTGTAAGGCGCTCTTTGGGCTTAAGTGGGGACTCAAACCACGGGTGGTACACTGGATGTACACAGCTATAGTCAGGCCAATTCTGACCTATGGGGCTATGGTGTGGTGGGAGGCGCTGAGCAAGAAATGTAACCTGGCTCAACTCACTAAGATCCAAAGAGTGGCGTGCTTGGGGATAACGGGTGCTTTGCGTACTACTCCCACAGCTGCATTAGAGATCATCTTGGATCTTCTGCCATTAGATCTGCACTGCAAGGAGGCGGCAGCCGCCAGTGCTGTACGTCTGAAGGGTGGAGGCTTCTGGAGGGAAAGGCCCTACGGGCACTCCACAGTACTAAAAAGTCTTTGTGGGAAGCAATGTTATGTCAACATGGACTATAGAGTGCCAACACTGGACTTTGGAACAAATTTTTTGACCGTCGTCTCCTCAAGAGAAGAGTGGGAGACCGGGGAGCTAGTCGGCAAAGGAATTGTGTCAGTGTACACGGATGGCTCGAAAACGAGCACGGGCACGGGAGCAGGAATCTTTTCTGAGTACTGGGACCTTAGTATATCGTTGAAGCTCCCCGTGCACTGCACAGTTGTGCAGTCGGAAATAATGGCAATCTTGAGAGCTGCGAAATAAGTTAACAAGAGAGGGGTGGTCGATAAAGACATCACTTTCTTTGTGGACAGCAAAGCAGCCATAAGGATGCTAGAATCAGTCTTAGTGTCCTCCAAATTAGTTGAAACCTGCAGGTCGGAACTGGGAAGGATCTTTCAAAAGAACAGTTTAAAACAGTGTTGGGTTCCTGGGCACAGCGAAGTGCACGGAAATGTAAAAGCGGATCAGCTCGCTATGGAGGGATCCCGTGAGGCGCACCTGCATGAGAAAGTGGGGGTAGGGGTCTCAATGAAAGTTCTTAGGCAGGATATAAAGGTATCAACCTACGAGCTAGCATTGAGGCGCTGGAGAAATTTAGGAACATGCTGTACCGCTAGACAGATGTGGCCAAATTATAACAAAAAGCGCACTCTGGGCTTGTTATCCCTAGACAGAGGTGCAATAAGAAACCTTGTGGGTATACTGACGGGTCATGTGGCTTACGGTGAACATGCAAGAAGAATCGGGCTCCCAGCGAACGACCTGTGTCAAAGCTACGGTGATGAAGAGGAGACGGAATCTGTAGAGCATCTTCTCTGCAGTTGTCCGGCTCTAGCGAATAATATGAAAAAACACTTAGGTGCTTTCTTTTTCGGGAAGCTAAGTGAGCTTAGTGTTATGAGAATGGACCAGTTCCTGGATTTCCTCAAGGAATTGGGGTGGTTCATGGAGTAATATGGTAGTTTTTCCATGTCTTCAGGGCACAATGGGCCAACGGGGCCTAAGTGAAGCGGAAGCCGTGCGGCTTAGCACCCTTCAACCTACCTACCTACCTACCTACCTAGGTGGGTTATAAATATGAAACGGAGTGTATAACAAATGAATCGATGATGGTTGTTGACAAAATTTATTTATGTTTTAATCTTTGTATGAGCTATATTTAAAGAGTTGAAGGTCTTACTTCCCAGTATATGGGAAGTTCTTGTAATCGCCTCGAAAATCGAAATTGAAATTTTCAACTTTTCTTTACGTTTTGAGGTCTATAGAGTATATATAAAGTGTTTTTAGAAAGAAATATGTATGTGTGTGTGTGTGTATGTACGTACGTACGTACGTACGTACGTATGTGCGTTCGCGGGCAGTTTTTCTACGAGCATAACTCACGTAAACAAAGTCGTATCGACTTCGTTAAGGTGTCAATCGAAGCGTCTTTGCAATCTTAAGAGCTGATTAGGTTTTGGGACACTTCGGTCGGGGGGGTTTGCTGTTTTCACCTCTTGAAGGTCAACCATGTTATGCGCTATATCTAGCGAACCAAACGTGCGATTTTTATTATTATTCGACGGGTATTAACATTTGAGTGATTCTGTGTAATTTTTAAAAAAATCGGTCGAGTGGTTTTTTAATTTTTTGAAAAAAAGTGCAAAAAATTGGGTTTTCTTCAAAAACATCAAATTTTTAACTTGATTTTCAACACACAGTAATAAACCTTTATATAATTTATATACTCCAAACAGTTGTTGTAAAAAAACACCAAAATTTTTAACTCGTGATTACAAAAAAAAAATCAAATAAAAAATCAAAAATCATTAATAGTCATCGTGATCTTCAAGGTCATTTGTGTATTGCATTATATCTCGCGAACCAAACATATGATTTGCATAATTTAGCTGTCAATGAACGTGCATTAATATTTGTGTAAATCTATCAAATTTTGGAAAAAATCGTTGGGGCTGTTTTTTAATTTAAGAAAAAAAAGTGCAAAAAATAAGGTTTTTTTCATAAAAAATAAATTTTTAATCTGATCAGCGAAATATAGTAATCAATGTTTGCAAAATTTATATACTTCAAACAATGTTTGTAGAAACACAATCAAAACTTTTTCTCATGATTACGTAAAAAATTAAATAAAAAATAAAAAATCATTAGAATTCATCATGATTTTCAAGGTTATTTTTATCATTCGCTATATCTCACGAACCAGATATATTATTTGCATCATTATGGTGTCAATTGACGTGTATTAATATCTTTGTGAAGTTTTTAACATGATTAAAATTCGTTTCAGCCGTTTTTTGAATTTAATAAAAGAAAATGCGAAAAATTATGGTTTTTTTTTCATAAAAAATATTTTTTTAACTTGATTTGCACAGCACAGTGATACCAGTTTATAAAATTTATACAATCTTATCAATTTTTGAAGAGAAACCAGCAAAAAAAATTTCCATGATTATGAAACAACTAAATAAAAAATAAAAAATCATTCAAAGTTACCATGTAAAGAGGGTTCATACGAGTGCTATTACTTTATATCTTTTATTCTAAAAAATTGTTGTAAATTCAATCAAAGTTTTAAGATATTTGCATAATTTGAGCAGATTTTTAATAGTTTTTATAGTCTTTTAATTAAAAAAAATGGCTTAAATTTTGAAAACCAACAAAATTTATCAACACCAAAAAGGCCCCCACCGATTGATCCGCGTGAATATTCAATCTGTCCTTATCGACCAAAAACCTTACGTAATCAAGGGACCCTTCCGTAGACGATATGATTCATATTAACTAATTCCTGTTTCTGCTATGAATACCTCTCATTGTTATTACTTAAAGTAGTATTATTTTCAAAATAATTATTGTGTTTAATGTTGTTGATGTTTATGTAGATATTACTGGGAAGTTGACCGTGTGGACCTCAAGGGTCGCACCTCGCGGCTTGTTTTAGATGTTGTTACAAATTTATATGGAAATTATAAAATTATGTTTTTTTCGCGCTGTTTTGTATGGTGTGATATAAAGCTGTGTAATTGTTTACACTTGTTGAGCTGATTAAGTTAAGAGTCTGTTTTCAAACATGCACAACAAAGCCTAATAAATCTATTAGACATAATGTGGAGGAAAATTATTTCCAGGAATAATACGGTTCTCTTCAAGCATCCTTATTTAGTAACGCACTTGTAAAGTTTTTCATAATATGTACTTATATGCGATGATCGCATATCATCAATTCAAAAGTAACTCAAAATCACCACATTTATTAAAGTTGAACTGTGAGCACAAAATCTAGGCAAAAACTGGTAATTAGTCCTAGAATAAAATCGATTTCCCAGGTTTTTGTTTGATTTTGGATTAGTGTTGCAATTGAATCAACTTTTATTTGCACTGCCTAATTGAACACTGGTTCTTTGTATCTCTAACTTAAGGTCGTTCTAACACACAATTGTTTCTTAATAATTATAAAAATTTTATTTAATTTTTTTTCCATACTTGCGATATTAAATAATCCTAAGATTGTACTGAGTGCCTAAAAACAGTTCGCAGTTAATGAAATACACATTTCAAAACTCATATTTTTTAAGGTGAAAATTCACAATAGTCTATCACAATTCGAATCACCTTGGGGACATCCTTGTGTCACGCAGGAACAAAATTGTGTAGTCGATGCAAACTGATTCCTAACACAGCAAAAACATACTTATAAATCGGTTTAAGGAAATATTATCTTTTGTTGCGGCATCTTATATTCATAGTAGATTTTCTAAACAATATGTCTTCTTTTGTAGGACTTTAATTTCAGCTACATATTCGAACCAGTCCTAGAGGTATATTTCAACGAAAAAAGAAAATTTCATCAACTCTAGCCCTACGCAAGGGTCTAGGGTCCGTTAAGGACGCAAATGGAGTCTGGACGAAATCCAGCTCCGAGACTCTGTCTGTTCTCGTGGATACGCACTTCCCGGGCAGTGATGATGTGGCTGACAAAGCGGATCCACACACGCTCTCGGATTGCATGCCAACTACTGTGCCTGTAAATGACAGGCTCCTACGCTGGGCAATCAGCTCATTTCAACCCTTTAAATCCCCTGGCATGGATAACATCTCACCTATTGAGATCCAGCAGGGTGCCATGGCTGAACGCCATTTTCAAAGCATGTGTACGGATGGCTTACATTCCACAGCAGTGGAGAGAAGCAAAAATAGTTTTCATACCTAAAGCGGGTAAAACATCCCACTCCTCACCTAAGGATTACAGACCTATCAGTCTCACCTCCTTTCTGCTAAAAACTCTGGAGCGACTGATAGAGATCCATCTGAGAGCTATTCTGAAACCACTCTCTAATGCGCAGCACGCATACACAAAAGGGAGATCGGTTGAAACAGCTCTTCACTCGCTCACCAGCTATATCGAAAAATCGCTAAGCGTTAAGGAATACACGCAAGCAGTTTTTATAGACATCGAAGGGGCTTTCAACAATATCAGCCATAAGGCCATTGGCAAAGCACTCGGGGAAAGCAATGCCGATGACAACCTGATAGGGTTCATCGGTCAACTGCTTAGCAGCAGGAACATCAACTCCACGCTAGGAAACAGTACCTTACGAAGGAGGGTTTGCAGAGGCACACCACAAGGTGGGGTGCTATCACCCCTTCTATGGAACCTAGTGGTGGATGAACTCCTGTCAAAAATAGAAGCGACTGGCTGCAAAGTCGTAGCTTATGCCGACGATGTTGCAATAGCAATATCGGGAAAATTTGTTAACACCCTATCGGAAAGACTAAACTTTGCCCTAGGTATTCTTACCAAATTGAGCAAAGAGTGTGGTCTAAAGATCAACCCGCAAAAGACGGAATTTATGCTCTTCACAAGAAGGTATAAAATTCCACGATTTGTCCCACCTAAGCTTGAGGAGATAAGTCTCAACCTATCTCATCAGGTCAAATATTTAGGTCTAATTCTGGACTCTAAACTCGCATGGAAAGCGAACACAGCAGAAAGAGCACGCAAGGCTGCATGCGCAATCTACTGCTGCAAACGAGCTATTGGGAAAAGGTGGGGATTAAAACCCAAAATTGTATCATGGCTCTATACGGCGATAGTGGAACCAATCCTTCTGTATGGCGCAGTTATTTGGTGGCCTGCTATGGCGAAAGCATCAAATGTAAACCTGCTGAACAAGGTCAGAAGGAGTGCGGCTATTGCAATCACCGGGGCTCTACGGACTACCCCGACAAAGGCATTATTTATGCTACTAAATTGGCTTCCGACAGAGCTACTCACGAGACAGCAGGCCAAGTGCACTGCTGTTCGATTAAAAGCTCTGCGACTATGGCATGAAGATAACTTTGGTCACTCCACAATACTACGGAGGGATGGGCCAACGTCAGGGAAAGTGGACCTTGCATCTCCGATTCCCTGTTTTCACCATGGTTTCAGGACAGTCATCCCGAATAAGGAGGACTGGACCACAGAAAGAGATGGGATACAGGAATCGGTCGACATCTACACCGATGGATCAAAAATGGAGGGAAGAGTTGGCTGTGGCGTGTTCTCAGAACAGCTAGGCCTGAAACTATCCTTCCGATTACCAGACCACTGCAGCGTCTTTCAGGCAGAGGTCATTGCGATTTATAAGGCAGTTGACTGGCTGAGAAGTCAGAAAATTTCCACAAGAAATTTAAACATCTTTTCTGACAGTCAAGCTGCCATCCAATCATTATCCAGCGTGTATACTTCATCTAAAATTGCGATGGAATGCCGCTCACAACTGAACGTGTTGTCGCTTCACTGTGAAGTGATTCTTTGTTGGGTACCGGGGCATAGTGATATACCTGGAAACTGCGAAGCAGATGCCTTAGCGAGAGCTGGCACCGAGCTTCAGGAATATACACTTAACCCCGAAGTCGGCCAACCTCTAGCTTCCATAAAGCTAGGATTTAAGCAGCACTACGTGGAGGCTGCGAATAGGGCCTGGCTGCTCGAAGAAACCTGTAGCACAACCAGGCAAACTTGGCACGCACTGTGCTCCAAACGCACCAAGCGGCTCCTCAACATAAGCCGCGACGCCCTGAGTTCCGTCGTTTCCGTACTAACGGGACACTGTTTGATCGGCAGACACGCAGAAAGACTGGGTGTCCCTTTCAATGATTTCTGCCGAAGTTGCAGATCAGAGGAAGAGGAAGAAACCATTAAACACTTTCTGTGTGAATGTCCGGCGCTGTCCAGGAAGCGCATGCAAACCTTGGGCACACCCTTCCTAGACAACCTCACGGAAGCAGCCGATTTGGACATTGGCTGCATAGCCGGCTTTATTCGAGAATCTGGATGGTTCTCGTCATCCCGCAGGTTCTAGTGCCGCCCTTATATTCTGTGGTATCACAATGGGCCTCTCGTGGCCTAAGTGAGCTACCTTTGGATAAAAGGGGGCTGCCACTACAACCAACCAACCAACCAACCAGCCCTACGCAAACCCCCTTAAATGTATACAGTTTCTAGCAAAAACACGGACGGCCTGAATTCCGAAACGCCGAAATGTTCGTTAAACTAAAGATGGTGAGCGCTTGCCCATCTTTCAGTTCCATAAGTCTATGCCTTCTTGAGAGTCCAAATTCAACGTCGGAAAACTACCACAGGCGTCAGGCACGTAACAGCCAGTTTTTTGTTGCAAATCACCAACCACGGCCCCCTGAAAAGTAAAAATCTTTGTTCTGGAATTGAACATCGCCCAAACCATAGTTCAAGTGCTGGAAAAACGCATTCAATTGTTTGATGGAAATAAAACAACATTAGGCTGGACATCATTATTTTTTAATCATTGTTTTAGGTCGGATCAATGCATTCATTTTTTCATTCTAGTCTTAAAAAGTTATAAAAGTCAATCACAGATTGCAATTTTAGACGCTGAACAAATCAGCCAGCACTCGTTTTAGAGCCAACGCGTCGATCGAAAGGATGTGCAGTCACAAATACAGATTCTTACTCACGTACTAAGTATCTAAAGTGTCTGGTTTCTCGCAAAAGTTCTAGCAACTGTTCATTCGCAGGTAATCACTTAAAGTGCAGATTACTAATGTTAATAAATGCAAATTTTTCGAAGAAAAATAAATGCTAGAGTGCAATGTTACTTTTGAATGAACTCGAATGTCTGCGACAAATCAGTGGTACACTAATCGTATAAGTTTTCGTTGCAGTTAATAATATCCGGGGATAGGGCTTTGATACATGGGATTGAAGCTACTTTGCAGCACGTATATCTGTTCCGGGCGCCCGTTAAATAGGAAGGGTCGTTTCAATGCAGAAATTTTCGAGTCCTGAGGAATATAATTTTGCTGTGGCTGAGTGTATGCTGGTCTGTAGGGTCTGGTTGGTGGCGGTGGTGGTGGAACATATTGTTGATAAGGATGTGAAGGAAGATGATTCGAATCAAGTTGGTAAATTCCAGTTGGCTTGCCGTTCGAAATGAAATTGAGTGGTAAATTTATGAAAGGATTGATAGCTGGTTGAACTGGGAGAGCTTGGATTGGATTATATGGTAATAGGGGCGAAAAGCTCGGTTGAAAGCTCGGAGTGAATGTTGGCGGCTGAGAGTGGTACCCGATTCCTGGGATGAACATGTAGGGTGTAGGAGGTAAACGAATGTAGTACACCGGAGAGTTTCTGTAGCCAGATCCACGCCTACTTCCTCCTCTGCCCATAGCATCCTCGTAGTCGTCGTAATCCTGATAGGGCTGGTACGGATACATTGAATCTTGCGGTAAGAATACTGGATACGGAACAATATATGGACTAGGATATCCAAACAGTCCTAGGAAGCGTGCTGCAGCCGATTGGTCGTTCATCGCATATGGATTCCACGTTGGAAATGCAGGCTGAGGAGGATCGGGTTTGTAGTCGTTGGTCAGGTGGAACTGATCGTTATCATCGTTATTATTTGCTTCCGGCTTTGAATCTTCCTTTTCGTGAACGAATTGAGCATGGTTGTTGTTTGTGTTCTTTGTCGGTGGAACAGGCGTTGCAATCGAGTACGTGGCAGTCAACAAGAAGAAGATCAGCGAAATGTTATGTAGGGATGCCATAATGGATCTGTAATTTAAAAAAAGATGTTAATCATCATTGCATAGCAGCCGACAGTATATTCTGTTGTAATTTAACATCAAAAATAGATGACTCGCGATGTAAGTTATCCAGAAAATTAAATGAAAATCGATCAAGCGTAAAAAAACATCACACAAAGGATTTATATTTTGGAATTTAAATACTCTAAAGCGACTTTATTCTTTCGTAGATATGATCGCTATTTGGTTGCGAAGGTCATTCGGCTGAGACGAAAAAAATCGTCCGGAAGAGAATTGCATATGAAAAATGGTTTTAATTTATTCTGACTCAGTTTGTGATTCTCGAAAGCAGATATTGTCCTGCAAAACTATCAACGATCGTATTTCGATCATAGACATTAACTTGAATTTTGAGCAATGCCGAACAATGTTTATTACATAATTTTGTTTATCTTTCTGGGGACATTTAATACGTTACAATAATATTTTGAAGCTGTTATTCACAGGAGCCGTCTTGAGTAGAGTAGGGCGGGGGTAGTTGAGCATAGGGGCAAGTTGGGCAATCGAAATATCTCGCAAACTATTCACCGTACACATAGCCATCGTATGTAGGAAAAAAGAGGTCGCGGGATGGGTAACCACCGCGCGACCTCTCGAAATGTTATCTGTTTTCAATCAGGTAAGTGATAATCTTCCAGAAAATTATTGTACTTTTGATATGTATGTATGTTCTGGGCATAATTCTTACGATTTTTTTATAACCTCACTTTTGTTTTAAAATTCCGGGTTGGGGTTAGTTGAGCAAAGAAAGCGAGACGATCGTACTAATACAAGTATTTCGTCCAGAAATTGTGTGAACATACCCAAAGGCTGGTCCTAGACTAACAGAAGCAGCTTAAATTAACAGAAGAAAGAGAGAAGCTGCAATATTAACAGACACTCCCGAAAAGAACGCTTGAGAAGAGCAGCAAAATAAAACCACAAAAAAAGTTAGAAGCCAAAGAAGAACATGGATAAGAAAAGAAAGAAGAGTGTCTGTAAAAATATACTCCAGTCAAATGAGAAAAGTGATGATGATGAATATTCCTGTCTGGTTGCGAAGGCTATGCTGAAAATTTACCAGGAGAAAGTTGGATCCAGTGTCAAGCTTGCAGGGAATGGGCACATACAAAATGTATACCAGGTGCTGGACTTGCTTTCGTTTGTATCAATTGCAATAGTGACAACGACGATTAAGTTGCTAAGGTCTTATTAATATTTTCTTTTAAGATATTTAAGTCTGATTTTAAACAAAAAGACTGAATCTAATTCTGAAGTTAATCTTAAGATACGTTAATGTTTTGTTGCTTCTAGTTTCGGTTAATTATTCAAAGAAAAATACTTTAAGTTTTGTTGTTCTGTCACTAAAAGACTATAAATTAATATCTGATTGTCAAACACATAAGTAAAATAGTTAAAATTGAACCCATGGTTTGGCTCTTAATGCTCAACTTGCCCCATATCCTTGCTCAACTTACCTCACCTATGGGGTACATTCAGCGTACTTGACTTTCTGCATTTAAACAACTGTAGCTCTTAAATTCGACTTGTTCCAAAAAAATACTATGGACACGTTTGCTAAGGTATAAATAACTAATCCATCAGGCCGCATAACAACTCATTGAGACTTATCATTGAGAAGCTATATCAGCTCAAGTGAAAAATTGCTCAACTAGGCCCGCCCTACCCTACATTTAATGTTTTCCTATGCTTCCGACCTAGGAATTTATTCGAAGCAACTCACAGTTGACTTTTCCCCATCTAACTTAAACTTTTTATAAGCCCTTATGCTTAGAATATTCGTAAAATTGGCCTTGTTTTCCTGGTACTTTCTATTTCGATTTCATTTTGCTCACCGATCTAAGGTTCACATTAACAGATCAATCATAAGCTTTGCCTTACTTTTTTCATAACGTATAATGAAATAATTAAGTGCCCCGCAAATTTCATTTCTACTCCGAGCGGCTATGGTGTTATTCAATGCACCCCCGTTCCATGTTGATCAACTTAACGGTCCAATGTGAACATTCCCATTCAGGTATCTGTTTAATGGGCAAAAACAATTGGTATTCCATCAAAGACCAGTGGGCCCATCGGCCCATAGAATATCAATAACTAACCTCCTCCACCAATAAATTAATTTGACATGGTTTTGTTCGAATAACAAACACTTCGATTCTGCAAACCTCGGACATTCCATCTTTCGGCAGATGTAACACGGAATTACCTAATAGAAAAATTGGATCGCCTGCGAATCGACGGCAGCCAAGCAAATAGAGTACGAACTGTACGTGACTGTGCTGGTAAAAGTGCACTACGCATAATCGCGAAGATGATTCCTAACAACAGACCACATATTTAGGCTTATTCGCTCCACGCACGTCGGCTTTGTCACCGCCTCCCCTTCCTGGCAGGTGAACCATCGCGGCGCTGCGGCTTCACAGCGTTCTACCAGTTAACGTTTTTTTTCCAGCTAACAAGAAAGTAACCTGCAGAAAAACGATGGACTTTTACTTTTCGCTATTGAAGCCGGTGAACTAGATCTTTTTCGCCATCCCATGGAAGCAACCTATTAGCGGCAGCAATCGGCTTTTCGAGCGGTTTCCGTTAGTGTGTTGCTAGTTCAGGCGGGCAGCGATGTGCTAGGCCGTTCTATTATCAGGAATGCTGATCTGGAGGCCTGCTAATCAACATGTAAAGTTCACTCGGTAATAACTTCACTGAGCGAACAACCAAGGAAACAATAGCCAGCTTTTGTTGGGATTGCGCCGATCGAGGAAACCGAGGTATGGACTTGTGCCAAAACTGTAGTGTACAAATTTGATTATTACCAACTATAAAATTAAGGCGTGGCCGCTCATCTTGATGATGGCTTTATTAACCTTCTTTCGTACGTGAGTTGGCTGCTGTTGCTTAGAACTAGGTAAATTGCATGGATCGCTAATTTCTGGGATTTTCATTATGAACAAGTGAATCCGTTCCAGAGAAATCTTCAAACTCGAGTTTTCGAAGATATTATCGTAATGTTTTCAAGTCGATCATTTACTTCACGAGAGTACTTCGGGTATGCAGATAATGGATTGATAACCAAAATCCAAAAGAACGGAAAGAAACGGTGATATAAAGTTTCTGGAATCATTAGTAGAATGCTAGCCCACAGCTTGGTTGCATAGTCTGGCTGAAATAGGACTACTTACAAATTCCGCGGTTTGACGATGAGAAATTTGTTAATCTGTCGATTATAGTCCTAACTGACTTCAGAACGCATCTCATTTATGAAATATTCTAGGATACTGCCGGTTGTAACGCGTCCAGATGTAAAACGAGCTCACGAGTGTGAAAATATCCACGCGGAATGAAGCACACGTTCTAACCTCATTCGCTGGGCAGTCAATGAACACAAAAATCGTTTATGCGGTAAAATCAGTTAAAAGTATAATTTTGCATGATGCAAACAAATCAACTTGTTCTTGGATTCGATTAGCGTTCTGAGGTAACGCAGGCTAGTTAATTTGGGATGGAATTCAGTTCATTGTACGTTTCCTATAATTACCTACGTAGTTGGGGCGGTAATTATTCCGGCTTTCGAAATGAATTCGCATTTAATTTACTCTACATTCAAAATTAATTAGGCATATTTCGAACTCGTCAGTATTATTATTGCAGATTGCAATTAATGTGTTTTCTAGTCTTCTGCCTTAAGTTTTCATTGGAAAAAGCGGAATAAGTTAATTGAATAAATGTGCAATCAATGCGTTTGCAGTAATCTGAATCCTTGGGAATAATATGTTTGCTTTGAAGCTAGAATATTGTCCGCTGGATATCTATCCAACGATGGTAGTGACACGAGTACGACGCCACATTTCTGCATACCACCGAGAGGCTAGCAACCTCTTCTTGTTATTACCTAATTGCTCCGCAACTTAAGGGGTTACATAGGTCTTGTATTTTCAAAAAATCAAGAGATTTTTTCTTATTCTATATGAAAGTATAGTAATTCAAAAGTATTCACACCAAATTTGAAGTAAATTCGAGCAATATTACTGGAGTTATAGAGATTTGAATACCGCGTAGTCGGTACGTGCGCTATGCCTTACCTAGCGTATTATACGCATGCAGCGCGGTTCTACCGCGTAAAATCATCTCCTTTATTTTTCATCAAACATCACAACATCAAAAGGATGCTCTGCACATCGCGAATGAGGCGAACGAATTACTGTATGGACCTGGAATCGACAACTCGATGTAAGTCGCTAAAAAATAACTTTAATTCATTAAATCGCGGTAAGAAAACTTTAAACGCGTTTTTCTCGAAACTTTGTTTTTCCGTGCGGTTGGCACGATTTCTCGAGAACGAATCGATCGATTTTGCTGAAACTTTGCACAGTTCCTCTTTATAGTTATGACTCGTGCTTGAACAAAAGGATTTTTATTCGGTCGACTAGTTCTTGTTTTATACGAAAAAATATTTTAAAAACGATTAGAATCGGAAAAATGCTAAAAACATATGAGACGAAAATTCATTCAATTCCATTTCAAAACTTTAAATTTCATTTTTTCAATTCCTTCGTTCAAGCACGAGACAAGGACATAAACTCTAAGAATTTTTAACTTCCCAGTTCCCTATGGGAAGTTATTGTAATGGGGTCGATTTTGTGAATCCCAAATTTTGACATATCTCCACGTTTTAAGGTCTCTAGAATCTAAATTCATCGTTTTTAGAGAGATGTATGTGGGTGTGTATGTACGTATGTGCGTATGTGCGTATGTACGTATGTGTGTTCGGAATTATTTTTCGTCTCAAATATCTCAAGAACCAAAGATCGGATTGACGTGGGACATTTCATTTGATGCGTAATCACGTAACTTAAAACTGAATGACTTTTCAGCAAAATCGGTTAAGCCATTTTTTATTTAGGATGAAAAAACTGAAAAAACCACTAAAAATTCCTTATTTTTAAACTGTTGATACGCACTATTAATTCGTGAAGATACCAAATACCTTCATAGTAATGTTGCTATTATTGTGCGTTTTAGCAAAATTGTGATCAAATTTGTAAAAAATGTTATTTCAAAAAAATAAAGATTAATTTATGAAATTCCAAACTTATATTATCAGGTTTGGATGAATGGGAGTAGAAACGCTAATGTAGTTAATAATTGGATATTGTTATAAATAATTTAATATTGTTAATAACAATCAAATAATATTAGTTATAATTTGATATTGTATATATAAAGTCAATTATAATTATTCAGTAACGATCAAACATTCTTAATAACGAATGATTATTGTAAATAATAATTAAATACCCTCAATAATTGTTGTGGATTCCGAGGCCGAAATGAAGAACGAGGTTGAGGACGAAGTGGAGGACAAGACGGATGTCGAGGACGAGGTTGCCGAGGCTTTGGTAGAGGATCAGCAGGTGGTGGAGACGTTTTCCTCTACCAAAGCTTTTATGGTTAGATAAAAAAAATTATAAAAATAATAAAAGTAATTATATTAATTTAGAATAATAATGTTTAATAATAGTAATTATTAATAATAGTAATTAATAATAAAAGCAAATTATAGCATTTTATTCACCCCACTGGGAAGTTAGTCGTGTGGGCCTCAAGGGTCGCACTTAGACCACATTTTTTTGAATTTTTGATTTGAGATGAACCTGCACCGAAATATTCTGCCTACCGCAAAAAAAATTGGATGAGGAAAACTGCGGGAAAATTGACAATGTTCAAAATTTTTAGCTGAAATTTTTTTACAACTTCTTCAAATGCTAAAGTTGTATGTGTTTTTTTTTAATAAAAATAGATTTTTGGTTTTTAAAATATTTTTTTTTGAAAACATTGTTTATTTTTTTCTGCAAGACCTATGTAACCCTTTAAAGGATGGACGGTCTTGCACTGAATTGAGTAAACGGTGAGAACAGCGAAATCAGAAAATTAGCTATTCTATAGGAACTTGATACGTTCAAAAGGTAAATAGAATTGGAGCGTTGAAAAAGTTTAAGCAGTTTCAGAAAATGGTATCAACACGATCGCACACAATATTGTCATGTAGTGAACCATCTGGCAACAACCACGTTGATGTCCTACATGCATGTAGGCTTTTCAAATACTACATACAACTAAGGGTAGGAAAAGAAGTGACTTTTTTAACATGAATAAATTTTTTTATTAAAAATATGGTTGTTTTTGAACGACGCTTTGTGAAGTAACCAATAGAACTCCTCTATTTATTTTTTGAAGAATAAAAATCAACCAGCCGTGAGGTGTGGTTTACATTAATTCCGAATAATATCAGTAAACATATTGAAAATAATAACTAAAATAATAGCATTCTTTATAATAACATCGATTAAAACTCATTAGAGTAAGTGAAATCCGGCGATATCATTTATTTTCTAGTGTGTAGATTTGTTGAAAATTTCGTTTGCACTTTTTGTTTTTGTTTTGTTTGTTAAGAAGACTTTTCCACAATAAGTACAAACAAAGAGTTTTCAGTTCTTCAAAGTATGCTTACCATTTAAATATGCAAGTTTACTTTTCTACTAAAAAATAATCTTTTTTTAAACTTATATCTTTTCTTTTAGCGTTTTACAAAAATCACAATGACTATTCAAAAATTGTTGTGTTTTGTGGAATCAATTTCGAGATTTTATGGTTAGAAAACTTCTTAAAAAATGTAGTTGTAGTTTGGTTTTTTCAAGAAATCTCAAAGAATACCTTAAAAAATTCTGATCTGACTTCATCCACTTTGCAGATTTTCGAAGGAAATTCACAGAGAATATAGTTGAATGGTTGAGCAAGCGGAAAATAATAAAGGGCGCTGCAGAAAAGCGCATGTTTGGATCCGTCTTATCAATATTAAAGACAGTGTTTTCTCACCACCAGTAATAGGTAGTTAAATTTTGCCTTCCAAATCATCAATAGTTGCTGGTTTATCAGCATAGACGAATGATTTTAAAATAGTCGAATGAAGTCAAATCACATGATGTGGACGGGTAGTTCATAGATTGATTTCTTCAAATTATTCGTTCACCAAAGATTCGGCCAAATAAAGTTATGTTGGAAACAATTGTTCCTCAGAAGTTAAGAATTGAAAATCAAACAATTAGGAATCATGATCATCGCCATTAATGGTATCGCTGGTTCAGTCATCAGATTTGAGAAAGAAGGCACCAATTCTGCCGCCGGCATGCAAACCGCACTACACAGTAACTTTTCTGGGATGAAGTGGGGCTTTGAAGGTTTCGTGGAAACTATCCTTACACTAAAAATGGCGAAAACGACAGTTTTGCTTATTTAAGAACCTACTAAGCCAGAAATGAGTTTAACTTCCAACTCATTCTTAACCCATTCGCCGAACGTGCGACGCATACGATGGTCCGATGGCTTCGATTGTTGCACTAGTTGGGTCTTATAGGGCTTTACTCTAAGTTCAAGATTTTTTCTAAAAAAATCTATGTAGTGGACGGACAGAGGTGAAGGTGTGGAGAACAGCGTCGAATCTATAAAAATTGGATGCTCAGTCACACCACTCTCTACAGAAACAATAGCTACCTCGGTACGCACTGTACGAGCTCGTGTTGGATGAACATTGTCCAATAGTGTATACGTGGACATAAATTATTCCGTATTTGCGTATAAGCTGCCCAGATAGACGAATACAAGCACCACAAATTGGACGAACTGCTCTCTAAGTTTGTCGCGTAAAACGCGAATTTCAGAAATGAATTTTCACTATTTCGAGAGCTTGTTCCGGTTGTAATCTTTACATGTTAATTTGGCAAAGTAAATTAAACAAAATGTGGAAAAAAGGAACGGAACATAACCTTTAAAAAACACCCTATACTAAATAAAAATATTACCTTGAATGCTCTAGACATTTCAAGTTGAACCAGGGAGCGCCTGAAAGCTTTTAGAAAGCAATATGTTGTTTGAAATGGATAAAAATGATATAACGATAGTGTAATTTGAGTTAATAAAAAAATTTAGTAGTTGGTAGTGGAATCTTGTTGGTTTAATTTGAAGAATCTCTGGCGAAGTTTCAACAATATGCATTGCAAAGCGAATACATAAAAGTGATTTCATAACCTTTCCTTTCTGGTTACTTCCTCCGTCTAAATTTTCCACTCTGACATAGAAAATTCAAATTATTTCAATCCTAGCAAGAGACAGACAATTTTCGAAACTTTTCATTGATCTGTTCAAGTCAGGATATTTCAAGTGAAGTATCGTATCGTCTTGTAACCATATCGCTGAATCAGTAGTCCATCGAATTGTGATAAATTTTCGTGAAAACTCGCTGAGCGAACATACAAACATTTGTCTTAGCTTGCGGAAAAAAACCGTGGAGTCAACAGGCAAATAAAAACAATTGAAAAGTAATTTTCATTTGCACCAGGATTCATGTCGAGGAGTGGAAAGGATTTAATATTTAAAAATAGTGAAGTCTACTGGCATCTGTCAAAATAACTCTGATCTCTATGTTTAATGGATATTTCCCACCAACGCAAACTAAACGAGCCCAAACTTGACGTAGTTGCAAGTAACCATTGAGGAGTCCCAGTGTCCACTTTGATGATATTTTAATATCGTATTGTATTTGAGTTCGGATAAATTTGCGAAATTTCAGTGCAATATGTAAATTAGAAGTGGGTTAAATTTAATTTGTTAGTTTTTTTTATAGAGTTACATACAAGTGAAGTGAAGCAATTCTATACGATTTTGTGGAGAAAAATGATTTGAACGTACGCATATACGTACACTCATATATGTACATACTTCTGTCTGAGAATACTTTTAAGTTACTCCTAACACCTTAAAACGTGTAAATATGATGAAAATCTCAATTTCGATTCTCGAAACAATTACAAAAGCTTCCCCCGCTACTGAGATGTTAAACAAGGGACCACTTTCTGCAAATCTTGCCCTGACCAGCAATTTTTACGCTTTGATTGTTTCGAGTCAGTTCTTAGTCGAAATAAATGATGATTTCTCTAACTTGGTTTTTTTTCGAGGTTTATAGCACTTCACCAGCAGAACGCAGATTTTAATATTAAAGAAGTTACGAATTTTCGCAACGAACATATCTTATATATTTAAAAAAATCTAGCTATAGATAGATATCTATCTGCTCCAAGTGAAGACAAAGAAGAATTCGTTACAGCCGAATTCTACCACATTTGAAAGCGCATCCTGGGACGCGTGAAAGACCGACCGGAGTGGTGAATTCGTTACAACTATAGGTTGAACGCACTCTTCTTTTTAACTTCCCAGTATATAGGAAGTTCTTGTAATCGCCTCGAAAATCGAAATTGAAATTTTCAACTTTTCTTTACGTTTTGAGGTCTATAGAGTATATATAAAGTGTTTTTAGAAAGGGAGATGTATGTTTGTGTGTGTGTGTGTGTGTACGTACGTACGTACGTACGTTCGTGGACACTTTTTTCTACGACGATAACTCACGTAAACAATGTCCGATCGACTTTGTTAAGGTGTTAATCGAAGCGTCTTTGCAATCTTAAGAGCTGATTAGTTTTTCGAAAACTTCGGTTGGGGGGGTTTGCTGTTTTGCCCGTTTGAAGATCATTTTTGTCATGCGCTATATCTCGCGAACCAAACATACGATTTTTTGAACAAGGTGTCAATCGACGCGTATTAACGTTTGTGTGATTGTATCAAATTTTTAAAAAAATTCTTGGAGCAGTTTTCAAATTTTTGAAAAAAAAGTGCAAAAAATTAGGTTTTTTTTCAAAAACAATAAATTTTTAACCTTATTGTCAAGTCTTAGTAATCAATGTTTATAAAATTTATGTACTCCAAACAATGTTCGCAAAACCGTCATCAAAATTTTTCCTCATGATTAAGTAAAAAATTAAATTAAATATAAAATATCATTAAAAGTCATCATGATTTACAAGGTCATTTTTATCATTCACTATATCTCACGAACCAGATATAATATTTGCATCATTAAAGTGTCAGTTGACGTGTATTAACATCTTTGTGAAGTTTTTAACATTATAAAAATTCGTTTTAGCCGTTTTTTTAATTTAATAGCAGAAAATACGAAAAATTATGGTTTTTTTCATAGAAAATATTTTTTAACTTGATTTGCACAGCACAGTGATCCAGTTTATAAAATTTATACATTCTTATCAGTTTTTGGAGAGAAACCCGCAAGCATTTTATTCCATGATTATGAAAAAACTTAATAAAAAATAAAAAAATCATTCAAAGTTACCATGTAAAGAGAGTTCATACGAGTGCTATTACTATATATCTTTTATTCTAAAAAAATTGTTGTAAATTCAATCAAAGTTTTAAGATATTTGCATAATTTGAGCAGATTTTTAAAAGTTTTTATATTCTTGTAATTTAAAAAAATTGCTTAAATTTTGAAAACCAACAAAATTTTTCAACACCAAAAAGGCCCCCGCCGATTGATCCGCGTGAATATTCAATCTGTCCTCATCGACCAAAAACCTTACATAATCAATGGACCCTCCCGTAGACGATATGATTCATATTAACTCATTCCTGTTACTATTACCTCTCATTGTTGTAATGTTATTGATGTTTATGTAGATATTACTGGGAAGTTGACCGTGTGGACCTCAAGGGTCGCACCTCGCGGCTTGTTCTAAAAGGTAGCGGTATCGAACCTTAGAAGGGCTCAGCGGACACAGTTCTCACGGCGAAGGATACTTTCGTTGGTCCGTCTCGGTCCAACAAGTTGGTGCAATTGCATCCAAGAGGTCAGAATTTGATTTGAGTTGGTGCGTCATTGATTAGGAAATGATAGGGCATGCTACTGAAATGCTTAGAACTAGCCTAAATATAGCATTTCAGCATGTATGCGACAAACAAAGTGAAAATAATTAAATTTGATTAGAAAATGTTATTGATCTCCGTCACTCAACAGAATGTCAATAAATATATAAATATAAGTAAATTTTTCCCAAGCGAAAATCGAAACACAATAAAAGATTTACGTGTCCATGGGAAAATATTTATTTTGTATTAATTTCAATTAATTTTCATTCGCTTGGTCGAAACGGTCAGTTTAGTGTTTTACTACGAAACATCGCTTAGCGCTTGTCCCAGTAATCCACAAATGACTAACAAATTGATGCCTGTCAAAAAGACCTGATTTTCCCAATTTCAATGAATGATAAACACATAAATCTTAATAATATTAACATATCGACAGAGTTAAACGATGTGGAGCAAATAAATATCTTTGCAATAGAAATTGTGTGAAAGTTTTGCATGGTTGCATCGTTCTAACACACCATCAATCAGGCAAAAAATAACTCATTACTCTTTTAAGCGCTAAGTAAAATCAAAAGCAATGTAAATTGTTTCGGAGAGCTCCAATAAAGAATTATTCATCAATCATTTGGAGATAGATAGTGTATCCATTTTTCCTACTTTAATGGTAATTTCTGCGTTCCCATAATCCGAAAAAATCATGATACTGCCGGAAATTCTGAATTCCATTGTGAATTTCAATAAATGGATGAATGAATATTCCAACATAGTGGCAACCGCTTAATGACATGTTAATTAGGCAAATTATGCATCAAAACTTATCTCTATTATGTCAACCGCTCTGCTCAAATGAAGTTGTTTTGGGCTCAAAGATGAGAGTTTTTTTATGAATGTGCGAAGCTTCCCAAAAAACAGTAAAATGATATTTTATTATACTTAAATAATGCCGTGCGAAAATTTTTATAACCTACTTAATGTTTTTTTTTAGGTTTTATTGTAGCAAACCATAAATTGTGATGAAAGTGTTTTTGTTTTTATTATCAGCAGCGGTAAAATGGGCAAAATTATGAATACGATAAATGACCAAAGGATGTGAGGGTGCGAATAGTGTCTTGCATTTATCGCACGTATCTGCCTCACTAAATCAAAACTGGTGAAGCCCAGACTAATTGACTCATTTCTTGGATAATCCATATCGTATAATATGATTATTGGGTTTCAAATGCTTGCAACTAGAAAACGATAAAAATGTGTAACCACAATATAACCCACATCAAGCAATCTTTTAGGTATACTTTAGTATTTCGACTTAAATGCTTAATTGCCCCCTTAACCACTGTAGGATTTCCAAGAAATCAAATTTTTTTGTTGCTCTAAAGTATACCTTATCATCATAGAAATCATGTAGCAAAGTTTCATATAATGGAAAAATCTCTAAGTGTTCAAAATTTTAAATTAGCGCGGCGCCTCTCACTGCTCTTTTTTTCAACGTTGGGAGGTGGAAATTTTCCTGCCTCTCGACATGCCGGATTTCTTCCGACTAAAACCATCTCCGTATCCTTCAATTACTCTCTCCATCAAAATTAAGTAATTCTCAGTATTTAAAATTTTAGGACATAATACTTCCCAGAAGATAAGAATCGGTATAAGGAATAGGACCAAATCTGTAAGTTTTAGTGTCCTTTTAGTTAGATTAATAGTTCAGACTATATGTTTATAAATTATTTCCTGTTGATTACATGTTTGGTTTTGATTATAGTGGAGCTGATTGTACGTGTAACTTACTTCGAAAGTTGGTCCTGAAGAAGATATTTTTTTAGTGTCGTTTTGAAGGAAGTTGGGTTCGCTATGTTTTTAATTTTGTCTGGTAGTGTATTGTAAAAGTTAGCAGCTTTGTTGAAGGGTGTTTTTTTAGCCGATCAGTGCTAGCAAATGCTATAGCTATATTATTCATGTTTCTCATTCTGTAAGTGTTTCCCCCCCCCCCAATGCTATCTAATTTCACAGCGGTATACTCATTACGGTGTAAGTTCTTATGTATGAATTTAGCTCTTTCCATGGAAATCATGCCTTGCAAATTCAATTCTTGGGCTGTTTTGTGAGCTTCACTCGTCGGAGTTGACATAGGGAGATTGTAAATGATCTTATACGCCTTGGTTACTAATCTGGAGATGATCATGAGGTTACCTTTAGAGGTTTGACTCCAAACGCCGTAGGAAATTTTGGAAAGGAGATGCGCATCCATAATTTGGATTTTTTTTCTTTGCAAAAAAGTAGAAGCGATGAAAAAGACCAATGAAGACAGCCAGTTTTTTTCCTTAGATCATTTATGTGTGGAGTCCGTGTTAGTTTCTCGTCTATTAGAAGTCCTAGACATTTTAATTGTTCTACACTCTGGAGGCTTGCGTCATTGATTTTTACGTGTGATATATTTTGTCTTCCCCGCGTTTATTGCCAATCTACTTTGTAAAAGCCAATACCAATACTTGTCCAAGTCAGTATTTACTTTTTGTTCAATTTCGAGACTTGTTTTAAAATTCGGAGCGCAATCCGCGCGTTACCCCGCGCGCTGTTGGTATTGAAATTTAGAACAATTTTAAATTTACATTTTTAAAAACTGTACACGTGCTCTGTTAATTGAACGTTAGCAGAGAATGGCCGCGAAACCATGACAAAACAAGCCGCGAAGTGCGACCCTTGAGGTCCACACGGTCAACTTCCCAGTAATATCTAGATAAACATAATCATAATCATAATTTTAAAAAAATTACTACTTTAAATAATAATAATGAGAGGTATTCATAGCAGCAACAGGAATGAGTTGATATTAATCATATCATCTACGGAAGGTTTTTTTGGACTTCTATCATTTAAGGTGTTTTTTATTAACACTAAAACACTGTAAAAACTATTAAAAATCTGCTCAAATTATGCAAATATTATAAAACTTCGATTGAATTTACAACAATTTCCTTAGAATAAAAGATATAAATTAATGTCATTCGTATGAACCCTCTATACATAATAACTTTGAATGATTTTTTATTTTTTATTTAGTTTTTTTTTTATAATCATGGATTATGGTTTTGCTGGTTTCTCTTCAAAAACTGATAAGAATGTATAAATTTTATAAAAATTTATTACTGTGCTGTGCAAATCAAGTTAAAAAATTATTTTTTATGAAAAAACCTTAAAAGCCTCGTTTTTTGCATTTCTTTTATTAAATTAAAAAGCTGCTGAAACAATTTTTATGTAATGTTAAAAAAATTGCAGCAATGTTAATAAACGTCTATTGACACCTTAATGATGCAAATATTATATCTGGTTCGTGAGATATAGTGAATGATAAAAATGACCTTTGAAATCATGATGACTTTTAATTATTTTTTATTTGTAATTTAATTTTTTACGTAATCATGAGAAAAAGTTTCGAAATTGTTTCTACAAATATTGTTTGGAGTATATAAATTTTATAAACACTGATTACTATATTTCGCAAATCAGGTTATAAATTTATTGTTTATGAAAAAAATCTAATTTTTTGCACTTTATTCTCTTAAATTAAAAAACGGCTCCAACAGTTTTTATGAAAATTTGATAGATTCACGCAAATGTTAATACGCGTCGATTGGCACCTTAACAATGCAAATCGTATGTTTGGTTCGTCAGATATAAAGCATGACAGAAATGGCCTTGAAGAACATGATGACTGTTAATCATTTTTGATTTTTTATTTGATTTTTTTTGTAATCATGACTAAAAACTTTGATGTCATTTTCGATAAAACTGTTTGGAGTATATAAATTTTATAAACATTGGTTACTACAACTTGGAAATAAGGTTAAAAATTTATTGTTTTTGAAAAAAACCGTTATTTTTTGCACTTTTTTTCCTTAAATTAAAAATCGGCTCTAAGAAATTTTTTAAAAACTTGATAGAATCACATAAATGTAAATACGCGTCGATTGACACCTTATTAAAGAAAATCGTACGTTAGGTTCGCGAGATATAACGCATGACAGAAATGACCTTCAAACGGGCAAAACAGCAAATTCCCCCGACGGAAGTTTCCCAAAAACTAATCAGCTCTTAAGATTGTAAAGACGCTTCGATTGACACCTCAACGAAGTCAATACGACTTTGTTTACGTGAGGTATCGTCGTAGAAAAAAGTGTCCACGAACGTACATACGTACACACACACACACACATACATCTCCCTTTCTAAAAACACTTTATATATACTCTATAGACCTCAAAACGTAAAGAAATGTTGACAATTTCAATTTCGATTTTCGAGGCGATTACAAGAACTTCCCATATACTGGGAAGTTAATAAGGCATTTCTATGTGTTCCCCCTTAAGGGGGAACACTGTAGAGAGGAAAATAGTCATTTTTTGGGAATTTGTTTCTCAAAAACCAAACAACATATCGAAATTTGGTAAAAAGATCTATTTTGTACAAGTATTTTACATCCTCTTTGAATTTTTCAGAACTTTAAAAAACAAAATGACGGCTCCCAAACATTTCTCCAGAAACGCCTTATTTTGTCATGGCTTCGCGGCCGGACCGTTTTCTCCTGAAATGTTAAGGTTATGGTTATCAAACAAATAATTGCAGATAAAGCGTAATAACAGCCAAACGTAAGATTTTTTTTAAATTGAAATTTGACAAAATGGCGTCATTTAAAAAAAATGTAAAAAAACGATGAAAAACGCTCGAATTTTTTTAATAACAATTGAACTATGCAACATATGAAAAAATCCTATGCACTACCATGCAGACACTAGTTTTGAACATATTTCCAAAATTTCAAGTGAACCGAACGAAAAGTGTTTGAGAGAAGGGTACGGCCAGTTTGAAAAACGTTGTTCCGAGATAAACGCGTTTAAAGTTCAAGTTATAGAAAAATGATTAATAAATTTGATAGACCTCTAGTCTGCAAAATACGTACTTCAGCGTTTTCTGCTAATGTGGAACATACAGAACACGTGTACAGGTTTGAGAAATTTGTATTTAAAATTGTTCTAAATTTCAATACCACCGGCACGCGGGGATACGCGCGGATTGCGCCCCGAAAAATCAGTGAGAGGCGCCGCGCTAATTTGAAATTTCGGACACTTACAAATTTTTCCATTATATGAAACTTTGCTACATAATTTCTATGATGATAAGGTATACTTTAGAGTAACAAAAAAAAATTTGATTTCTTGAAAATCCTACAGTGGTGTTCCCCCTTAAGATAAAATTTCTGCAAAAAGATGATTTCATTTTAGTGAAAACACAAGAATTTTAAGACCTTTTTGATTCCAAAAATACTATAATAGTAATATCGAGTATTCAGAAAAAAATATGACAACTTAGACCTTTTTTCAATTATACTTCAAATCGTCTTGTAATCAATTGTTACATAGTGCTGAAAATACGACTTATCAATCAACAATCAAATACGTTAGACTCTACTATTTATTTCGACAATCTTTAAGAATATACTGATGTGCCGGTTACATAACTGTTCGAATATCTGCTTGCTCTGATTTTAATGTCTGCAATCTGTGTTAATGCTAACAAATATCATGGTTACCCACTATTGAAATCGACACATTGCAACTCCTGCTTCACGTTCGTGACTGATTTATTAAGAACACCTATTCGTTCATCTCCAATGCAAATATTCATCAATTTTGAATATAACAGTCATCAAAGTGCTTTAACGGATCATTGCCACTCAAGTCTTGTAAGTTCCCTGGAAGGTCTCGAAGAAGAAAAGTGAAAGACACCGAGGTAGTTAAAAGTAAATTTAATGAATTTTTGGTCATGCTTTTCACAGCCTCAATTTGATTGAAACGATCTTTCGAGTCCAGCCCAACCTATTTTGGGTATTCGCTATGAACCAGAAGCTAATACTCAAAAAGTCAAGTCCAATATTGATACATACTCTTGGATTGAAATTTACAGTTGAAACATTCAGAAGATTGATCTTGTTTGCTTCAAAATTTTCAATAAATAGATTAATAGTATTTGCAATTGCCATAATAATTAGGGTTCGCTATTTTGGTTGGTGGCGAAAATTGCCGTGAACGTGTTAATTAGGTTAAATTACTAAGGGTATTTGCATGATTAGAATATAAGATGGTGTAATTTAATATATCGAGTTATTTTTAACTCCAAAGATAAATTAAATTGACTTTAATAAGTTTTTTGAGAAGCCCAAATTAAGCTCGCGGTAACGTCTTGCTATTCAAAAGCAGCAGCTATTTTTTTCTTTTCTCCCCATTTTCCATGGCTTCATGAACCATACACAGATTTCCGATTTATAATACTATTCTGTATCCTTACTATTAAGCTTCTGAACCTGTTTTTTGTACTGTTTTTCTCGTCTTAAATACCGCAATAATTGATCCATAATCCATAATTTTTCAATACTTTGTTTTATTGAATAGCAATAATTTCTACCCATTTTTTAATTCTAACTGTTTTTTATACCTAAATGAGAATACTTAAGGTGGAGCTAAGTATTCCTACATATTCAAGTCTTACTTTGTTGGAAGTAGAATTTACCAGAATCTCTTTACATACTTGGAATTCCGTCTTTCTTATGACCAATAGTGAACGTATCCAAAGTGTGTTAAATTTTCTGCGCTAAGTGATTATCTTTAATAATATGAAACCACTTCAATGAGATAGATATATGATAGAAATTGTATAATTCGAGTTTTTATAAATTTTTAAAACAAAATTAATGCATAATGGGCAGTTATCGAGAAGTTAGACGCACGTGTTGCCCGGAGACAAACTAGTCCAGTCAATTGGGAGTTTGACCGTACATTTTGGGTAGGCAGAAATTTTTTTTATGCAATGCGTGGGCAATGGAATAGATTGCTTAAGTTCAAGTTTCTGGGGTCGCAGCTCCTGTCCTTTGGGCTCCATCTTCAAAACAAAAGAAGTTAGGGCACCCTCATATCTCCGAAACCATGGCTCCCACAAGAAAGTTGTGTATGGCAAACTTGCGTAGAATAAAATATTTAGCAAGTCGTTAATACATCACTTTTACGTTGAGTCAATAATAAAAAAGTTGCAAACCAAAAACCACACCCAAAAAGGGGGAACATCTTTCGGGCGCCACAACTTTTTTAATTTCACGTTTAACGCGAAACACATTGAGATACTATTCCAAGATAATTTTGTCACAAATCGTTTGCGGTATTGATTGTTGCATTCACTGCAAACAGGAATTATTTCATTCCAAAGGGGAGAAAGTCGCGTGAAAAATCCGTTTTTAGGCCAAATAATTGGCTTTTGATGGCAAACCCCCTTGCGATACTCGCGGAGCATTTTGGTAGGCAAACAGATTTTTAGTGCAATGTGTAGTATGCCTTAGTGGCAGCTTAAATTCAAGTTTCTGGGGTCGCAGCCCCAATCCTCTGGGCTCCATCTTGAAAACAAACAAAAAGTGGGGCACCCCTATATCTCCGGAACCATGACCCCCACAAGAAAAATATGTATGACAAACTTGCGTAGAATTGAATTTTTAGCAAGTCGTGCATACATCAATTTCACGTGACATCAATAAATAAACAAGCCGTGAGGTGCGACCCATGAGGTCCACACGGTCAGCTTCCCAGTAATATCTACATAGATATTAAAAATATTAAACACAATAAAAGTTATGGAAATAATATTACTTCAAATAATAAAAATAAACCTCTCATAAAAATTATTGGAATGATTTAATATTAATCGTAACATCTACGCGAGCGTCAATTGATTACGTAAGGATTTTGGTGCATTGTTTTGATTGATTATTCACGCGGATCAATCGGAGGGGGGACAGGTTACAAAGCAGTTTTTTCATTAAAGTTAAACATGGTGCTGTGAAAACTATTGGAAAACTGCTCAAATTTTGCAAATATTAATAAACTTTGATTGACTATACAACAATGTCTTTAGAATAAGAGATTTAAAGTATAATGATTCAAATGAACCCTTTTTACATGGTGACTTTGAATGATTTTATATTTTTAATTTGATTTTTTTTTTATTAAGGAGAAAAGTTTTTGCTGGTTTCTCTATAAAAATTGATAAAAGTTTACAAATTCTATAAACATTTATAATTACGATGTGCAAATCAGGTTAAAAATGGAATTTTATATGAAAAAAACACTACTTTTCTAAAAAAAAATTTAATAAATCGTAAAAAACGCTTTAACAATTTTTTTAGAATATAAAAACATTATAAAGATGTTGATACGCGTTGATTGACACCTTAATGATCGGAAGATTATATTTGGTTCTCGAGATATAATGAATGACGTAAATGACCTTGAACGTTTAATGCTTTTTTATTTTTTATTTAATTTTTTTCGTAATCATGAAAAAAACTTTTGCTGGTTTTTTCACAAAACCTATGTGTAGTATATAAATTATATAAACATTGATGACTTAGGTTTGAAAATCAGGTTAAAAATTTTGTGTTTTTGAAAAAAACCCTAATTTTTTGCACTTTTTTTAAAAAAATTAAAAAACGGCTCCAAGATTTTTTTGGAAAATTTGATAGAATCAGACAAATGTTAAAACGCGTCGATTGACACCTTGTTCAAAAAAATCGTACTTTTGGTTCGCGAGATATAGTGCATAACATGGTTGACCTTCAAGGGGTGAAAACAGCAAACCCCCCCGACCGAACTTTCCCAAAAACTAATCAGCTCTTAAGATTGCAAAGACGCTTCGATTGACACCTTAACGAAGTCGATACGACTTTGTTTACGTGAGTTATGCTCGTAGAAAAACTGCCTGCGAACGCACGTACGTACGTACGTACATACACACACACACACACATACATACTTCTTTCTAAAAACACTTTATATATACTCTATAGACCTCAAAACGTAAAGAAAAGTTGAAAATTTCAATTTCGAGGCGATTACAAGAACTTCCCATATACTGGGAAGTTAAAAGTTATAGGCCTAAAACGACATCCAAAAAGGGAGGAACATCTTTCGAGCGGCACAAATCCATTGTTTTCACTTTAACCCCAAAACACATAGAGACTAACTTTAAGGCAATTCTGTCGCAAGTCGTTTGCGGTATTGATCGTTTTGATCGCTGTACACTGTTGGGAGCTATTGCATCTCAAAGGGGGAAAACTCACGTGAAAAGCGCATTTTTAGGCCAAATAATCGGATTCCGATGGCAAACCCCCCATCGCAAAACTCTCGGAGCGATTTAGTGGGTAGAAAATTTTTAATTGCAATGGGTAGTATGCCTTTATGGGAGCTTAATTTTAATTTTCTGGGGTCGCAGCTCCAATCCCCTTGGCGCCATCTTGAGAACAAAAAAGTGGGACGGCCCCATATCTTGGAAAGCACCGCCCCCACAAAAAAGTTGAATATGACAAACTTGTGTAAAATTCAGTTTGCAGTAAGTTGTGGATACATCATTTTCACGTGCTGTCAATATTAAAAGAGTTGCACGCCAAAAACCACGTTGAAAAGGAACGATCATTTTTCGCGCGCCACAACTTCTTGGTGTCCCCTATTACGGCGAAATTCGTCTGAAAATAACTTTTAGACAGTTTTATCACCAAACGTTTGCTGTATTGTTTGTTTCGATCACTGTACCATGGCGGGAGTTATTGTGTCCCAAAGGGGGCAAGTCATAGGAAAAACCATTCTAACACCTGTTTATCTGGTCCTAAGATGCTTTTTTCCTAAGACTTGTCCCCCTTCGAGGTCAAGGTTAACGTCGTGATAATAAATGTTTATCAAATTTATAAACTTTTATCAATTTCTGTAGAGACTAGCAAAATATTTTCTCATGATTTCAAAACAAATTGAATTCAAAATGAAAAAAATCATTCAAAGTCACCATGTAAAAAGGGTTCATACGAATTTTTATACCTTAAATCTCTTATTCTGAAGAATGTTTTAACTTTAATAAAAAAACTGCTTAAATTTTGAAAACCAATACAAATCAAATCAAATTTGCAATTGTGATAATCAAAGTTTTGAATGGTAAAATATGTTGTAGTCAACACTTTTTAAGATCATTTGCTTTGAAAAGCTTTCATCAAATAAAAAAATTGTAGTTTTTAGGAGTTTTGTTCTTTAGTATTCGTAAAATTTCAACTTCCCATATACTGGGAAGTTAATAAGAAATAATTATTAGTTTCATTGATGTAAAATCGTGAAAAAATACAAATTCAGTGATTATGCCGAAGTGCTAGCAGTTTTGACCGCAACTATTCAAAATGGCCATCACGCGACAAAATCTCTTCAGTTGTCGTAATATCAAAAACTGCATTCATTTTTGCTAGCGCTGTTTTGTCCTTCAAGCATCGATATGAAAATTACAAATAACGTAGAAAAGGCTTTGTAACCTGTCCCCCCTCCGATTGATCCACGTGAATATTAAATCAAACCAATCCACGAAAATCTTTACGTAATCAATCGACGCTCGCGTGGATGTTACGATTAATATTAATTCATTCCAATAACTTTTAAGAGAAGTCCATTTTTATTATTAAAAGTATTATTATTTCCATAATTATTATTGTGTTTAATATTTTTAATATTTATGTAAATATTACTGGGAAGTTGTACGTGTGGACCTCAAGGGTCGCACCTCACGACTTGTTTTCTGTTGGTCTTGAAAAATATATAATAAACAGTCAAAACTAGGTTCAATTGCATGTAAAAAGTAAAAAGGAAGTAATTGATATCGAACGATTACTAAAGAATAAATCTACTAAAAACTACAATTTGTTATTTGATGAAAGCTTTTTAAAGCATATGATCTTGCAAAGTATTGACTTCAAAACATTTCACCATTCCAAGTGTTGATTACCACAAATGCAAATTTGATAGAAATTTTTCTGATTTTCAAAATTTAAGCAGTCTTTTTATTAAAATTAAAACACTCTCTGCTAAAATTATGCGAATATTATAACACTTTGATTGAATTTACAACAACGTTTTTAGAATAAAAGATATTGAGTGGTATCATTCGTATGAACCGCCTTTAAATGGTAACTTTGAATGATTTTTGTTTTTTAATTTAGTTTTTTTCATAATCATGGAAAAAAGATTTGCTGGTTTTTCTTCAAAAACTGATAAGAATGTATTAATTTTATAAACTGGTATTACTGTGCTGTGCAAATCAGGTAAAAAATTATTTTTTATGATTTTTTTTTTAATTTTTCGCATTTTCTTTTATTTAATTTAAAAAATTCACACAAATGTTGATACGCGTCGATTGACACCTAAACGATGCAAATCGAATGTTTGGTTCGCGAGATAAAACGCATGACAGAAAAGACATTCAAAGGGGCAGAACAACAAACCCTCCCGACTGAAGTGTCCCAAAAACGAATCAGCTCTCAAAATTGCAAAGACGCTTCGATTGACACCTTAACGAAGTCAATAGGACTTTGTTTACGTGAGTTATGCTCGTAGAAAAAAGTGTCCACGAACGCACGTACGTACGTACGTACACACACACATACATCTCCCTTTCTAAAAACACTTAATATATACTCTATAGACCTCAAAACGTAAAGAAATGTTGAAAATTTCAATTTTGATTTTCGAGGCGATTACAAGAACTTCCCATATACTGGGAAGTTAACAACAGGTGTCAGAAGTTAAACGACCAATACTTTCTCCGAAAAGTGTGACTTTGGCATCAAGTTTCAAACTAGGTCACCCACAGTAGAACAAAACGCTAAGAAAGTTATTTTAAATCTGTTAAGGGAAGTGACTGATCCCACTTGTCCTTCTTTGACTTCCTTCTTTTGAAGGAATTGGGGCACTACGAGTACATAGACTAGAAGAAAGGGAGAATTTGTTGAGATTTTTTTAAATAGAATAATGGTAGATAAAATGAAATGACAGGTAGGACAAATTGTTGTTTCTATGTTTAAGGCCCAAAGTGGTTTTGCCGTGCTCATTATCTCGTGCAAAGATTCGTTCCGAGTGATGGTTAAGTTCGTGGGGGAAGATAGCTAGTCAAAAGTTCCTTTGTTTTCAGGTAATAAACTATTCGCACCGAATCTATCACAGTTGGGGTTCGGTGTCCCGATAGTGTTGGCGTGCAACTGTGTGACACTCAAAATTCAAAACATATCATCCTATTCGCGGGCGAGTGCCGGAAAGCACACAGCCTGCCAGGCTTCGGGGCGCAGTATGCTTATAACAAATAAATACTGATATTTTGTATCAATGTGATTAAATAGTGTTACAATAGTAGAATGAAATATATCTAATCTTCATACACCGACAGTACTATATAAATATGATATAAATATTAACAAGCGTTGAATTCGACCAATAAAGATTGTCTGTGCCTGCCCAACGAAGTAATTTATTTGTAGTGTATACTTTTGATTAATTTGCGCAAAAATTTCAAGGTGATTGGTTACATTACTTTTATATTAGCCAGTTTTTCTAATGGCACACCAAAGTGAACATTTTCGACATATTTTCCTTTTTTTATTTTAAAAAAGTCAAAGAGCTGTAGATAAATGTATGTGTAATTTACGGGACAGAAGCAATATTAGATCGAGCTTTTCAAAATTGGTGCGCCGAATTTCGTTTCACCAAATGAAATGAGGCATTCAATACGTTGTGATTACGAGCAAATTGTAATCTTTGAGCTCCTACCAGAACCTAACAGAACAGTTGACTATAGTGTATACTGTCAATTTTCTAGTGTATACTATCAACTATGAAAATTGAACGATGCCTTGCAGTAGGAATGTCCGGAAGTCTTGCGTCATTTCGAATTCTTTTGAAGTGAAACTTCTTTATGGACGGTGTGAATTGAATGTTATGAAACGAAAAAGTGTAACGAAATAGAGACAACTATAAATGTATTTAAAGGGATTAGCCCGTGAGAGAATGAGATAAAATGCGTGCAGCAAGCTTCGAATTGGCGACGCGCTAATTATTACGAAATCCGTTCTATGATTAGACAGGGGAGGCGAGAGAGACTGGCTGGGCCCTGCTCCACGAAAGACTGCTGGTGAAACCGTAGAACGCGGGCATCACGACCGCACGTGGCTGCCATAGTCCGGGCCAAGTGGCCGTCATTGTGTTCTGCCGCGATTCCTCGCCCGAGCCTAGCGTTCGCCTGCACGTCGACGGCAAAACATGAAAGATGTAATTTACCGATGCGGCTGGCTGGAAAACGATGTGCTCCAATGGAACGAAGAGCATCTTCAATTTCACTTGTTCCAAACAAAGCAGTTGTCATGAAACGCAATAACTTCCCAATAGTCTCAGCATTTGCTATAACAATACACAAATCTCAAGGAGGTACTTTTAGTGAGATTGTGTATGAGTATGATGCAACTCATCCTCAACAGCTTGTGTACGTCGCATTATCCCGAGTTACTAGTATTCAAGGTTTGTATATTGTACCTAAAAATAATAATTGTCGATTCAATCATGGGCGACGAATAGCAACATCTCTGTCTGACTTACAAGCGGAGTTCCGAAGGCTTTCATTGAACAGATTAAAAACAATCGGAGGATTATTGACAAAACTCATAACGACGAGATCAGAAATATCAATCTTCTTTTTCAATTGTCAAAGTCTACGTGCTCATGTAATAGATATAAGTTCTGACCAAATTGCAATGAAATCTAACTTCTTGATACTCTCTGAAACATGGCTAAATATGATGATCATATTGATATCCCGAATTTCGATCTTATAGTTAAATTTAAACGTGACATTAGAGCAGGTGGAGTGGCAATATATCACAATAAAAATCACAGTACTCATATTATTACTCCGCAAATAGATATAATTACAAAACAAACTCAATCATTATCTGTGCATCTTTCTTATGTAGGAGAAATGTGTGCTTGTCATAGCACCTTAGATGACGGACAAACGCTTCTCATTGTTGCTATATATATTTCTCCGAATAAATCAATAAATGATATCATTGAGTTCATTCATGAAAATTTAATTAAATACACGCCAGAGGTGTCGAGGATACTTAAAAAAATATCACGAACTACCAATGGTTTTGAGTGGAGATTTTAACATAAATTTTGCTTAGCCTACTTCAACACCTTTGGTAGAATTTTTAAATAACACGTTCAGCTTAAAAATTTCTAATAAACAAACCGAGCCAACAACAAGATCAGGAACAACAATAGACGCAGTATTTCAAAGATTTTTAGATAAAATTCAAACTAGAACATTTGTTTCGTATTTTAGTTATTATAAGCCACTAGTTTCACGTTTAGAAATTAGCGATAATGATAGTAATGATAATGTATAATGTAATTTCAATCATATTGTAAAAACATATAATAATTTTTTTTTATATATTGAATCTTACAATTTCTATCTTTCCTAGAATGTTACTTTAAGTGATTCTATTTATCATTCTCTCTCTTTTTCGTTCTTTCTTACTTCAATCAATAAAAAAATTGTCAATTAGTCTCTCCCTCTCTGTGTTTATCACCTCAATAGTGTATTCACCTCATTCTCTTACAGATTAATCAGAAGGCAAAGTTTCACTTCTACCGCGTGTGAACTCACACTCGATTTTTTTTCACTCGCCAGAAATTACTGCAACTTGGCTGGGATGTGTTGCTGCTCCCTTTTCAGGGTCCTATTTTATTGTTTCATTGCCTACAAAGCTCTTTGACTGGAAAAACCTCCACCTAAGACGACAGTGCAAAAACATACTTGGTAAAAGCTTTTGAACAGAAATGTTATCAAGCTGGTATCATAAAATTATCTGAGAAAAGGCAACTTATTGAGGATCAAATTGGTCAATTTGCAACAGATTCAAGTTTTCTCGTTGCACAAAATAAATGGCTTATATTTTAATGTGTTTGGTGAAAGAAAATTTCGGACAACCCAATGCTTTGATTAAAATAATGAATAATCTTTATTTAAAGCTTTGCCTGTGGATATCGTCCTAGCATTTCAAAGTTGCTTAATACGGATAAATATTCAAGAAACTTCATCCTGCACCACGGGCTTGTATGTGGGCTTCCTAATATTAACCACATTCTCGTAGGAATTAGATTTGGTCTAAAAGGACAACAACTGCACTTCAATGCTCATTGTCATCTGCATTCCTGTTCCACAGAGCAATCACCGATAATTTTCCTTGTTCAGGGAGGCACACACGTACTTCGATTAACGATTAACAATGGTCACTGGGCTTCACCTCCGGATTGCAATTCGGTTTGGGAGCCGGCAACCAATGACCATGGCGAACACTTTAAGTGTTGGCGTAGGCTCTTTCGCGCGATGTCTGCTGCCGTCGAAACAACGTTACATGCGCCAATAATCCAGCGGCACCTTCAATCTTTAGCACAACACACGGGTATCTGCTCAACACTACGATTACGTATGAATGCTACCGTTGCAGACTACACGGTAGCCACCTTAATGGTTTCACTACACATTCAATTGTTCTGCGATTCCTTCGGTTTGAGCCGTAACCGATAACATCTCGACCGGGAGCCCGCGCGGAAAACAATGTAAAACTGAAAACTTGTTAATTAGTGCCTCGAGAAAAGTGGAAGAAGAACCATGGGTCGAGGAAACCGACTCAAATGTTCGGGCTTCAGATAGCTTTAATTGGTTGCAATGAACTTAACGTGAGGGAATTTGGTGAAACAGTTAAGTTATGCGCAGACCTTTCAAGTGCACTGAACGCCATTTGCTCAGTGGTGCTGGTCATGTGCAATTACCGATTTATTATTACGTTACAGCATCAACAAATGGACAAGGTGTGAAATATGGGTAGTGAAGGCACGCAACCTGCAGAGGTCGATTGCGCTCGAATAAAAGCATTCACTTTTCGTGAAAGCAAGGAAGCTCTGGTAAAAGTGAAATTCCTGATTTTCTACTGAACGGCTGCTATAGAATGTTGTCTGGTCTTCTGGCGGTTCAAGTTTCAAGAATATGTTAGTCAAAAGTGTCGAGAATATATCAAGCAATTCAATGTTGCTTACTTTACTTAATCATTGGTAGCTCTAATAGACAATCGCGTCGTAAATTTGATTGCTTTCGAACGAAAACACTCTTCGACTTCGGTGCAAAAAATCTATTCAATTCATGAAAACGTATATGAAACAACTGAACAGTCGTGAAAGACATTAAATTTTCGAGTTACTGTCTTCGGTCTTTTGTTCCGTCTCGAATACTCATCTATCGAGATCACGCCTTACTTTCGAATAATCTTTTCAATTTTCAATTGACTTGTTAGCTTGAAGCGCAGAAAGTGATGCCTGGGGGATTTTCTAATTAAATCAAGGAATGATTTTCATTCAAAGATTTGATCAAAATTGAAAGAATAATTGAATCAATTAAGTGTGCATGTTGGACTCAATAGCTTTTTGTGTGCATGAAGGCAAACTTTCCATGATTCTTTTGGGACGATTTAAATATAAATAGTGTTATTGAAACAGAAAAGATGACAATTGAAAGTGTTAAGAAGTCTTTATTCTGGATTTGTCGAGCCTGGCGAGCGTGAAGCAACTTACGAAATTGGTTTCTCAAGCAAATATATTTGTAATTTAAGTAAATTAAAATCCGTATAACCGTACATTTATGCACCTCAGTGCACATATTTGCGGTTTATCTTTCCGGCTTAGATCTATTTAAGCATTTTCCTTCCGAAAATATGGCGATTGGGACCGAAATGTAGCTTGAATGAGAATACGTGGTGTTTAAGGGAGCCATTAAATTTATCGAGGAACTTTGCACACACACACACACACACATATATATATATATATATATATATATATATATATATATATATATATATATATAGTGCTGTGCAAAACTTAAGCAACTCACTACATGTCGGAATGAAAGGGTAAATTGCAATCAAAATATAAAGAATTCTTTTCCTTTTTTGTTTTTAATTTACACGTTACCATGTTGCTTAAAGCTCTGCAATAAAAAAAGTACATCAGTATTTTAACTGTTCTTAAAAAAAAATACACCAACAAAAAGGCTGTGCAAAATCTAAGCAATTTTAAAAACGCAGCTACGATTCCAGTCAGAACAAATGATAACGGGGATTTTCCGATGTTTTTGTTTTTTCTGATGCTCGTGTCAATTTGATCAGTAAAGATCGTCTTCCCTTAGGGTTTAGTTGTGTCTAACAAAATAAAATGTAAAATAAATCGTAATCAATACGACAATAGATTTAAATCAAACGTAATTTCGCTATATTATTCCGGAAAAACGCAAATAGAGATTGCCAAATCGTTAAATATAAACAAATCTTTAATTTCAAGATGGATTACGAAATATAAAACACGGGTAGTGTGAAAAGTGTAAATTTTGGTGGAAGGTCGTGTAAAACTACTATTAGAGATGGCTTACAAATTAAAAAATTGATAAAAATAAAACCGTTTATCTCGACAAAAATGTTGTAAAAGAGCTAGGCTTAAATGTCAACTCAAGCAATGTTCGCAGGTGGACAATTGAATTCAATTAAAAAGCTATACAGCTTTAAAAAACGATTGCTCACAAAAAGACATGCAAGGAAAAGGTAAACTGCTTGAACAACACTTTTAAACATTATTATTTTGTTATTTATATCGTTTTATATTTCATTTAGACTTGAATTTGCTAAAAACCATCTTGACTGGTCAGTTGCTAAATGGAAGAGCGTTTTATTTAGCGACGAATTCAAGTTCAACCTCTTCAATTCGGATGGCTTATCCCGTGTGAGGCATGAGAAGGAACAACAACTGAATCCACGCATCTGTAGGAAAACCGTGAAACGTGGGAAGGAAGCGTCATGGTCTGGACATGTTTCTCAGCATCAGGTCTTGGTCCGTTTCATAGAATAACAAAAATTATGCACAGATTCATGTACAAGGACATCGTAGAATCTAAAATGTTACCTTATGTCGAGTGTAATATGCCACTTCGATGGGTGTTTCAACATGTTAATGACACATCGAAGTTGGTTGAAGAATGGCTTAGCTCTAAAAGTATTCAAGTTCTTGATTGGCCGGCACAATCGCCCGACTTGAATCCTATAGAAAACTTGTTCGGCATATTGAAACGGCGTATGGGAACAGTACAGTTTGAAAACAAGGACTAATTGCTTACAAACCTAAAAACCGAATGAAAAAAATGACATATCAATTTTAAATAATTTAGTTGAATCAATGCCTCGCAGATGTACCGCTGTTAATAAAAATAACGGCTATTACACGAAATATTAATAAAAGTTGCTTAGATTTTGCACAGCCTTTTTGTTGGTATATTTTACTCTTTTTTTTAAGAACAGTTAAAATACTGATGTACTTTTTTTTATTGCAGAGCTTTAAGCAACATGCTAACGTGTAAATTAAAAACAAAAAAGGAAAAAAAATTCTTTATATTTTGATTGCAATTTACCCTTTCATTCCGACATGTAGTGAGTTGCTTAAGTTTTGCACAGCACTATATATATATGTAAATATATATATATATATATATATATATATATATATATATATATAATATATGTGTGTGTGTAATATTTTTTTATATATATATATTATATTTATTTATTTATTTACTTTCAAATTGTATCCAAGTGGTTTGCGAAAATATGGAAGCTACGCATACTCTTTATCTTTACAATAAGCTTTGTAGTATTTGCGTTATTAAGTTTTGCATGAAATCAAGTAGTCTTTAATATTGACTTAGCCACCAACTGCCTCAGTCGTTTATAAAACTGCAAGTACATGCACTTACTTACCTACTTACTTTAACTTCATTGCAATCATATTGATTAACTTCAAAGTCAACATATTTATCCTGCATATACATATGTATGTTTATTGTGAAAAATATTCGTATTTACAGTTTCGTAAAGAGAAAATTTTGAGATATTCATATAATAGTCAGGGTACGTTTTTTCTTCTTCCATCTACTTCCTACATGCTGCTGAGTGGCCCAAGCAACAAAGAATTAGGAATCTACCATACCAAGGACAATCGCTCATAAACAATGGTGTTCAAGCATCACTAGTTCTGTGATCCTAGATAGCGGTACATTCTCACTCACTAATCCACAATATATCAATTTCAAAACCTCTTTCATGTAAATTTCTATTTTTTGGAATTGTACGAGGTTCTATCAAGCTATTTTGAAATACGTCATCACGATTTTGAAACTTTATTCTTTCAACCAACGATTCAATCAAAATCCAATTGGAAATCAATTTCCTAATCCAACCAACAAACATTTTGCTGAGCGTTCCATTTTCTAAAAATCTGGCCATAGTTTAAAAAACTAATTTAATCTTGCTGAGTTGATTTTTGTTTTGAAATCCTTGCTGTCCTTTAAAATGATAACTTAAAAATATTTCAGCCTTCATGTAATACGCCGCTAAAACTTCACCAACCGCTGATATATTTATCTGTCTATAAATAATTTACTAAACAATAAACGGGACGACACATATCTGAAATCAATACCGGACCAGAAGCTTGCATTTAATTTCCTCTCAAAAGATTCAACGAACCAATTCGTTTATGTCTGAATCGCTGACAAAAAGCACGCGTGGCAAAAAGTGGGATGACCACCCAAAACTCAAGACGAGTCATTAAGTCATATCTTTGAATGAAAGTATTACACGTTGAATTACGTAAATCGTGGTTCGTTTGTTTACTGTTGAGGTCTTTGCCATTCAGCATCGTAAATCAAAATACAGCCGAGCTCAGAGTTTTTTGTTTCCATTTAACAAATGGTTCAAACTGTTGGAAGTATTTCTAAAGAAGCTGTTGGATTTGATAAGCTGTCTGGCATTGAAAGGAAAGGTGTCTTTTGGTATCTGCAAAGCCAGGGAAGTGTATTTGTAGGAAGATTTGGCATAGTTTTAAATGCGTGAGGATGAATGCTTTGCGATGGTTTGAAGAAAAAACAAAAATTTAAACCAGTTTCACTTTCACGCAAAGCTTCCAACGAAAATCTTGTATCTTCTAGCTTGCAACTTTTTTCCTTGAATCAAACCTTTGATGAGCATATAAACTTGTTTTTATTGTACGATTCAATAGCTTCGTTTTCCTGAAAGTAGTGTCATTACCTGGTGAATGTCTACTAATAATAGCGCTCTATTTTCGTGGCAAAGCATTTAACACGTTCTTCTTACGTGAGATTTGCATGCAATCTGAGTCGAATGTTAGCATACGTTAGATAAAAATTTATTTTCATTATTTTCTGTCGGCGTGGTATCGAATTTCTAAAGAACTATTTATGAGGCAAACATGTTTACAGTCCTTGGTCATCTCACACGACGTTTAAGCACATTTAGCATAACAATAAAACATATAAGTATTTGCTGAAATTTTATGCGGACTATATAAAGCTTCATTAAAATAACAGTATCATTTTGATCACCCACGTTTTAATGTATGCGAATTACGATTTCATGCAAATTGTTACGATAAGATTTTGATTTCGATCGAAGGTTTTATTGAGCAGTAGTAATTTGGATTTATTTGAAAATTATATGCTGCGCTACATTTTTAGAGAAAGCACCTATGCATAGGGACAAATCAAGGCCAAAAGCATAACAGGAGCTACATCAAAATCAATCGGAATGCAGTGAAGTCGAAGCAATAACATAATTTGATTTTGGCAACGTTTTTATGTGTGGAGGATAAAATGAGAATTTTATCAAAAATATGATCATTGAAAGCACTGAAATTTAAGAAGATATATGAGGTTCTTACTTTTGCATTATGAATCCATAGAACGAAACGTCCGAAAAGTTTGCGAAGCGGCTGTATTTGCCACTGCTTTCCAAGCAGCAGATTAAAAAGAAAAAAAATTGAAAATTCAAATTGCAGAAATAAAATGTTCGAATAAGATGGGTACTAAATCTTTCAATTCGTCAAAAATCAATAACTTTAAACATAAAACTGTTACAGCTACGATATCAGTCCATTAAAGATGTTTTAAATTAAGCCGAGATCATATCATTGACTACTTAAATAATAATTAAATTGAATGATTAGTTTGTTTTAAAAACATAAAAAGTGAATTTCATCAAAACAAATTATGTTTAGAATTCAGCATTTTTGCGTATTGAACACGCTTTTAAATTGTCGGAACATGGCATTGATTTAAATATTAGTAATTGATTTCATCTTCACAAAATATTACGTGTGGTTTATTTTATTATAAAAGAAAATTTTCCTTATAATTTCGTGTATCTTTATTTGGATTCGTAACCGATTTTCGACCATAATCGTTCGGTCTTCCTCAGCGATTGACAGTTTTTCTTTTTTAATTGATTTAAAGGTGAGAAAGTTTTTCACAACCACTCTGTCCAAATATGCTCGTAATGCTCTCTAGCTTAAATAGAAATTATACTTTGAAAAATTTAAACCTGAGTTCAATTAATAATCAAAATAAAGTTAAGAAGGTTAGAAAATAAAATCATATTGGCGGCATACAATGACCAATTGTTTCCAAAAACAACTTCCTACTTGAACATTTTCAACAAGAAATAACATTTACATATATGACAAAAACAGGAAGTAAGTCTACTAACACATGCAATTGCCAGGCCAAATGGATAGGTTGAATTTAACTATGTTTGTTGGAGTAATGTTAACTAGTGTAATGTTAAGGCTTTCACGTTTTCACTTTAAACAAATCCATCACAATATAACCAAATAAAGCTTTGCTGCACTAAAAATCAATAAGTATCTACTGAAGAAGCAATCAGAAATATGAATCTAGCGTTCTCGTGAATATTTGATTCAATACGTATCCATTGGTTGCATGAAAATTCGGTATTAAAACGGACTTTAATATCTGTAGCTTTCAACTTCCTCTCAAAAGCCATTGAATTCAATTCAGTTCTGTTTTCCTAATTTGGTATCTGATATCTACCTAAATCGTTCGGAAACTTATTATGACCGCGAAGAATTTGCATTTAATAGAACAATTAACGTAATTCTCCTGACAATTCTAATACTCATTTAGAGAGCCTAATTTCCAGTACATTTTCGATTGGAAATTCAACTGACCTAATATGTGATATAAAATCCCAGCATACGCATTGGCTTTGTGCTCATGCCTACCACAAAGGTTAGAACTCCAAAACACAATGCAATCAATTAAGTCCGAAAATAAATACTGAACTCAAAATGTCAGGTTGATTAATCAATGGAATTTTCTTTCCAGGAACTGAAACTCGAGCACAGCATGCCGGTTCACTAGTACTCATGATAATTTTGGTTTTGCCGAATTTTAAGATATTGCTGCCGCAAATTGAAGTTCTTTGAAATACAGTTCAGTAAACTGCTAACAATTATTGAGCTCATCGCTCATGAGCATCGTATCGCAAACAATATTCAACTTGTAACAAAAACCTCCACTTCGGCTCGAAATTGCTAGTGTTGCTCACGAATGCAGACAATTCCCTGGACTTATTAACCACGCCACATCCAAACACCTTGGGTTTTCGGCTGCACTTTCTTTCACCCAACATTTTCTCTACACATATGAACTCAATAACGGTTATTAATTACGATCAACGCAAAATCTTTCAATAACTCTTCTTAATGCATAAAAGAAAGACTGTGGCAGAATCAAAGCGCGAACTGCCCGCTCGTCACAGAACCACAAAAAAACAGCGCGAGAATGCTTCAAACAATTGCGAGTTACCCGTCTTAGTCTTTTGAATTAAACCAACTGCAATTTTCAAATGGTCGGAGCTCCATCGAACATTTCAAACAATTCAATTTTCCGCACGTTACATAACTACAATTAGATAAGGAGAATCGCCCGTTCTGAGAATTCAATTATGATCTGATTGCGGTGCAAACCGCTCTTGAATACAGTATTCATGATAGTTGGTTACGTCCGAATTGCTGGTAGGCATTACAGTTACTAAAAAAACCAAATAAATTTGCCTGAGTGATTCAGAGCACTCAGCCTAAGAACAATCTTAACAGCAAACCCAATGAGCTTTTTTTAGAATTTATTTTGTTGCAATTCTTAAAATAGGAAAGATTCACTTCCTTATATCAAGGATCAGTCGCTCCTAATTACCTGTTTTTGTTTATTGCACCGGTTCGGTTCCAAACACTTGTCTTTTCTTCGTAATCAGATCTTAATCACTGCTGCACCTTCACCGCGACTATCAACTTCACGTATGAGCTCTGATACCTTGACTTCACTTATTCTGCTTGATTCCAAATACGCAACTTAACAAAATATTGCACGTTACAACGAGGACTGGACTGGCGAACTCAATAGTGAACACTTTTGAGGGATAGGAAGGTGCTGATCTTTGCACCACGGTCGCTGGATGTGAAATGAATCTTTCGAGCGACTTACAATAAATTTTATGCCTCGGTGTATAGTAGCAAGAGCATATCTATATTTTCACGCCGGCTAAGTAGAAACCAACCGGCAAACTTCGGACCTAGCACAAGCTAGCTTGGCTAGATGTCAGAATTTAGAAAGAGAGAACTTTTCAATGGAAGACGCTTCTCTTCCGTGGATTCGCGACTGCAGACACTTCTTAAAAACAAGCTTCCGATGATTCAAGCTTGGCAAAATGTAACGAATTCCAATCGATGGGGTGCTCGCTGTCGAAGATATTCATGGTCCAACCTACTAAGTTCATTCATTTCATCCAAATGGGCACTTCATCAGTGACCCTAGATAATTATGTATGAATACACTTTTCCGATCTCAATAAAACATCCAGTTTTTGATAAGGCGGTACATTTAATTTACACGTGATATTCAGTGACACGAAAATTAGATCAGTAATCTAACTTCCGTTTGGGTTGCAACCATTCGTTTTTATGAAGGGAAAAGATCTTTACTTTCTTTTCGATGATTATGCATGCATAGTTCATTTCAAGCAAAGGTACATAGTTGTAACCATAAAAATTAGAATCTGATTTATAGGTCGCCTGCTGCGGTCAATCGATTAATGCAAGGCACCACAGTCCCATGGCTAATGTATTGTCATTTAATTCGATGAATTTATTGTTCAACTATTCAAGGGTATTGATCAGTTTCCATTCAGCAGAATCAGCTCGAAATGTTTTACTAGCACTTAAAAAGAGCTGTGCTGCATTCAAAGTACATTCTAGGCCGCATGAACTTTTCACATTTCACTGCCTGTTGGTCTGATTGTGACCTGATCGGATTCAGGAGGTTGCCGCAAAAAAACGACATTCAGCCAAGCAATAACTGAAATGATTTTTAAGTCACAGCTTGCGTTTAATCACTTGAGCTCCATTTATTTACCAATTAGAGAGTTGATGTGTTCGAAGCATAGACTCCCTCACTTTGCTTCAGCGAGCTTGTGGCCTATGCTCTCTACGTTTCATCAATCATACTCGCCTACATCAGTTCAATGTTGCTTGGATATCAGCCTATGGCTTCCTGACCTATATGGTAACGACAGTACCTGAAATAGCTATGAAGCGAGCTCACTAATTTGCCTTAATGTAGTACATGCAGTTTTTGCAACAGCGCCGAAACTTTGCCGAAGTTGTTCATCAAATGAAATACCCGAGAGGTGTATGTACAGCGCCACAGTTGTTAAAAGCCAAAGCTCACCGGCAAATAAACTTTAAGATTTCAACTCTTCAGCTTCATAAAATTTCAAATTGCCAAACTCTCCACAGTTGAGTTGTTCTTATGAACATGATTTCGTCGTGCAATTGTTCTACGATAGAATTGTTGCAATTAAATAACTTATTGAATTCCGTACTCAGAGTAATGTTATAATGATTGATAACTGGATTAAAGCTATTGTGACACATATAAAACAAGGCTGCCATGGAAAAATGGACAGCCAATATAAGTCATACGTGAATGCTAACTGCCTAAAAAATATGTTTTGCCGTGTTCACGTCAAAATTATATGATTTGTCTATATAATTAGATACATGTGCTGACAAGATGTGTAACGATCGAATTTTATAAGATAACCTAATGTCCTCGAAAACCAAAATTTGTTTTCCTATTTCCTATTTTTAACTTCCCAGTATATGGGAAGTTCTTGTAATCGCCTCGAAAATCGAAATTGAAATTTTCAACTTTTCTTTACGTTTTGAGGTCTATAGAGTATATATAAAGTGTTTTTAGAAAGAAGTATGTATGTGTGTGTGTGTGTGTGTATGTACGTACGTACGTACGTGCGTTCGCAGGCAGTTTTTCTACGAGCATAACTCACGTAAACAAAGTCGTATCGACTTTGTTAAGGTGTCAATCGAAGCATCTTTGCAATTTTAAGAGCTGATTAGTTTTTGGAAAACTTCGGTCGGGGGGGGTTTGCTGTTTTCACCCTTTGAAGGTCAACCATGTTATGCGCTATATCTCACGAACCAAAAGTACGATTTTTTTGAACAAGGTGTCAATCGACGCATAATAACATTTATGTGATTCTATCAAATTTTTACAAAATTTCTTGGAGCCGTTTTTTAATTTTTTTAAAAAAAGTGCAAAAAATTAGGTTTTTTTCAAAAACACAAAATTTTTAACATGATTTTCAAACCAAAGTAATCAATGTTTATATAATTTATATACTACAAATAGTTTTTGTGAAAAAACCAGCAAAATTTTTTTTCATGATGACGAAAAAAATTAAATAAAAAATAAAAAATCATTAAACGTTCAAGGTCATTTACGTCATTCATTATATCTCGAGAACCAAATATAATCTTCCGATCATTAAGGTGTCAATCAACGCGTATTATCATTTTTATGATGTTCTTATATTTTAAAAATATCGTTAAAGCTTTTTTTTGATTTATTAAAAAAAATTGGAAAAGTAGTGTTGTTTTCATAAAAAAAATCATTTTTAACCTGATTTGCACGTCGTAATAATAAATGTTTATAGAATTTGTAAACTTTTATCAATTTTTGTAGAGAAACCAGCAAAACCTTTTCTCATGATTACAAAAAAAAAATTATATTAAAAATAAAAAATCATTCAAAGTCACCATGTAAAAAGGGTTCATTCGAATCATTATACTTTAAATCTCTTATTCTAAAGACATTGCTGTATAGTCAATCAAAGTTTATTAATATTTGCAACATTTGAGCAGATTTTCAATAGTCTTCACAGCACCATGTTTTAACTTTAATTAAAAAAAACTGCTTTGTAACCTGTCCCCCCCTCCGATTGATCCGCGTGAATAATCAATCAAACCTATGCACCAAAATCCTTACGTAATCAATTGACGCTCGCGTAGATGTTACGATTAATATTAAATCATTCCAATAACTTTTATGAGAGGTACATTTTTATTATTTGAAGTAGTATTATTTCCATAACTATTATTGTGTTTAATATTTTTAATATCTACATATGTAGATATTACTGGGAAGTTGACCGTGTGGACCTCATGGGTCGCACCTCACGGCTTGTTAATTTAAGAAATTTCGCTTTCATATAAAATGGTTACTAGTAAACTTATAAGCTCATAGCACATAGTATTTTGGAACGTTGTCAAGCGTGAATGTTCTCCCGACTCTCTATCAATCCTGACGTAGGGAAGACTGGGTACGGTTGTAACGATTTTGCTTTTATCGCTCATATCATTGCTATCACAGGTCTTAGAACTAAATACAACGTTACAACTTGAGGAATACTCTGTTGAGTTAACATTACCTTTGAAATAAATACCATATATGCAGTATTTTTTTGTCAACAAGGCATTGTTCAGTTTGTTTGCCACCGTTACAATCGTCCCCATGTCATGGGCGGTTGTAACAGTGATAGGGGACGGTTGAAACATACACAAAATAAACAAAAACAAGCCGCGAAGTGCGACCCTTGAGGTCCACACGGTCAACTTCCCAGTAATATCTAGATAAACATTAAAAATATTAAACACAATAATAATTTTGAAAATACTACTACTTTAAATAATAATAATGAAAGGTATTCATAGCAGTAACAGGAATGAGTTAATATTAATCATATCATCTACGGGAGCATCCACTGATTGCGTAAGGCTTTTGGTGGATGGGTGATGATGATTGATTACCACAAATGCAAATTTGATTGAAATTTTGATGGTTTTCAAAATTTAAGCCACTTATTTTTATGAAAAGGCTACAAAAACTATTAAAAATCTGCTCAAATTATCCAAACATTTTAAAACTTTGATTGACTTTACAACAAAGTCTTTAGAATAAAAGATATAAGGTAATATCAATCGGAAGAACCCCTTTCATATGGTAACTTTGAATGATTTTTTATTTTTAATTAAATTTTTATCATAATCATGAAAAAGTTTTGCTGGTTTCTCTTCAAAAACTGATAGGAATGTATAAATTTTATAAACATTTATTACTGTGTTGTGCAAATCAGGTTAAAAAAATATTTTTTGTGAAAAAAACCCTAAGTTTTCTTATGTTTTTCTATTAAATTAAAAAAAACCGATGAAACGGATCTTTATAATGTTAAAATAATCAAAAGATGTTAAAATACGTCGATTGACCCCTTAATGATGCAAATGTTATATCTGGTTCGTGATATATACTGAATGGAAGAAATGACCTTGAAGATCATGATGACTGTTGATGATTTTCATTTTTTTTATTTAATGTTTCTTGTTATCATGAGAAAAAGTTTTGATGATGCTTTCACAAGCACTGCTTGGAATGTATAAATTTTATAAAAATTGAATACTGTCTTTCGTAAATCAGGTTAAAAATTTATTGTTTATAAAAAAACCCTAATTTTTTGCACTTTTTTTTTCTTAAATTAAAAAACAGCTCCGACGATTTTTTTAAAAATTTTATAGATTCACACAAATGCTAATACGCGTCGATAGACACCTTAACCATGCAAATTGTATGTTTGGTTCACGAGATATGTAAAACGCACGACAGAAATGACCTTGAAAATCATGATGCCTTTTAATGATTTTTTATTTTTTATTTAATTTTTTACGTAATCATGAGAAAAAGTTTTGATGTTGTTTTTATAAGCATTGCTTGAAATATATAAATTTTATAAAAATTGAATACTGTCTTCCGTAAATCAGGTTAAAAATTTATTGTTTATTAAAAAAACCTAATTTTTTGCACTTTTTTTTCTTAAATTAAAAAACGCCTACAAAAATTTTTTCCAAAGTTTGATAGATTTACAAAATTGCTAATACGCGTCGATTGACACATTGATCAAGGAAATCGTATGTTTGATTCGCGAGATATAACGCATGACAGAAATGACCTTCAAAGGGTCAAAACAACAAACCCCCCCGACCGAAGTATCCCAAAAACTAATCAGCTCTTAAAATTGCAAAGACGCTTCGATTGACACCTTAACGAAGTCGATCAGACTTTGTTTACGTGAGTTATGCTCGTAGAAAAAAGTGTCCACGAACGTACGTACGTACGTACGTACGTACGTACGTACGTACGTACGTACGTACACACATACATCTCCCTTCCTAAAAACACTTTATATATACTCTATAGACCTTAAAACGTAAAGAAATGTTGAAAATTTCAATTTCGATTTTCGAGGCGATTACAAGAACTTCCCATATACTGGGAAGTTAACAAATACTTTCAATGAGTTTTATTACAAAAAACAATCTAGTTCAACAAAGTCAATACTGTACGCTGTTATTATCATTTATAATATAGCGATTTTTAAAGACCTTAGCACCACTCGTTTAATATTTTTTTATTTTATGCATTCTTGGAGAATGTCTCACTAATAATCAGTCTTTAGTTTCATTTTAAATAGTCTTCAAGGATGTCTCACTAGTCATTAGTCTTTATTATAGTAATAAAATCAATATTAATAAACTCAACATTGAAAATATAAAGATATACAGTTCCGTTACAAATATTAAATTAAAGATACTTAACAACAAATCAACAAAATAGTTATATACTTAATCAGTCATCGCAATTGTTGCAGACGTAATTTCTTCCACCATCAGTGCAGTCTAAGTGAGACCATACCTTACAGGATCCTTGACATTGCACCCATTTTTCCCCAGATCTCCTAGTTGAGTAAGACTCAACACAAACGAGACAGTAAAAGTCTTCATCCTCTGAAGATTCTGATGTTTCAGCCCTTCTCTTCCTTCCCTTCCTTTTTCCCTTCCCTAGTGCTTTGGCTTTCCCTTTTCTTTTTTCTTTATTCTGCTCTTCAGTGTTTGGCCCTAAAGCTTTCTTTTTCACTCCTTTTTCTTTCAATCGGTTCTGTCTCTCTGCATATTCCTTCCTGATCGCCTCCTTTTCCGGTGTATCCGTATGAATTGCAGACTTTTTTGTTCTACGACCTTTGTTATTGGTTTTCCTGGGAGGAGCTTTAGGGTAAGGTCTTACTTCTTCAGGTGAAAACACAGACTGATTGATTCTAGATGGTTGTGGCGTCATTTGCTGAACATTGTTCTGTTTAAGAGACATTGTTGGGGTGACTTCACTCGAAGGACCAGGGTCCGTTGCTAGGGCTGATGAACCATCTTGCTCACTGTTAATTTGTCTGGGTGGTGTCACCATCGTCAATGAATCAACGGTCTATAGAGTATGGATCTGGACATTCTGTACAAGAGCTTCAATTTCAGATTCATTTACTTCTTCGGTGTTGGTTGAAGTTTTGTCCGATTGGGGCGCAGTTCCTGTCAGTGTCATATTGTCAAGAGTAATGATGCTTTCCGGATTTGGATTGAGCCTGTCGGTTACAAACGATGGTGCAAAATCTATTTCTTGAAATATATCCCGGTTTAATGGGTAAATTCCCGTCTTTTGAAAACCAGCCAGAATATTCAGAGTAACATAATTAAGATTGAACATTTCTGCTGCTTGCCTCAAAAATTTTCTTTTTTTCACTTGATTATAAGCATCTTTAAAGCGTTCTTGATCACTTTCGCCTCTAGATGTTTTCCAGATACGTTTTCTTGGCATCTACAATGAAAAAAACTCCTATTACACTCGAAAAACAAAAAGCAAAGCCATAACAAAAGAACATATTGTCAAAGATGGAGGGAGACATTTGCTCAGCAGTGGGATACTTCAGGCTAGTATAGTAATAATCGTTACAACCGTACCCACAAAAATTGTTACAATCGTACGCAACCCCTTCTGTGCCAGTAAAACGGATCCATGTTCGAAACAAAAATGCCTACACTCAAACTAACAATTGACTACACACCGTGAAAGTTTAGCAAATACGAAGAAAAATCAAAGAAACGTAATATGCATTATTAATACAGATAATTTGAAAATAAATCGACCGAAAATACTTAATTTTGATGCACAATATAACCTCCTGCAAGCGTATTAACAACTCGGACGGCGCAGTGGCACTGGCAATCGTCCGCATATCTGTCAGCCGTGTCTCTTTCCCTTGGTACCCCTCACCCTCCTGTGGATACCTCAGGACATATTCGAGCTGTTACAACCGTACCCTGTTCAACCGTACCAAGTCTCCCCTACCCAAATTTAAATCTTTACTGATGATGGTGTTTTTCAGTACTTTGAACCCAAAATGAAGAAACAATTTAGGCATTTTATTTCATCAAAATTCCAAAGAAATGCTTTAGAAGTGAACTCTTATTCCAAGTAGTGAATACGAATCTCATTTATGATAATATCTTGGTGTACCAATGTTCATCGGAGCACACAACAACCAGCATTGAATACAATAACAGTTTATCAAGTTGTCAACTAGGTCTAAAATTTACCGAATCAAAACACATATTTTCAACACGAAATTAGGACTTATTTCAAGCGCTGGTAAAGTCTAACACCTCTCACCAAAATCCGATTGTTAAGTACCAAAAACCCAAGCAGCTTTTTGCTTTTATCAACTGTCATCATCTTTCCAACCTTAAGTACTGCTGCCACCTCAAATATTAAGTGTCTTTCAAATTTTTCATTCACATTACCACCAGTAATACTAATAATGAAATTAGCCAAGTTGTAGCCGTTTGGATAGTTGTAAGGCGACCTGATCATAGATACAATTATCCAAAACTGTTTTATAATCTCTGTAACACTCGAAGAACAACTTTTATTGGTGTTTGTAAGATTCTTGAAAGATTGGTTCAAATAACTGTTTACAAGTTACACGATTTGAGTTATATACTTTACAACTTTTCCCAATCTTTGATTGGAATCGATACATTTTTTGATCAAATTTTGATTTAGAATTGTTAATTCAGAGATATTCATCGCCGTTTCTGTAGTTTCATATTCCATCAATGTAGTTAACACAATTTAGATGGATATAATTATATAAAAGGACTGGTAAGTGTTTAACCCCATTGTCCCCATTTCGCTTTTGTGATAATGAACAGGTAAACGTCCATCTTCCCATAGGACATTTCGGCATCGTAAGTACTACAGCAGACATTGTAACCATCGCGGCGGCATCATGGGTGAATGTCATGGGAGTGAGCAACTATCGTAGCTGCCTCAACGTAAGACGGGCCGATACTCAATCACGGAAGGTTTGCGACACGTGCGATATGAATGAAACCGCGATTTGAGTCAACTGACCTCGAAACGCATGAATCGCTGGTGGGTCGCGCAAAAGCTCATAATTACCGGACTCTTGGCGGGTTCACCTTCAGAATGAGCACTTTTGTTCTTGCAAGCGTTCTTCGCCTTCCAGGGAACAACGGTATGGCACGCTCTCGAAATCTCAAGTTTGCTGCAAGAATGAAAGTCTTGATCCATTTACCATGCGGGCCGCATCCAATTCACCCCTGTTGCGGCTCCCATTGGAGCGCAACTAGTCTTATTCACGGAGGAGGCAATCCCATGGAGACATTTTCGCACGCCACTCTTTCGCACCGCATCTTTGTATTAGCGCGCCAGATACATGGTTCCGTGAAATGCATCTCAACATGATCTCAATTCAGATACCATCGCTGGGTGGCGAGGCTGGAAGGTTGAGCATATTCTGCCGGGTGACGTTCGAGCAGAATAAAATTGATATAAAAATATTTTTTGCGCCCGTCCCATGAACTCCACCGCTCAACAGATCGTCGTGTGCTGGAATGAGGAGCTTATGGAGTAAAAGTCAACCTGGGACACGATTCCGTTAGATTAATTAGTTTTTAGTTGGCCAATTATTTTGCGGCAGAGTGTTTTTGCGGCCTAGAGTTAATAATGATTTGAATATGGGAGCTAATCATAACTACGAGTACCTTCTAACGAAAACGAATGACTTTTTCGACTCGCGATGCAAAACAACCTTTCAAATTGAAAAGCGCAAACCGAGCGGCAGCCGCTGAAAGTCGTTGAAAGTTGTTTTGCCAATTTCACTCGTAAAGAACTTGAGGAGATTGAGATATAAACGATGGCTTTTGAATGCTGCGTTTCAGAATGTAGTTAATCAACTTCTGTCGTCTTCCGCAAGAACATCGCAAACACAATTTGATTCAATTCGCCGAAATTATCTTGAAACTCAGAAGTGATTAATGTTTTGCATGGAGAACTCATTCATGAGCTCATTAGCAGACGCAACTGAAACGTAATTGGTTAAAAATCACCCCCAGCAAATCAAATAAGAATCCGAAACTATTTTGAGCCATAACATCGAGATCATTGCAAAATACGATGAAGTTTAAATCGAACTGTGAAGTATTCTCCAACATTGAAGATTTTTCACAATTCCTCAAAAAGTTGGTGATGTTGATAAAACACATCACTCAAATTAACGACAAATGCCAGAGCGTTGTGTATATGTTACGGATAAAGCAAGAATGAAAGATAAACCTAGGTTTAACCGGTTAAACCGGGGATTACCCAGGCTTCGCGGCTAAAGCCCGAAGACGTTCCAGCACTTCCACCTTTAACCGAGTCAAACCAGGTCTAACCAATCCTAGTCGGTTAAAGCCCGAAAAGTGTCCAACACTTCTACCTTTAATCGACTAAAACTGGGTCTAACCAGTGCTAGCCGGTTAAAGCCCGAAGTTACGTTACATAAAGCAATATTTATTTATTTAAGAAGAAATTGTCTTACAGACTAACACAATCCAATTACAAGACAATAAAAGAAGACGAAAATGTAAAAATTAATGAAAAGAAAAACATAATATCGATTAAACTAATTAGTTAAAAAACCCTTCACCTTCTCCTTATGAATGTAGAGTGATTGAAGAAACGGACCAAGTCGCAGAGTATTATGGTTTCGAGGGAGTCGCAACATCGGCGAATGATACAAGGTCTCAGTCCTAGCATATGGAACTGTAAATATGGTGTCAGATCTGGCAGGGCGTTCTGAAGTACGATACTCTAACCAATCAGAGATGTTAGAGTTTAATTGATGGTGATGAAGCCGAAACAGAAAACATTCATCAAAAAGGAGTCTGCGGGATTTCAAAGTAGGAAGTTGCAGCAAGGAAAGTCGCTCTTCATATGGCATATATGGAATTTTAAATTTAAAGATAAGGAAACGAGTGAATTTGTGCTGAACTGATTCAACCATAGAATCTAAATATTGGTAGTGTGGTGACCATACTTGTGAGCAATACTCAAGGATTGGTCTAACGAGGCTAGTGTATAGGTTGACCGAAGAAGAAATGTCAGTAAACATATGAGAGTGTCTTAATACGAACCCAGAGACGCGAGAGGCGCATGCGGTTATTGACACAATATGAGGCTCAAATTTAAGTTTCGGGTCGAAAATCACTCCTAGATCTTTTATTTGAAAAACCGGCGCAAGTGGAATATCATGTAATACGTAGGTGTAATCAATTGGACTGAGCTTTAAGGAGAAGGACATTTTGTGACATTTCTGAACATTCATGAAGAGAAAATTAGTTTCACTCCAAGAAACGATCGCGTCAAGATCCCTTTGGAGAGCAATACAATCCTATTCTGAACGAATAACTCGGTAAATTTTTAAGTCATCAGCATACAAAAGACACTGAGATGCTACGACAGTGGGAAGGTCATTTATATAGAGCAAAAAAAGAAGAGGGCCTAGAATTGACCCATGAGGAACGCCGGAGGTTGGATGGAAGAGAGAAGAATGTGCTCCACATAGGCTAACACGACAAGAACGAGTACTGATATAGGACTCAAGCCAGGAGAGTAATGGACCATACAGGCCAAAGTGAGCTAGCTTCTGCAATAAAACATTTAAGTTGACAGTATCAAATGCCTTACTGAAGTCAGTGTATACTACATCAACTTGAGTACGACTGTCGAGAGCTTTTGCTACAGTTTGGGTAAGCTCGAGGAGATTCGTGACGGTCGAGCGGTTTGGAACAAATCCATGTTGAAACGGGGACAGCCTACAATTAAGAGCTTCGTATATATTATTGTAGACAATGCGTTCAATAATTTTGGGAAAACAGGAAAGAATTGAAATGGGACGATAATTGGAAGCATCAGAAGAGGATCCAGATTTGAGTACAGGAAAAATATTAGCCAATTTCCACAAATTGGGAATATTATTAGGTAGTACATAAATAAAAGTAAACCAAAAATAAGGACATAATTTCTATTTATTATTGCACGATAAACTTGAATGACATTTAGAGTTACACAAAATAGTTGCAGCTTTGTAAAGACATTTTTTTGTTCCGCATTTTGTTTTACAATGGCATTTTTAGAATCCTAGACCACCAGAAGTTAATTGTAGATTTGCGAGTTGCCGTAAAGACTTTTTCTCATCTGAAACATCCCTTATGCTTACAAATTGTGAGTCATATACAGCAAACTGATTTCTTGTAAACATTTCAGGAATAGTTCCTTTCTCATTACCCAACTTATATAATCCATTCTCAGTGCATTCAAGAACTGTTAAAATAATATTTCTAAAATCATCTCTACCTCTATCAACGTCAGGAATTTTAACTCTTACGTTATCACCAACATCGCACGATGGATACTTAATATTGGACAAAGATATCATTTTTTAGCCTGTTCTGCTAAGTTTGCCTTCGCTTCGATTCTATTGTTAATGATGTCATCTTTCCTAGAGCACAAACCACATAACTCATTTTTGTTTTTGCATATTTCACATTCAGATACGACTCCTTCTTGACTTCGAGTTTCATCAATGCTATGTTCTTGTTCTTGTCCCTGATTCTTAATTAACTCCTCTAAGTGCTCTTCGTTACCAACATTGGTAATAATTTCGGACGGGAGACCAGATGACTTCAAACCAACGTTCACATCACAGCCGAACATTGCTTTATATGATGATCGCTTTATACCATCATGATAGGCTCTGTTTTTCATCAACTGAACAAATCGAAGTCCTTCAGACCATTTTTCACTATTTTCGTCCTTCATCCAGGTCATAAGCATATTCTGAACATTCTGGTTTGCCCTTTCAACGCTACCTTGGCTTTGACTAGGGCGTGGCTTCCCATGTATGATTTTAAAACCTGTCCACATAGACTTTAAGTTTTCAACCACTTTGTTGGCAAACTACCTCCCATTATCGGACTGCAAAATGGACGGGGCTCCGAATATGAAAAAAATGTCCAACAATACTTTAGCAACCTCTTCAGCAGTCTTACTATTCAATGGTCTAAGCTGCACAAACTTCGTCAGATGATCTTGGTACACAAGAATGAATTTGTAGTTGTTATCAGGATTAGTCTGCATAATTGATATGCAGACTAATCCTGATTAGTCTGCATATCAATTAAATCAACTTGGCAACGACTATTCATTTCATTTGATAAAGTCGGTTTGACTACAATGCCCTTTTTGCCCGATTTCAATTTCATTTGACACGATTTGCATAATCGAAGATATATTATTATAGCTTCCTGAGTGATATTTTTGTATTTTTTTTTGGGCTTCGTTCACCATTCTGTTCCTACCACCATGTCCAACGGACACATGTATTTCATGCAGAATATCAAATATTTCCTCATTTTTTACGTAATATTTTATTACAGGGTCGACTGTAGAAACAGGAGCTATTAATTTGTCAATGCCACCGATACTACATATGTCAAAGCGTTTCAAATGACGATAATACAACGTTGTTCTTTTAGCAGTCTGCTTAGCTTCTTTGACATCTTCAATAAACTGATTATATTGTTCACTATTCATATAAAAAGTATTATTCCTTGGCGGACAAAACGTTTTGGAACTGTTCGTAAAAACTTGATCTAAACACATTTTCGATCTCTATTTTTGGATTAATTATTCAACACGCACAGGCATGGAATGATGAAAACTTATTCGTCAGAACTCAAACTTTTGTGTTTTCTTCGCGCTTTAACCGACTAGGATTGGTTAGACCTGGTTTTACCCGGTTAAAGGTAGAAGTGCTGGAACGTCTTCGGTCTTTAGCCGCCAAGCCTGGGTAATCCCCGGTTTAACCGGTTAAACCTAGGTTTATCTTTCATTCTTGCTTTATCCGTACCATATACATGCTTTTAAAAAATCACCCTTATCAATATGCTAACAAATTCGAAGATATTTTTCTTACTTTTTCTTCTATGCCAAAGTCGGTGTTTCAAAGCATAGTCGCGCGTAAAGCCTGCTCAACTTTCAAACGAAAAAAGTCACAATCAATTAATGGTTAGTAGGTACTTAGGGGCTGTCCTACCATTGAACATCCTTAAATACTGTAAGTACTCCGTGTAGGTAAATGATGGCTAGATTGAATTTATCTAGGCTAGTTATATTGGATTAGATAGATAAGTAGGAAGTAATGTTGTTATGGAGGGTTTTGAGCTGTGCCTAGTTACGACCCAATTGTAATTCCGTTAAAACTATGGTTCCTAGTAATGTGCTTAATATCTCAGCCGGATAAAATTTCTTTGTACATCACAAATACATCAAGACGAAGATTTCAGGTCGCCGCAGCCGTTGATGTGATCTTCATTCGGACCATCTTAGCGGCGTTCATCCGCATCGCATCTCTACATTGCCAGCGAAACAATGTGTACCCCCAAAACCCACTCCTCCCTCACACACAACTGCAACAGTGTCTGCTGAAGGACAACACTGTGACCAATCAGGAAGACCAAACGCCGAGAAGAAAAATTTGCCTACTCGCAAGCGCTTCCAATCGGCATTATACCGGTGAAGCGCAGAGGAATGGAACAAGTCCGGTGAACTCGCCAAGACGTTGACCGGTCACTGCTTCAAATGGGACAGATGATCAAGGTATATAAACCAGACCAGGTATGATTTATTGTCCTAGGATTCCGCGTCGAGTGACGTAATATCGCACATACACGCCCAGTAGTGCTGCCGACCTGTTTAGAAAATAGATTGGAAAATATTTGGGCAACCCTGTTCACCTATAATATATGTCTTTCACACTAGACATGTAAGCAGTAGTAAATGGCAGCAGAAAATTAGTCGCAGCAATTTAACAATAGATTAACATAATTTTCTCTAACGATGTCATATTCGCAAAAAAATTTATTCCCAGTGGGAAAAAGAAAAATTGGTTTCATTCAACGTGAGAATGCAATTCCACTTGGGTATATTTGACCACGCCCTCCGCGTTGGATAAGTTGATATACCTTGCAGATGATATAAAAGGGAGTGAAGCGGCTGGTAGGCTCTCGTTTTCTGTTTGGTTGAATTTGGTGGAGGTTTTTGAGACGGTACCTTTTTTCCGACTAGTTGAAAGTATTTGGCTCGGTGCTTTTGGTTCTCTTGTAGAATTTGGCGAAGGTGTTGAAATGGGACCTTTCTTCTAATGAATTGGAAGTGTTCCCTTTGCAGTTTGGACGGCGATAGAACGCGGGAAATAAGTACGCTGATTGGCGCACGTATAAGTAGTTTGAAGTATAATTTAAGTGCCAGTTTGCTATACCATATGTGTGTTAAATTAGTTCCTTTAGCCTGTATCTATTAAATTTGTATTAAATTAGTTCTTTCAGCCTGCAATTGCTTCTTTTTTATTATTGGGTAAATTGTTTTGTACGGAGTGCGTGGTGAAAATACGATCGGTTGTCTAAGGAGAGTGGTGTTTTTGCGAGTATGTTGTTGGTGGCTTCGGGTCGACGCGGATTCAGTTCTCATTTCCGGACTTGTGGACAGGTTAGTCCCGTCACGGAACCAAGCAGCCCCTTTTAGAAATCCTTTTCCCACGCTCCTTTTCACGGATGAAAACCGGATGTGATTGCTTAAACCGTGACCAGAATCAGATGCAAAAATTGACATTACCATTTATACTATCTTAAAATTGAAGAGGAACCGATGTCTGAGCATTGAATTTAGTTACGGAAACTTTTTGGAAACAGTCAAAATTATTTGGAGCATTTTCGTCATATTGGCTATATGTACACACACAATACGAAATCCACGAAATGAATTTTGATTGACCTCGGCATAGTGATTGCGATTTTTATCCTGGGAAAAAGTGTGAGCTCAACAGGTTGATGATAAGCAGATGGTATCTGAAACGACGATTTCTCTCAAAACGCAGAGTAAGTAATTATAGTAGAGCTATAAATCATTTTAGCTGTCGAGTTTTTAAGAAATTATTAGCGATTGATGATCGTTTCCAGTGTATGAGGCATTGCATAAAGAATGTATAGCACAAACACTTTGAGCTGTCAAAAAAATGTGGTCTAAGTGCGACCCTTGAGGCCCACACGACTAACTTCCCAGTGCGATGAATAAAATGCTATAATTTGCTTTTATTATTAATTATTATTATTTATATTTATTATTATTAAACATTATTGTTCTAAATTATTATAATTGCTTTTATTATTTTTATCAATTTTTTATCTAACCATAAAACTTTGGTAGAGGAAGACGTCTCCACCACCTGGTCATCCTCTACCAAAGCCTCGGCAACCTCGTCCTCTTCGTCCTCGTCATCCTTCTTGTCCTCCACTTCGTCCTCAACCTCGTTCTCCATCTCGGCCTCGGATCCACAACTATTATTGAGGGTATTTAATTATTCTTTAAAATAATCATTCGTTATTAAGAATGTTTGACCGTTACTGAATAATTATAATTGACTTTATATATACAATATCAAATTATAACTAATATTATTTGATTGTTATTAACAATATTAAATTATTTATATCAATATCCAAATATCCAAATATCACCCAAACCTGATAATAAGTTTGGAATTTTATAAATTAATCTTAATTTTTTTTTGAAAAAACATTTTTTTACAAATTTGATCACAATTTTGCTAAAACGCACAATAATAACAACATTACTATCAAACTATTTGGTATCTGCACGAATTAATAGTGGGTATCGACAGTTTAAAACTAAGCAATTTTTAGTGTTTTTTTCAGTTTTTGCATCCTAAATAAAAAACGGCCCAACAAATTTTGCTGAAAAGTCATTCAGTTCTAAGTTACGTAATTACGCGTCGTTTAAAATCGGTCTCACGTCAATACGATTTGTGGTTCTTGAAATAATCGAGACGAAAAATTATTCCGAACGCACATACGCACATCCGCGCATACGCACATACGCACATACACACATACGTACATACACACTCACAGACATCTCTCTAAAAACGATGGATTCGGATTCTAGAGACCTTAAAACGTGGAGATATGTCAAAATTTGGGATTCGCAAAATCGACCCCATTACAATAACTTCCCATAGGGAACTGGGAAGTTAAAAATGAGACAAAACATGGCAAATTGCCACTCCTTCAAAGAGAGCGCTCTGGTTTTCGTTTCTAGCACAAGGTATATAAACTACATTGGTATGATGTGTTGTTACGTCATCCGGCGGGGAGGGCGTGGCCAAATATACCCAAGTGGGATTTCATGCACACTTTGAATGAGGCCAATTTTTCTTTTTCCGACTGGGAATGTAGTTCTTGCGAATATGTCATTGTTTATATATTATAAATCAAATATAATTTTCAGAGACTTCACTCAAATTGTATGGCGACACTTTGGATCATTTTACGTTTTTCAACATCACTTCCAAACTATGCTATATATAATTATGCTCTTGATGCGGTGTTTATTATAGAGAATTTTGAAGTCCTTTATTAGTTGTCGAATAAAATTTGTTGTAACTGTTATTGGTTTGGCGATGGATGCGCTGAAAGTCAAACAGTTACAATCCTACTTTTATTGTTAAAAATTGATTCTATTGTCTTGCTAACTAACTAGATGACAACAACTGACACGCTCAATCGATTTGATATTTCTCTCCGCTTCCTTTGCTTATATGTCTATTGTGAAATATATAATGAGGTGAACAGGGCTGCCCAAATATTTTCCAATCTATTTTTTAAACAGGATGGCAGCACTACTGGGCGTGTCTGTGCGATATTAAGTCACTCGGTGCGGAATCCTAGGGCAATAAATCATACCTCTTCTGGTTTATATACCTTGTTTCTAGCATAGCATAAATAAAAAGAATCACGGACATTAGAAACTAGTTGCTGCTCATCTTTTATATAACGCATTGTGTAGAATTGGGCACGCGTATCAGTGTTCCGATTTGCGTTGGTACACATGTTATTCACACACTAATTCGGTCGCGGCGTGATACGTACACGAATCGCCGACACACCATTGCTGCCTCGCCACAATACATATGCTCAATTTCACATGGAGAAATTTTACTGCCTGTTTTCACTGTTTTTTCCCGCGAGAGTGTAGAGACGAAAACTAAAGTGGTCTCTCTGAACGAGGGACAATTTTTACAATTTATGCTTCATATTTATTTTGACAGCTCAGAGTGTCTGTGCTTTATATTCTTTATGATATACTTCAGACATAGAGAGCGATCACAAATATTGAGTGTAAACACGTTGGTGAAATTGAGATTTAAGGATTATTGAATGCAATGTTTGTTTTTAAGCTGATTGAACTAGCATTTTTTGGATGATGGCAAATTTTTATAAGTGCCGCAAAGACATTGTATTTGTACTATTTTAACTTAGAAAGACTTACAATCATTCCTAATTTTTCAGTTGATCTTATTACAACATGTAATAAGCATCAAAAATTCGATGTCAAATTTTATGTTAAACATATGAAATCTTACTCAAAATACGGGAAGATGTAACTGCAATCTAACGAAACACTAAAGATGAATGAATTCAAGAATTGTACATCTGATCATTACGTAGTTGATGAACGCTCCATTATCCGTGATAAATATTCATCGCTTATTGTATTTATTTGAATATTTTTTGGAAGTATAGGAGCAACCTTCATCTTTGTCGGTAGCAATCATCATTACCAGTGACGTTTATTCCGTCTTCATATTGAAAAAAAGAACCAATTATGCCACCGGCATGCAAACTGTGGCATACGGTACCTTTTCGGAAATGAAATGGGGCTTCCAAAGTCTCTTGAAGAATGTGCTTTCAACAAAAAGGGCAATTTTGCTTATTTACGAACCTGCTAAGCCAGAAATGAGAGAAATGATTTCACGGTAAATGCGGAACAACTTCCAACTCATTCTCAGCGAATGTACAACGCAATCGATGGTCAAACGGCTTCTATTGCTGCACTAGTTGGTTAAGTCCAATTCCAACATTTTTGATCAAAATTTTCCATGTAGAGGACGGACAGAGGCCAAGTTGTTGAGAACGGTGTGGAATCGGTAAATTTGGATGGTCAGTCACATAGCCCTCCACAGCAGATCTACTTTGTGTTGGATGAACATAGTCCAATAGAGTATACGTGGACATAAATTCTTCCACCGTATTGCGTATGTGCTGCTCAAATGAACGATTACGAGCACCATAAATTGGACAAAGTGCATGATAATTTGTCAAAGTAAATTAAACATAATGTCAAACTGACAGCATAATTTGACAGCTACAATGGAGGACATTCTTATTGAAAGTTCTTTATCTTTACAAAATACCCTATATGACTGATCAATGACTTGGGCAATTGATAAATAATAATCTAAATGTTTAAAAAAATCTTCTTTGGATTGACATTTGTAATCCAGACAAATATTTAAGCAGATAAAGAAAACTAAAATTGTTTCCAATCATTACCTAAATTCAAATTATGACAACGCGGAGTTTTCGACATCAAAACTTTTAATCGACCCTTTAAATTGCAGTTATCTTCGACTTATGTTGTTCGAAACTGTTCAGGAGCAATATTTCGTCTCGCATCAATTTTCTCTAAATCGGAAATTTGAAATACTTTTTCATACTACTTCTAAGTTGGCTTACATTCAGAGAGACTTCCCTCATTACACTTAAGGATCTACGACGATCATTTGTCAATGAATTTCAGCTAAATTCATATCGTGTTTTAAATAGAGTGCCTGAATTGACTATCTATGGCATGCGCATGAAATGCGTCTCGGGAATATGATGTTTCATAAATTTAATACACCTCGCTGGCTTCCAGGGAAAAATAACCCATATCTTACACTTCTGCACGAGAATAGATCGGAGATCGCCAATGAATATTATTAACAATAAAAAACGAGTAGTTTCGGAATGTTTTCTGAATCATTAATCCCGAATAATAAGCAGTTTTCATGTTAACTCTTTCATGTTTCATCGTTAGAGTTAAATGGTGCACTATGGCTCAGGTGTGTAAGGGAAATGTTAAGCAACGCGTAAGACGCGCTCGGCAGTTGCTGCACTCACAGAACGACTTCTTGTCACGCAATAGCTCTCGGAATTTATTTTCGACTCATGTTGCGTAAATGCGAGTGCACACCTAACTTGCTTCTGCGAATTTCCCCGCGATCCTAATCAGTGCAGATTATAAAAGATGCTGCCTTCGGAGGAAGCAATAAATAAATTTGAAATTCTTTATTGACGAGCGGACGCAGCGCAAGCAATGATATTAACATTGTATAAAAATTCTCTCTCAATGGCTAATTGCTCCTGGCAGGAATTAAACGAGCGTGGACAGGGCGAATTATCATTTTATGTTTTGCTCGTACATTTCTCCTAATTAAAAATTGCCCGCTTCTAGCGTCTACCCGTACCACGCAATCATCCCGCTATTAAGTCCTGGAAAAAGTGATTGGAGTTGTTTTAATGACTTTAGCGCATTCTCCGTTCCATGAGTTTGTCTAGTTCTACTCATCCCATTGTTTATTATTGTCAAAGCGACTTGTTTCTAGACACTCTACGATCGGATGTAAGTGTTATCTTCCAGGTGAATCACCTGAAGAAGGAAGACGGTGGTGGCACGGTTATTTCTTGAAATAACAAATGTTACTGAGTATTTAATTAGTACATTGTCAGATATGAAAGTTTATAAACGTAGGCTATTAAATTCAAATCCAAAGGTCTATTTCCTCATTTGAGAAGCCCATCTTATTAGTCCTGGGAACATACACACCATTTCTGATAACTAAATTACTACCAAATGTATCGTCACATGCTTTTTAACGTCCACGTCGTTTAAGAAGGATTATCAGATCGTGGATTTGTTGAATGGAAAGTGTTTAAAAGTTTCAGCATGTTTTGAAATTTTAAAGGATGATACCCTTGAAAACATTGTAGCTTTTAAAGATCCGGCTCCATTACTGCGATCAAATATTGAAAGGCGCATGATTTTCTTAGTCACATGAATGGCACTGAGATCATGCTAACTTTTTACATGGAAACTCTGTGATCATGAAAGAAAGAAGAATCCTTTGGGTATGACTAACTATCAACAGAAGTTACATTTATTTCATTTGTTTATGTAGATAAAATCAAAATAATCAAAAAAAAAAAGATAAATATATAATAATAAAGTGATGAGGTTTCTTTCGGAACTATTATAAAGTTAAATTCAAAATAAAGTGATCAGATTAAGTAATTCTTAAAATTTTAATCTTTCAATCATTTTCAAAGCTCATAAACATAATGTTGTAGATTCCTAAATCATTTCTTATTATCTATTTAAGATGGTCCGGAAAGTGTTTTAAATACTTTTAAATGAATGTAGAATTCACCATATTTTCAAAACAGGCAATTATTAACTTCCCAGTATATGGGAAGTTCTTGTAATCGCCTCGAAAATCGAAATTGAAATTTTCAACATTTTTCTACGTTTTGAGGTCTATAGAGCATATATAAAGTCTTTTTAGTAAGGGAGATGTGTGTGTGCGTGTGTGTATTAACGTACGTACGTATGTGTGTCAATCGACGCGTATCAACATTTGCGTGAATCTATCAAATTTTTTAAAAAATTATTGGAGCCGTTTTTTAATTTAAGGAAAAAAAGGACAAAAAATAAGGTTTTTTTCTAAAACAGTAAATTTTTAAACTGATTTACAAAATACAGTAATCAATGTTTATAAAATTTATATACTCCAAACAGTGTTTTTAAAAACATCATCAAAACTTTTTGTCATGATTACAAAAAATATTAAATAAAAAATAAAAAATCATTATTAGTCATTATGACCTTCAATGTCATTTTTGTCATTCACTATATCTCACGAACCAGATATATTATTTCCATAATTAAGGTTTCAATAGACGTATATTAACATTTTTGTAACGTGGTTAACATTATAAAAAATTGTATCAGCCGTTTTTTAATTTAATAAAAGAAAATGCGAAAAATTAGGATTTTTTTCAAAAAAAATAATTTTTTTACCTGATTTGCACAGCACAGTAATACCAGTTTATAAAATTTATACATTCTTATCAGTTTTTGAAGAGAAACCAGCAAAACATTTTTCCATGATTATGAAAAAAACTAAATTAAAAATCATTCAAAGTTACCATTTAAAGTGGGTTCATACGAATGATATTACTCAATATCTTTTGTTCTAAAAACGCTGTTGTAAATTCAACCAAAGTGTTATAATATTCGCAATATTTGAGCAGATTTTTAATAGTTTTAAGAGTGTTTTAATTTTAACAAAAAAACTGCTAAACATTTTGAAAATCAGAAAAATTTCAATCAAATTTGCATTTGTGGTAATCAACGCTTTGAATGGTAAAATGTTTTGTTGTCAATACTTTGCTAGATCATATGCTTTGAAAAGCTTTCGTCAAATAAAAAATTGTAGTTTTTAGTAGATTTATTCTTTAGTAATCGTAAGATTTCAATTACTTTCTTTTTACTTTTTACACGCAATTAAACCTTTTTTCGACTGCATATCATATATTTTTCAAGACCAACAGAAAAAAAGAAATAATTATCAATCTCATTTACGCAAAAGCGTGAAAAAATATTAATTCAGTGATTATGCCGGAATGATGGCAAATCAATCTACCCTCATTCACCGAAAACCTTATGTAATCAATGGACGCTCCCGTAGATGATATGATTAATATTAATTCATTACAATTACTGTTATGAGTACTATCGTTAATATTATTCAAAGTAATATTATTTGCGAAATTATTATTGTGGTTAATTTTTTTAATGTTTATGTAGATATTACTGGGAAGTTGACCGTGTGGACCTCAAGGGTCGCACCTCGCGGCTTGTTATTATATATATGTTATTATATATTATTAATAATTATTCCTGAAAAACAGCGCAAGCAAAATAACTATTTTTTCCGATTCGCGGCTTTTGTGAATGCTAAGTAAACCTTCATCCGAGAAACTGTATTGTACAACTCCAAGGTTAAAATGTGTGGATTTATTTTGACATTCAAGCAACATAGACTTTTATATAAATATTGTATTAGCCAAACTATCTGCACATTCATCGTATAATTGAATAAATGAGCAATTTCAGGTAAAGTTGAAGCATTTTTTTTATTTAACCTTTGCCTAAATTGCGAAAAATTTAGTTCCTTTCCAGTTTCACTGGAGAATTTGTAGCAAATTCAATGCATCTGTTTTGTCACGAACATCAGTTATGAAGCGATGTGATTTGTCTTTTACTGCACTCTTCAAATTTCACGCGGTGCACTTTTCTCATGTCCAGTTTTGGAACAACTCCATGTACGAGGCACGTCCAGAAAGTAAGTGTACTCAATTTATGTAGGGTTCAAATTTTTTTTTATTAAAACAAAAACATACTTGGATGGAGGTCTTCCGCTCCTCTGATCGTCGTGCACGGAAGTACGGCCATTTTTAAACTCGCGACACCACTTGTACACACTCGTACGATTCATAGCTCTCTTACCGTAAACAGTTTTCACCTCATTATAAATTTCAACCGGAGCTTTTCCCTTCGCAACGTGGTAGCGAATGTCGGCGCGAATTTCGCACTTATCGATCGACATTTTTCGCGAGAGATGCTACTGCGTCAAGAGTTTTCAACACACTAACCTCGGATTGGTCTCGTTTTGAAGAAGAGGGGTCAGGCTACGTGGCAGTGTTGCCAACATGTCGAAAAAGTATTCCCTACAGCTGTGAGAGTACCATTACACTTACTTTCAGGACGTGCATCGTAAAACTTTAAAGTTATAAATGATTTAGAAGATTTTAAGATTTAGCTTGAAACAAAAACTTCGTTTTGTTGCAAAATTGTAACTATAGGAATTTGGAAAGGTGTGCCCACCTGTAAGAACGCTGTGTGCTAGGTTTAGTTGCGTTCCTACCCTGAAAATTTTTCCGTATAAATATCCAACCTAAAGTGTATCAAAATTGCCAAAAGTATAGCAAAACATTGATACGTAAAATTAACGTCACGAGATATTCGTTGCATATCTAGGATATTCACACATTTAATTGTGAGAAATATTTTTTTACTATCAATGTGTGATTCAGAAATTATCAAAATGTGTGTGTATGTGTGATTAAGAAATTATCAAAACTCAAAATATCAGATTTCGTTGGTTTTGTTCAAGAAAAATAATAATAGAAAAATTAAACTATTCCAAAAAACTACCAAGCAATAGGACAAACCTTTATTATAAATAAAATAAATGTATAGATTTTTATTTTTTCAATTGTGTTGCGAAAGTTTAACCTCATGATATTTTTTAATTCACGAATAAAAGAAGTGTTTAAATGTGTAATGTCAAGAAGAACTGGGATGCGTATAGCATAATCTATTGGTGTTGGTATGAAATTACAACAAATGGTGTTATCTTACGCAGCGGAAAGCAGCAAACTATTTATAAACTCAAAAATAGAAAACAGCATATTGATTTGCCCATTACATAGTGTAATGAATTATTTACCTGTGTTTCTCGGATTCTTAAATTTTAACTGAAATAGTATCAAAATGTTAAAAATCTATCAAATGTGGAAGCGCTGGTCCCAGTATATAAGGAAATTCTTGTAATCGGTCCTAAAATTCAACGTATTTTAACTTTTTAAGGTTTAAGGAGTAATTTAAAAGTAATTCTAAGAATTTTTTTTGAATGTGTGCGTGTACGTATGTATGTACGTACGTATGTGGTCATTATTCTCTATGTCGATAACGCTCGAAGAGTATATTGAATTTGTTAAGATGGCAATCGAATCGTACAAACAATTTCATCAGCTGAAAAGGTTTTTGTGAACTTCGGCTTGGCGTTTCCATTGTTTTGAGACATTCATGTCATTTCTGCAACGCACAATTTTTTTGGTGAACGAAACGTTGGATTTACGCTTTTAACTTGCCAATTGAAGCACAACATTTGCATGATCTATCGAATGTTCAATGAATTTTGTACCGATGTTTTTTTATTCAATGCTTATACTAATCAAATGCTTTACAGTTCTTAGCAAAGAAATAGTTTGAAAACATATCGTTACCACAAAAACAAAACAAGCCGCGAGGTGCGACCCTTGAGATCCACACGGTCAACTTCCCAGTAATATCTACATAAATATTAAAAATATTAAACACAATTTTTTTAATGAAAATAATGCTACTTTAAGTAATAATAATGAGAGATGTTCATAGCTGTAACAGGAATGATTAAAAAATAACCATATCATCTACAGAAGTAACCATTGATTACGTAAGGTTTTTGGTCGATGTGGGAAATTGATTTGATTGAATATTCACGCGGATCAATCGGCGAGGGCCTTTTCTACGTTATTTGTTATTTTCATATAGATGCTTGAAGGACCAAAGAGTGATATCAAAAATAAATGCAGTTTTTGTTATAACGCCCACTGAAGAGATTTTGTCGTTGTTGAATAGTTGCATTCAAAATTGCCATCACTTCGATATAATCACTGAATTTATATTTTTTCACGAATGGTCTTGAATAATATTGAATATGCAGTCAAAAATAGATTCAATTGCATGTAAAAAGTAAAATGTATTACACATGATGATGGAGGAAGTAATTGAAATCTTACGATTACTAAAGATTAAATCTACTTAAAACTACAATTTTTTATTTGATGACGTAACGTAACAGTATATGGTGAGTTCTTATAATCGCTTCGAAAATTTAAATTTAGGTTTTTTAGGAATATTGAAAGTGTTTTTGGAAAATTTTTTCTACGAGTATTATACACCTAACAAAGTTGTATCGACTTCCATCGAAACGTATTTGCAATCTAACTAGCTGATTAGATTTTGGAAAACTTCGGTGGCTGGTGAAAAGTCAGTAAATTTTCTTTTATGATTACCCAAAAAAATTAAAAATACAAATACAAAACCATTAATTGCCACAATGAATGCGAAGTTAACATGAATAATATTACCTAATTTCGCTTGTTCAAAAAGTTTAGTTGTCGTATCAGTTGAAGCGTATTACTAATTGCATAGTTTGAGCAGATTTTCAATAATTTTTCCACTGCTGTGTTTTATTTTAATGAATTTTTTTTTCAAATTAAAAAAAAAGCCTCGAAGTGCGACCCTTCAGGTCCACACGGTCAACTTCCCAGTAATATCTAGATAAACATTAAAAATATTAAACACAATAATAATTTTGAAAATAGTACTACTTTAAATAATAATAATGAGAGGTATTCATAGCAGTAACAGGAATGAGTTAATATTAATCATATCATCTACGGGAGCATCCATTGATTACGTAAGGCTTTTGGTGGATGGGTGATGATGATTGATTACCACAAAAGCAAATTTGATTGAAATTTTGATGGTTTTCAAAATTTAAGCCGCTTATTTTAATTAAAAGATTGCAAAAACTATTGAAAATCTGCTCAAATTATCAAAACATTTTAAAACTTTGATCGACTTCACAACAAAGTCTTTAGAATAAAAGATATAAGGTTCGGAAGAACCTTTTTCATATGGTAACTTCAAATGAATTTTTATTTTTAATTGAATTTTTTTCAGAATCATGAAAAAAATTTTATTGGTTTCTCCTCAAAAACTCCAACGAGTTTTTTCAAAATTTTATAGATTCACGAAAATGTTATTACGCGTCGATTGACACCTTAACCATGCAAATCGTATGTTTGTTTCGCGAGATATAACGCATGACAGAAATGACCTTCAAAGGGACAAAACAACAAACCCCCCCGACCGAAGTATACCAAAAAGTAATCAGCTCTTAAAATTGCAACGACGCTTTGATTGACACCTTAACGAAGTCGATACAACTTCGTTTACGTGAGTTATGCTCGTAGAAAAAAGTGTCCACGTACGTACGTACGTACGTACACACACACACATACATCTTCCTTTCTAAAAACACTTTATATATACTCTATAGACCTCAAAACGTAAAGAAAATTTGAAAATTTCAATTTCGATTTTCGAGGCGATTACAAGAACTTCCCATATACTGGGAAGTTAAAAATATACTTTCGAGACTTAAAATTAACATAAGTAGCAGCATAATGAAATTAAAGAAAAACTTTTAATATATTTTTGGAGTTTCATGTGTAATTTATTGAAATATGAAAAATTAAATGATATTCTTAAATTGTAGATGGGTTGAAACAAATAAATCTATAAAAATTTATTTAAAATTTAAAGATAAAATGGAACACGCACTACCATGATTTGCGTTGCCTTAACGGACTAGAGCTGACTTTCCTTTTATAATTTGAAGGGTGTGGGAAATCATCAGAAAGTGTTTTTTCATCATTTTTTTAGCATAATCTATGTTTAAAGCATTACGGCAGCATTATGACACCAAGAGGAACTCAAACTTCAATTGAATTAAAAAAAGCCATAATTTGGCAATGTGAAATCAGTAAGATTGTGCATAAAATCGCTGAAATAGTTGGTTGAGCTCCCAAAACAGTATTGAACAAAATAAAACATTATAATAGCATAACTGACACTGAAAGTAATAAAAATATAAGTAAATTAAATTTAATGAAAGCTCCTTGCTATTGTGGAGTTTTATCTCAGCTGCTGGACCTGGAAATCTTCATATAATTGAAGAAATAACGAATCCCACGTTTCACCCCCAAAATAAAAATATAATTAACTGACCCCCAATTTCTCCCCAAAGGTATGTAAAATACCCCAAAATGGGGGTGAAAACCCCCAACTCCGTAACCTGATTCTGTCTTGCAATGAAAGTGAAGACAAGGTATTTCGTCATTCAGAAAACCAGCGTGCAGTTGAACAAGAGCTGATCCGTATCTTTTTTAATGAAAACTATCAAAACAGCTTGAAAATATTCCTTACATAATTTACACAGCCTCCTAAAAATTTTGCTGCCTTTCAAACCAGACTTCGTTGGAATCTTTCATTTCACTTTGGATATTGAACTTGAATTTTTATCATTTGTTGTGCACAAAACGTAATGGCATTTCATCTAGAGTCATGGCCCAGCCTTCCTTTAACAATGGGGTATCTACCTGTTATGTGAATATTACCTCACTTTGGAAGCAAATACGTGTGCATAAGGGTCAATGCTGCTCATTAGTTACTAGTTACTGCGATGTTCATGGTATTTGGTTGTTAGAGCTGTAAAAATATTGACCAGTCGAAGAACTTCTTCAGTTTTTCAAGAAGATGCAGAGATTTGATTTGATTTTCCTGTTTGGATGAGTTATCAGCATAATAATAACAATAATCTTAAAAGCAGATCTTCACGTCCGAAGCACTTAATGACTTAGCGGCTACTCTAGTCCCGGTCAATTCTGGCTCGATTTTTCCAGAGCGAGGTTTCCAGTAAAGTCATAGAACCTATAATCATATTAATGCGAAAATTCTCAAGAAAGAGTCATGGTCAGTTAGATTGAATTAATTCTAGAACAGAAACCTCCCACAGTCTTTATTAGCACTGCCAACATAGTGAAGAAGCAATTACCACCGAGGTGCCGCCAAAAGCTTTCATTCTTGCCCGGAGCGGCTTCGCCTCGAAGGCGAGGGCCCCCTTTATGGCTGGAGGTGATACGTATCGCTGCCTACCATTTCGCGGGCATTTGTGCGAATTAAAGCCGAAGCTCGAGATTCATGTATATTTTACTGCTACGTCAATTCGCAGTACGCTTTAACGCCTATCACTTAAAACTGTTAACGGTTTGTCGCAACGCACCGTTGACGGCAGTGCATCAAACAAATGACCACAGTTCAGGTTGGTTGCATCCCAAATAAGCGTAAAGTTGGGGATGTCCACGGACAGATACATATGTAACTAGATAGCTATCAGATATCTGTATGGGACCTAAGGTTGTTTGGCTGGTAATCGAGAGTATCTTGTGTCTAATATCTGATTCGGAACTACAAATCCCGATGTGTATCAGCTGTGGGAGTAATGTCGATTTGTGCATGCTAACGGAAAGCTTCTATCAGATAAGAGTTTGATTTTTAACGATTCAAACGAGCTGGTAATCAGCTGTAAGCGTATTTCTACACATGCAAGTTTAGTAGAGGAAGGAGCATCAGCACATGCTAAGTCATCGAAGATAGTTTGTCGTAGATAAAAGATTGACGAATGGATGTCGCAAATGAGTTTCCATTTGATATCAAATCTTAATTTTATAAACTTTTCAGTGGGAGCAGGAACATTCTATAAATTTAAAGTAGTTTTCCAACAATCTAACAAAATTGAATGAAGTTATTTCGTTACTGCACCTGTGAGTGCAATAATTTAGCAGTCAATCCATTTCAGCAGCTCAAAACACCAATGCAACTTTTGATTGCTTATGCTATCTTACGAGTAAAATTATAAAAGAAACTCCAAGGGAAACCTGACAACCAATTATCAGTAATATCAAGCTCCTGTAAGCATGGTGATGTACAAAGCAGAAAGTTTTCGCGATGAGCAGAAAGAATGCTATAGTTGAATGAAATTTATATATTTTTTTCCATTATAAGTATACTATTGAACTTTTTGAGCTTTTCAACGACAGAAAAGTTTCCTTTACTTTTGTTTGAAATATGGCGAAACATCTCAACAGAGAGCAGTAAAATGATGCTATAAATGTTTGTAATGTCAGCACAATCGATTGATTCTTAAAAATTATAAAGATACCAGGAATCAATGCATACACACTACGACTTTTATAAATATAAATTAAATATAATTTCAAATGAGTATGTACAATTGTAGCATCGAAATCCAAGAAGACCTCCCTCCAACATGGTTTCGCACATGCTATCAGTGGCGTAACCAAGGGGGGGGGGTTTACGGGTTCAAACCTCCCCCCCCCCCTTGGGTAAACAAGTTTAGCCACGTAAATGAAACCAGACATGCAATCGGGCTAAAGTCTGCCAGAATTATTTTTGGAGGACTCCAACTTTGACCGGTGAAAAAGTATGATTAAGTATGATTACATAATTATACCTTCATATCTACACCGAATCATTAGCAAACATACCTAGTCAAGACTTCAAAAATATGAACCCCCCTTATCAAAATCCTGCATACGCTACTGCATGCTATCATATATGTATGTGTATAACGCTGTGCACAAGGCTTCGAGATACTTTCTCAGGATGCACGCGGGCACTCTCTTGCGTGACGTTGCCGAAATATCATCATTCCGTAACAAATAAACTATCTGTGTACATTTATCATTAATAAATTTTTGTTATGTATCCGCGCGTTATCATTAAAGTGAAAGTTTATCTCATTCAATTTGTTTTGTTGATGGAAATAATTAATTCTAGAAAAGATTTATTTATCTTAAGGTTTATATAAATTTTGATAAAACATTGGCAATGCTATTTTTAAATAATCACCTATTCACATATTCTATAGTTATGGCAAAAATGCGGCAGCGACAGCCTAAAAACTTTGTAGTAGGGATTTTTAAAGTTAGCGATAGTATTGCTATACAGCACTAATGAGAATATTTGACATAACTGCCCAAAAAACGGTCATAATGCGAGCAAATCGGTAGAAACAATAACACTTTCATGCTAGAAGGGTTTAATTTGAAAGTGTACTTAATAAAATTTGATTCACACCATAGCATAGTTATACAACGCGCTAATCTGCATTCGAACATACACATTCGAGCATACGCACTCATTCGAACGAGGCGTGTATACATACATACACAAACTGATGACATCCAATAGCGGCCTCGCCAAACTACATTGGCCCAATTCTACAAGGAGAAATTTAACTATGCATTTTCACACATTCTTTTGCGCGCCAGTATAGTATCGAACACAAGAGCGCTTTCTTTGATGAGAGGGTAGTTTTTGCATCTTTTGTCTCATGTTTGTTTTGACGGCTTTGAGCTATATACTCTTTATCTATGATTCAGATAAGCAGAGTTGTAAAGTGCTCAGTTCGGGAAAACACATTTTATATTCAAATAAGCGCTAGCCCGAGTTATAAAGGCTAGTAAGGACGAGAGCGTCTTCCTATTTGAAAAATTGCAAAAAAACATGAGACAGATAACGATGAAGAGCTTCTTAGAGAGAGAGGACAACCAGGGGCAGCTTTGGAACTGTGATATGCGTGGTGGGGAAAAAGAACGATGAAAAAACGAACGAAAATGTATCATTTCGTTTCCAACAGCAAGAAAATTACGAAATACTTGCCAACCGCAACACGGATAGCTGAATTAGCATCGGTGTTAGTGGCAGCGGAAACAGGCGAAAGGAAAGTAGGCGTGAAGTGTGTCAGTAAACAAAGCCATAGAGTGCAGGTTCGTTTTGGAAAAAAGGATAAGTTGTCTTGAATAATAAATGTATGGCCAATGTGAAGGTAGTTTCCTTAACTCTGCGCTTTCCTTCCAATTTCGTTGTTTCATATGGGACCAAAATGGCAGATGCCAATTGTTTGTCTAAAAAATTTAGAACCGTATTTGCTTTATATTAATCCTTAAGCTCTTCGATGTGTGACAATTTCAAATATATCTTATTGAGTAGTATTTTGCTGATGATAATCAAGAAAAGGATCAAATTGTTTATTTATTCTTAGCATCACCATCGATTCTCGTTATTTTGAGGTCCCAGAATTTTATTGTCACAACGAAATTCACGCCCACACTGTTCTTATGATTCATTAATAAGTTACTTATAAGCTTTTAATATTTGTTAAACTATAAGAACTTAAATTGATGCCCGTTGTATTATTAAATAGACGATAGTCGTCTGGATAGTTGGACTTTGAACTATTTGATTTTCCTTGCTGCATGAATAGGGAAGTCATTTTGGAAAATCCAAGGGGTTTGATGGAATAGTTGAGAAATTTTAGGAACTCTATGAGCAATTGTTTTTATTTTAGTGGAGTTTGACTGCCAAGGAGTATCACAGCTTCGTTGTAAAATATTGCTCCCCGTACTTTCACGAAACCCATCCGCAAATGACAGCGTGACAAACACCTATGTAGGTTATTTCCTAATATGATGCAAAAGTAGGTAAAATCGTCCAACTAGAATCGCTTATCGTCCAAAAATATAACTTGTCTCCATTTCGTCGTCAAGCTCAGAAGCTTATTACCAAATTCAAAAGTTTTTCTCTATATAGAAACATCAGCGCAGGTTTTTTCTTCTTCGACAGTTTAATTTTTTCAAAAAATCACTTTTCTTGCTAACAAAAAATTAATTTATCACGGTGACGAAAATACTCATCTTGCAGATATATATTATATTTCCATTAATCCTAAGTGCTAGAATTTATATTTAAACGAGTCTTTCAGCTTTAACAATCTGAAGTTTTAATTTTTAACGAGATCAATTGGCCTGTGATTAAACTATTAATCAATGAAAGACATTAATAATTATTTGCTGCAATGCGAAAAAGCACGGAAAAATTGGCTCAAAGTGGCAGCGGGGCTGATTCGATGCGCCGCACTTGTGCTTGTGCATACAAGGAGCAAATGCATGACTTCAATTGCCTTGCATGTCCGAAACCTTACACATCCTAAGTAAGGAACGTGGGATTTTTCTTGATTGAACACTCCAGCTGTTCTTCATAACCTAATGCGCCCTAAGTTCAGTCAAATGAGAGTTTAACCGTGCGTTTTGGGCTGGCTGGCTGATTTTTATTTTATGTCTTAATGTGAGCTTCAATTCAAGTTTGTGGGATCGAAGCCCCAATCCTCTGGGCTCTATCTTGAAAAAAAGTAGGACACCCACATATCTCCGAAACCATGGCTTGCGTAGGATTAAATTATAAGCAATTTGTGTAATTTTCACGTGGTGTCAAATGTCAATAATAGAAGAGTTACACGCCTAAAACGACGCTGAAAAGGGGTCGTAATCTTTAGAGCGCCACAACTTCTTTGCTTCCCCACTTCCCTGAAATATAGGAGACAGTTTTAGACATTTTATCACAAGACATTCGCGGTATTGCTTGTTTTGATCATTGTACACTGGCGGGATTTTGTGTCCCGAAGGGGAAGAAGTCACGTGAAAAATGCATTTTAAAGTCAAATGAACCGTTCACGGGACCAAACCTCCAGTGCGAAAACTCAATGGAGTGAAAGTCAAGTGAAAAACGCATTTTTAGGCCAAATAATCGGCATCCGATAGCAAATCCCCCAATGCGAAAACTAACAGAGCATTGTGGAGCACCAAAGATAATCCCTCTTTTCAGCGTAGTTTTGCGATGTGTAACTCTTTTACTACTGACACCACGTGAAAATAAAGTAAATGATGTAACTTGTTGAAAATTCCATTTTACTTATGTTAAATGGAATTTTCAACAAGTTACATCATTTACATCATTTTTGGCCACACAAAACTTTCTGGTTTGAGCCATGGTGCCTGAGATACGGGGATGTCCAACTTTTTCTTTTTTTCAATTTGGCATCCAACTTGAACTTTAGCTCACATTGAGACCTACTTTGCATTGCAAGTCAAAGGCAAAGTCTGCTTGCTTATCCGAACACGATCGCACAACTGGCCCAGTGCTAAGCCATTGCTAGCTGAGCGCCACATTACGCTGGCTGAGTCTCGTTCGCCAGTGCTGGCCCAGTAACATATCAGTGCCGGATGATAACTACGGGCGGACGTTGTATGCCAGTACTGGGCCAAGATCCACAAATAGCATTGGCCCCGTACTGGCATACAACGAATTTGTTACTCCGCCAGCACTCAAATGGCAAAACCAAATTGGCGGCGACAAGAGCCACGGAATGTGTATGAAAATACAATTCCCACATGATATTCGTCACCCGGCATGTGAAGAAGACGCCGGCATCCGATTAATATGTGAGTGATGTATCGCCTTTGCTACTGAGGATTGAACCCGCGACGTCCATCGCACGAAGCAAGCGCTGTAGCGTCGAAGCCATAGAGCCAGTTAAGAATTTTCATCCACACATTCAAGCACATTGGAAAGCAAGCCGTCAGCCTAGCATCGATAAGAGAGTGAGCGGGCCGCCGTCGGCGAATCTCCATCGTACACAGAACGGCAGTATAGGCTGGGCGTGGGGTGAGCGTCGGCTGAGTATTGTAACGTGGGAGCTTGCCAGCATTGAGGGAGCGCTGGAAAAAGGCACTACTCGTTGAGTGCTCGCTGAACGTTGTAAAGTTACATTTGCGTTGCAAATAGTCGTTTATGTTGCTAATTCGAGATATGAAATTTGCCAGTCGTCCGTATAGTGGTGGATATGAATGCAATTTTGAAAAGAAGACATTTTTATCAATATCTCGAAAAGCACGACTCGCACGAAAATGTTATGTCCAGCAAACATGGCCAAAACGCAGTTTTAATAAGGCCCTGGATCATCCATCTAAATTTTTTTTATGTTTAATGATGGCGCCAAGAACAAAATCAATAAAACTGCCACCGCACTGTTGCGATGTGACGTCTATCAGTTGAACTTCTATTGAAAAAAATAAAAATAGAATTCAAAATACCAAGAATAAAACAAAAAGTCTCTTCTTCAAAGTCGACTGCGTTGCAATTAATTGAATTGCATGAAGAACAATTCCTGAAGTGCAAATGAAAAAAGTTTCTGCATTCAGAATTATTTTTTTGCCAGTCTCTCAGCCTACACCCGCAGAATGATCGTTTACGCATCCAATCAATATGAACTATGAGTTCTTCAAATAATGCAATGATTTCTGACATGTTTCATTTGCCATTCACTTTACATTTCAATATTAATGCAATACTATAAATTCGCGCATTATAATTAAGCAATACTTATTAATATAACGAACTTGCACTGAAGCTCACTAGTGAACTTCCTCCAAATCGTTTAACATTCTGTTTGTATCGTAAATTATTATATTTCAGTAATGACTTCAAGCATTGGGCCAGTGCCGCTCGCCAGTGCTGGTGCAGTGCCGACCCCCAGCACTGGGCCAGCACTCGAATGCACTACTGGGCCAGTAGTCAGCCAGCAGTCAGCCAGCAGTCAGCCAGCACTCAGCCAGTACTGGGCCAGCACTGGCAGCTGACCGTTGGCCGTTCGTTGTACGCCAATGCTTGGCCGACGCTTGGCGTTGTTTCCACTGCCATCAAACCCTGCTCGGGTACTGCAATGCTCCGTGAGTTTTCGGAATCGGTATTTGCCATCGGAAGCCGATTATTTAGCCTAAAAATGCGTTTTTCACGTGACACCCCCCCCCCTTTGGAATGCCATAACTCCCGACTAAAACAATAAATAACACAAATGACTTGTTACAAAATTGTCTTCAAAATATTCAAACGTGTTTCGCGGTAAACGAGAAAACAAAGAAGTTGTGGCGCTCGGAAGATGATCCCTCCGTTTTGGGGTTGTTTTTTCGCAAGTAACTTTTTTAATAATGACACCAAGTAAAAGTGTTGTATGCGCAAGTACTTAAAATTTAATTCTATGCAAGTCTGCCATATACAATTTTCTTGTAGGAGTTATGGTATCTGAGATATGGAAGTCTCCCACTTTTTATTTTCAAGATGGATTCCAAAGGATTGGAGCTGCAACCCCAGAAACTTGAATCAAAGGAAACTATAAAATTGGCCATACATTGCAATAAAAATCAGTCTGACAGCGAAAAATGCACTGTTGACATAAAAATCCGGACAATTTTACTGGATTGACTAGGATTAGCATTTATATGCTCGCGTCCACACTTGGTTTTTGTTCTGGGTTGCCCTGAAGGTAGCATCAAACGTTGGGGTTATACTCAAGATTAGGGATGTTATGGAACGACAAAATATCGTATTAGCTCCAACCATTCCAGCTCCACCAGCGTATTAGATTCCCTTAAGCGTTCCAGCTCCAAACGGCTCCAAGTTGAAACTCGGAGCCGTTTGGAGTAATTTTTGTTGTTAGAAACGATGATATTCGTGATTGTGACTGAGCGGGTAAATATAAAGATTTTGCAGTCGGAGTTATCGAACACTGTGGGGCCAAGGAGCTAATAACAGAAAGCGATTGCTCACATTGCCCAGAAGCTAAACTAGAACTTGTGCTTACCGTCATGTTTGTTTCACACTCGGTTTCTTTAGTCATGTTTTTTTTGCTTCTCAGACTCCTTTGATACCCGTATAGAATTTTAAAGTACTGAATGACCAGTACTGAAAATCGGATTTTATTACGCACTGCGAATCCATTATAAATCCCGACTAAGTTACTCAATACGAAACTGATATTCATTATAAAACTAGAACTTAGGTGATACTGAGAATTCAAAATAATTTGTTACCGATATTCATAACTTAATCAAAACTGAAGCGATATTGAATGTCGGTAGCGTTTCCAAAATAGAACGGAAATCTTTATGATGGCTAATATCGGAATCTCCGTCAAAAGTTGACCTGCTGCTGAAACTTTCATCATTTTGCAAGGGTGCTGTTACTTCTGGATATACTATTTTGCTTCCTCCACTAGCTGTGATGAATCTTTGACCTTTCGTGAAGCATGTTTGACAACAAAAGTAACCACCAAGTGTTTTTACTTGCTTCACAGCTGCCATCGCCGGAGCGTCACAAATGAATGAATGAATTTTAATAGTGTACGACTTTGATGGCACGTTGATTCCAACTTTAAGGAGATGTAATACATCAGCAACTAACCATTCCAGCATCACATTAAAATTATTCGGTTTACCAGAGACCTTGAATATTCCTATCGGAAAAACTGAATTACATAGATTGTTGACGCATCCGGCAATTATCCAAAAACTGTGACCACTACTTTTTGAAGAAAGTGTTCCATCAATGTTGAATGAAATTTCAAAATGCGTGATATCGTTCTTTATAATTGTGTGCATGTTGGCTTCAATGCATGAGATCAACGAGTCCTTCATCTCAAAGTGAGAATATTGACCATTATCTATGTTTTCAATGTAATGCTTTCCAGTATTTTTTGGAGTCTGTAGCATAGATCTGACATTCATAAAAGGAAAATCACACTCTTCTGAGAGAATTTTCAGCAGCTTATTGATGTCACTATGACTAAGTGACACGAGACATGTCCAGTTTCTGATCCTATCTTCGAATGATACAGGACTCCGTTCAATTGCGTCTTCTGCGACATCCACCACTTGTTTTTCGTGCTCATTACTTAGAATGCCACCCCCGTTTATATAATCAGCTAAATTGGGGTACTTTAGTCTTACAACTGCCTTAAAATGTTGTTAAATTACCGTGAGGGTGGCTTCCTTCTGAATCTGTAGTCGGTATTTTGTGATAAATATGTTCGGAGCAATTCTCCCGTGGATTCACTTTGACTTTTGTATCAAAATTGATTTTTCTAGGCATTCATTTCACTAGCCAGTGGCTCAGATCGATGCGCGCTCACTTCTGGACAATAAGGACTGAAGGTAACGCGTTATCAATATCTCGAAAAGCACGACTCGCATGAAAATGTTATGTCCAGCAAACATGGCCAAAACGCAGTTTTAATAAGGCCCTGGATCATCCATCTAAATTTTTTTTTATGTTTAATGATGGCGCCAAGAACAAAATCAATAAAACTGCCACCACAATGTTGCGATGTGACGTCTATCAGTTGAACTTCTATTGAAAAAAATAAAAATAGAATTCAAAATACCAAGAATAAAACAAAAAGTCTCTTCTTGAAAGTCGACTGCGTTGCAATTAATTGAATTGCATGAAGAACAATTCCTGAAGTGCAAATGAAAAAAGTTTCTGCATTCAGAATTGTTTTTTTGCCGAATGATCGTTTACGCATCCAATCAATATGAACTATGAGTTCTTCAAATAATGCAATGATTTCTGACATGTTTCCTTTGCCATTCACTTTACATTTCAATATTAATGCAATACTATAAATTCGCGCATTATAATTAAGCAATACTTATTAGTATAACGAACTTGCACTGAAGCTCACTAGTGAATTTTCTCCAAATCGTTTAACATTCTGCTTATATCACAAATTGTTATATTTCAGTAATGGCTTCAAGCAATGGGCCAGTGCCGATCGCCAGTGCTGGCGCAGTGCCAACCCCCAGCACTGGGCCAGCACTCGAATGCACTACTGGGCCAGTAGTCAGCCAGCAGTCAGCCAGCACTCAGCCAGTACTGGGCCAGCACTGGCAGCTGACCGTTGGCCGTTCGTTGTACGCCAATGCTTGGCCGACGCTTGGCGTTGTTTCCACTGCCATCAAACCCTGCTCGGGTACTACAATGCTCCGTGAGTTTTAGGAATCGGTATTTGCCATCGGAAGCCGATTATTTAGCCTAAAAATGCGTTTTTCACGTGACACCCCCCCCCCCCTTTGGAATGCCATAACTCCCGACTTAAACAATAAATAACACAGATGACTTGTTACAAAATTGTCTTCAAAATATTCAAACGTGTTTCGCGGTAAACGAGAAAACAAAGAAGTTGTGGCGCTCGGAAGATGATCCCTCCGTTTTGGGGTTGTTTTTTCGCAAGTAACTTTTTTAATAATGACACCAAGTAAAAGTGTTGTATGCGCAAGTACTTAAAATTTAATTCTATGCAAGTCTGCCATATACAATTTTCTTGTAGGAGTTATGGTATCTGAGATATGGAAGTCTCCCACTTTTTATTTTCAAGATGGATTCCAAAGGATTGGAGCTGCAATCCCAGAAACTTGAACCAAAGGAAACTATAAAATTGGCCACACATTGCAATAAAAATCAGTCTGACAGCGAAAAATGCACTGTTGATATAAAAATCCGGACAATTTTACTGGATTGACTAGGATAAGCATTTATATGTTCGCGTCCACACTTGGTTTTTGTTCTGGGTTGCCCTGAAGGTAACATCAAACGTTGGGGTTATACTCAAGATTAGGGATGTTATGGAACGACAAAATATCGTATTAGCTCCAACCATTCCAGCTCCACCAGCGTATTAGATTCCCTTAAGCGTTCCAGCTCCAAACGGCTCCAAGTTGAAACTCGGAGCCGTTTGGAGTAATTTTTGTTGTTAGAAACGATGATATTCGTGATTGTGACTGAGCGGGTAAATATAAAGATTTTGCAGTCGGAGTTATCGAACACTGTGGGGCCAAGGAGCTAATAACAGAAAGCGATTGCTCACATTGCCCAGAAGCTAAACTAGAACTTGTGCTTACCGTCATGTTTGTTTCACACTCGGTTTCTTTAGTCATGTTTTTTTTTGCTTCTCAGACTCCTTTGATACCCGTATAGAATTTTAAAGAACTGAATGACCAGTACTGAAAATCGGATTTTATTACGCACTGCAAATCCATTATAAATCCCGACTAAGTTACTCAATACGAAACTGATATTCATTATAAAACTAGAACTTAGGTGATACTGAGAATTCAAAATAATTTGTTACCGATATTCATAACTTAATCAAAACTGAAGCGATATTGAATGTCGGTAGCGTTTCCAAAATAGAACGGAAATCTTTATGATGGCTAATATCGGAATCTCCGTCAAAAGTTGACCTGCTGCTGAAACTTTCATCATTTTGCAAGGGTGCTGTTACTTCTGGATATACTATTTTGCTTCCTCCACTAGCTGTGATGAATCTTTGACCTTTCGTGAAGCATGTTTGACAACAAAAGTAACCACCAAGTGTTTTTACTTGCTTCACAGCTGCCATCGCCGGAGCGTCACAAATGAATGAATGAATTTTAATAGTGTACGACTTTGATGGCACGTTGATTCCAACTTTAAGGAGATGTAATACATCAGCAACTAACCATTCCAGCATCACATTAAAATTATTCGGTTTACCAGAGACCTTGAATATTCCTATCGGAAAAACTGAATTACATAGATTGTTGACGCATCCGGCAATTATCCAAAAACTGTGACCACTACTTTTTGAAGAAAGTGTTCCATCAATGTTGAATGAAATTTCAAAATGCGTGATATCGTTCTTTATAATTGTGTGCATGTTGGCTTCAATGCATGAGATCAACGAGTCCTTCATCTCAAAGTGAGAATATTGACCATTATCTATGTTTTCAATGTAATGCTTTCCAGTATTTTTTGGAGTCTGTAGCATAGATCTGACATTCATAAAAGGAAAATCACACTCTTCTGAGAGAATTTTCAGCAGCTTATTGATGTCACTATGACTAAGTGACACGAGACATGTCCAGTTTCTGATCCTATCTTCGAATGATACAGGACTCCGTTCAATTGCGTCTTCTGCGACATCCACCACTTGTTTTTCGTGCTCATTACTTAGAATGCCACCCCCGTTTATATAATCAGCTAAATTGGGGTACTTTAGTCTTACAACTGCCTTAAAATGTTGTTAAATTACCGTGAGGGTGGCTTCCTTCTGAATCTGTAGTCGGTATTTTGTGATAAATATGTTCGGAGCAATTCTCCCGTGGATTCACTTTGACTTTTGTATCAAAATTGATTTTTCTAGGCATTCATTTCACTAGCCAGTGGCTCAGATCGATGCGCGCTCACTTCTGGACAATAAGGACTGAAGGTAACGCGTTCAATCCCAGCTGAATTCATATAAAAAGGTAATTGAAATTTAACATATGTCCAAACCGAACTACATAGATTTGATAAGTTGTACAAACGTATGATACAGAAAAGACCAAGTAAATAACTAAAAAGAAAAAATGATTACGTTTTGACTTCATATTTTGATTTATTTTTTATGAGACGAATACTGTAACAGAATCCGCAAACTGAATTGATTCAGAACTTTTACAAAATTCACCAGTACCAATGATGCAGTACTGACGTAGTATAGAACCCAGTTCCTAATGCAATACTGTATCTGTGTCGATATTAGAAAATTATCCAGTATCCAAAATGTTCCGCTACGGTTCTGCATGTATCAGTACTGCCCCATACATAGGGAATACCGATTTAATTCCGTAGGAGTACCGATGTGTTATGCGGGTACGGTCAGGTCTATAGTAGGATGGTGCCTATTCATGTGTTTTCCCAAATTGGAAATTGATCTTTTAAACGACACTTTTGTGGAACATAGCTTACATTTAGCCACCTCAGGGCCCTCTTCTTCAAAATACACCCACAAATAACTTATTTTCATTCGCTTAAACATTATCGCAATCGGAAAAAAATACAAATTACGAAGATGAAAAGATGAAAAATACAAATTACGAAGATGATTAAAGTTCAAACACAAAGGTTCAATGCAAAACGAATGAAGAGCAAATACGCAAATTTCCTTGTAGGGAATTATCAGAACCAGAAGTTACGACAAGTCTGATTTGTTTAAATGCCCAAAACGCCCTGCTGTTGACAACATAACATATGAAAGGCAAGTCATCGTTCTGGAGCTATCAGTATCGGTTTCGGCTCCAGTTCCAGTCTGTATGAATTTTGGAGAAACAGCTCCGACCGGAGCCAATATGTGATTCACGTTGGAGCCGTTCCAAACCGTTACGAGTGCGTATTAGGTTCCATGGAACGGCTCCGCTAATTTCGAACCATCCCTACTCAAGATAACCAAGTCGCAGTAACAGGAATGAGTTAATATGAATCATATCGTCTACGGGAGGGTCCATTGATTACGTAAGGTTTTTGGTCGATGAGGACAGATTGAATGTTCACGCGGATCAATCGGTGAGCGCCTTTTTGGTCTTGAAAAATTTGGTTGGTTTTCAAAATTTAAGCAGTTTTTTAATTAAAAGACTATAAACACTATTTAAAATCTGCTCAAATTATGCAAATATTTTAAAACTTTGATTGAATTTACAACAATTTTTTTAGAATAATAGATATAAAGTAATAGCATTCGTATGAACCCTCTTTAAATGGTAACTTTGATTTATTTTTTTATTTTTAATTTAGTTTTTTTCCACTGATAAGAATGTATAAATTTTTTAAACAGCATAGTGATAGCTGTGCAAATCAGGTTAAAAAATATTTTTTATGAAAAAAAACATAATTTTTCGCATTTTCTTCTATTAAATTTAAAAAAACGGCTGAAACGAATTTTTATAATGTTAAAAACTTCACAAAGATGTTAATTCACGTCAACTGACACCTTAATGATGCAAATATTATATCTGGTTCGTGAGATATAGTGAATGATAAAAATGACCTTGAAAATCATGATGATTTTTAATGATTTTTTATTTTTAATTTAATTTTTTACTTCATCATGAGAAAAAGTTTTGATAATGTTTCCACAAAAGTTGTTTGGAGTATATAAATTTTATAAACATTGATTACTGTATTTCGCAAATCAGGTTAAAAATTTATTGTTTTTGAAAAAAATCACAATTTTTTGCACTTTTTTTTAAAAAATTAAAAAAAAAACTTCAACGATTTTTTTCAAAATTTGATAGATTCATTCAAATGTTAATACGCGTCAATTTACACCTTAAACATGCAAATCGTATGTTTGGTTCGCGAGATATGGATAACGCACGACAGAAATGACCTTGAAAATCATGATGCCTGTTAATGATTTTTTATTTTTTATTTAATTTTTTACGTAATCATGAGAAAAAGTTTTGATGCTGTTTTTAAAAGCATTGCTTGAAATATATAAATTTTACAAAAATTAAATACTGTATTTCGTGAATGAGGTTAAAAATTTATATTTTATTAAAAAAACTTAATTTTTTGCACTTTTTTTTCTTAAATTAAAAAACGGCTCCAACGATTTTTTTCAAAATTGACAGATTCACACAAATGCTAATACGCGTCGATTGACATCTCAATCATGCAAATCGTATGTTTGGTTCGCGAGATATAACGCATGACAGAAATGACCTTCAAAGGGGCGAAACAGCAAACCCCCCCGACCGAAGTATCCCAAAAACTAATCAGCTCTTGAAATTGCAAAGCCGCTTCGATTGACACCTTAACGAAGTCGATACGACTTTGTTTACGTGAGTTATGCTCGTAGAAAAAAGTGTCCACGAACGTACAGACGTACGTACGTACGTACGTACACACACACACACACACACACATACGTCTCCCTTTCTAAAAACACTTTATATATACTCTATAGACCTCAAAACGTAAAGAAAAGTTGAAGATTTCAATTTCGATTTTCGAGGCGATTACAAGAACTTCCCATATACTGGGAAGTTAATAAATAAATAAGAGTGCCAGGTTACCTTAGACGAATCCTCAAATGTAAAAGTTAGTCGTAATTCAGGATTACGCGACTCTAGGTCGCAAACCAATATTCAAGTTCCGCGTTTTTATCAATAAATTAGATATCATTAAGAAGAGCAAAGTCTTTCATTTAATCGAAATCTCTCTCTTGTTACGTCGTCTTCTCGCAAGAGGCAAGAAAGCAGCACACAAAGCATTCCGGAATCCCAAGCATCTGCGGCAAGGCCGCGACAAAAAAGAGCATCGGCCATGACGGAGAATGTTAGCGCCATCCACTGCCGCGGAGCCGATCGATTCAGATTCAGATAGCTTTATCTATCTGTAAATATTGTAATGGCTCGATATGTGGTCCCGCGCGAGCGGCATCGAGGCGCGCTAACGGCCCGCGGCCCTCCGCGCAGTACACTAGCCACTTTCCGCTGCGGATCAGGCGCGCGTCGTGCCGTGTCGTCCGCTCATTAGTGGCCGATCTATCTGGATTTGAATCCAGCAGATACGCGCGTACGGGCTCCGCCTCAAGCGCGCGCGCGACTGCGATCGCTGCGATCCAATGCACATACCTACAAACATTCATGCAGATGGGCAGCCGCAATTAATTCACCTTCGGCCTTTTTTCGCGGCTCCCGCGTAACTGGCATACCGTTCGATCGGCCGAGATTGATTCCGATTCGGCTGTGTTGCGCCATCAATGTTTGTGATTGTGTCTTTGATGTGCACGTCTCATTTCGCGGCGCGGCGCGGGGTCGATGATTTATTAATTAAAGGAGGCGATCTGAAGCATAAGGGGTCAAATGTTAAGTATGATATGCAGAACGGTTAGGACTTTGGGTGGCGCAGTGATGGCTCGAGCACTGACGGCCACTTCGTGATTGGTATGGCTGCTTTTTTGGTTGGAAGTGGCCATCGAACTGTTTTTCACATGTCGGCCGATTGGCTCCGCGGAGCGCTAGGAATCAATGTCGGGTGGGTCGAGGCAACTGAAAGGGTCAACCAACATTCAGTCGGGCAGTTCGACAAGAATCAAAGCAATTTTTTGTCGAGCCGGCTGATGTCAATTCGAGTCACTCGAGCTCCTTGCTGAGCGTCTCCAGTACTGTATAAAATACTTCCGAGGACAACGCCCCCTCATCCGTGTTTGATATTCGTACTGGAACGTCTTTCGACGGTACGCAAATGGTCCCTCGTCAACTTTAACTTAATCATTTTCTTTGAATGGAGAATTCAATCCATGACAGCCCTATGGCCAGGCACAAATAACTTTCCGAGAAAAAGCGCTCGGCGAGCCTAGTCGGCAAGGTGCCGCCAAGGGACCTACGCAACCATTACCGTCGGTCGGAATTGTTAAAACCAGACAAAAAGTCTCACAAATTGTAAGCACAATAGTAAACTTGCTCGCCTCGACATTAATTCAAGTCGTCAAATCTATTTGCAAACGTAAAATGAGCCAAACAAATCGTCAAATTCAATCATACTGACATATTTGATATAATCTAGAACAAGAAACATATTCAAACCTTAAAAACCTTTGCAAATCATCGCAGCCGGGATCCCTCAACATTTCAAATTGCCGGTGAAGAGAGAAACGAAGTCCATTGTACTGTGCCATTCAAAGGGAATTTTACCCGAAATACTTATTAGTTACTCAAATTGATGCGAATATTGATCGTGTGGTGCACAGATTCTCAAGAAAACGCACATCCAACATCATTCAATCACTGCATTTTGATAGCCAAGACAAACTGATACTAGGTTGCCACAATCGAAAACCTTTAATATTTGAAATTGATTAAAAACAGTCGGAAGACCTTCCTACCAACACATATGTACGTACATAGGCCGCTCTTAGCCAAAATTGCACACAATAGAAATGTGACAAAATATGGCTGAAATTTCTAGTATACCGAATAAAAAATGACGCATATGGTACTGGTAAATAAGTAGTATGTTATATAGCAAATATCTATCGCTAGGTGCGACCCTTGAGGTCCACACGGTCCACTTCCCAGGTATCTACATAAACATTAAACACAATAATAATTTTGAACATAATATTACTTTGAATAATAATAATGATAGTACTCATCAGTGGCGAGGGGTGAAAAATTACTCTGGGTAAGCCGCTTACTATTTGAGAGACATGGACCCTTAACAGACAAAGCAGTATATTATGAGCATATAGGGAAATACTACTATACTTTTCATAAAGAGAGCAATGAAAATGCTTCGAAAACTCATCTTTCCGCTTATACATAATTTAGAGCTCAGGTTTCGCTCGCCCCATTTGAATCACCCTCTGTTTCTGATTAAAACTTAATTTAAAACATGGTGTTTCTTCTGTCGTCAAAAAATCTGTAAGGCAGCAATCTACATTTAAAAACATATCAAAATTTTAAAAAATCACCCACAAGAAAACCTGCAATAAGTTGAAAATAACACTTTACCACTTTCACAATTGCACAAAAACAATCAAATAACCCTTTTCACGTTCTGAAGCTTACTAGTAGAGCTTACGTGAATTTCCTGCTACAACAATCAACGTATAGATATATAGACTATTGCAATAGTATGTATTTCTAATTGGGAGTTTTCGATGATTTTCTAGCATCAATTTTCACAGCTGATTCGCAAGCCGGAACGCTACCGGCTTTTTGATTTGTTTCTATATCCTATTGAGGAAACCGAGCTGCCATTCCAACAAACGGGAGTTGAATGCTCACGCCACCTTAAATTATTGATGAATTCGAGACTCGGAAAGCTTTGCTGCAACTCTTTTAGATGGTGATCCCTTTGCTGGCTATTATGGCACTATGAGGATGTGTAGAATGAAGAGAATGGAGTGTGATGGAATAAACACTGAGATCAAGTTGAACGATTGTGCATGTTTACAGTGATGCATGCAAGTAAATAAAGACTTCATTCCCTTGTAAAACTGAAGTGTTAGGCATTTTTGGAACATATTTGGAAAGGGAAGCCGATGGGAATCGGCTTATATGAACGCCTCGCGACTGGTACTCATAACAGTAAACGTAATGAATTAATATTAATCATATCATCTATGGGAGCGTCCATTGATTACATAAGGTTTTTGGTGAATTGGGGTAGATTGATTTGATTGAATATTCACGCGGATCAATCGGTGGGGGGCTTTTTCTACGTTATTTGTCATTTTCATATCGATGCTTGAAGGACAAAAGAGCGCTAGCAAAAATGAATGCGCTTTTTGTTATTACGCCCACTGAAGAGATTTTGCCGCGTGATGGCCATTTTGAATAGTTTTGTTCAAAATTGCCATGACTTCGGCCATGGGCGTACCCAGCTTTTCGGCCAAGGGGGGGGGGCAACATAGAAATTTCCTGTAGGTAAATAATTCATCATAAATAGAAATATTCATTTATTAGATTAGGTACTTAAGTAATTAATTAAGAATTTATTTCAAAAGCAATCTTCGTGGATCTTCTGCAAAGCGGCTTTAAACAACTTCTGGGAAAGATTCACCCAAATTATTTACAAGTTTTCTATGTACACTGAGCATGCAAAGCCCGTTTAGCCTTCCTTCAATCATTGTTGATCTCAGCCAGATTTTTACGCGTCTGAGAGTACTAAATGACCTTTCAATGGTATCTGTAGAATAAAGCATTGCCAATAAAATATGTAGCGCTTTTTTTACATTTCGATAAAAAGTTTCTGCGTGTTGAATCGCGTCTGTTATATCCAAAGTTTCGAGGTTCTCTGCCTTATTTGTCCACAAAATCCGCCAAAGCTCGGCTTCTGACGCAATCCCTTCTAATTCATAAAATTGGGCAACTTCTTCCATACGAATTTTTAAATCTGGAGCTGTCATTTTTGCTATCTGAGCAGAGTGTAGCAGCGATAGAGCAAACGCCGGCGATTGATCGTGGTTAAACCTCACCTCCAATGAGGATGCTAACGAGGCCAAATAAGGTACATATAGCCAACGACGAAAATATTCGCTTAATGAAGCAGCTGGATGATTCGCCCTGAAGTTTTGGCGACCTACAGTTCGTGGAAGACGCAGCCCTGAGTTTAAATCTTCAGCTATTTCATTAGCTGACTTTAATAGTTCCTCACTGCCTTCTTTCGCTGAACGCCTGTGCTCTTCAACTGCAGCTAATATTGTTTGGATGTGCTCTGCACATTTGAATTCGTCCAGGGTTTCCGACTGCAATATGTTCTCAACTGGTTCCAGCAGGGAGTTGTACTTGCTTATAATACATAAAGCCAATATGAATGTGGTTTGTCTAACTGCAGATAACAATTTAAAAGCCATTTTTCTTGTCCCAGAATTCCCTTCTTGAGAAAGCTTGTCCAGACCTTTTACAATTTCAATGAAATGCTTCTTAAACGATGAAATACTTTTATATTTTTGGGACCACCTTGTTTCACACAGCAATAGGATTTTTGGTGCATATTTTCGACGCAAAACTGATTCCCTAAAAAAAGTGATCGTATCTTTGATAGTTCCAATGCAGTTCTGAATCTCAGGGACATTGTTTAAGTCGTTTATAACAAGGTTTAGTTTATGGCAGGCACAGTGAAAATATAAACCTTTCTTATACCCTTCTCAATATTTTTTGAACACCACCATCTTTTCCCGCCAATATTCAATGTCTTAATGAATTTATTGATTTCAGCTGCTATAGTTTGGGCATCCATTTTATCTAGCTCGACAAAACCCATAAATTCTTCCCTTACCTTTTTTCCTTATAGTCGTAAAATCTAATACCTATTGATAGTTGCTCTTTATCCGATATATCGGCTGATTTATCAGTTAAAATTCTGTAGCCACTTGCAGCTTTAACATCGTCGACTAAATTTTCTCTGATTAGGACTCCACATATGTTTAAAATCTCATTTTGTATTTTTGGAGACGTGTACTGAGCATTTTTATATCCTTTTTCTAAATGTTTCTTCAAAACTTCATCACCAGAATTAATTTTTAATTTAAGCAAATCTTCAAAAACACTGTCCTCATTTTCTTTTCCTCTCAACGCCAAATCATGTGTTCCGAAAAAAACAATAGTATTGATTATAGGTCTTAATAAATTTTGATTATCTTCAATGATTTTTGTGTGACCTGTTTGCATAGCAACCTATACATTTGTCTTTGGGCTGCTAACATTTTTGGCTGTTCATTTCCACATTTTCTGTCTGTTTTGGCGTGAATCTGATTCAATTTGCTGAAATCGAATTTGACCTTCGTCGCAAAAGAAATTTCACGCCGTTATTTAAAAAACCACAGAATATGCATAATTTTCCGTGAATAAAATCAAAAACATTTATACGAACTTGTAAAGTGACTGAAATATGAGTTGGGAATGAAAATTTTGAAATACTTACCTATAGATTTTGCCTCATCTACAATTTCATGAGTACAACAGTACGCAGGCATAGGCATAATTACCCGGCTAAATATATGAGAGACAAAAAGCCAGGGATGGCAGTCCACGTCCAGGGAGGGCCAGCTGCCCCCCCTTGCCCACCCCTGGGTACGCCCATGACTTCGGCATAATCACTGAATTTGTATTATTCACGATTTTACATTAATGAGACTAATAATTATTTCTTGATAAAAATATTTCTTGTAATGTTCCTTTCAAAACGTTATTTTTATTTTGAGTTTATTCATATACGGATTTTGGGAGTTCACCCTTCTTCAGTGTATAAACTAACTTTGTACAAGGAAAGCCCTAACGTTTATATTGCAAAGTATAAGCTATTACAAAACACACGAATAAATATATCTCCTAACTGTTTCACCAAAAGGATAACCTAATGGGTTTTAGATAATCAACCGTAAGAGGGTAGACTGGCAATTACCCGTGTCCTCGTTCCACCTCAGCTTTTCCGGCTGCCTCAATATCCACATTGACTCATATGCGTCTAGTCTACTTGTACCCCGTTTTCTTGTATCTGCCTAGTTGTGCGTATGTGTTCGTTGAATCTCTGATGTTCGTTTTATTACAATCCGAACAGGCTATCCTATAAATACCACTTTTCTCGTGTTTATCCTTCCTGTCTGTAACCGAGGCCAACATCGATCTTACTTGCGAATTTCTGCTACTTGGAGCCCCGACGATAATTTCGCATTTGAGGATCTTACTTATTGTCATCCATATTTTGGAGTATGTCATTCAAGCTCTCCACCCTGTTTCTCGTTTCCTTGCCTGTTCGAAGAGTGTTGTTAGTTTATTTCTCTTAAACTTACCTATTTTCTTTTTGATGATGAATATAATTTCGGATTCGCGGTATCCATTTATTCTGGCTTTCTAAAATGTATTCCTTCTCTCTTTCGAACCTATCTTCCGTTAACGGAACAGAAATCATTTTGTGTATGTAAAGCCGGGTCTCCTGCGCGTGTTTTGATTTACACAAGACACAAAACATTGTTCCCCTCATATTCCGCTACACATTTTTGATGGTATCAACAGTGTTTTTGTTTTCCATGTCCGATGGAAAACATCTATACATTTGTCCCCCGCGGGTTAAGAGGGGGACGGTATAATCATTTCTCGACAACTCCCGTGGGCCACGCATGTGTTTTTGTGTTGAGTTGCAGATAAAAATGGACTCAAGTAGTAATTTACAATTGCCATCGCTTCGCCACTTTGTGTGTTTTTGCACCTCTGGTAGTATCATTGATACACGTTCCTCGAAATCGGAATTGGAACAACGGAAAAAGTTTCCTATACCGAAATAATCCTCTATTTTTAGCTCTATATAAATGATAAAATTTCAAGCAGGGCCTTACACGCACTTTAGGCTTTCTTTTTTTAGGAATCAAGCCGACCACAGCTAACACTGATAGTACATTTTCTTCGTCCGAACACATTTCCACAATGATTTGTTTTAGAAAACAATATGTGACACTTTGTGTATATACACACAAATAATTGTGTAGACGTTTTTGTGAAGGAGACCCGGCTTAAGAGTTGTAGGCTGCCATCTTTTGTTGATATGGGTGGTGTGACGATGAAGGGATGGTCCTTTGTGTGCTCGTGGGTCTGTATATGTCAAACTCCAATATCCTGAACTTTCTTATCACCTACAAATCCAGGAAAGCCAGCTCTTGGTTAGATTCTACCTCGTGTGTGAAAGTAATTTTGTTATGGATCGTGTTAATCTCCGTCAGAGTTTCTTCCAGCTTCCCCTCTCTACTACTGCAAAGATGTCTCAACATAACGAAGTCAAATTCTCAATTACTCCCGGAATACGTATATGAATAAACTCAAAATAAAAATAACGTTTTAAAATGAACAATACAAGAAATCTTTTTATCAATTATGAGAATGTTAAACAACCGAGGTCTGCAAAATATTAATTATTTCTTATTTTCAGAGATATTGATGGTGGTGGAAGTGAAATACTAAATCTACATTTTTTTGAATTGGTTATCTGCTCGAGCTTTTTGGTAAATTACTTTAATAAGACAAGTCGTGACTTTTTCTTTTACCAAATTTTCTTTTCTTTTCAAATATATATTTCGGCTACCACTTGCAGCCTTCTTCAGTGATATGTTCACGACTTACATTTTTTATTTAATGAAAGCTTTTTAAAGCATATGATCTTGCAAAGTATTGACTACAAAACATTTTACCATTCCAGACCTTGATTACGCCAAATGCAAATTCGATTGATTGATACTTTTGGTTTTTAAAATTTAAACAGTTTTTTATTACTGTGTACTGTGAAAAATATTCAGCATCTCAAAACGGTCCACGAACGTACGTACACACACACATACATCTCTGTTTCTAAAAACACTGTAAAAATTTCCCAAAAACCTCGAAACGTAAAAAATATGTTGAAAATTTCAATTTCGATTTCGAGGCAATTAAAAGAACTTCCCGGGAAGTTAAAAATCAGCTTCGAATGAAAATGGAACGAATATCACGCGTATCGCGGCAGGTCGGATACCCTCAACGAAATCCACCCTACTCCACTTGTTGAAACGTTTAGTAGGTATTTGCTGTGATATTCATCGTCATCGCCAGTTTGGACGACATTGAAAGCTTGATTCTTGTAGATTCTCTAGTATTATAAACTATTTTTTGTTACCTTGAAACAAACATATTTTCAAATTTTCAGCCAGAATAGGTTCAATTCTATTAGATGAATTTATCGTTTCATCGCTAACGTACTTGTTTTTAATTTCAATAGACATTGCCTTCAATTCGTAATTTTTTTGCTTCCCGAATGCGTTTCTTCGATACTTACAAATAGATCGTTGATGTTTTGCAGGCTGGAAATTTTCTTGATAAAATACAATAAATATGATGAATACAAAATTGGTTTCTCTTTTTTTCGGTTAATTCTGTAAGACTGATTGCCATATTTGAACTATTAGGGACAAAGCTATTCAAGAACAAGCCGCAAGGTGCGACCCTTGAGGTTCACTCGGTCAACTTCCCAGTAATATCTACATAAATATTAAACACAATAATAGTTATGAAAATAATACTACTTTAAATAATAATAATAATAAGAGATACTCATAACAATAATTGGAATGAGTTAATATCAATCGTATCATCTGCGAAAACGTCCATTAATTATTTTGGATTGGATTTTGGTGGATGGGGAGTTGATTATGAATATTCATAAGGATCAATCGGAAGGGGCATACCACAAAATCTTTTCTACATTATTTGTTATTTTCATATCGATGTTTGTAGAACAAAAGAGCGCTAGCAAAAATGAATGCAGTTTCTTTTTATTACGCCCACTGAAGAGATTTTGCCGCATGGTGGCCATTTTGAATATTTGCGTTCGAAATGACCATGACTTCGGCATAATCACTGAATTTGTATTTTTTCACGATTTTACATCAATGGGATTAATAATAATGTCTTATTTTCAGTTAGTTTTGAAAAATATTTAATATGCAGTCAAAAATCGGTTTAATTGCACGTAAAAAGTAAAATGTATTACAAATAATTATGGAGAAAGTAATTGAAATCTTACGCACACAAAAGAACAAAACTACTAGAAACTACAATTTATTAATTGATGAAAGCTTTTCAAAGCATATGATCTTGCATAGTCTTGACTTCAAAGCGTTGATTAGCACAAATGCAAATTTAACTGATTTTTTTTTTGGTTTTCAAAATTTAAGCAGTTTTTTATTAAAAGTAAAGCACGGTACTGTAAAAACTATTCAAAATCTGCTCAAATTATGCAAATATTAATAAGCTTTGATGGACTCTAATAACAATGTCTTTAGAATAAGAGTTATCAGATAAAATCATTCGTATGAACCCTATTTACACAGTGACTTTGAATGATTTTTTATTTTTTATTTAGTTTTTTTTTATAATCGTGGAAAAAAGTTTTGCTGGTTTCGCTACAAAAACTGATAAGAATTTAAAATTTTATAAATATTTATAACTGATTTGCACAAGTTAAAAAATCGTTTCAGCCGTTTTTTAATTTACTAAAAGAAAATATGAAAAATTAGAGTTTTTTTCATCAAAAATAAATTTTTATGAAAAAACTTTCATTTTTCATATTTTCTTTTATTCAATTAAAAAACGGCTGAAACGATTTTTTTATAATGTTAAAAACATCACAAAAATGTTAATATACAAATATTGACACCTTAATGATGCAAACGATCTATTTGGTTCGTGAGATATAGGGAATGACATAAATTACTTTGAAGGTCATGATGACATTTAATGATTTTTTTTTTTTAATCATGATCAATCAAAGTTTTGCAGGTTTTTTTACAAACAGAGTTGTAGTATATAAATTTTATAAACATTGAATACGATGTTTTGCAAATCAGGTTAAAAATTTATTGTTTATGAAAAAAGCCTAATTTTTTGCACTTTTTTTTCTTAAATTGAAAGTGGCTGCAACGTTTTTTGAAAAATTTGATAGAATCATACAAATGTCAATGCGCGTAGATTGACACCTTTAACATGCAAATTCTGTGTGTCGTTCGCAAGATATACCGCATGACAGAAATGACTTTCAAAAACAATAAACCCTTCCGACCGAAGTGCCCCAAAAACTAATCAGCACTAAAAATTGCAAAGATGCTTCGATTGACATCTCAACGAAGTCGATACGACTTTGTTTACGTGAGTTATGTTCGTAGAAAAATCTGTCGACGAACGTACGTACACACACACATACATCTGTCTTTCTAAAAACAATTTTTATATACTCTATAGACCTCAAAACGTAAAGAAATGTTGAAAGTTTCAATTTCGATTTTCGAGGCGATTACAAGAACTTCCCATGTACTGGCAACTTAAAAAGTGATATTTAAAAAATGAAGACACAAAAAGTTTGGTAATAAATAACACTGAGATTTTGAATTTTCTTTGAATATGATAAAACAAAATTGAAATGCAAGAGTTTATAATACAAAAAACGTTATTTTGGGATGTTCTTCTATATTTTGCTACCGAAACGTCTATTATTAATGTCCAACAATAGGTTACCAGTATACTTTGATTCTGTTTGCTCTGATGAACGCTTTTCCATTGTTTAAATGTCCTGATAACGAATAATGATCACTTACGGTCTCTGAACTTGCAGTAAAACGTCTAGGCGAGAATGTAACACATGTAGCTCTAAGGATATAGTCCACGCCAAAAGACGGGATCAACCACAATGTTTTCTATTTTGATCACCTGATCGTTCAGGTATGAGATTCGAGGTTATTCCGGAACAGGCAAACAGTCCTTCGCAATGAGGAATCGGCCATAGTGCGGAAGGTATGCTTGAGTTAAATTTAAGTATCAGTTAAAATTATAATAATTCAATGGATGCCTAACTCTAGTTGACCCCCCGAAAGAACCAAAACACGTATCAGTACCCATCAGGCATTGGTAAGACATTTTCTCTCGGCAAATAATCAGGTTCAGACGAGGGTAAACTTATCCGGCATTCCTGGTCAAGCCCACGTCCGAACCCAGGGAATATTACAAGCCATGATAAGATGAGTGTATCAGGCTTTCCTGGTGAGGATCAGATCAGTACCAGAGTAGTATATCCAGCCCATTTATACATCACCTTATATCAGACATTGTTAATCAGTATCACGTTAGGACCAGAGTACAAGTTCCAGACCATGATAAGATAAAAGTGTAGCAGATTTTCCTGATGAGCATCAGAGCAGGTATTTCTAATCAGGCCCATATCAGACCTTAAATTTTGTGCTTTCACAGCTGGCGACATTTGGAACGCTGCAAACCAAAAATATCAATGCTACAGGAAAACACTCAAAAAGTCACCAATAAGGACTTTGATATTTTGTCCAAAGAATCGAAGGTTTCCGAGATAAAAATTTAAAATCTAGTTCCTTATGCAAAATCGGAGCACTGTGGATCCCAAATCATCAGCCGTCGTGAATGGGTTAATTTCACCAGACTATAAACGTCATTCAATTTTTCGTTTATCGACTGTCCCCATAGGCCAATAGTTAGATGTTTTCCTTTAGCATGTGTGGCTAAGTCTGATGTTCAACCCTGACATGACTAATGGATTCCGGCCTGTAAATATGTTTTCTTAAAGTGAAAACAATCACGACTAAACAAGACACCCAATGCTGAGTCCTGCTATTATTTTGTGTGTATACGTTTCTGGTCATTCATTTATTCATCTGCATTGCATTCCTAATGTGGTCCTCGTCTGGCATGCATGTTCAGTTCCTGAAAAGGTTCAGGCAAACTTGTTAAGTTGGTGCTGGTCATTCGCACAGAAAACGTTGCACCGTTTCTTCCTCTTCTTCCGATCTGCAACTTAGGCAGAAATCATTTAAAGAAACACCCAATTTTTTTTGCGTGTTTGCCAATCAGACGATGCTCCATCAGTACGGATACGATGAAACTTCAGGTTTCGCGCCTTGTGTTGAAAAGCTGCTTGGAGCGTTTTGAGCTCAGTACCTAGTTGTCCTGCAGGTTTTCTCTAGAAGCTAGGCCCTATTTGTACCTGCCATGCAATGCTGCTTAAATCTTAACTATATGGAGGCTAAAGTTTGACCGACATGGGTATTGGTGTTGTATCTTAGAACACAGTGCCAGCTCTCGCTAGAGCATCTGCTACGCAATTTCCAGATATATCCCTGTGCCCGCGACCCAAACTCCGCTTTCCGTAGGAGAACTGTCCCAAGCCAGTGTAAAGGAGGAGGGATTCAGACTGATTCTCAGCTTAAACAGAGGCTCCTGAGTTAAAGGTGTGACGAATAATGAGGTGGCATACTGAAAAATGATGATAAGCCCTAAAATACGGCGTTCAATCTGAAGCTTTGCATGCGGCTCAATTGAAGAGGTTGTGTCTGTGCTTCCTCGAAACCTTACCAGGGGTATACTGGTACTAAGGGATCCAGGGCCCCAGGGACATTATCCCTGCCGGTGTCGGTGAGGAACCTGTGAAGGTTGAAACTTGGGAGTTGTGGTTGTACACCCATTAACGGGTACTTTCATTTTAATACAGTTTGGGACCGGATAATTCGGCTACCCTTCAGTGGCGAGGCGTTCATATAAGCCAATTCCCATCGGCTTCCCTTTCCAAATATGTTCCAAAAATATCACTTCAGTTTTATAGGGGAATAAAGTGTTTATTTACTTGCATGCATCACTATAAACATGCACAATCGTTCCACTTGATCTCAGTGTTAATTCCATCATACTCCATTCTCTTCATTCTACACATCCTCATAGTTCCATAATAGTCAGCAAAGCGATCAACATCTGTAAGAGTTGCAGCAAAGCTTTCCGAGTCTCGAATTCATCAATAATTTAAGGTGCCGTGAGCACTCAACTCCCGTTTGTTGGAATGGCAGCTCGGTTTTCCTCAATAGGATATGGAAACAAATCAAAAAGCCGGTAGTGTTCCCGGCTTGCGAATCAGCTGTGAAAATTGATGCTAGAAAATCATCGAAAACTCCCAATTAGAAATACATACTGTTGCAATAGTCTATATGTCTATACCTTGATTGTTGTAGAAGGGAATTCACGTAAGCTCTACTAATAAGCTACAGAACGTGAAAAGATTTTATTGTTATTTGATTGTTTTTGTGAAATTGTAGGGGTTTTTTCAAACCAAATTCCAATAAAACCAAGAAATTTAGTTAACAAACTAGAGCCTCTTTTTTTAGATCGACCCAAAATTTTATGCCACGAGCCATTACTGAAATCCATATCTTTAAACGAAATCAAATTCCTCAATTTCGTATTTGCTTAATATATACATTCTTTGCCAATAAGGTCAGAAACGATACACATAACATAAAAAAATAAATATTTCATAACTGATCGTAATTGAAAATGTATGCAATAGAGAGAATGATTACGGTAGCATTTATCTATATGCTCATAATATACTGCTTTGTCTGTTAAGGGTCCATGTCTCTCAAATAGTAAGCAGCTTACTCACAGTAATTTTTCACACCTCGCCACTGCTACCCTTCTGTATTGTGGCGCATTGGCGTGCTATTGCGCTTACGACAGGGGTGCCGTTACTCAAAAAGCGGCATGGATGATTGATAGGTTCAATCTCGACCAAGGATTATGAAGAAGTCTAGACAAGCTTTGGATAACAGTTAGAACCTGTATTCCAAAAAGCAGTGCTCATACTAGTTATGAGTTACTGACTAGTACGTTTATGGGGGCCCTTGGTACAAGCATATCGTAACCCGTAGCTTAAGATGATCGTGGTGTGAAGACAAAACTGTCAGGTAATCACGTAAATCTGGAACTCTCTGTGCGCAGGTCCCAGTAGAGGGTCACTTCATAATGAAGAAACATCACGTTTGGTTGTATGCAACATTCCATTACAAATTTGGATGAGTTGTGAACGTTGGATGTTTAGTGGAAAGCAGCTCTCGAGCTAAATTTCTTTTAAATAAGTCGTGAGGTGCGAACCATGAGGTCCACACGATCAACTTCCCAGTAATATCTAAAAAGATATTAAAAATGTTAAACACAATAATAATTATGGAAAAAATACTACTTCAAATAATAAAAATGTACTTCTAGTAAAAGTTATTTGAATGACTTAATATTAATCATAACATCTACGCGAGCGTCAATTGATTACGGAAGGATTTTGGTGCATTGGTTTGAATGATTATTCACGCGGAGCAATCGGAGGGGGGACAGGTTACAAAGCAGTTTTTTCATTAAAGTTAAACACGGTTCTGTGAAGACTATTGAAAATCTGCTCAAATTTTGCAAATATTAATAAACTTTGATTGACTTTACAACAATGTCTTTAGAATAAGAGATTTAAGGTATTATGATTCGAATGAACCGTTTTTACATGGTGACTTTGAATGATTTTTCATTTTTAATTTAATTTTTTTTTTGTAATCAAGAGAAACGTTTTTGCAGGTTTATCTACAAAAATTGATAAAATTTTATAAATTCTACAAACATTTATTATTACGATGTGCAAATCCGGTTAAAAATGATTTTTTTTATGAAAAAAAAACACTACTTTTCCAATTTTTTTTAAAAAAAATTAAACAAAATCGCTTTAATGATTTTTTTAAATATAAAAACATCATAAAAATGATAATACACGTCGATTGACACCTTAATGATGGAAATATTATATTTAGTTCTCGAGATATAATGAATGACGTAAATGACCTCGAACGTTTAATAATTTTTTATTTAATTTTTTTTGTAATCATGAAAAAAAATTTTGCTGGTTTTTTCACAAGAACTATTTGGAGTATGTAAATTATATAAATATTGATTACTTAGGTTTGAAAATCAGGTTAAAAATTTGGAGTTTTTGAAAAAAACCTATTTTTTGCACTTTTTTTTAAAAATTAAAAAACGGTTCGAAGATTTTTTTTTAAAAATTTGAGAGAATCACATAAATGTTAATACGCGTTGATTGACACCTTATTCAAAAAAATCGTACGTTTGGTTCACGATGTATAATGCATGACAGAAATGACCTTCAAACGCGCAAAACAGCAAATTCAACCAAAATACTTATTCCTTTTCTTTTAATATTCGCTTCATTTTACAATTCTGGTTAGTATGCTTAATAATGCTTTTTTTTCAATTTTCTCAATACAATCAATTACTTCCTTTCTATACTCAAAAACGAGGTCACAGATCTTTGGTAGAAGCAGCATTCAACATCGCATTAGATGCATTTGTTTGTCATGAAAAATTCATGAATACATTGAACGTATTCGTTTTTAGCTTAGATATCCGGTGGTCATAATGACCTACAAGAATTGGTTCATATATTTTTTTCATAGCATATATCGTCGACTTAGTCGGCAACAGTAGAAAGTAACAAATCAAAAACATTTGCATTTGAATCAGAATACGAAAATATTTGAGTTCTTACGCTACTGCACCTAATGACGACGCTTTGTTGGTAACGTGTTCAAATCGTTTAATTTAAAATTATATGGACTATGCATATTTCAAAAATCGCACAGAACGACTGCTCCATGATTATTTTCAATTCGGTACGCCTTTTCGGCATGAAATTGGAATAGTGTCATAGCTTCTTTAATAAAAACATAGCCATAAATTTTGTGATTGTTTCTCTTCTGTTATATATTGCCTTGGTGGTATCTTTAATACCACTGAATATGAATGTCGGAATAACCAATAACTATCGATTAAAGTCCATCCATATAAGACATATTAAAACAGAATTTGAAAAATAATCATCATGTATAATATAATTTAAAATTCTCAATTTATTTTATACATCCAAACAACTTTGATGAAAAAATGCAAACATTATACAAAATTAGATTTTATTTGGCAAATATTACTGAAATTAGTGTTTATCAGATAATGTGCTGGAAACGCTCTGGTTTTTATACGTTAGGTAGTTAGCCTAGTTCTGGTGTTTGGATCCTAAATATTCACACTAGATGCCACGGTCTTTGAAAAAAAGACAGTGATGAAGAAGTTAACCCTTATGTGAGTGACAAAAAAACAACTTCATCAGAGTGACGAGGTACCCGGGTACCTTCATACAGTTTACTATTATTTTAGTGAAGCTAAGCGGGCGGCCAAAACGGTGGACGGCTGGACTGGGGTACGCGGTTATCGGCGCACAAGTAACACTTATTCAGCGCATCGTGCTTGTTTTTGACACTTTATAGTATACTGTAGCGGCTGGCTAAAAAATGTTGTAAATATTTTCTTAGAATAAGTAAAATGTAAATACGAATGAAATTCTTAGCAGGCATGTACATATTGTAAAAACCTTTCACCATTCCTGTGTGAAATAAAACAATTACCCTGTTATTAGCAAGCGACCGAAAGAAAAAAACATTCCAACCATTCATAGAACAAGAGTTGGGTGCATTTTTTGGCATTCTAATTTGTAGTGGAGTACATAGATCTAATAGAGATCATTTGACAGAAATGTGGAAACCTCATTATTTACCATTATTTCGAGGTGCAATGTCCCATGATAGATTCAAATTATTCTTACACGTCATAAGGTTTGATAATAATGTGACGCGTCCTGAGCGTTTGTCAGCTGATAAAGCAGCCGCTATACGAAATATTTGGACTATGTGCATTTCAAATTTGAATAAAAATTATAAACCACGTGAAAGTATTACCGTTGACGAACAGCTGTATGGGTACCATGGGCGGACCCACTTTACTCAGTACATGCCATCGAAACCAAAAAATATGAAATAAAAATATTCTGGGCTTGTGATGCAAATAATTCCTACCCCCTAAATGGACAAATATATACTGGACAGTCAATCGATGGAATCGTCAAACAAATGTCGGAGAACGCACTGTATTAGATCTCGTACCTAAATATAAAACTTCTGGACAGAATGTAACAACAGACAATTTCTTTACGTCTCTTCAACTGGCTCATTCTTTGAATTCGTGGAACATGACACTTGTTGGAACGGTGAGAAAAAATAAACGGTTTCTCCCTATGAACATGCAAGCACACAACGACAGGGCAATTTATCTTCGAACTTTGCCTTTAGTAAAGTAGCAACTGTGTGCTCTCACGTGCCTAAAAAGAATAAAGCAGTAATCATGCTGTCATCGATGCACATGTTACCAGTTATTAAAAGTTATAAGGAAACTGCTAAGCCTGAAATAATTTTGTATTACAATAAAACCAAAAGCGGAGTGGATAACATGGACAAGCTATCAGGAGAATATACCGTAAAACGCAGGACGAATCGGTGGCCATTAGCACTTTTTTACAATATCATTGACATTGCAGCGTTGGCAGCATATATAATTTACATGGAGCATAATCCACAATTGGTCTCAAGTGATAAACGTAGAAAGTTCTTGAAATCCTTGAGTCTACAACTATGTCGTCAAAATATAGAGCAACGATCAAAAAAATTAAGGTGATTTCAAAATTACATGTTAGATCTGCCATGCAGGATGTGCTTGGCCAAGAATTACATTTTTTCCTGATTCCTTCTGGATCTACGACTTATACAAGTCAAACTAGACGAGATTCTACAGGCCGTGTTGCGATTGTTGGAAGCTGCTTCATGTGCAGAGAACTGAAACGCAAGCAAAGAAAAACGCGAAAAGCTTGCACTAACTGCAGAAGACCAGTTTGTGATGAACATACAGTAACTCGTCCAATATGTAACACCTGTTTCGAAAGTTGTTCTAATTCTGTATAAATAAGGAAATAGTATTCTTTATATTATCTAAATAAAACATTTTGATAAATATTTACTACTTCATCAATTTTTAGTATTTCGAATATGAAATTAGAAATATTTTTTTGCAATATCATACAAAACACATAAAGGTACCTGGGTACCTTGTCACTCTATTATGGGTGTTCAAAATGTTTTAACTTCCTCAACATAGTGTGAATGGGTTAACGGGGACAAAACATAAAAAGAATATGATCTACAAAAAGTCAAGAGCTCTCACAAAGCCACAGCTATGTATAATGTGTAAAATATACTTTTTCTTAAAATTGAAAATGCAAAAGGTACCCGGGTACCTCGTCACTCACATAAGGGTTAAATATGTTTGGCTCTCTTCAGACAGCACAATAGTAAAGTGACGGCCAATATAGGTTCGCTTTAATGAAAGAAGTACTATATTCACCTCCATTGATATCTTCAGAGATATCTTTTAAAATATAAAGGGAAGTGATGATAACTTCAATTTGAACATTTGTATTCATATAGATAAATTGAATGATACTTACCTTTTGCAAAACAAAAACAAATGATGCACCATTAATGAATATATTCGAATTATATAAGTATATTTAAAACAAAGAACAAATTTACATAAAAAACATCATAACTGTTGTTGAGACGCTGGTGGTGATGAAGCGGTAACAATTTCTTTGAAAAACATAACTGCTGTGAGTACTCATGCTACTCGGCTAATAGAGCTATGCCAATTTGGTGCAACTAAGCACCATCCTCAGTAACTGTTAGTCTGGATTCCGTTGGTCATTCACCAAAAGAAAATCACGCAAAGTTAGGGATCGCAACAACAGGACGAAGAAGATTGCCTTCTCCGTACATTGAAGGAGGTTCGCCATCCAACAACAAACTCTTATCTATTACCTATGTGGGGTCGTCATCCCCACGGAAAGGTGATTGAAGAGGGTCAGCTTCGCCACAATACTTATGCCACTCCACAGACATACAAACTCTCCCCAAGTTTTCTTTGAGGTAAAATCTTGAAGAAAAAAGTATCTACGAAGCTTTAATCTTTTCTGATAGCCTAGTTACGTTGCCTCGAAAATACGTATTTTTGATTAAGGCATTTCAAAACACGTCGGATCGTTTATATTGCACTGCGATGATTTCGATTGTCAGATACACATGTTAAACACTTACGATTTCAAAATACTGGATGCCAAAATATTTAGAAAAGCTCTTAAGAATGAAGATACCCACAGAAAAGTCATTGTTCTCCTTGACACCCACTTCGGTGAGTTATTTTCATTCGAACCTGTTTGAATTTGATTTGTTTACTAGAGAATGCTATATTTCAGATGATGTGCATATCTTCGTCGTCAATGCAGGACCTTGTAACTAGAGTTTTTGATGAAAATGTTTTTTGGTCAATTTTAATGTTCGCATTGCTTTTAAGAAGATTTTTATTGCCTCCTGTAAAAAAAATTCTTTTTTGCAGTTACAAAGGTCCTGCATTGACGCCGACGATATGTGTATCATATAATGCAGCCGGTTAAAGCGACTCTCAGCTAATACGACCGAAAACTGTAGGTCCTTTCAAAGTCACTTTAAACGGTTTGGACTGTAGTAAAAATTTATTTCCGTAATTCGCGTTCTGTGCGTTCAGCTTTTGGTGCATACAATCGTCTATCTGAGCGTCTCATACGCAATACGATTGAAAGATTTATGTTCACGTATACTTTATGGGACAATGTTCATCCAACATGAGCTCGTACAGTGCGTACCAAGGCAGCTATCGCTACTGTTATAGTGTGGTAGTGTGACTGCGGATCTAAACTCATCGATTCGACGTCGATCTCAACAAATTGGAAAAATTTTGAGTAACGATCTTAGACTAAAGGCCTATAAAAGACTGAACAGCAATTGAACCATCGTTTATGTGGTACGTTCGATGAATATGCTGTTAATAGTTACTAGTTCGAAGTTGAACCGTATTTTTACCACAGCGATGAGGCTCATAATAAGACCCATAATTGGATTTGTAACTACGCAAAATTGTCGTTTCTGGTGTGTGTGTGTGTGTGTGTGTGTGTGTGTGTGTGTGTGTGTGTGCATTGACGACGACGATATGCACATCATCTGAAATATAGCATTCTCTAGTAAAACACCTGTGTACTCGTATATTTAATTCATTTTGAAACTTTACTTGAAAATTTACGATAAGATACATTTCCATTGTCCATACTTATAGCATAGCAAAAACAATTTAAGCATACATCAACTAATGCTCAAAACTAAGATAATCTGTTATTTTTGCTTGTTTTTTATAACGAAGTGCATACGACTTTTGCGATTACGCTACGTGATTGTCACATGAATCGAATTCTCCATGGGCGATAAGAAATTTTTGTAAAACTGTAACTGCGCTGACAGCTTCGCAAAGTGATGGTACTGCAAATTCATCTCCTTCGGCTTGATTTTCATCAGTATGTTGACTTTGAATGTCAGCTAAAACATCCTCTTCACTTTCTTCCGCACACACTAAAAGGCTGCTGTCCAGCTCAATAAACTCTTTAATGTCACTATTTGGCAACAATAATGGAAATGTTTGAGTTAATTGCACTAAATGAATGTCATCAGCTTCATCATAACCATCAGACATAATTTCAAGATCTCTGGATGATGATGGATGAAGATAACTCTTTGAAGCCTGCGTGCATGAAACAATTGGCGATAATTCTTTGATTGACATTATATCACGCTTCCGATATCATTAAAATTGCATCAAGGATATTAAATACTTTCTGATCTTCTTTTTCGATGTTTTGTAGCATATGCAGTACTTGATTTTTTTCTGTACTGTGTTTTAAGCGATTTTATTACACCCTGGTCCATCGATTGCAAAACTGAAGTGACATTTGGCGGTAAAAAACGAGCCTTAAATTTTGCCGATCATCAACTGTGGGATGAGCAGGACAGTTATAGACCAGAAGAAGAATTTTCTGACTTTTTGATTTCAGCTTCATGTCTCAGTTTCGAAGCCATTTTACAAAAATTACGGATATCATCGAAGATTTGGCATTGTTTTCGTAGGTGACAGGTAGATAATGGTTGTTTTTAAAACATCGTGGCATCTTGGACTTTCCAATAACTAACAGTTTTTCTTCAGTAGAACCTGTCATATTTGCAGCAACCAAGATAGTGATTATAGTCTAAGACATTTTCTCTCCAATACATTTTTCACCTTTAAATTTCAGGGTCTTATCTGGAGTCAAATTTTAAAATAGGCCTAGCTCGTCTGCATTGAAAATATCTTCGGGCTTATAGCCTTCGCACAAAGCTGGAAACTTTGAGGAAGCCATTCTCCGGTTATACGATCAGGTACACTGGCCGCTTCACCACAAATCTCCCCGGAAACAATATAATGGCAAGCTCGAAAACGTTGTATCCAAGGGGAAAACAGTCGAAATTCTCTTTTCCCAAGTGACGTGCAAAATGATTGGCCGTTTCCTGGAAAACAGGCCCACTAGTTGGATTAATATTTATTCTTTGTTGACTAAACCACTTAGTTAAAGCTACATCACCATCCTTGTATTTAGATGACCTGGTCCATTTGATTTTAAGATTGTTTTGCTCAAAATGGTACTTAATTTTACTTTTGTCTTTCCAAATTGTTGACATAGTGGAATTGAACTGTTCGTCTCTCCGTTTTCAAGTCGCCAATTAATGTGAGACTTTTCCTTTACACTGAACACTATTCTCTTCTTTTTATGTGACATGACGACGCGCACTGTTAAAATTCAACTGAATGATTCACAAAACCTTGAACAACTATCCAAATCGTAGCTGCTCCAGTCGCGATTCTTCGAATTCCTTGAAATACAACAAAATATGTTTGGCAGTCGTTATAGCCGCTAAAATTATCTAAAATCTGTTGTAAATCGTGTCGCTATAGACAATAATGTTGTTATAAGCGACGTCGTATTAAGCGATTTTCTTAGAGAAGAGTTTGTATGTAATAATAACGGGACCTCTACATTTCGTCGCTTTATCCGGTACGCCATACTAAGCAATGCCGTTACTAACGGTTTTAACTGTAATTGGAAACATTGCTCGAGTGTAAGTCTTTACATGTTAATTTGCCAAAAGAAATGTCCAAATGACAGCAAAATTTGACAACTACAATGACAAATGTCTCTATCGGAGGTTCTATATCTTTGAAATAGAGCATTCTAGATATAAATCGTACTTTTGTACGTACTTGCGCACTTTTTCTACGTCGATAACTATCGAAGAAAAGTTGTATTGGGTTTCCTGAGGTGTTAATCGAATGATTTGTATTATCAACGAATATTATTCATATCATAAGCGAAAACAAAAATTACTTGAAATTGGTTACTCAATGTACCATGCAAAAGAAAACTGCAATATAGCTTTTTCGAACGATGACTTGTTTGCAAGGGAAAATGAATTCATACATTTTAAAAATTGGGTCGAAATTTTATAGATATTTTCAATTTGACATGAGCTAAAATCTTAGAAACGTTAATTCATGGAATTGAGCGGTCAAAGAACCAAATGTTGGTGTCAATAACTTGCCACAAAATTTAGGAGCTATCATGCTCCTAAACATTTTACGAAGCCATCATGCTAGTCATTCGCAATCAATACAACCAAGTTACAAGTTATTATCAACCAAAATTTATAGTTATTGTATGATGGTAAAAAATTATTCAAAAACAATAAACAATTGAAATTCTTGGTAAATTTCCCGTTTCTAGTTATGGCAGCACGGCTTTGAAACCAGTAAGTTGGCTTTGTATCTAAAATCCAAGGTTTGTGCCTCGGAACAGTTTACTGTCCATCTGGGGTCTTAGCCGTGCCGCTTGGGCTCGATTTGGCCCGCGAGGCAGCTCAACAAGCACGATTTTCTGCCAAGCGGTAGTAGTCGACATTTTGTTTTCTGAATTGTTTTTGTGCAACGGTAACTTCTTAGTATACCCACACCGAACCTTATTCCTTGATGAAATAGTTTCAATTTCAAGGTATCTTAACTCGGCGCGCCCATAAGTACGCAATATTTGATTAAGGTGATCACCATACTCTAGTACGATTTATTATATATTCACCATAGCGGAGAAACGATCTACTTCGGTTGATATATTTATTCACCATGCCTAGCAACGACCTACTCCAATTTATATGAACCAATTGGTTTGCTCCTACGCAGTTTATTTCCTGAAGTATCTAGTTAGTTTTAAACAAAAACATGGTACCTAATTTTTTCGTAGTCAACGATATGTAAAAGCAAAAACCCTGAATTCTATTATAGTGTTTAATGTTCTTTTTCGTATTTTACTCGATTCTGTTCAATTTTGGTGAATTTTTTTGCAAGTTTGTGGTTGCTCCACTCTTTTTACATCTCGTCGTCGTTTGTTCTTCCGTTTTTGGTAGCCAATTAAAAAAAACAGAAAAATTCAAAAAAATTACAATTTTGCCGAAACTGTAAGTGGCTCTATCATTTTTCACTCATTTTCACAACCAACAATTCATTTAGCCTATCCTCAAACCACTTATGCTCCTACGCACCACCCATGCATTGTTGTGCAAATTCATATCGGGGACTCACTTCTTTTGCCTGGTGTAATTTTTTTGCAGTCGAGACGAGCACCCGGATGGCCCAGAAAAAATCTTATATAATTTAATTTTTTAATTGTTAATTTGTTTATATACGCGCAAGCTGCAAATTTTGGTTTTGGATACTTTTGGAGCCGACGAGGCCAACTTTCTAAAAAAATCCAGCCAGTTTGACTTATAGTCATAAAAATTTGCTAAAAATTCCAAAGTCATTAAAAGATGAAGATTTATTGAAAACTTCGATTTAAATTTTTCTGATCGATTAGAATAACCTCGCATATACTGGGAAGTTAGTAAAGTATGGATTTATTTTCGCATTTATGTGTATATCATCCAATTTAATTGAATTAAAGCAGTGTAGCTGCAATATTTTTTCAAATGAAGACAAAACTTCCATGTTAATCTTATTCAATTTTTCATTTCGCAACATACAAAGTTTGCACACTAAATGTTTTCTTTTTAATATGCAAGGAATGGAAAATATATGCAAAATGAAAAACCAGTCAAAAAGAAACATAATTTCTATTTTCGAGTTTTTTTCAGAAACACGGCTCAAACGATTTGATGTTGAGTTGTACGTTATGTAGTGGTCCAATCAAGAATGTGGAAGAGAAGCATAGCAGAGTTATTAAAAGGACGCCCTAACTAGAATTAGCTAAGAGGAACCATCACCACCTAAACCGAGCAAGTTAATGCTTGCTCGAATTAATGGCATCGGAAGGACATTCCTACCTGTGCCGCAATTTCTAATTTGACAGTAAAACTCGTTTATCAATTGAACAAGGTGCCAGTAGTCCCAGCACTCTCGTCTTTAATCTTCGAGAAAAGACTGTCCAAATTTCTTACAAGCTACCGCTTAAATACTATTTTTACAATGCTTAAAACTAGGTCACACATAGACCATCCCTTAGTCATCATAAAATATCAATCAATCATTTTTTCATGACCTCATACTAATTGAATTACATATGTTCACAACAATTATTTGCATTCCCCATATGTAATTCGCCCTGAGGCACGGGTCATTTGTGCGGACTCAAATACTACGTACCGTGTATCGTTCTAAATGAGTTTGGAACAGCGATGCAATTTGATCGCTTGTTTATGTTTTTATGATTCATTGTAATTGCAATGAGCGCATGCCATTGTGGATTGCAATGAGCGCATGCAATTGTTGATTCATTGTAGTGTATCATTACATTGAATTCAATTTGAAACTACTACTTATGGCCAAAAGGATTAATATTGACGTCCCAATGGAGGTTTTCACGTAAAGGAGAAAGCAATTGGTATGTGCAATGGAACGCCATGAATAATCCACATACCTTGAGATAAATCTCCTTAGCTTCAGTGGCGGCTCTACCTTTGGGGCTAGTGGGGCTCAGCCCCACCACTTACTGATGAGTTTATATTAGTGCAAATTTAATAAAATATCATTATAGTTTTCATTATAGTTTTCATTATAGTTTTCATAATTTAATTTCATTTCAAAATACAATGTAGCATTTCTTCGCCCATGCTGTAGTTTACTTTCACATAGTCTTCTTGCCACGCACTGTAGAACGCTTTGTTTTTCTCTTCGACTCGCTTCGTTGTGCCCGCACCGAGTAAAAGCTGAGAGTAAAATTGAAACTTATTTTCTCTTTGACAATTTTCCACCTTAACTCAAGGTATATAAACCAGAAGAGGTATGATTTATTGCCCTAGGATTCCGCGCCGCGTGACGTAATATCGCACAGACACGCCCAGTAGTGATGTCATCCTGTTTAAAAAATAAATTGGAAAATATTTGGGCAGCCCTGTTCACCTCATTATATATTTCACAATAGACATACACGCAATGGTAAATGCTATATACCAGAGCTAGTCTTAAAATCACATGCCATTAAAATGAAGCGGAGAGAAATTTCAAATCGATTGAGCGTGTCAGTTGTTGTCATCTAGTTAGTTAGCAAGACAATAGAATAAATTTTTAACAATAAAAGTAGGATTGTAACTGTCAGACTTTCAGCGCATCCATCGCAAAACCAATAACGGTTACAACAAATTTTATTTGACGACTAATAAAGACTTCAAAATTCTCTATAATAAACACCGCATCAAGAGCATAATTATATTTAGCATAGTTTGGAAGTGATGTTGAAAAACGTAAACTGATCCAAAGTGTCGCCATACACTTTGAATGAAGTCTCTGAAAACTATATTTGATTTATATATACAGTTATATACACTCATCACTTTCTAACTATGCTAGATAGCACTATTCTCTCGGTTAAAAATGTTTATAGGGAACTTCTTGCTATACACCTATTAATGGATAATCTTTTTTGAACATCACATATTCGCAAGAACTACATTCCCAGTCGGAAGAAGAAAAATTGGCTTCATTCAAAGTGTGCCCGAAATCCCACTTGGGTATATTTGACCACGCCCTCCCCGCCGGATGACGTAACAACAGATCATACCAATGTAGTTTATATACCTTGCTTTAACTAAGAGCAAGGGGCTACATGAATTTTGCCCCTAAAGAGAGTATTTCGATTTGAATGGCTGCGTCAATTCTATGCTGAAGCGGCGGGAGTGTACGTGTTTGAAATACATGTGTATACATCGTGGACGCTCTAATCAAAAGCAGCCCGTTCAGTGCTTCGACAACGTTTAGTCTTGGCATGGTCTGGATAATACTTTTGAGCAGGCATGAGCAACATTTTTTTACGACGGGCCGAAGGTGATGACTGTTAATGCAAAAGTAGTCTCATCAGTGTAGTGCATGGTATTAGTACTAAGTGTCCCTTCGTAGTGTTTGATATTTTTTAAAGTTAAGTAGTGCTTAAAGTTTGTTCCAGAAAAGGGTTCTTCAGGTTCTGGTATTTATGATTTTGATTAAATAAATAATTAACAAAATTTTTTTATTCAGAGTGCACTGAAGATTTATTAAAGCTTTAAATGTTATTCAAAACACGATAATAGGAATATATCTTTGATTGCCAGTGAATCTACTTTTGGGGAAACCGATCACTAAAATCAGTTAACGCTCCACATGTGGTACCTCGTGGGTGAAGTGGAAACTCACATAAGAACCTATATTGGTGATAGAAAAATTTGTACAAGTAGCCCCGCCATACTTAACTCCCACCAGCCGCGTGTAAGTTTGAGTATCTTTTTAATTAGATTAACAGTTCATACTATATGTTTACAAATTATTTAATGTTGTTTACATGTTTGGCTAACTTGTGAATACTACATTGTTCTACATGTTCAGCTTAATTGTCGGAGTACGTTTTGCCTTACATACTAATGCGTATTTGTTGCTTATGCCACAATAGTGAACCTTGCTGCACTTGTTTAGCCTCCGCAAGCCTCCGCAACCCTCCGCAAGCCTCCGCAAGCTTCCACACCCTACGCAACCCTACGCAAGCCTACGCAACCCTACGCAACCCTTCACAAGCCTCCGCATCCCTACGCAAGCCTCCGCAACCCTACGCAACCCCACACAAGCCTGCGCAACCCTACGCAAACCTCCGCATTCCAACGCATCCCTACGCAACCCTACGCAAGCCTACGCTACCCTACGCAAGCCTCCGCAACCATACGCAACCCTACGCAAGCCTCCGCAACCATACGCAAGCCTCCGCATCCCAATGCATACCTACGCAAACCTACGCAAGCCTACGCAAGCCTCGCAACCCTACGCAAGCCTCCCCATCCCAATGCATACCCACGCAACCCAACGCAAACCTCCGCAACCATACGCAACCCTCCACAACCCTACGCAAGCCTTCGCAACCCTCCGCAATCCTACGCAAGCCTCCGCAACCATACGCAACCCTACGTAAATCTCCGCAACCCTACGCAATCTTACGCAAGCCTCCGCAACCCTACGCAAGCCTCCGCAACCCTACGCAACCCTACGCAAGCCTCCGCAACCCTACGCGAGCCTCCGCAACCCTACGCAAGCCTCCGCATCCCAACGCATCCCTACGCAAGCCTCCGGATCCCAACGCATCCCTACGCAAGCCTTCATAATCCTCTACAAATCCGACACCCCACGCAAGCCTCCGCATCCCAACGCAACCTTACGCAAGCCTCCGCAACCCTCTGCAAGCCTACGCGAGCCTACGCAACCCTTAGCAAGCCTCCGCAAGCTTACGCAGCCCTCCGCAAGCTTCCGCAACCCTACGCAAGGCTCCGCAAGCCTTCGCAACCCTACGCAAGGCTTCGCAAGCCTCCGCAACCCTACGGAACCCTACGCAACCCCACGCAAGCCTCCGCAACCCTACGCAACCCTACGCAAGCCTCCGCATCCCAACGCATCCCTACGCAACCCTACGCAAGCCTACGCAACCCTACGCAAGCCACCGCAAGCCTACGCAAGCCTCCGCAACCCTACGCAAGCCTGCGCAACCCTACGCAAGCCTCCGCATTCCTCTGCAACCCTAAACAAGCCTCCGCAACCCTACGCAAGCCTCCGCAATCCTACGCAAGCCTCCACAACCCTCTGCAACCCTAAACAAGCCTCCGCAAGCCTCCGAAAGCTTCTGCAACCCTACGCAAGCCTCCGCATCCCAACGCATCCCTACACAACCCTACGCAAGCCTCCGCAACCCTTCGCAAGCCTCCGAAAGCTTCTGCAGTCCTACGAAAGCTTCCGCAGCCATACGCAAGCCTCCGCAACCTTACGCAAGCCTCCGCAACCCTACGCAAGCCTCTGCAACCATACGCAAGCCTCTGCAACCCTTCGCAAGCCTTCGCAACTCTCCGCAATCCTTTGCAAGCCTCCGCAACCATACGCAAGCCTACGCAACCCTACGCAAGCCTCCGCAACCCTCCGCAAACCAACGCAAGCCTCCGCAACCCTACGTAGCCCTACGCAACCCTACGCAAGCCTCCGCAACCCTACGTAAATCTCCGCAACCCTACGAATGCCTCCGCAACCCTACGCATGCCTCCGCAACCATACGCAAGCCTCCGCAACCCTACGCAAGCCTCCGCAACCCTACGTAACCCTACGCATCGCTATGCAAGCCTCCGCAACCCTACGTAAATCTCCGCAACCCTACGAATGCCTCCGCAACCCTACGAATGCCTCCGCAACCCTACGCAAGCCTCCGCAAGCCTACGCAAGCCTCCGCAAACCTACGCAAGCCTCCGCAACCCTACGCAAGCCTCGCAACCCTACGCAAGCCTCCGCATCCCAATGCATACCTACGCAACCCAACGCAAGCCTCCGCAACCATACGCAACCCTCCGCAAACCTACGCAAGCCTCCGCAACCCTACGTAACCCTACGCAACCCTACGCAAGCCTCCGCAACCCTACGTAAATCTCCGCAACCCTACGCAGCCCTATGCAAGCCTCCGCAACCCTACGCAAGCCTCCGCAACCCTACGCGAGCCTCCGCAACCCTACGCAAGCCTCCGCATCCCAACGCAAGCCTTCATAACCCTCTACAAATCCGAAACCCCACGCAAGCCTCCGCAACCCAACGCAACCTTACGCAAGCCTCCGCAACCCTCTGCAAGCCTACGCGAGCCTACGCAACCCTTAGCAAGCCTCCGCAAGCTTACGCAGCCCTCCGCAAGCTTCCGCAACCCTACGCAAGGCTCCGCAAGCCTTCGCAACCCTACGCAAGGCTTCGCAAGCCTCCGCAACCCTACGGAACCCTACGCAACCCCACGCAAGCCTAGGCAACCCTACGCAAGCCTCCGCATCCCAACGCATCCCTACGCAAGCTTACGCAACCCTACGCAAGCCTCCGCAACCCTACGCAAGCCTCCCCATCCCAATGCATACCTACGCAACCTTACGCGAACCTACGCAACCCTACGCAAGCCTCGCAACCCTACGCAAGCCTCCGCATCCCAATGCATACCTACGCAACCCAACGCAAGCTTCCGCAACCATACGCAACCCTCCGCAAACCCACGCAAGCCTCCGCAACCCTACGTAACCCTACGCAACCCTACGCAAGCCTCCGCAACCCTACGTAAATCACCGCAACCCTACGCAACCCTACGCAACCCTCCGCAAGCCTTCGCAACCCTACGCAACCCTCCGCAACCCTCCGCGAGCCTCCGCAACCCTACGCAACTCTACGCAAGCCTCCGCATCCCTACGTAACCCTACGCAAGCCTCGTAACCCTACGCAAGTCTGCGCAACCCTACGCAAACCTCCGCAACCCAACGCAAGCCTCCGCAACCCTCTGCAACCCTAAACAAGCCTCCGCAACCCTACGCAAGCCTCCGCAACCCTACGCAAGCCTCCGCATCCCAACGCATCCCTACGCAAGTTTCCGCAACCCTTCGCAAGCCTCCGAAAGCTTCTGCAACCCTACGCAAACCTCCGCAACCCTCCGCAAGCCTACGCAAGCCTACGCAAGCCTCCGCAAGCTCACGCAGCCCTACGCAAGCTTCTGAAACTCTACGCAACCCTACGCAAGCCTCTGCAAGCCTTCGCAACCCTACGCAAGCCTCCGCAAGCCTCCGCAACCCTACGTTACCCTACGCAACCCTCCGCAACCCTCCGCAAGCCTGCACAACCCAACGTATCCCTACGCATCCCAACACATCCCTACGCTACCCTACGCAAGCCTCCGCAACCCTACGCAAGCCTCCGCAACCCTACGCAAACCTACGCAACCCTACGCAACCCTACGCAACCCTACACAAGCCTCCGCATCCCTACGCAACCCTACACAAGCCTCCGCATCGCTACGCAACCCTACGCAAGCCTCGCAACCCTACGCAACCCTACGCAAGCCTGCGCAACCCTACGCAAGCCTCCGCATCCTAACGCAAGCCTCCGCAACCCTCTGCAACCCTAAACAAGCCTCCGCAACCCTACGCAAGCCTCCGCAACCCTACGCAACCCTACGCAAGCCTCCGCAGCCCTACACAAGCCTCCGCAACCCTACGCAAGCCTCCCCAACCCTCCGCAAGCCTACGCAAGCCTACGCGAGCCTACGCAACCCTACGCAAGCCTCCGCAAGCTTACGCAGCCCTCCGCAAGCTTCCGCAACCCTACGCAACCCTACGCAACCCAACGGAACCCTACGCAACCACACGCAAGCCTCCGCAACCCTACGCAAGCCTCCGCAACCCTACGCAACCCTACGCTACCCTACGCAAGCCTCCGCAACCCTACGCAAGCCTCCGCAACCCTACGCAACCCTACACAAGCCTCCGCATCCCTACGCAACCCTACACAAGCCTCCGCATCCCTACGCAAGCCTCGCAACCCTACGCAAGCCTGCGCAACCCTACGCAAGCCTCCGCATCCCAACGCAAGCCTCCGCAACCCTACGCAAGCCTCCGCAACCCTACGCAACCCTACGCAAGCCTTCGCAGCCCTACACAAGCCTCCGCAACCCTACGCAAGCCTCCCCAACCCTCCGCAAGCCTCCGCAAGCCTATGCGAGCCTACGCAACCCTACGCAAGCCTCCGCAACCCTACGCAAGCCTCCGCAAGCTTACGCAGCCCTCCGCAAGCTTCCGCAACCCTACGCATCCCATCGATAATAGCAATATATCTTTGATTGCCAGTGAATCTACTTTTGGGGAAACCGATCACTCAAAATCGGTTAACGCGCCACATGTGGTACCTCTTGGATGGAGTGGAAACTCACATAAGAACTTATATATTGGTGATAGAAAAATTCGTACCAGTAGTATTATTAGTAGTATTATTGTATTATTATTAGAGTCCCGCATCCCAACGCATCCCTACGCATCCCAACGCATCCCTACGCAACTCTACGCAAGCCTCCGCAACCCTTCGCAAGCCTCCGAAAGCTTCGGCAACCCTACGCAAGCCTCCGCAACTCTACGCATCCCTACGCAAGCCTCCGCAACTCTACGCAAGCTTCCGCAACCCAACGCATCCTAACGCAACCCTACGCAAGCCTCCGCAGCCCTACGCAAGCCTCCGCAACTCTACGCAAGCTTCCGCAACCCAACGCATCCTAACGCAACCCTACGCAAGCCTCCGCAGCCCTACGCAAGCCTCCGCAACTCTACGCAAGCTTCCGCAACCCTACGCATCCCAAAGCATCCCTACGTAACCCTACACAAGCCTCCTCAAGCTTCGGCAACCCTACGCAAGCCTCCGCAACCCTACGCAACCCTCCGCAACCCTACACAAGCCTCCGCAACCCTACGCAAGCCTCCGCAACCCTACGCAAGCCTCTGCATCCCAACGCATCCCTACGCAACCCTAAACAAGCCTCCGCAACCCTACGCAAGCCTCTGCATCCCAACGCATCTTTACGCAACCCTACGCAAGCCTCGCAACCCTACGCAAGCCTGCGCAACCCTACGCAAGCCTCCGCAACCCTACACAAGCCTCCGCATCCCAACGCATCCCTGCGCAACCTTACGCAAGCCTCCGCAACCCTTCGGAAGCTTCCGCAACCCTACGCATCCCAAAGCATCCCTACGTAACCCTACACAAGCCTCCTCAAGCTTCGGCAACCCTACGCAAGCCTCCGCAACCCTACGCAAGCCTCTGCATCCCAACGCATCCCTACGCAACCCTAAACAAGCCTCCGCAACCCTACGCAAGCCTCCGCAACCCTACGCAAGCCTCTGCATCCCAACGCATCTTTACGCAACCCTACGCAAGCCTCGCAACCCTACGCAAGCCTGCGCAACCCTACGCAAGCCTCCGCAACCCTACACAAGCCTCCGCATCCCAACGCATCCCTGCGCAACCTTACGCAAGCCTCCGCAACCCTTCGGAAGCCTCCGCAAGCTTCGGCAACCCTACGCAAGCCTCCGCAGCGCTACGCAAGCCTCCGCAGCGCTACGCAAGCCTCCGCAACTCTACGCAAGCTTCCGCAACCCTACGCATCCCATCGATAATAGGAATATATCTTTGATTGCCAGTGAATCTACTTTTGGGGAAACCGATCACTCAAAATCGGTTAACGCTCCACATGTGGTACCTCTTGGATGGAGTGGAAACTCACATAAGAACTTATATATTATTGATAAAAAAATTCGTACCTGTAGCCCAACCATACTTAACTCCCACCAGCCGCCACTGCTTAGCTTTATATGTATTATATCGTAGTATTATTGTATTATTATTAGAGTCCGACCGAAACAGAACTTTCGACCAAAACGAAAACCGACAGACATATTCAAAATTGATTGTTTACTGAAATTTGTTGTTGACAGTTAGCACGTTTTAAATTAAATAGGAGAAACTTGCAGTAGGTGATAAAATATTTCTTTTTGATATTTCTGCTATAAAACAAGCAAAAATTATCAAAATTAACAAACATGTTAACTACTTGTTGGATCAAAAATTAGTCGATAATCAACATTTACACTATAAAGGGAGTATTTTAATTTTCATTGCGTTTACAATCACAACATTCTTAAGACTAAGTTTTACATTTTTGAGGTCTTTTAAATGCAGTTAGCAATGTATGATTACCTAATTAATGACTACTAATTAATTTTCAGTTTCAACAAACAGAAAAGAAAGGCCGTTTTTATGATAAGTTAATCAGTCTCAACAAAGGTTACTTTAATTAGTTTGTACGACAATTAAGTACTGAATTTAAAAATCAGTTCTTAAATAAATAAAAAAAAGTATTATTATTAGATTGCCAATTAACTCTAGTATTCGAAATTAAAAAGTCAAATATAGTACGCCAAAAAAGGCAGTTTTTTACTACTAGGATCTGCGTATATTTGTCCAGCGGCAGTACAAAGCTTGGAATTTGAAACATCTCGTCGCGGGAAGTGATAGGTTAAAACGCGGAAGGAAGGTCAAAGTGCGGAAATTCAAAGCTCTTTTGCGGAAGATTTAATTTAAAAAAAACTTTCTTTGCAACATTAATGAGTTTTATTTAAATTTCGAATGCAATTATAATTTTATTACAAGAACACTGATTTTACGACAAGAAATTATCACATGAGTATGTTAATGACTGAATAAATGAAATATTAAATTAACTAAAATATGAAATCAACTGAAGATATAATACAAATTATTTCAAATTCAGATTTCAAATTTAGCTGGTTGTGTTTTTACTGTGCAATTTATTGTATCTGTAAGCTGCTGATTTCGCTCCTCGGTGGCATTCGAATGCGGAAGAACAAACACAAATACAAATATATATTCAAAAGCTTCAGTCCCATCAAAATTTTATTTTTAAATATATATTCCCAAATTACATCCATTTTGATATGGTTATTATCGTCGTTGGCCTTTTTCCAAACCTTGTATTCAATGACACCATCTTCCAGCAATTGATAATTTAAAAATTCATTTGCCTACTTTTAGTATTCACCTGGCGTAAAGCTGGTCCCAAGTTTGTTTTCCAGTGTACTCGGTTGGTTAAAATTAAATTTGGTCCGTTCAGTAAAGTCGACGATTCGAGAAGAACTAATAATTTCATCATCGATCGGAAAAATTTCAATAAAATATTCCACAACTTTGGAACGAAATCCATTAACCCCTTCTAAGAAATTTTCGACTTGATTTTGCGTGATTTCACCTTTAGAAAGCAGTGAATTCATTTTTTTCGCGTTATAAGTCCAAGGTTCAAATATTCGTTTGAAAGTTTATGATCATTGAAAAGCTCCTCTTTGGATTTCCAACCTTTTATAAAATCTATTTTTACGAATCTGCACAACAATTTTTTTCAAAAAATCTCTTAAACTATCGTAGACTAGATATAAGCACGGTTTTCTGACCGCAGGAATTATTATAATTAGTGAAAATAGGTAACGTTATAGAAAGAAGTGAGATACAGGAATCGATCGACATCTACACTGATGGATCAAAAATGGATGGGAAAGTTTACTGTGGGGTTTTCTCAGAACAGCTAGGTCTGAAACTATCCTTCCGGCTACCAGATCACTGCAGTGTTTTTCAGGCAGAGGTCATTGCGATTTACAAGGTAGTAGACAGGCTGAGAAACCAGAAAATTTCCATAAGAAATTTAAACATTTTCTCTGACAGTCAAGCTGATATCCAATCACTATCCAGCGTGCATACTCCATCCAAAGTTACAATGGAATGCCGCTCACAACTAAACATGATATCGCTTCATTGTGAAGTAATTCTTTGCTGGATACCGGGGCATAGTGATATACCGGGAAATTGCGAAGCAGATGCCCTAACACGAGCTGGCACTGAGCTCCAAGAGTATACACTTACACTCCAAGTCGGCCAACCTCTAGCTTCCATAGAGCTAGGATTCAAGCTATTGCTTGCCTACGGGTTTCTTCAAGTAGCCAAGTCCCATTTGAAGTCTCCATGCAGTATTCTACATGAAGGCTGCAAATGGGGCTTGGCTACTTGAAGAAACCTGTAGGACAATCAGGCAAACTTGGCACGCACTGTGCTCCAAAAGCACCAAGCGGCTTTTGAACACGAGCCACGAATCCTTGAGCCAGGGTTACCAGGTTTTTCTAACTCTTCGCCCCCAAAAACTTCAATAAAAACCTCCAAATCGGACGAAATTCTTTTAAAAAACCCCAAATAATTTGAGAGCAATCTTTTTTACAAAGTTCATACAAAAAACATTGATAATTAGCAAAAATGTTGGCAAATAACTATATGTAACAAGTAAATTTTCATCTGTATTTCATAATGAGTTAAAGTCAAAATAGAAACAAGCCGTGAGGTGCGACCCATGAGGTCCACACGGTCAACTTCCCAGTAATATCTACATAGATATTAAAAATATTAAACACAATAAAAGTTATGGAAATAATATTACTTCAAATAATAAAAATGTACCTCTCATAAAAATTATTGGAATGATTTAATATTAATCGTAACATCTACGGGAGCGTCAATTGATTACGTAAGGATTTTGGTGCATTGTTTTGATTGATTATTCACGCGGATCAATCGGAGGGGGGACAGGTTACAAAGCAGTTTTTTCATTAAAGTTAAACATGGTGCTGTGAAAACTATTGGAAAACTGCTCAAATTTTGCAAATATTAATAAACTTTGATTGACTATACAACAATGTCTTTAGAATAAGAGATTTAAAGTATAATGATTCGAATGAACCCTTTTTACATGGTGACTTTGAATGATTTTATATTTTTAATTTAATTTTTTTTTATTAAGGAGAAAAGTTTTTGCTGGTTTCACTATAAAAATTGATAAAAGTTTACAAATTCTATAAACATTTATAATTACGATGTGCAAATCAGGTTAAAAATGGAATTTTATATGAAAAAAACACTACTTTTCTAAAAAAATTAATAAATCGTAAAAAACGCTTTAACAATTTTTTTAGAATATAAAAACATCATGAAGATGTTGATACGCGTTGATTGACACCTTAATGATCGGAAGATTATATTTGGTTCTCGAGATATAATGAATGACGTAAATGACCTTGAATGTTTAATGATTTTTTATTTTTTATTTATTTTTTTTCGTAATCATGAAAAAAACTTTTGCTGGTTTTTTCACAAAAACTATTTGTAGTATATAAATTATATAAACATTGATGACTTAGGTTTGAAAATCAGGTTAAAAATTTTGTGTTTTTGAAAAAAACCCTAATTTTTTGCACTTTTTTAAAAAAAATTAAAAAACGGTTCCAAGAATTTTTTGGAAAATTTGTCAATACGCGTCGATTGACACCTTGTTCAAAAAAATCGTACGTTTGGTTCGTGAGATATAGTGCATAACATGGTTGACCTTCAAGGGGTGAAAACAGCAAACCCCCCCGACCGAACTTTCCCAAAAACTAATCAGCTCTTAAGATTGCGAAGACGCTTCGATTGACACCTTAACGAAGTCGATACGACTTTGTTTACGTGAGTTATGCTCGTAGAAAAACTGCCTGCGAACGCACGTACGTACGTACGTACGTACGTACATACACACACACACACACACATACATACTTCTTTCTAAAAACACTTTATATATACTCTATAGACCTCAAAACGTAAAGAAAAGTTGAAAATTTCAATTTCGATTTTCGAGGCGATTACAAGAACTTCCCATATACTGGGAAGTTAAAAATATACTTTCGAGACTTAAAATTAACATAAGTCGCAGCATAATGAAATTAAAGAAAAACTTTTAATATATTTTTGGAGTTTCATGTGTAATTTATTGAAATATGAAAAATTAAATGATATTCTTAAATTGTAGATGGGTTGAAACAAATAAATCTATAAAAATTTATTTAAAATTTAAAGATAAAATGGAACACGCACTACCATGATTTGCGTTGCCTTAACGGACTAGAGCTGACTTTCCTTTTATAATTTGAAGGGTGTGGGAAATCATCAGAAAGTGTTTTTTCATCATTTTTTTAGCATAATCTATGTTTAAAACATTACGGCAGCAATATGACACCAAGAAACTTAAATTGAATTAAAAAAGGCCATAATTTGGCAATCTGAAATCGGTAAGATTGTGCATAAAATCGCTGAAATGGTTGGCCGAGCTCCCAAAACAGTATTAAACCAAATAAAACGTTATAATAGCATAACTGACACTGAAAGTATTAAAAAATATAAATAAATTAAATTTGGTGAAAGCTCCTTGCTAGTGTGAAGTTTTATCTCAGCCATGGTATCAATGATAATTTGCTGGATATGGCAATACTTGAAGTCTTCGAATGGCACAGTAAAAATTATTTTTGGTGTGCAATAAGTGGATCAGATTTCATAAATTGCATTTGGCAAACATTTGATTAATTTGATAAAACCCCCATTTCACCACCAAAACAAAAATATAATTTACTGACCCCCAATTTCTCCCCAAAGGTATGTGAAATACCTCAAAATGGGGGTGAAAACCCCAACTTGGCAACCCTGCCTTGATCTCCATCGTATCCGTACCGACGGGGCACTGTCTGATTGGCAGACACGCAGAAAGATTGGGTGTCCCTTTCAATGGTTTCTGCCGAAGTTGCAGATCGGAAGACGAGGAAGAAACATTCCAACACTTTCTGTGTGAATGCTCCGCACTATCCAGGAAACGCATGCAAACCTTAGGCTCACCTTCCCTGGATAGCCTCACGCAAGTAGGTGATTTAAATATTAGCTGCATAGCCAACTTCATACGAGAATCTAAATGGTTCTCGTCATCCTGTAGGTTTTAGTGCCGTCTCAATCTTTTGTGGTATCACAATGGGCCTATCTTGGCCTAAGTGAGCCATCTTTTCGACAAAGAGGGCTGCCACTACAACCAACCAACCAACCAACCCAGGTTTGCATAAACTTCAACTCAGGTTCGTGCGAACTTCTACTCAGGTTCGCGCGAACTTCAAGTCAGGTTCGTGCGACTATTAACTCAGGTTCGTGCGAACATTAACTCAGGTTCGCGCGAACTTTATCTCAGGTTCGCGCAAACTTCAAGGCCTAAGTGAGTCATCTTTGGATAAAGAAGGCTGCCACTACAACCAACCAACCATCCAATCAACCAAAGTGTTGATTACCACAAATGCAAATTTGATATAAAAAAATACTTTTTTTTAAATTTTTAAGCATTCTTTTTGTTAAAATATAAAATTGCACTGCAAAAATTATTGTAAGTCTGCTTAAATTATGCAATTTTGTTTGATATAATAATGATGTCATTAGGAAAAGAATCATTAGCATGTTTTATTCGTATGGAACTTATTTATATAGTGACTTTTAATGAACTTTTTATTTTTAACTTCCCAGTGGGAAGTTATTGTAATGGAGTCGATTTTTCGAATCTCAAAATTTTGACATATCTCCACGTTTTAGGCTGAGGCTCCACATACGATTCCAAATCGGTTTCGGTTTGTTTGTTTTAAGAATGAACGTCATAGCGGCGCGACCTTTTCTTATTTTGCATGTTATCTATATGAGAACCGGGCGACCCTGCGTCCACGTCCGATTCGATCAATAACGCCGGTTTTACGACCCGTCTGGTTCATAACGACCCGGGTCGACGTTCCGATTCATAATCATAACGAAGGCGCTTCCTTCTCGCTCATTTACACGCTTTCGCCATAAGATCGGATGACACCCGGCTCCACGGCCGGTTTTCTGAAACCGATTTTCTGTATGCGCATGCGTTGTGTTCATTCGTTAAAAGGCAGTGAACGGAGAAGGCCATGGAGCAGGTGATAACGGCAGTTGCAAATAATCCGGCAATATGGAGTATTGCGGAGAAAGATTACCGCAACAGGGATTTGAATGATGCGGCGTGGGAGAATGTTTGCCGAGAAGTGTGCCCTAGTGCCAGAATTCATTCATTTTAGGATTTTAGCACTGACACCTTCAACAACGCAAGACAGATGTTTTCACGTTGAGCACCGACACGAGAATGAACACTAAACAAACAATCTGATTCAAGGACCTCGCACGTTCTTATTTCAGATTTGGAATCGTACGTGGAGCCTTGACGCCGGTCGTTCTTATTGTTTACGCATTCCAAATAATAATCGGTTTGGAATCGTACGTGGAGCCTCAGCCTTAACGTCTCTAGAATCCAAAGCCGTCATTTTTGGAGAGATGTCTGTGTGTGTATGTACGTATGCGGAATTATTTTTCGTCTCGATTATCTCAAGAACCAAAGATTGGTTTTATTCGACGCGTAATTACACAACTTAAAACTGAATAACTTTTCGGCAAAATCGGTGAAGCGGTTTTTTATTGAGAATGAAAAAACTGAAAAAAGACAAAAAATTACTTAATTTTGAAACTGTTGCAACGTACTTTTAAGTCGTGCAGATCTGAAATATCTTTATAGTAATATTATTATTATTTGTATTGTGCGTTTTAGCAAAATTTTGATCAAAGTTGTGAAAAATGTTATTTAAAAAAAATCAAGATTAATTTATAAAATTCCAAACTTATATTGTAAGGTTTGGAAAAATGGGAGTAGTGACGTAATGCACTTAAAAATAATTATACTATAATTAGATCAAACATTCCTAATAACGAATGATTATTAATAATAATTAATTACTCTCAATATTGGTTGTGTATTCCAGGGCCGAAACGGACGACAAAACGAGGACGAGATCAAGGAGAAGGACGAGGATGTCGAGCCTTTAGGAGAGGACAACCAGATGGTGGAGGCGTCTTCCTCTACCAAAGATTTTATGGCTAGGTGAAGAAAAAATGGAATTAATTATAATAACTTAAAATAATCATTTTTAATAATAGTAATGATTAATAAAAACATATTATCGCCTTTTCATATTCGCTGTTTATTTGCAAGGGCTAGCTAGTTAAACACATTCTTGTTTATCTTTACCTTTTTATTTCCAACGTAATCAGTTGTCAGTAGTTACAGCGTTTGCAATGGTTATTAACTTCAAAAATATTAACAAAACATGTTGGTATATGATAACGACAGTGTGTGGACGGTCATCAACGAATTTATGTTCCTGCTAGTTTGTTCTATTGATGCATTACTATTCAACATTACACATGGCTAAAACCCATTTGTTTGCAACAAATTTATAAAGAATGGAAAACAACTTGTAGTACGTTTTAAAAAGAAGATTATATATTATTTAATTTGCACACCGCACGAATTTATTACAGTGAAATAGACAGGTTACTGCAACATAGAACAACCTTGGAAATAAGGTTTCATCGACCAACCCACGATATTTTCATTGACCTTAATTTTGAAGCAATATCCACTTTATGGCTACATGTTTCAGCATCTGACGAATTTATAATCCTGATGGCTTCCGCAAGCGCACTCGTGTTTAGTATCATGCGCTTTGAAATTCACCTTCGTGAGAGGACTGACAGAGCAAAGGTCCTTAAACTCACAGGCCGGTCGTTTGCGCTCCTTGAACTTGGAGGCATCGTATATGACTCGATCTGGCTGCTTTTTGGGACGAACGACGGATCTTCTTTGTGCAGGCCGGATTGTTATTTGTTTTTCAAGTTTGTACGGTTTCTTGGGCTTTTCTTGTTTTTCTAAACTTTCTGGTTTCTCTGACTGCGGTTTAGGCTTAGCTTTCTTCAATGGAGGAAGAAAAACGAGAGGTTGTTTCCGAACAGTTGACCGCCGCATCTCAACTTCAGTCTTGTCATTTTCTTTTGAGCCTTGCTTGTTTGGAATTGGCCTTGCGAGTGTTTTATGTTTCTGTTCCTTTTGATTTTTCTCTGCAAGCACTACCAGAAAAAAACATTCAGAAAAAGTCAATTAGTATTAACGTTTGGACGCATGTCTTTCAGACTAGTTTAGTTATGGACGAAATTAAAAAAAACTTGAACAAGTAATCAATTCAATTGCAAAGCTACATGTGAATGAGGTTTGCTGATGAATAAGTATATTCCACTTACCATTTCTAGGCATCACTTCTTGCTTTTGTGAGTATGTTTTTCCAGCAGTTGTGTTTACTTTATTTGGTTGACTTTCGGGGACTTTCGAACCCTTTTTGGCAAAGGGTTTATCTGCTTTTGGCGTCACTTTTTGCACTTCTTTTCTAGGTCGCTTCACCTGCTCTCTTGGCTTTCTGGGTTTTGTCATGGTCTTCACTTTCTTTTCGCTAAATATTCCGTCGTGACGACGTGGACGAAGAGGCATTTTGGGACGTGGATAGAAATGAGCAGGAGGACCTGCCGTTTTCGGTTCAACAACACGTTTAGGTTTAAGCATGGCATCTGAGGGTTTATCTCCTTTTGGCGTCACTTTTTGCACTACTTTTCTAGGTCGCTTCACCTGCTCTCTTGGCTTTCTGGGTTTTGTCATGGTCTTCACTTTCTTTTCGCTAAATATTCCGTCGTGACGACGTGGACGAAGAGGCATTTCGGGACGTGGATAGAAATGAGCAGGAGGACCTGCCGTTTTCGGTTCAACAACACGTTTAGGTTTAAGCATGGCATCTGAGGGTTTTGCACGGAAAGGACCTTGACACCTACCGTCGTATGGGTTTTTATAATAAATGCCATTTTCTTTGGAAATCGATCCATGTTCGTTTCTGAAAAATGTGAAGTTTGGATGATTATATGACTAAAGCATCGGAACTTATATCATATCGTTATAGAGTTAGAGGTACCAATTTTTAAATGATCTCATCGTTGGCAGTCGTTGGGAAATCAGAAAACTATGTAAAATAAACAGTATGGGTAATATTTGCTGCAATATAAATAAGAGCTTGTAAAAGATGTTGCTATAAACATTATCGTGTCTGCTTGTCCTTCTAGTAAAATTGATTCATTAAAAAAATGGAAGGTGGCAGATGTTTTTCTTACTATATTTTGAAATTGATTGTTTTTCAATTGTATGGTGTATAACATTAAACTATTCTATTCTAAAGTAGATTTGCTTCTTAGATAGCATTGCATTAAAATGCTGCATTACTGTAAAAAAACTGCCACAGTCAAACAGCGAGGATAACATGTTTTTTTCTTTTATAAAACATATCAATTCACCAAGTCAAGTCACCCATAAAAATGATAGGTTTTAAGTAAACTGTTTGGGAGTATCGTTCTAGTGTGACCCGAAAATATTAATAAATTCAAGTGATTGAAGCAAAGTCTGTATTTAAAACAAATCGAATGAGCATGATAAATTTGTTAATTTTTGGACACCAATACGTGGAGAGTAGTTTTCAACGTTGTAGTTTTTTTTTGTTGAGGGGGACGAAACGCAATAATGGACTGAACTATGAAAAAAATATATACATGCGTATAAAAAAGTCTCGGAACCTGGAGCTACAGCTGCGAGTGCTTGAAAATTTTTGGTCTAAGCAGTGCCATATTTTGATTTTAATCGGAAGAGCAGATAAATTCTTTTTGCACAATCGGTTCAATCTCAACTTAGCTGTTTATTTTTGTTTTTTGATCTTCAGCAATATACATTTAATATATAAATAATTATCTGTACAATTTTTGAATATGTTGCATTGTTTCTATGACTATTGAAGAGTTTGATTTGTTGCAATTCAGTTTATTTTGTTGCAAATGCTTACTCCTTTTTTATCAAATTGGCTCATTTTAAACAACAGCACTAGCCGTGATCTGAAGATATTCGAAAGAAGCTGAAGACAATTTTCAGTCGAAATTTTGGGGACGGATAACTCATAATCTAAGCAGTTCCCTGCTACTCAGGAACAGCTCCAATCAGTTTTATGTGCAGCAAAGCAAGTTCATAAAATCACACTAAACCTTCCATTGGCTTTCCAAGGATATGTTTTTGGTTCCTGGGCAAAATCTAGTTTTCTAGCAATTCATCGCAGCTTCAAGATGACTGTGGAAATGTGAAGTTCAAATATAAGATCGGCCAGCGTTTATTCTGGATTTAAACTCTTCTAAAAATTTATATAATAAAAGTAATTTTTTTACATTTCTTCCTTCTAGAAATAATATATCTCTTTAATTATATCAACATTTTTCTTTCTCTTTGCGACCGATGCTTCTCCCAATCTATGTAAGTGAATGCGTGTGTATATGGTACACTTCCTAAAACAACTTGTAAAAGGGTTGTTGAGTTGGTGTAAATTGGTAGACGCTTAGTAGGCTTTCCAGCAACAGGAAGAAAAAGAGAAGATTAATAGATGTCCTTGAAAATATCAATGCATAGCGGGCAATGAGTCGACTGAATTTTTTTTTGCATTTTTCAAAACATCATAAAAATGTAGTAAGCACTTCTGATACAACATATCAATGGCAAACGCCGTGATATAGTTTTTATGTTCTATCTTAATATTAATTTCCCCAAAAAATCAGCACGATCTATATCTAGCTCTGTTTTTTTCGGATTTCAATAGCCCTAAACTACATTTCATATTATTATCAACGGCAATGAAATTTTAAACTATTATATAAGAATAAGAACGTACACAACAGCAAAATTACAATGCCATTAGATTGACATTGGCATTCCACTATCAGAGTCATCAAATTTACAATTACAGGGTTCATGGTTCTAGATCTTTCCAAGCTAAGAAGTAAGGTGCCCAATTCACATTCCGGTAACTCCTTTTTATATATATTTTATTGGTTTTTTTATTTTTTCCAAAAAAGATTTCTTTTATTTTTTCATTTTTTCGACTGCTTAACAAGACTAAAAATCAATAATTTCCAGATCAATTTTACGGTTTCATATGATCTCTGGAAATAGGCAAAATAACCATTTTTTAGTGAGGGAACCCCCATAACTTCTGTTGGGACCGTGATCGCCGCAAAAAACTTCACCATATAAAGAGTCACCAGCTAGTACTGAACGTTTTTGTTTATTCATGATCTCGGTAGAAGTCATCCTAACACCTAGAAGACTCTCGATGACTGAAGATTGATTAAATTTACCGATTTAATATATTTGTATCAAATTCGATATTACAAAGATACTTCAAAAGTTACTTGTGGAAACATTGATACACCATTTTTGAAATTTATACTTTTCCAACTCTCGTATTTCATATCAAAATGACTAAAAGCACAATTTTTAAATCAGAGAAAATACACATTCAGCACCTTACCAATGATATGCAGCACAAACTTTTCATGTAATTTCAGTATACGAACAATGGATTGCTTTTGAAATTGATCGTTTCGCAAAAGCGTATCATCGAAATAGATGATAACAACATTGTCTTGATACATAGAGTTAAAATTGTGTTGCATTCATGTACAACTGCAATTGAAACAAGCCGCGAGGTGCGACCCTTGCGGTCCACACGGTCAACGTCCCAGTAATATCTACATAAATATTAAAAATATTGAACACAAAAAAAATATTTTTGAAACTAATACCAATTTAAATAATAATAATGAGAGGTGCTCATACCAGTAATTGAAATGAGTTAATATCAACCATCTCATCTACTGGAGCGTCCATTGATTACGTAAGGATTTTGTTGGTTGGGGGGTGGATTGGTTTAATTGAAGGAGAAGGGGGCAGGCTACAAAGGCTTTTTTACATTATTTGATATTTTTATATCGATGCTTGAAGGACAAAAGAGCGCTAGCAAAAATGAAAACAGTTTTTGTTATTACGCTCACTGAAGATATTTTCTCGCGAGATGGTCATTTTGAATAGTTTTGTTCAAAATTGCCATCATTCCGGCATAATCATTGAATTTGTATTTTTTCACGATTTTACATCAATGAGACTAATAATCATTTCTTATTTTCAGTTGATCTTGAAAAACATTGAATATTCAGTCAATATTCAGTTTAATCGCACGTAAAAAGTAAAATGTTTTACACATTATGATGGAGGAAGTAATTGAAATCTTACGAACACTAAAGCGTTGATTAGCTCAAAAGCAAATTTGATTGAAATTTTGTTGGTTTTAAAAATTTAAGCAGTTTGATTTTATGAAATTAAAACACTGTGAAAGCTATTCAAAATCTGCTCAAATTACGCAAATATTATAAAAGTTTGATTGACTTTATAACAAAGTCTTCAAAACCAAATATATATAAAACCATTTTTACATGTTAACTTTGAAGAATTTTTTTAATTTGTTTTTTTTTTCAGAATCATGCAAATTTTTTTTGCTGGTTTCTCTTCAAAAGCTGATAACAATGTATAAATTTGATAAACATTTATTATTGAGCTGTGTAAATCAGGCTAAAAATTTATTTTTAACTTCCCAGTATATGGGAAGTTCTTGTAATCGCCTCGAAAATCGAAATTGAAATTTTCAACATTTCTTTACGTTTTGAGGTCTATAGAGTATATATAAAGTGTTTTTAGAAAGGGAGATGTGTGTGTGTGTACGTATGTACGTACGTACGTTCATGGACACTTTTTTCTACGAGCATAACTCACGTAAACAGAGTCCAATCGACTTGGTTGAGGTGTCAATCGAAGTGTCTTTGCAATCTTAAGAGCTGATTAGTTTTTGGAAAACTTCGGTCGGAGGGGTTTGCTGTTTTGCCCGTTTGAAGGTCATTTCTGTCATGTGCTATATCTCGCGAACCAAACATACGATTTTTTTGAACAAGGAACCAATCGACGCGTATTGACGTTTGTGTGATTCTATCAAATTTTTAAAAAAAATCTTCGAGCTTTTTTCAAATTTTTTAGAAAAAAGTGCAAAAAATTAGGTTTTTTTTCAAAAACAATTTTTAACCTTATTGTCGAGTCTTAGTAATCAATGTTTATAAAATTTATGTACTCCAAACAATGTTCGCAAAAATGTTTTCTTACAAAAACTATTTAGAATATATAAATTTTACATACATTTATTTCTGCGTGTTGCAAATCAGGTTAAAAATTTATTGTTAATGGAAAAAACCTAATTTTTAGCACTTTTTTCTAATAAATTTAAAAACAGTTCCTAAGATTTTTTTAAAATTTGACAGAATCACAAAAATATTAATACGCGTCGATTGACCCCTTTACTATGGAAATCGTATGTTTGGTTCCGAAGATATAACGCATGGCAGAAATGACCTTCAAAGGGTCAAAACAACAACCCTCCCCCCCTCCCGACCGAAGTGTCCGAAAACTAATCAGCTCTGAAAATTGCAAAGACGCTTCGATTGACACCTCAACAAAGTCGATACAACGTTATTTACGTGAGTTATGCTCGTAGAAAAAACTGTCCACGAACGCATGTACGTACATACACACATACATACTTCTTTCTAAAAACACTTTGTATATAGTCTATAGACCTTAAAACGTAAAGAAATGTTGAAAATTTGAATTTGAATTTTCGAGGCGATTACAAGAACTTCCCATATACTGGGAAGTTAATTAATAAAAGTAGAATACTAGATCCATACATAGAATTATATTATTAAATTGTGAACCAATTCAATTATAACAAAAACGATTTACGATTATCAAGTCCAAGCCTCGAAAAAATTAATGGTTCAAATGAATCATTTTTCAATTTATCAAACTTCTTTCTGAATGTCAATACAAAAAGAAACAAAATTTTCATTTCTCAATTTCTCTTTTTAAAAACGAGATTGATTTTACTAAGGATTTTAGTGTACTCTGAAGTGATTAGGAAATGCTTTTGGAGATTTGATTTCCAGGACGTGTACAATAAAATTTTTGAAGGAGGCACACTCAGAGGAAGGCAGTTTTAATTTTGTACCTACATATTTTCGGTGGGTATTGTTGGGGGGGGGGAATTAAAGTACAGTACAAATAAAGTTTTTAAAATTGTTGAACATAACTTCACTGAAATTCAAATTTTGAAGGCCTGTCAAAATTATCGTTTTTGGAGATAATTTGTTACAATTTTATCACAAAATCCACGAAAGGTATCAAATTGTTTAAAATACTACTCATAGTTTGTACTTGAAAAAGTCATAAAAATGGCTCATTATAAGATTGAAAAAAAAATTATTAGTATTTTTTATTTATTAAAATTATTTTATTTTATTTATTTAATTAATTCTATTTTATTTATTTAAATATATATTATAACCAATTCATGGCATACTTCACATTTCCAAGGAACACTTTTAATAGAAGCAACGTCTATTTTGTCGATTTGGTAGTAATGACATTGCTCAAAAAATATTAAAGAGTGCTTTTAAATAAACAATTCAAGTTTAACATAATCAATCACTAAGTTGAGATAATTAAGAATTTATGAAAAGGATATGATTTTTTTGAAAGTTGCAAACGTACCACTTTTCTTAATCGCTTAATTTCTATTATAAGCTTGTGCACATGTGCTCACTTCTACATATTTTCTGTTACTTTATTATATGAAAATGGGGGCTCAATGGTGAACAGTTTGCGTTGGGACTAAAGAAATCATTCTCCACTCTTCGTTAGCACAATGTGGAAAATACAGCGAAAAGAAAAAAAAAATATTCTGAAAACCTGCTACAGGTGAAAACCTACTACAGGTGAAAACCTGGGATGCAAAAATCATTTATAATGAAACCAGATTGGTAAATATTTGGCAAAAGCTTTCAATAGATATAGATATGCTCAACGGTGAAAAGTAGAGGTTTCGAAAATGTAAATGACTCCCAATAAGAAAATCTTGACTCAGCTGTTGTGGGAATGTGGGAAATAAAAAGTGATGAATATCTGAGATGTTTCAAGCTATTCTTGATGAGTGGAATAAATTGAAAATTCAGAACTAAGATACTTTGTTATCTGGGATTATTTTCCACCTTTTTTAAAGATCCAAATTGTATGCCTGCTATTGAATACGCAATTGTGATTGAAATACTCAGCCCATTCCAAAAAAACACATTTCAAAATGATTTGTGATAGGTTAGGTTAGCTTATGAGGGTGCTAAGCCTAAACAACTTCCGCTTCACTTAGACCGTCTTTGGTCCAGTACGACCTGTAGACGTGGAAACCTAGTGGTTCATTCAATGAACCATCCTGATTTCTTAAGACAATCCAAAATCCCGTCCATTTTCATTTTACTTGACTCAATCTGTTGGTTGGTTGTAGTGGCAGCCCCTTTCATCCAAAGTTGGCTCACTTAGGCCACGATAGGCGCTTTGTGGTACCACTAAAACCTGCGGGATGACGAGAACCATCCAGATTCTCGGATGAAGCCGGCTATGCAGCTAATATCTAAATCAGCTACCTCCGTGAGGTATTCCAGGAAGGGCTAGCTCAAGGTTTGCAGCCGCTTCATGGACAGTGTTGTGCATTCGCATAGAAAGTGATTGATTGTTTATTCTTCTTTTCCTGATCTGCAACTTCGGCAGAAATCATTGAAAGGGACACCCAATTCAGACACCAAGATTAGACAGTGTCCCGTTAGTACAAAAACGACAGAATTTAGGGTTTCACGGCTTGTGTTGAGGAGCCGCATGGTGCGTTTGCCTGGTTGTGTTGCAGGTTTCTTCGAAAGCCAGGCGCTATTCACAGCCTCCACGTAGTACTGCTTAAACCCTTGCTTTATGGGGGCCAGAGGTTGGCTGATTTAAGGGGTAAGTGTATACTCCTTAAGCTGATTCTCTTTGCGTTTTCACCGAAAGCCACATGGCCTGTCAGTAAACCAACAAAATTTTTTTGAGCAGAGCTAGCAGACTAAAAGTACATTTAGCGTCGTATTTGAGCCACATGAACCTATCAGTGCTACATGTGTCCAAATTTGACTATCGCCTTACCCACTTGTGTGAGTTACCGCACCCCAAGCCACTATCAACCTTGCCACCCAGAAACCTCTCATACTAAGACCTACAGCAACTAACCAATCTATAGAATCTTTATTCTAAGTAATAACTCTTCATTTTTATTCTCACTAATATTGTTTTTAATGATACTTCTAATAACGTTTTCTATCCTAACCTGGACATCCCTTCTATTCACTAATCTCACATCCAAAGAGTTTCACATCTTAAGTGGCTGGCATTAGGTGATTTGTCGTGCAGATCTTTCTTGCAGCGTTATGAAATTTAACGCCTAACATGTGTGTTTATCTTGCGAAGCGAGGATTGTTTTGAATCGTATCGCCTCACAAGATGAACTCAAGTGCATTTTGAAGACGCGACAGTAAATCAAGCACTTTGCTTACTTTTTACTTCGAGAATATCAAATTTCAATTGATGTAGCATTTTTACATCTTTGGTCCGTCGGAAAATAGTTGATTTAGTCAGTCCAATTTTAATTCTTAAAGCGCGCGGATCTCGCATCAATCCTCTTCTTTTTATCTTTTTTTCTCAATAATAGTCAATTTGTTTAATATAAGAAAATCCACATTTTTTATTCACGGAAGACGAACGAAGTTAAAGTGATCACAAAAGTGACCACGCTCAACAACACATCACTTGTGATTGGCCCGAATACAATTCGGGTAGGTGACACAGTGACACAGTGACACAGTGATTTGCCCGAACTGGATTCGAGCTCATCGTGCACGAAACTTTTTATAGTGATTTTCTCGAATCCAGCTCGGGTCATTCCCCCGCCAATCTAGAGAACGCATGACACGGACACATTTGGCCCAATGCGATTTAATAAGAAAGAGGTTCCAAAATAATCTAAAAAACTAAAGAAAGGAGAAATAATAGCATACCAGAGAAGAAAAGTCTGTATTATGAAGTGGAAAGACAAAAAAGATGTTACCTTGTTATTAACCATTAATAATGCAGAAATTATCGACATAGAAAGAAGAACAACAAAAAATACCCAGAGTAGTCAAAGTTTATAATAATTCAATGGGTGGTGTGGACAGGGTTGACCAAAATCTAACAAATTATCCGATAATAAAGAAGCGTGGGAAAAAGTTTTATTATAAAATGTTTTTGCATTTATTAGATCAGACAATATGGAATTCTTACGTTATTTATACGAAGTGGGGGGCATGAAAACCACTTGCAATTTAGATTGGATCTAATTGAAGAAATATTGGAGAAATATGCGACAACAGAAGAATATCTTGGACGGCAATCATACACACCACCGACGACGCGATTATTGGGAAGGCATTTTTTGGAATACAACGGCAAAACCTACCAGAAAGTGCAAAGTTTGCTGCTCGCGGAAGGACGCGAGTGGCAAAAAAATTAGGAGAGAAACCCGAACCTACTGCCCTGATTGTAATGTAGGGTTATGTCTGGCATGTTTCAAAATATTTCATACAAAAAAGAATACTAATTTTTTATGTAAGTCTCAGTTTTTAGGTAATGTTTTATGAAAATTAATCTTTTTTTCTTTGCTTCAAAAATTGAACTGTTTTTCATTTTGTTTATATTTCTTTATATACAAATAATTGTATACTGATTTATTATATTTTTTTATGAAAGTTTTTACGTAATGTTTGATTCAAATAAAATATGTTTGATGAAAATGAAAAAAAAATTCCTTCGTCCTTTGTTTCCCCCCCCCTAATATCGTTTATTTACGTTTTATACTGATTTGATTAAAAAACATATTAGTGAAAATAAGGGTGGCTTTTTTTGACCCACTTTTTTCCAAGAGGTTGACCACAGAAGTTATTAATGCTAGTTCGTAGGCCGATTCTCTAATATTCTACCTTAGTACCTACATTGAGATTCTCATACTCACTGCTTCGTGCGTTTTGTACACCACGGAATACAATCCTATAGTAAGTCCATCTGCTTTGAAATTTTCATACACCTCACCCTGCCCAGAAACTCAACACAGGACTAGTTTATTGTTTAGGAAACTCCTCAGTTCAGACCTCACCAATTTGGGGAACACTACGACTGATTCCAACAATTTTATGGAAACGTAAATAGTTACAGTGTCGTCCTAAGTGTATTTTACTTTACTATAATTTCAAGCAAGTAACAGGCGACAGAAAACTAACAAGTGTATGCCTGGCACCTCAACAAGCGTACGAAGATCTTACATCTTGGCAATTTTTAATTTGACTTTAATATAATTAATAGTATAGTCAACGTCGTCACAATGCGGGGATGGGCAATAAACGTTGGTATACAATTCCAGCTTTGAAATGATTACAACAAAGCGATTGATCCTCAAGATTGTATTTTCAAGAGCGAGTTTAATTTGCTTTTAAGGATTCGGACATGCGTGTCGTTGGTAAAACTAAAAATTAGTGTAACTCCGTTTTAGCAAACTTCACAGGACAGCATTAAAATATTCTGTAATACATTTAGCAGATGAGACATCTAATCTGGATATGGATGACTTTAAGAATCCGTTCAGATCTTATTTTTCAAAACACTGCACATCAAATTTCGAAACTTGCTGTTTCGTATGAATTAAGCGTAAGTGAAGAGGATCATCATGTATGTATTTTTTCTTACTTACTAAGTAAAAGTATACTTACAAACCATCCTCTACTTGTGTGCTCGCTACAGTTTTGTGTGCCCTTTTCTGGACTATTCCTCCGCCGATTTCAATATCCATACTTCCTTCGCTCTCGGAGTCCGATTGCAAGATGCTTTTCAATTTGTCTTGACCTAACAATTCCCTTAAGTTGCCGATTGCTTTCGCGATCTCCGCATATTCCCTGGACGACTTGAAGGCAATGTGGTCTGTCTGAAATTTTTCTGCATGTTTCAAGCATTCCCTGATTTGACGCCGCCTGATGTTAGAATCTGCTTTCTCGATAGTGAACTCGACGGGCTTCATTTTGTCGGTCGAGTCCCCGATTGGCACTTTAGGATCACAAAACGGGTACAGGACCACGGTGTATTTGCCTTTTTGCTTTTTAACATGCAATCGAGGCAGCTTAGCTTCATTTGTCTTTTCAAGCGTTTTAGCGGTTTCTTGTCGCTTTAAAGCTGCAGCTGCCATGGCCTCCTGCCGCAAGAAGTAGTCCATAACACGGCGTGTTTTATGATGGATCGCTCCAGGCCGCCAGCCGAAGCGGTCCTTTCCTAAATTCAAATTCCAGTTCCAGCCCATGTTTCTAGGAACAAGGTTGACAAAAGGTTTGCAAAAGAAATGGCCGTAAGCATGTGCTGGATATTTGTCTCGCTGTTTGTATTGCTTGAGATTCATTTTTTGGAACTTTCGTAGATTCGAATCTCGTTTGCTGCTTAAAAATAAACACAGGCATTAATATTACGACAATGAACGCTGCTTAAATTATGCGAATGAAAAATGACCAAAGAGTTTGCACTCATGCCAATGCATATATTTCTAATGCGAATTCTAATTTACATTACATACCGCAAAGTAAATAATTGACGTTATGATAATTTGGCTCATAAGTGATGGGCAAAGAGGACAAATAAGACCTTCATTTCTGATCACAAAAAAGGGATAATATGGTAAAAATAAAAGGTTCTGGTGGAGTGTTTGTCAAAGATATATAACCTTGTTTTGATAATGACCCTTCGAAGTGAACCAGAAGCAAACAACAGGTCATGTCTTATTCCGGCATCCATTTATCCTATTAGCTCATGTTCTATATCGGAAATTAAAAATGAAACCCTATTTTGAAAGCGTTTTCGAAATAACCTATATTGAATGGTATCTTAATTGACGATGAACTTCGGAAGGATGCTTCCTGAGCATCAGATATTTCATTGAGTCACGATTATTCTTAAAAATCATGCTGTGGTATATATGAAATATCAGAAAAAGAAATTAAGGCCGAAATTAAGTATTTCGTTAAAAAAGCTGAACAATCACTGATAAAGTATGCAAACTTTTCGAGCCCAATATTTGAACAAGAGATACATAATTGTTAACTGCTATTTCTTGTATGTAGAATGCACAGTTAGAGTAGCTTGTGACTACAAGAAGACAACGATTGGAAGTATCAGTAAGAATTGACGTCACCGGGTCTGGATCCAATTTGGCTACAAAGATGAAACGTAGAGGAATTAAAATATACATCATATGTCAACTCAATACATCATAAAACCAAAAAATTAAAATAAAGCATCAAAAACAGCCATTTGAAGGAGATGGACAGGAAAATAAGTATTTAATTTTGAATCGATATATTATTGTGAGTATTTTTTGTTATTGTATTTATTATGTTACTTTTATTTCATTTATGAAATTAATGATTATTTATAATTATCAATGCCATATGTCCTGTTTCGAAGCCATGCTGTTTCGTAGAAGCAACTTCTATTTTTTTTTGAACTTGTAGTAGCCTCATTTTGTAATAAAATTGTTTGAAACTATTTTAAAGTTTGCCTTCAAAGTAAATATTCAAATTTTACATTATCAATCACTAAGTCGAGATAATTTCTAATCATGACTAAAACTTCTAACTATATACTTTTACGGATTTCCATCGTGCAGAACCCTCCGTGTACGAGTTGGATAATATTTATATACATTGAATAATATTCTAGCATTTATATGGTTATGCCTTCAATTTTGTGACTATGTGTATAAACAAATTAATAGCAAAAAATAGAATCTATCACAAATTTTTGCTATTTTGATGTCAATTGTACCACTTACAAGCTACACAAATTCGAAGGCACACGTGCATCTAACAAGATATTTCTTAGAATTTGATGATGCAATTACTTTTCATTCTTTACAAATATTGATTTTAAGGTGAACGTTAGTGACTAGTTGAGTTAAGTGTGTGTGTTTTTCAAAAAAAGAATTAAATATTTCTACATAAATAAATAAAAAAAACCTGAAATGGATAAACGGAGAAAAGAAGCCACAGTTGCGGAAAGAAAGATTATTATTAAGCTTGTTTGTCGAGGTAAAACATATCGGGAAGTAGGAAAAATAGTTGGGAGATCATTTTCTTCAGTAAGAGCTGCAGTCAACAAATGGAAAAATGACGGAACTTTATTTAATAAAACGGGACGCGGACGAAAAAAGTTACTGTCAGCTAAAGATAAGCAATACATTCGACAGAAAGTAGAAAAATATCGAAATAAGCCGATTAATAATGTGAGGGCTGAAATTTCTCATATGATCCAAAAACCTAGATCCAAGGAAACTATTAAAAGCACATTGCGAAACCATGGTTTAAATGGAAGAATAGTTCGTAAAAAGCCATTTATATCAGAAGCAAATAGAAAAAAACGGTTAGAGTTTGCGGAAACTTGCGTAAATGAGGGTCCAGATTTCTGAAAAAAACATAATATTCAGTGATGAAAGTAAGTTCAACCTATTTGGCTCTGATGGCAGACAAATAGTTCGGGAGAAAGCGAATACCGAGGTAAAGAACGAAAATTTGTGCGGAACCGTAGAACATGGAGGAGGTAACGTGAGGGTTTGGGGCTGCATGTCTGCAGGAGGAGTCGCCAATATGGAATTTGTAGAGACCACTATGGACAAATTTAAATACCTCAATATTCCGAGAAGGAATTTAAAATCAAGTGCTATTAAATTAGGACTATCTGATGTGTTTTGGCTTCAACAAGATAATGATCCAAACCACACCGCACATATTGTGAAGATGTGATTGCTTAATAATACGCCGAAACAATTAAAAACTTCACCTCAGTCACGAGACCTTAACCCAATAGAACATTTGTGGTCAGTACTTGAAAAACAAATCTGAAAATTTTCAATTGCGAATAAATCCGAGCTTAAGTCAATAATAACAAGGGAATATCAAAATTTAGCCTCACCATAACAAAAAAGTTAGCAAAAATTATGCCTAGAAGACTACAAGCAGTAATCAAAGCCAAAGGATATCCAACTACGTACTAATAATAAATTATTTTACATTTTTCTAGTGATCTTGAAGTTTGTGCCTTCAATTTTGTGCCTTGAACTTCTGTTGTTAATTTTTTCTTGTTACTTAATTCTTTAAAAAAATTGATTTAATTAATTGTTTTATTCATTTTAGTATTGTTAGTCTCCAATTCAATAAAAAAAAATAAAAAAAGTGATATTAACCGGACATTAGTTTATCTATGATTAAGAGTTTTCATATTTATTGCTTGTGCCTTTAATTTTGTTACTATGTTTATGTATATATATTCCCATTCATATTTGCATGGACTTTCATGGCATAAAAATGTCGTAACTGCAACACAATTTTAGGGAAATCATTGAAGCAAAATTACGTAACTGATGATCATGATTTCTATTAAATATACTTAGAAAGTCTTTTACTAAAAAAAATTATAACTATTTTCCAGTGACGGCTCTACCTTTGAGGCTAATGGGGCTCAGCCGCACCACTTATTGATGAGCGTATATTAGTGCAAATGTAATAAAAGATCATTATAGATTTCAATATAGTTTTCATAATTTAATTTCATTTCAAAATATAATGTAGCTTTTTTTCGCCCATGCTGTAGTTTACTTTCACATAGTCTTCTTGCCACGCACTGTAGAACAATTTGTTTTTCTCTTCGACTCGCTTCGTTGAGCCTGCACCGAGTAAAAGCTGAGAGTAAAATTCAAACTTATTTTCTCTTTGACAATTTTCCACCTTTACTACGAGGAAAGGGCTACATTGATTTTGCCCCGAAAAAGAGTATTTCGATTTGAATGACTGCGTGAAGTCTATGCTGAAGCGGCGGGAGTGTGCGTGTTTGAAATAACATGTGTATACATCGCGGACGGGCTAATCTTAAGGTACGTGTCCATCTGAAACAAAACAGTCTCGAGAATAATCATGAGACTCAACCCGTAGATGGACATGGTCCTGAGAGCAGTCTCGGAGACAAGTCTCGCCATGTATTGGAGAGTGCTCCAATCATGGGTGGACACGCTCATTCATGCTCTCGCGACTAGGTCACCAGCACAGTGTATACAATATACAGTGGGAAAACTCTAGGTGGGGAAATGAAATACACTGAGCTTTAAAACTTGATTTAACAGAGCATTAAGAGGAATTTACCAGAGACCACAGTGAAACAACTGTAGGAAATACAGGTGTAAAGCAGAGCAGAGCATATGCTCGTGCTTAAAGCTTGGAGCTTTTGGTAGTTCCACTGAGCTACTCGGCGTTGAAAATTGATAGTCCACTTTTTACTCTAAGTTTAGCGACTAGTGTATACATAGACTATGCTGTGGAGTCTCTGGACACTGTCTCGAGAGCGAAAGCAATCTCAAGTGGACAACGCCCTGAGACTTATCTCGAGAATTTCTCTCGAGATTTTGAGATCTCATCAGCCTTCTAATTTTAAATTAAGCAGCAGCTGCGAGAAAAGGCAACTTCGAAACTTTTCTACTGATTGGTTCAGTAAGAAACCTTGGCTTGCCGCCTGTGAGGTTAGAAATTCCCTATTTTGTTTTTATTGCCTTTTGTTTGGAGGCGAAGCGACTTGGACAAGCAATGGTTTTTGCGACATGAAACATTTGTCCGAGAGAATTAAAAAACATGAAACGAATTCACGCCATTTACAGAATGCATTAAATTTCCAAACATTTGGTAAAATCAATATTATGTCGCAACTCGATAATGCTCATGCAGCTTCCATTACTCTTCACAACGAAGCTGTGAAAAAAATCGATATGTTCTAAGTAGATTAATAGACATTTTAAAATTTTGTGGTAATCATAATTTAAGCTTGCTTGCCAGCGAATCTACTTTTGGGGAAACCGATCACTTAAAATCGGTTAGCGCTCCACAAGTGGTACCTCTTGAGTGGAGTGGAAACTCACATAAGAACTTATATTGGTGATAGAAAAATTCGTACGAGTAACCCCACCATACTTAACTCCCACGAGCCGCCATTGCTATTTTCTGTATCTTCCAGTCAAATTTTCTTCATGTTTTCAGAATATAAAGAAAATTCGACAGAACGAAAAAAACCAAAAAGGGGTCGCGGTGAAATCAGAAAAGTACGCTTGACTTAAAATGAATCAACATGGCAATATGTACGTCTTTCGAGCTTAACACAATAGTAGATAATAATGCATTCATTATAGTATAGACACGAGCTTCTTGGAGGATCATCATAAAAATTAAAAACCTACCTCTGTTTCTGGTATTTCTGTTTGGCCTCCTTCTTGTCTTTGGAATTCGCTTTGTCTTCAAAATTAATTTTTTCAGCGGTCTCGCGCAATCTTGCAAGAATGTTTGCGCGACTTTGAATCGAAACTTCACTTGCTGAATCCAGAAGTTTCTTCCGTTTCGGCCACTGATTTTCCCCCCACCTCAATGCTTCTTCCACATTTGGCTTTGAGTCTCGCTTCACTGAAAGAGTTGCAATTTTCATTGTTGGTCGAGCACCAGGTTGTTCCAACACTTCCTCAACAATACGTGATACCATTGTTTTTCGGCAAAGCTCCTCGTGAGCTTTTCCCAAATCTTTAAATTTGTCAACTGCTTTCTGAGCATTCAAGCGATTGGTCACGTGACTAGCGTCTCCCAACGGTTTTCGGCTGGTTCGTCTTATGTGACAATTGATGCATTCTTTAATCTTAGAGCAAAAACAAATGCCCAAAGCACTGATATCCTTTCTTCGTTTGAATTTGTCTACTTGAGCATTCCACTTCTGCAAAATAGTATGTGCGGTTTGCGTTTCGTCATAGGCAACTCTTTCGATTGGAAGTTCGATTTTGGGTTTTAACCCACATTTGGGACACGGTGCACTAGCCTGCACCCAAGATATATCTTCACAGCAAATAGGGCAACATCTAATATGAATTTTTTGGATGCTAACGAAGTTTGAGATTTTTGAAACCATTCCTTGACTTACTGAGGTGTTATTTCGCAATCTGATTTCACCAGGAACCGAGGGCTGCATGTGCCTTGGAGAATTTCTTTTCGTTTGTATTTTTTAGCACCCATACAAACTTTGTTCTCCGCAGCACTGTTCACGTTGAAAGATTTGATATTGAATTTTGATCGCTTACCAGTTGAGCCAGAAGGGGTCGTTGCTTCAGATTCAGGATAAGATTCATTCGCTGAAATAAAAACGATATGATTCGCAGAATGTGAGTTTCAACAGAACATAATCCTCGAATATTGTAGCTAAGATCATTTGACGACCATTTACACCGTCTACTAAAAATTTGTGTGTGAAACTATGCCTTTTTTTTATCAGAATGGGCCTATCGTGGCCTAAGTGAGCCACTTTTGATAAAGGGCGCTGTCACTACGACCATGATTGTTATGTTGTTCCTGTTTTAAAGCAACTGTAGGAAAAGTCTCAAGATCAATTCCTTGAGGCCCACACGGACAACTTACCAATGATATCCGCATAAATATTAGCAATTTTAGACATAATAACAATAATAACAAGCCGCGGGGTGCGACCCTTGAGGTCCACACGGTCAACTTCCCGGTAATATATAGATAAACATTAAAAATATTTAACACAATAATAATTTTGAAAATAATACTACTTTAAATAATAATAATGAGAGTTATTCATAGCAGTAACAGGAATGAGTTAATATTAATCATATCATCTACGGGAGGGTCTATTGATTAAGTAAGGTTTTTGGTGGAAGGGTGATGATGATTGATTACCTGAAATGCAAATTTGATTGAAATTTTGATGGTTTTCAAAATTTAAGCCGCTTTTTTTAATTAAAAGACTGCAAAAACTATTAAAAATCTGCTCAAATTATCTAAACATTTTAAAACTTTGATTGACTTTAGAATAAAATATATAAGGTAATAGAATTGAAGATAATAAAAGAGAAGAGAATAAAATATATAAGGTAATATCATTCGGAAGAACCCTTTTCATATGGTAACTTTGAATGATTTTTATTTTTAATTGAATTTTTTTCAGAATCATGAAAAACGTTTTGCTGATTTCTCTTCAAAAACTGATAGGAGTGTAAAAATTTTATAAACATTTATTACTGTGTTGTGCAAATCAGGTTAAAAAAAATATTTTTTATGAAAAAAACCCTGAGTTTTCGCATTTTCTTCTATTAAATTAAAAAAACCACTGTAACGGATTCTTATAATGTTAAAATAATCAAAAAGATTTTAAAACACGTCGATTGACACCTTAACCATGCAAATCGTATGTTTGGTTCGCGAGATATAACGCATGACAAAAATGACCTTGAAGATCATGATGACTGTCAATGATTTTTTCTTTTTTATTTGATTTTTTTTTGTAGTCATGAGAAAAAAATTTGATGGCATTTTTAAAAAACCTGTTTGGAGTATATAAATTTTATAAAGACTGATTACTTAGCCTCGACAATAAGGTTAAAAATTTATTGTTTTTGAAAAAATCACATTTTTTAACTTCCCAGTATATGGAAAGTTCTTGTAATCGCCTCGAAAATCGAAATTGGAATTTTCAACATTTCTTTACGTTTTGAGGTCTATAGAGTATATATAAAGTGTTTTAAGAAAGAAGTATGTATGTGTGTTTGTGTGTGTGTGTGTGTATATGTACGTAGGCAGTTTTTCTACGAGCATAACTCACGTAAACAAAGTTGTATCGACTTCGTTAAAGTGTTAATCGAAGCGTCTTTGCAATCTTAAGAGCTGATTAGTTTTTGGGACACTTCGGTAGGGGGGTTTGCTGTTTTCATCCCTTGAAGGTCAACCATGTTATGCGCTATATCTCACGAACCAAACATGCGATGTTTATCATTAAGGTAGCAGTCAACGCGTATTAACATTTACGTGATTTCGTCACATTTTTAAAAAAATCGTTGGAGCGGTTTTTTAATTTCTTGAAAAAAAGTGCAAAAAATTGGAGTTTTTTTCAAAAACATCAAATTTTTAACTTTATTTTCAAGTTGCAGTAATCAATATTTATAAAATTTATATACTCCAAACAGTTGTTTTAAAAAAAACAATTTTTTTTCATGATTACAAAAAAATTAAATTAATAATAAAAAATCATTAAAAGTCATCATGACCTTCATGGTCATTTATGTCAATCATTATATCTCGAGCACCAAATATAATCTTTGCATCATTAAGGTGTCAATCGACGCGTATTAACATATTAACGATGTTTTTCAATTTTAAAAAAATCTTTGAAGCCATTTTTTTAATTTAATAAAAAAATATTGAAAATAAGTGTTTTTATCATAAAAAATTAATTAATAGTTAATAAAATAAACATCGTAATAACAAGCCGCGAAGTGTGACCCTTGAGTTCCACACGGTCAAATTCCCAGTAATATCTAGATAAACATTCAAAATATTAAACACAATAATAATTTTGAAAATAATACTACTTTAAACAAGTTTGAAAAATTGGAGGTTAGAAAATAATATTTGTTTATTACCGTCTAGCCAGCGAAATCTGCGGCTGTGACGCAAATATGCTCTTTAAAGAACCTTGTTTATATTTATGCAAATATTACTGGGAAGTTGACCGTGTGGACCTAGAGGGTCGCACTACGCGGCTTGTTATTATTTAGGTGTCAATCGACGCATTTTAACATTTATATGATTCTGTCAAATTTTTAAAAAAATTCTTGGAGCCGTTTTTTAATTTTTTTAAAAAAAAGTGCAAAAAATTAGGTTATTTTCAAAAACAAAAAAATTTTAACCTGATTTTTAAACCAAAGTAATCAATGTTTATATAATTTATATACTGCAAATATTTTTTGTGAAAAAACCAGCAAAAGTTTTTTTCATGATTACAAAAAAAAAATTAAATAAAAAATCATTAAACGTTTAAGGACATTTACGTCATTCATTATATCTCGAGAACCAAATAATGTCAATCAACGCGTATCATCATTTTTATGATGTTCTTATATTTTAAAAAAATCGTTAAAGCGTTTTTTTTTGATTTATTAATTTTTTTTGGAAAAGTAGTGTTTTTTTCATAAAAAAAATCATTTTTAACCTGATTTGCACATCGTTATAATAAATGTTTATAGGATTTGTAAGCTTTTATCAATTTTTGTAGAGAAACCAACAAAAACTTTTTTCAAGATAACAAAAAAAAATTAAATTAAAAATTTAAAATCATTCAAAGTCACCATGTAAAAAGGGTTCATTCGAATCATTAAACCTTAAATCTCTTATTCTAAAGACATTGTTGTATAGTCAATCAAAGCTTATTAATATTTGCAAAATTTGAGCAGATTTTCAATAGTCTTCACAGCACCATGTTATAACTTTAATTAAAAAAAACTGCTTTGTAACCTGTCCCCCCTCCGATTGATCCGCGTGAATAATCAATCAAACCAATGCACCAAAATCCTTACGTAATCAATCGACGCTCGCGTAGATGTTACGATTAATATTAAGTCATTCCAATAACTTTTATGAGAGGTACATTTTTAATATTTGAAGTAGTATTATTTCCATAACTAATATCTACATATGTAGATATTACTGGGAAGTTGACCGTGTGGACCTCATGGGTCACACCTCACGGCTTGTTTTTTTAAAAATTAAAAAACGGCGCCAACGATGTTTTTCAAAATTTGATAGATTCACACAAATGTTAATACGCGTCGATTGACACCTTAACCAATGCAAATCGTATGTTTGGTTCGCGAGATATAACTTATGACAGAAATAACCTTGAAGATCATGATGCCTGTTAATGATTTTTTATTTTTTGTTTAATTTTTTACGTATTCATGAGGAAAAGTTTTGATGTTGTTTTTACAAGCACTGCTTGAAATATATAAATTTTATAAAAATTGAATACTGTGTTCCGTAAATCAGGTTAAAAATTTATTGTTTATGAAAAAAAACCTATTTTTTGCTCTCTTTTTTCTTGAATTAAAAAATGGCTGCAAAGATTTATTCCAAAATTTGACAGATGCACAAAAATCTTCATACGCGTCTACTGACATCTAAATGATGCAAATCGTATGTTTCCTTCGCGAGATATAACGCATGAGAAATATGACCTTCAAGATCATGATGCCTGTTAATGATTTTTTATTTTTTATTTAATTTTTTACGTAATCATGAGAAAAAATTTGGATGTTTTTTTACAAACGCTGCTTGAAGTATATAAATTTTATAAAAATTTAATACTGTCTTTCGTAAATCAGGTTAAAAATTTATTATTTAAGTTTTATCATGGGTTAGAACCTCCTGGTCTAGTCGACACTTCCCACTTAATAATGGTACCGGCCAAAAGCCTGGAAACAAGAACCTCCACTAATGTGCAACAATAGTGTTAGCAAGTGGTTAACCAAAAACGCACTAGGAGACGAAAGTTGTCGACTAGACCAGGAGGTTCCAACCCATGATAAAACTTAAATAATGAAAAAGCTACGTAGGCATATATACGAAACAAATTGACAGTCGTTATAATTCGCAGATGTAAATTATAAAATAGTTGAAATATGATTGATCCATCAACAAGCCATCGGTGGTAGTGCTGTCTCGTAACGGGTGGCTAAATGGCAGCACCTGAAGAGGAGCCATCCGTTACGCCGAAACCACACTTCCCATTTAAAAATTTATTGTTTATGAAAAAAACCTAATTTTTTGCACTTTTTTCTTAAATTAAAAAACGGTTACAACAATTTTTTTGAAAATTTGATAGATTCAGACTAATGTTAATACGCGTTGATTGACACCTAACCCATGCAAATCGTATATTTGGTTCGCGAGATATAACGCATGACAGAAATGCCCTTTAAAGGGTCAAAACAACAAACCCCCTTCGACCGAAGTGTCCCAAAAACTAATTAGCTCCTAAAATTGTAAAGGCGCTTCGATTTACACCTCAACAAAGTCAATATGACTTTGTTTACGTGAGTTATGCTCGTAGAAAAAAGTGTCCACGAACGTACGTACGCACACACACACACACTCACACATAGACCTCAAAACGTAAAGAAATGTTGAAAATTTCAATTTCGATTTTCGAGGCGATTACAAGAACTTCCCATATGCTGGGAATAATGATAATGAAAATAATAATACTCTAAATAATAATCATGATAAGAGCTCATTAAAAAGTGGAATGAGTAAATACACGTATTAATCAAGTCATCTTAGGGTCGTCGATTGATTACCCATCAAAAGGGTGGAGGGCAAATTTAATCTTTACGCAGGGAAATCTGGAAGAAGGGGGAGGCAAACTGCAAAGCCTTTTTAAGGAATATGGTGATGGCAAATTTTGGCGAAATTGAAACTTCAGGGTTATTCAATCAAACGCAATTTTCGTTTTAATGTGATCGTTTATTCCGACTGAATGCAACTGAAACAAATATCTACCATTACACTTAAATTTATATCATCAACTTCGATAAGCAACTGAGACGTAATATGATCGAACCGTGGAATGTGTGGGAAAATGCAATTTTGGAAATGTGCATGATCGAGGTTAGTGACAATTTAGTACAAGGAAAATGGATATATGAAGGTGAAGATGAAATATGATCATGAAGGTGAGTACGCGGTCAATAGGAAGCATGCTTAGCAAAGGCTGGCTGATTAGAATTGTAGTAACTTTGATACATACGATTGTGCAAGTTGTTAAGAAAATATGCAAATAATTGCTGCCTATAACAATTGTTGAAATTTTTTTACATATAACTGCGAACATATGAATAAAAACACTTGTAGTTTACTAAGACAAACTCAATTTGTCAATGGAGCCTGGAGACGATGCTATCTATTTAAGGACGACAAGACAACATAGTTCTGGAAAATCTAAGATTTGGAGCAAAAACATCATTAGAAACACTGTATTTTACTCTAAATAGGATGTTATGCAAATTGGCTATGATAAGTTTAAAAAAGTCAATTTCATTCAAAGTTTTAAAAAGTGTTTTTAATTTCAATAACAATGGGAAAGGCTTAGAGTTACACTCCTCTAGCTAAACAAAAGATTGTAGACTTGAGAGAGTTAGGCATGTCATATAAACAAATTACCAGCTGCCTAGAGTGTTCCATAAAAATGGTTTATGGAGCTCTGAAAAACGTGGAAATCCGCAAGTCTGTCCAAGATATTCTCCGGTTCAAAACAGCCCGAAAACAAACTCATACTGTGGATAGAGAAACTGTCCGCACATCAAAACGGAGCCCAAAAAGGATCAACTGTCGAAATTTATTTCCGACTATTCGGAGAAAGTAGCAACATTTCAGTAAAAACAGTCAGGATACGTCTTGTGGAACTTGTGGACTGCATGGCTGGATAGCCAAGAAAAAGTTTCTGGTAACGGCAACTAATCGGAAGAAAATAATGGTGTGCAGTACATTATAGGGCACATTTAACCTAGAAACATGAGTGGAAGTTCATCCTTTCTAGCGACAAAACACTGTGCCTGTAAATGACAGGCTCCTACGCTTGGCAATCAGCTCATTTCAACCCTTTTAATCCCCTGGCATGAACAACATCTCACCTGTTGAGATCCAGCAGGGTATCCATGAAGCACTACCATGGCTGAACGCCATTTCAACGCATGTGTACGGATTGCTTGCATTCCACAGCTGTGGAGAGAAGCAAAAATAATTTTCATACCTAAAGCGGGTTTAACATTCCACTCCTCACCTAGGGATTACAGACCTATCAGTCTCATCTCTTTTCTGCTGAAAACTCTGGAGCGACTGATAGAGATTCATCTGAGAACTGTTCTGAAACCACTCTCTAATGCGCAGCACGCATACACAAAAGGGAGATCGGTTGAAACAGCTCTTCACTCGCTCACCAGCTACATCGAAAAATCGCTAAGCGTCACATAATACACGCAAGCAGTTTTTATAGACATCGAAGGGGCTTTCAACAATATCGGCCAGAAGGCCATTGGCAAAGCACTCGGGGAAAGCAATGCCGATGACAACCTGATAGGGTTCATCGGTCAATTGCTTAGCACCTTACGAAGGAGGGTTTGCAGAGGCACACCACAAGGTGGGGCGCTATCACCCCTTCTATGGAACCTAGTGGTGGATGAATTCGTGACTGGCTGCAAAGTCATAGCTTATGCCGACGATGTTGCAATAGAAATATCGAGAAAATTTGTTGACACCCTATCGGAAAGACTAAACTTTGCCCTAGCTATTCTTACCAAATGGAGCAAAAAGTGTAGTCTAAAGATTAATCCGCAAAAGGCGAAATTTATGCTTTTCCCAAGAAGGTACAAACTTCCACGATTTGTCCCACCTAAATTTGAGGAGATAAGTCTCAACCCATCTCATCAGGTCAAATATTTAGGTCTAATTCTCTAAACTCGCATGGAAAGCGAACACAGCAGAAATAGCACGCAAGGCTGCATGCGCAATCTACTGCTGCAAACGAGCTATTGGGAAAAGGTGGGGATTAAAACCCAAAATTGTATCATGGCTCTATACGGCGATAGTGGAACCAATCCTTCTGTATGGCGCAGTTATTTGGTGGCCTGCTATGGTGAAAGCATCAAACGTAAACCTGCTAAACAAGGTCAGAAGGAGTGTGGCTATTGCAATCACGGGGGCGCTACGGACTTCCCCGACAAAGGCATTATTCATGCTATTAAATTGGCTTCCGACAGAGCTACTTACGAGACAGCAGGCCAAGTGCACTGCTGTTCGATTAAAAGCCCTGCGACTCTGGCGTGAGGAGAACTTTGGCCACTCCACAATACTACGGAAAGATGGGCCAACGTCAGGGAAAGTGGACCTTACATCTTCGATTCCCTATTTTTACCATGGTATCTTCCTGTATCTCATCTTTTTCTATGGTCCAGTCCTCCCTACTCGGGATGACTGGACCATAGAAAAAGATGAGATACAGGAATCGGTCGACATCTACACTGATGGATCAAAAATAGAGGGAAGAGTTGGCTGCGGCGTGTTCTCAGAACAGCTAGGCCTGCAACTATCCTTCCGATTACCAGACCACTGCAGCGTCTTTCAGGCAGAGGTCATTGCGATTTATAAGGCAGTTGACTGGCTGAGAGGTCAGAAAATTTTCATAAGAAATTTAAACATCTTTTCTGACAGTCAAGCTGCTATCCAATCATTATCCAGCGTGCATATCTCATCTAAAATTGCTATATAATGCCGCTCACAACTGAACGTGATGTCGCTTCACTGTGAAGTGATTCTATGCTGGGTGCCGGGGCATAGTGATATATCTGGAAAATGCGAAGCAGATGCCCTAGCAAGAGCTGGCACTGAGCTCCAGGAATATACACTTACCCCCGAAGTCGGCCAACCTCTAGCTTCCATAAAGCTAGGATTTAAGCAGCACTACGTGGAGGCTGCGAATAGGGCCTGGCTGCTTGAAGAAAGCTGTAGCACAACCAGGCAAACTTGGCACGCACTGAGCTCCAAACGCACCAAGCGGCTCCTCAATATAAGCTGCGAAACCCTGAGTTCCGTCGTTTCCGTACTGACGGGACACTGTCTGATCGGCAGACACGCAGAAAGATTGGGTGTCCCTTTCAATGGTTTCTGCCGAAGTTGCAGATCAGAGGAAGAGGAAGAAACCATTAAACACTTTCTGTGCGAATGTCCGGCGCTGTCCAGGAAGCGCATGCAAACCTTGGGCACACCCTTCCTAGACAACCTCACGGAAGTAGCTGATTTGGACATTGGCTGCATAGCCGGCTTTATTCGAAAATCTGGATGGTTCTCGTCATCCCGTAGGTTCTAGTGCTGCCCTTCTATTTTGTGGTATCACAATGGGCCTCTCGTGGCCTAAGTGAGCCACCTTTGGATAAAAAGGGGCTGCCACTACAACCAACCAACCAACCAACCAACCATCGACGAAACAACAATAAATCGCATTGACTCTAATAGCAGAGCAAATGTAAGACGACCAAGAAGCAAGGAATTCGACCCTCGCTACACTTAAACTGCTGTTAAGCATGGAGGTGGCAATGTTTGAAGATGTTTCTCGTGGTTGAGTGTAGGACTAATACACTCTGTAGAAGAAATTTAACCAAGGAAAAGCACGTCGACATCTTAGAAAACATCATGTTGTCATGGGCTGAGGAGAATATTTCCATCATATGAAAGTTTCAGCACGAAAACGACTGCAAACATACGGCACGATACACAAGATAGTTTCTGGAGGACAGCAGCTTACCCGTTTTAGACTGGTCATCAACGACTCCAGACCCAAATCTAATCACTAAGCACTTGCGGGGAACATAAAACAAGAAATAAGAAAATAAGAAATTTCACAAACATGGACCAATTGCTCGAAAGCGTGAGACACAAGAGACTTATTATGACAATGCCGAATCGCCTACAAACGGTTGTGAATCAGAAGAGTTTCCCAACACTCTAGTGATATGTTTTTGAATTTTATTATTCTTATTTGGTCATTCATTTGCTTAAATAAATGAATTTTTAATCAACTTTGTGTTGTATGTTTGTGTTTCTAACTTCTCTCGAAATCTTGTGTTTTCTCAGACTTTTTTATTCTGTCGTCCTTTTAGAGAGAGCGTGGGCTAACGTTCCAGGAAATTGCCAGTTTGATATCATCTGGTTTAAATTCCAATCCAGTGTAATCATTCTCATATTCTTGGAGCCCAGTCTTAATGAAATAATTCCTTGTTGGAACGATACTGATTTTCAAGCTATTTTATTGAAATATGAGGCTTCTAATACGTCGATGCTATTAGAAAGTGTTTTGGCAACTGTATCATCTCCGATTTTTCATAAAATGTCTCATAAAATTAAATCCCTATGATAAAATTTAAAATTCTTACTGACTTTTTGGTCTTTTTGGACTCTGTTGTAATTTTATTTAATATAAGTGCTTTTTGAATTTCAAACTGTTTCTATGTAACATAAATGATATTTTCAAGTTCCTATATCATTAATAAAACGTATTGTTTTCTATTTGCCGGGTTTGCTTGCAACGAGAAATAACTTTGTCTCGCATGAGCTTTCAGTAAATTAAATGGCCGTTACCCAAGGCAATGTTTTGGAAAACATACAGGCGCAATAACGTATCTATTGAATCCTGATTTTGAATAAATATAGTCATTAAGTCTTTTATTGAAAAAAGCTGTGCTTATTCATCACATCTTATAAATATTTAGGAAATTTGACTCAAACAAACAAGACACAATTGAAACAGAAACACTTGTTTCTTTAACACTCTAGTGTACGTAAAGAATACGAGAGGCATTTGAAAAGTCCGTGCAAAAAAAAACTGCTTACGTGTTTGGGGTAAACATTTTTCATTTTTCGACAAAGTTTCCTTTTAGGCTTATACACTTCATCCAACGATGTTCTAGTTGATTGATCCCTTCCGAATAATAGGAATTGTCCAAGTCTTTAAAATATCCATTAGTTTCTGCAATCACCTCCTCGTTTGAATAAAACCTTTGTCTCACCAGCCATTGCTTCAAATTGGAGAACAAATAGTAGTCCGAGAGAGCCAAGTGTGGAAAATAGGGGGGATCTGGAACGAGTTGGAATCCTATTTCCATTAATTTTGCTACCACAACTGCTAAGGTGTGTGCTGGTGCGTTGTCGTGATGCAAAAGGACTTTCTTGTGAGCCAATCGCCGGCGTTTTTCTTGCAGCTCGGTTTTCAAACGGTCCAATAACGATGAATAATATGCACCTGTAATAGTTTTACCCTTTTCCAGATAGTCGATGAGGATTATCTTTTACGAATTCCAAAAGACAGTCGCCATAACCTTTCCGGCTGAAAGAACAGTCTTCGCCTTTTTTGGTGCAGATTCCCCCTTGGTAACCCATTGTTTAGATTATTTTTTGGTCTCAGGAGTACAGTAATGTATCCAAGTTTCATTCACAGTGATGAAACGACGCTTAAAGTCCTCCGGATTCTTCTGGAACAGCTGCAAACCATCCTTTCAACACTTCACACGATTCCGTTTTTGGTCAAGCGTGAGCAATCGCGACAACCATCTTGCGGATAGCTTTCTCATGTCCAAATATTTATGCAAAATATTATGTACCCGTTCAGTCAAGATGGCCACAGCACTAGCAATCTCACGCACCTTAACTCTTCTATCATCCATCACCATATCATGGATTTGATCAATTATTTCTGGAGTCGTAACCTCCACAGGCCGTCAAGAACATTCAGCGTCACTTGTGCCCATATGGCCAGTCTGAAAAATTTTCAACCACTTATGAACTTTTCCAATAAAAGGTGCAGAGTCACCATATTGTTTATCAAGCTTCTCTTTGGTCTCCTGAGGCGTTTTGCCTTTCATAAAGTAATGTTTAATCACAACATGAAATTTTTTTTCGTCCATTACTTGAAAATCACTCGACTTCCTTGATTCACACGAATGCCAAACACAAAGAAATAGACCAATATGACTGAAACTTGGTGCGCGTTCATCCAAGAGATGCCACTAACTAAACATGACCTCAATACGCGCCGGTGGTGCGATCTCTTGGACTTTGCACGGAATGAAAAATGCCTCGTAAAAATGGAAAATGCCATTGCACTTATTGTACGCTCATTACTTATTCTGATCTTATAGCAGTTTCGAAATTCAAGCACTACTCTCAAGAACTAGTGAGGCTTGTTTTTAAACAGTCAAATCAAAGAATGTACTTTGAAAATAAGTTCCACATTCCGACAAGAATTCGAACGCAAACGATTTTCGTGTAAAATTCTCAGAGTCAATATTCTATTTGTGTACATGTTTTATAATCTGCACATTAATCTACCACAACCTTATGAAAAACTAATGCGATAGTCAACATAATGGTTTAACGAGTATTTCAGTAATGCATTATAAGCAAAGTATTCAAAAACACCAAAAAGTGGATTTTAACACCACGTGTAAACATTTTCACAGAAAAAACAGAGAAAGCACTCAAAAAGATAATGTTCTCATCACCGTGAAAATGTTGGTGATTTTGAGATATGCAAAACCAATTCAAAAGAAGCTTATTGGTTCCATTAAAATATTGTAACAATGATGAAACATCTGAACTATATACAAAAGATCAACGCTTATGCACATGTACCATAAAATCTATTCTATAGGAGAAACACGATCTAAAGTAACGAAGCTATAAAAACAAGAAATATCCTTATTTACTCAAAATGTAAGTGACAATGGATCAATACCTTTAACATTTGAAATAATCAAGGCTTTCCCACAAATGCTGTCTCAGTTAGTACTTCTATGCCTTTTTTGTAGAAAATTATATAAAGTGTACCTAATCTATGCATCATTATTTACATTTATTTTGCACAACATACTTGTATCTGTTTTCTTGTATCGCCTTTTCTTAGACATCATGATTTGCGGGACCCTCTTTAGACAATTGGTCTCAATTTCACCTTAAATCAAATGCAATAATATTAAAAACTTAAACGATGCGGTTGAAACTTGCTTCTCCTATTCATCAAATTGTGTTTCTTCAAAGGATCAAACAATTCGCCGCAAGGGGTTTCTTCACACGCGCATCGCTTGTTGTGGGTGTGTAGTTTTTTCCAATATGACGATCGGTCGGAAGAGGGTTGTTCTGATTTTCTTGCTACTTGTGACTCTGGCTTTTCGAATAGGTCGTTGAACTCATCCAAAATGTCTCTCTGTGTTTTAATTTTTATTTTAGCAAGTTGCAACTTTAATGGAAATCATAAGTTTTACCGTATTTCCGCAACAACCGTGATTAGCACAATTTGGTAAGACACTCAAGTCCTTGATAAGCTTGCCTTGCACTGATTGACGGCGAATGTTATCCAATTCAGTCCTGCACAAATCACCTCCCTTACACAACAGAAGAGGGTTCGTCCCTTGAGCCTGAGAAGTATTCTTATCGCCGACAACGAAGAAGATATCTCGTGGGCTAAGAAACTTCTCCATTTCATGGAAAACCTGTAGTTTTCCGTCACCCGCAATTAGTGATTGTAGTCTTGTAGCAGATCTTATGGAAGATGAATATATTTCATCAATAAGTACTGATATGTGAGCAAAAGCAAAAGTACTATACATAAGTTTCAATGCTATCATAATGAAGAATGTCACTGGGTCTGTTAAATGACTTGAAAATTTAGGACCGTGTAGCCTAAATGTTTAGAAATACACCTGTTTTTGTTTCATTTAAATCAAGCGAGTAGTGTTGAAGTTATGACAATTTTAGTTTCCGTCCTATTCAAATATTTCGCGCGAGCGCGCCATGCTCGCGTGACGTCATTTTACAACGAAACGTTCTCACCGTACACTCATTCATTGCTTTGCTATCGGATGTTTCCCATGTTTGACTACAATAACGTTTACAACTTAAGTTTTTATGTGAATCAGTGTTACAATAGTGTCATAAGTATAATATTAGATATGGATGACGGTTTTGTAAAAGGACAATCTGATAACTTGCTTGAAATAGACGGGTTAATGGTTGCCTACTATTTTTCAAATAACTCCGATTTCTTGGCCGACTTCGACTTTTAGGTTCGAAAGGAACAATAAAAAACAATTTTTTGTGTGCACTCGTAGTTGTATTTAAACACTTTGGCACAGTACACGATTTTTTTGTTTCTGGATTCGACATTTTTATCTATTTTCGCCGCAAACGTCATACACACAGGACGGAAGCAGAGCACGCACTGAGTGACTGAGTGACGTCACAGCTGCCGATGACTCCGCGTCGTCGCATGCTTGGCTAAAAAATTAAATATCTCGGAAACTATAAGACGTATCAAAAAAAAATGTTACGGTATTTTTTCATTTTTAATAGATTATATTGTAAGGTAAAAATCAAAAGTTAGTGATATTCTTCATTGAACTAGTCTAGTCAAAGAATCTGAATTTGGACGTAAATCGTGCATTTTCAAAAGACAGAGAAATTTTTATCGCAATGCGTGGGGAATGGTATAGTTAGCTTAAGTTCAATTTCCTTGGGTCGCCGATGATGGCGTTTGGGCTCCATCTTGAAACCAAAAAATCGTGGGACACCCCCATATCTGCGAAACCGTGGCTCTCACAAGAAAGTTGTAATGGTAAACGTAGAATATAATTTTTAGCAAGTCGTTCATACATCACTTTTACGTGGGGTCAATAATAAAAAAGGTACAATCCAAAAACCATACCCAAAAAGTGGGGAATAACTTTCGGGCGCCACAACTTTTTTAATTTCACGTTCAACGCGAAACACGATGGAATACTTTTCTAAGATAATTTTGTCGCAAATCGTTTGCGGTATTGGTTGTTCCAATCACTGCACATTAACAGGAGTTATTCCATCCCAAAGGAGAGAAAAATGCGTGTAAAACCCGTTTTTAGGCCAAATAATCGGCTTTCGATGGCGAACCTTCAGTTGCGAAACTCGCGAAGCATTTTGGAAGGCAGCCGAATTTTTGACGCAATGTGTAGTATGTCTTACTGTGAGCTTAAATCCACATAATTCTGGGGTCAGTGTTGCCAGATCAAGGTTCTTCACTCTAGATTTATAGATTTGTTGAATTGTAAGGGAGAAATAAAATGAGGAAGATGTTATTTGAGAATTAATAAGCAGCTTTTTCCTAAATTTATAGTTACAGCTGCAATATCCGCTATTTTTGATAAGTTCGTGTAACTGAGTATTTTAGAGTCATGGAATCTCGCTTAGTAAATTCGGGCGAAGATTAGGAAAACTAACCACTAACAATGAGCTGACTTGGTCTGCCTGCAATTAACAACCCACTAGTCTTCTACTTGCCAAACTAACTCTGTTGAATGAAATTTGCCATGCCGACAGGCAAGATATCGTTTAAATCCTCCCAAGTTGAAGAAATTATAACTAAAAAAGCACAAAACACAATAATTTTGTTCAATGTTCCCTGAAGACTTGAATACTGCCTGGATTAAAAACTTAAAAATGTTTGATATACTTATTTCCTTCGTCCAATCTTCTTCTGGCCACTAAATTAACACAAATGACTCCAACTTCCTGGTTGTCTTTATAAATGTTGCAAGTGTGATCAATCTGATGGTCAGCAGAAAAATAATCTGTCACATTCCAATCACATACGCATTCACCTAAAGAAATAAAAAAAAATCTTTAACCAACAGTCAACTTCTTCTATTTCTACTCCGTACCTATCCTTTCACCCTTCCGATTGCGTTCATCCTTCCTAAAAACTTCCAGCATAAAATGCTGCTTCTTTAATGACTGATTGTTTCGACTTGAATCGAGTTTCGGTACGTTGGTTCCACTGCTCAATATTGGGAGTCCAGGTTTTTCAAGATTCAACCGCACAGTGACATCTTCGGCAGTGAGTTCAATATCATTAGTTAATTCTATTTTTTTCACTATCACATCAACATTAACATTACTTTTGTGTAATGATCTCATTATTACAAAGAACTTAACCTTTTCAAAAATGATTAAAGTTACAATAAAAGGCAATTATTTAGGTTAAATTTCAAAGATTATTTCAAGATAGACGAATTTTAAATAATTAAAAATTCAAGAGAAAAATAAAAAACCTACAACGTAGGAAACATTAAATGACAACTAAAACAAATCTGACAAAATTTGTCGGGCATACTTTAAATTTTTTTACTTTAAATGAAACAGTTTTTTTAAGTAAAGTAAAGTAAAAATTGAAAAAATGGATGAAAAAAGCATAACACACAATAATTAGCAACACTCATACGCAGCGGTATTAAAATCAAAAAAGGAAGAAGTGACTAAACAACAACAAGGGCAGAAAGGAATAATCTTGCGTCCGAAAAAGGAGCAAACGACGGAACAAACAATGGAAGATTTAAGGACCCACATAAAACCCTCCAGAATAAAAATACCAATTAACTTGGCAAAGCCGCTAAAAAATGGAGGAATCCTAATTAAAACCGACTCTTCAAAAAATACGGAAACTTTGATCCAAGAGATCAAAACTAATATGGAAAAAACATACCAAATTGCAACTACAACTGAATTATCCCCAAGGATGGTTATTAAAGGATTACATCGGAAATATACTTCAGAAGAACTAATTAAAGAGATAAGAAACTTAAACCACTCTGTACAAAAAGAGGCAAAGTTGGATATCGTGCACACACGGCAAATTAAAAGTGGGAAATGGATAGCAATCCTAGAGGTTAATGTCCCAATGTTCCAGAGATTAATAAATCTATATAGAAACACCTTTGCACTTGCTTTGTGACAGAGGATCGCAATGTCACAAGATGCTTTAAGTGTCAAAAGTTTAATCATAAAACTAACAAATGTGAGGGAAAACAACCTGCGCGAAATGCGCAAGGGAACACAAAACAGAGGACTGTAATTCCAACACTCAAAAATGTGCAAACTGCTTAAAAACCGGCAAGGTAATAAACGTATGCCATAGAGTCGATTCTACTGAATGCCCAGAGTACATAAAGCGACTTACGTTATCAAGAAGAAATATAAATTACAACAAGATCTAAAATGAATAGTACTCTGAATATATTATACGCAAATCTTCGAAGCTTACGCCAGAAGATAGAAGACATTGAAATTTACCTGAAGGATCACAAGGAAGTTGATGTCATGCTATTCTGCGAGACATGGATATACGATTCAGAGATTGATTATTACCAGATAAATGGATACAAAGCTGTTTTCTGTTGCAGAAATGAAAACAGAGGCGGTGGAACCGCAATTAACATAAAAAATGTTCTGCAATATAAGGTAAAATATAAGAATATAAATTTCTCCACAATAATTATTGAAATACAAATAGATAAACAAACTCTAAATATAGGAACGTTTTACAAATCTTCGGAGACTTTTTCTACATTCATTGAACATATAGATGACTTATACTCTACGCACAAATCACTTATAACAGTAGCAGACAGCAACATTAATCTACTAGACGAAGATACACACTACCGAACATACATGAATACTCTTATAGCCAATAACTCTGAAGTATTAAACGAAAAAACACCGACAAGGTTAATCTCAGGTGCAATCATAGACCATATAACTACAAACAGCCAGACGATTAAACACAACACTAACTACACTTTCGAAGACTGGCCACGACTAGACCATAGACTAATACGTTTATCAATTAAAGGACATACAATGACGAAAGTAAAACCAAGTGTAAAATATATAACTTACCTCAGAAAAAATACATTTATTGAGGCAACTAAACAGCTAGTTAAAAAGAAAACCCCAGAAAGCTTCCAGGAATTGGCCAGGATAATACAGGAAGCTAAAGATTCTGCCACGTTTACTAAATCCATCAGGACAAGGAATGTAACGTGGATTAATGAAAAAGTTATTACTGCCTCAAAGAAAAAAACATAAAGCATATAAACTGCTAATTAAGGATCCTCTCAGTCCTCCAAAACAAAAACAATATAAAATAGTAAAAAACGAATGTAACCAAATAATAAAAGAAGCGACAACACTATTACACCATAAAGCTTGAGCAAAGCTCAAAAAACAAGCAACAAGCAAGTTCTAGAATCTAGTTGAAGAGGTTCTAAGGAAAGGTGAAAAAAGCAAAACACAAAAAAAACTATCTATCTCGAACAAGATGATCAGTGAATCGGAGGAAATCGCCAACTGCCTTAATAGCCATTTCTCAAAAATAGGTTATGAAAAAGTAACGAAATTACCGCTGATACGAACACCATTGTCCCGGACATATCCCCAACCTCTTCTTTACATTAAAGAAAAGCCAATAAAAAAGAAATAATCGAAATCATTGTTTCTTTAAGAAACCATACTGCACCAGGTCCTGATAGTATCTCCGTTGATGACCTCAAATTAGTCAAGGAAGATATTAATGATACTCTCGTGAAATTAATAAATAAATACATTAAGCAGGGAAGATTTCCTGGATACTTGAAAATCTCTTCTATTATACCGATTTTTCAAGGAGGTGACGAAACTGATCCAAACAATTATAGACAATCTCACTCTTGAATTCCTTAAGTAAAATCCTTGAAAAAATTATAGATTTCCGAATCAAAGAATTCTTGTTGCAAAACGAAATCTTGGATAAAAACCAGTACGGATTCCAGGCGGGCAAAGGCACAATAGATGCCATTACTGATGTGATTAGATTTGTGAATGATTATTTGGATAAGGGCCATTAAGTTGCAGCAGTTTTCGTGGATCTAAAGAAAGCCTTCGACACGGTGACACACGAAACATTAATGACCAGGCTCGGTGAATATGGAATCGTTGGAAAAGAAAATAAATTCATACGCAGTTACTTGACGGATAGATCTCAAAACACACTAATAGGAGGTGTCAAAAGCAAAACTGCTGAAATTACCATAGTTGTTCCGCAGGGCTCGATCCTAGGACCTACGCTATTTCTACTTTATATCAACTCCATAAAAAAAGCAGACCTTGTTGCGAAAGTGGTTATGATGACACTGTGCTCGTATACTCAGGTGAAACTAATTTCGAAATTGAACAAAAAGTAAATACTGACTTAGACAAGTATTGGTATTGGCTTCTACGAAGTAGATTGGCAATAAATGCGGGGACAACAAAATATATTATTTTCAAACAAAACAACAAGACTGACATACAACCACACGTAAAAATAAATGACACAAGCCTCCAGAGAGTGGAACAAATGAAATATTTAGGACTTCTAATAGACGAGAAACTAACATGGACTCCATACATAAATGAGCTAAGGAAAAAATCTATCTATCTAAAATCTCCATCAAAAACAAAATATTAATTTACAAGTCTATGTTTCAGCCAATACTACTATATGGAGCCGTAGTGTAGAGAAGTTCCGCAAAAACCCATATTAAAAAAATTCAAGTCAAAGAAAATAAACTTCTAAAAATGATGCCAGCGCTTCCATTCTATTATCCCACTAATGATCTTCACGAAATTACAAAAGTCCCTTTACTTGCAAATAATATCATTAATATCTCTGATCGATTCCTGAGCACATGCGTTTCTTCTGATAATGCACTAATTCGCAAACTAAAGCTATTATTTATACACTCGGTGAATCTTTCTGAAGAAAAAAAAAACATTTTCCGTAAGAATGCTATTATTTAAATTAAGGAGTAAGTTATTAAGTTAAATTATAAGTTATAGATAAAGTTTTATCATAGGTACAAGCCACTTATAGAAGGTTTTTTACCATTTTCCTTCTACCATCATTATATTATATTATTTTATATCAGTCTATTTCCAAAGTATTTTCATATTTATAGTTGTAAGAGCCACCGCTCAATTCTGTAAACTGGTGCCTATGTAAATAAGATCCGTGTAAATATTTTGGCTGAATCAAAATTGAATTGAATTGATGTATGTGTGTGTATGTACGTACGTACGTTCGTGGACAGTTTTTTCTACGAGCATAACTCACGTAAACAAAGTCGTATTGACTTCGGTAGGGTTTCAATTGAAATGTCTTCACAATCTCAAGAGCTTATTAGTTTTTGCAATACTTCGGTTGGGGGGGTTTGTTGTTTTGACCCTTTGAAGGTCATTTCTGTCATGCGTTATATCTCGCGAACCAAACACACGATTTGCATAGTTAGTGTGTCAATCGATGCGTATTAACATTTGTGTGAATCTATCAAATTTTTAAAAAAATCGTCTGGGCCGTTTTTTAATTTAAGGGAAAAAAGTGCGAAAAATTGGGGTTTTTTATAAACAATAAATTTTTAACCTGATTCACGAAAGACAGTATTCAATTTTTATAAAATTTATACATTTCAAGCAGTGCTTGTAAAAACAACATCAAAATTTTTTCTCATGATTACGTAAAAAATTAAATAAAAAATAAAAAATCATTAACAGGCATCATGATTTTCAAGGTCATTTCTGTCGTGCGTTATACATATCTCGCGCACCAAACATACGATTTGCATGGTTAAGGTGCCAATCGACGCGTATTAGCATTTGTGTGAATCTTTCAAATTTAAAAAAAAAATCGTTGGAGCCGTTTTTTAATTTAAGAAAAAAAGTGGAAAAAATTAGGTTTTTTTATAAACAATATATTTTTAACCTGATTCACGAAAGACAGTATTCAATTTTTATAAAGTTTATATACTTCAAGCAGTGCTTGTAAAAGCATCATCAAAACTTTTTCTCATGATAACAAGAAACATTAAATAAAAAATAAAAAAAATTATTAACAGTCATCATGATCTTCAAGGTCATTTCTTCCATTCACTATATCCCACGAACCAGATATAACATTTGCATCATTAAGGTGTAAATCGACGTGTTTTAGAATCTCATTGATTATTTTAACATTATAAAGATCCGTTTCAACGGTTTTTTTAATTTAATAGAAAAAATAAGAAAACTTAGGGTTTTTTCATAAATAATATTTTTTTAACCTGATTTGCACAACACAGTAATAAATGTTTATAAAAGTTATACATTCCTATCAGTTTTTGAAGAGAAACCAGCAAAACTTTTTTCATGATTCTGAAAAAAATTCAATTAAAAATAAAAAATCATGCAAAGTTAATATATGAAAGGGGTTCCTCCGATTGATATTACCTTATATCTTTTATTCTAAAGACTTAAAGACGTAAAGTCAATCAAAGTTTTAAAATGTTTGGATAATTTGAGCAGATTTTTAATAGTTTTTGCAGTCTTTAAATTAAAAAAGCGTATTAAATTTTGACAACCATCAAAATTTCAATCAAATTTGTATTTGTGGTAATCAATCATCATCACCCATCCACCAAAAGCCGTACGTAATCAGTGGATGCTCCCGTAGATGATATGATTAATATTAACTCATTCCTGTTACTGCTATGAATTCCTTTCATTATTATTATTCAAAGTAGTAGTATTTTCAAAGTTATTATTGTGTTGTGTTGTTGTTAATGTTTATCTAGATATTACTGGGAAGTTGACCATGTGGACCTCAATGGTCGCACCTCTCGGCTTGTTTTATACAAATTTCAGAAAACGATAAAAAAGCGAAAGCGATCAACTAAATGATTGACAAAATGATGGAAACGTTGACCATGATGAAGAAGATGGTCACTTTGACGAAAATAAAGGTGATTAAATGGTTTGTAACATTAGCCGTGAAATAAATATTAATTACATTTATGCCAATAACTACTGCGTTTGACAGAAATCATTTATTAAACTTATTATGTAAACAATATGAATATAACCTGTGTGATTTATTCAAGGAAAATTTTTCTTCTTATGAGCTTCACTCAACTTACTAAAGAGGTGGTCTTTCACAAGTGGTTTTAACTGGCATTTAATTTCATCTGAAAGTGTATTCGACTGTACGGGTGGGCCTGACTGCTTGCGAATCATTGTAAAATTGTCCTATAAATAATATATACATATAAATTTTTATATTTCTGAACTCCTCTAGTATCTTTACATGCATTTATGCACTTGGATGACACTCTCTTGCTTGCTGCTATACTGCGTCTACGGATGTAAGACCTTTCCAATGTGACTGACTTCATAAATATCATCATAAAATAGTTTTTTGAATAATATATATAAGTTGCAGCTTTCATACTATGACACAAAATAACCCAATTATTGCAAACCAATTTAGTGAAAATTCACACAATGATTTTAGCTACTGTACTATGTACCACATATGCCTGGTAGGTGCTGGCTTGCTCACTACATTACATTGTCTGTTTTAAAACAGGACAGCAACTTATCGTGGTGTTCGCAGCTTCACATAACAATGCGCCTAGGCCAAATAGAGGCAAACGACAAACAAATTGACGCTTTGTACCCCAGACTGCAATGATTGATTGCCACCTAAACTCGAATAAAGTTTATCGTTGGTTCAAAATACGAACACCCCACATGCTCATATGCTAGACGTGGTGCAAGCAGTTGTACACATGTAGTGATTTAGTCGAGTGAGGCTGTGTCCTTCCACTTGTTCGCAATATTTAACAATCACACGGTGAGCTCCTGGAAACAGTCCACGGAGTCCATTAGTCAAAGAATAATTACCGAGCACTGGCCAGCGTTCCAGGCCTCGACATGAATGCATAATTGAAAGATTGAGTGCGCGATAGCGAAACCGTGAAGCACATGAGGAGCCTGCCGGCGATATCATGTCGTCTGGGGCAAATCAAACAAACAATTTATGATACAATGAATATGAAAAGGAAAAGCGGAAAAACTTCATGCAAGATCATTATCATTCTAATTGCAGTGTCGTGTGTCCAGACCAGATTCTTAGTGTGTCGTCAATAAGGAAAAACAACGACGAATTTGATTATGAAAATTGCAATACCAAAGTAATTTGTCTAGTAATGGAGGCCAAAAACGACATTGAAATTATATCAACCTTGAAAGCACGCGAATGTGACATTGTGGAGTCGCCAAGTTAATTTTCTCAAAATGTATCTTGTCATTTTCACAAATATGTTGTGCGAAAAACCTCGACAATTCTGTCGAAAACTCACGGAACGATATGAAATTCTTACAGTATATCAACGAATTGTCGACCTGCTTTTGTGGTTTTCTTAAACATCCATATTTCGATGTTATAATGCATCAATTTAAAGCCTTGGCCAAAAGTATAACCCCACTCCAGAAAAGTAACATATTTCAAAGCGTATTAATATTGGTTGAAAGAAAATGGCAAATATAATTGTTTTTTATATTATTTTATTAAAAGAAGTCAATATTTGGTTGAACCTCCTTTGGCTTTAATAACCGCAGGAATTTTTTTCGGCATAGACGAAACAATGTTTTTGCATTCTTCGGAAGTTATTGCTTCCCACTCTTCTTTCAAGGCACAAATCAAACTTGTTTTGGAAATTATAGAGCGGTCATGCATCCTTCTTTACAGAATGCTCCATAAATGTTCGATCGGGTTAAGATCTGGAGACTGAGGGGGCCATTCCAACAAATCTATACTATTATCACGAAACCACCTCATAGCAACTCCAGACTTGTGACAAGGTGCGTTGTCTTGCTGGAATCGGACATTACGAAGGTTGGTTTCACCAAAAATCTTTACTGCCGATTCAAAGAGTGCGTTTTCAAGTACTGAGATGTATTTCGAAGAGTCCATCCGACCTTCATACACGTGCAAATTTCCTACTCCGCTCAAAGCCATGCAACCCCAAACCATTATGCTGCCCCCTCCGTGCTTGACAGTTGGTACCACGCACTGCCGCTGGTATGCTTCATCAATTCTGCGTTGCACAAAGGTCGCACCCGGTGTTCCAAAAATCTGAAAATTGTAAAAAAACATATTTTTGAAAATATCGCATAACATAAAATGCATCTATTCCTGAATCGATAAGATAATTTTAGATAAAAAATACATAACATTTCTAAAACTTACTTCAAAGTTAGATTCGTCTGACCATATAATATTCGACCAATCTTCTTCGGTTAAACGTTGGTGCCTCCGAGCGCATTCTAGCCGAAATTTCTGATTTTTTCTGACAACCACGTCTTCCTTCCCGCCTTACAGCCTCTAAGGCCTTTTTCACATAGACGTCTTCTTACTGTTCTGGAGAATAATTTCTTTCTAAACTCTTCTGACGACTCAGCAGCTAACATGGCAGATGTTTTTTCCGATCCCTCAAAGAAGCACGTACAATCCATCTGTCCTCCTGTACGGTTGTTACTTTTTTTCGACTGCTCCTCGGTTAAGTCATATGTGAATCGTTTTTTTTTTAAATCGTTGAATAGCCAATCGAACCACCCCGCGATAACATCCAAGGCGTCCAGCAATTTTTCTCGAGCTGAACCCTTCTTCATGTAGCAATTGAATTTGTGCACATGTTTCTGAACTTGTTTCTTTTGTTTTTGCCATTTCTGAGAACGAGGAATTTTATCTCACTAAATGAATCAATGTTGATCGTTAAAGTAGCGGACGCGAACTGTAACAGACCAACACACTGCAAAGGTTTATATATGAAAATTCGGGAATTTCCCATTATTACCAATCATGTGTCCGGGTTTTTAAAGAAACTGTCAAAGGTCACTTTATTGAAATTAACAGGTAGCCTCACAGATGAAGATCAATTACCAGCATTCAACTTTTATTTAATATGCAGCTGAAAAATAGGTTGGGCTTATACTTTTGGCCAAGGCTGTATAATCATTCCCATGCAATTCTTGCACGATGCCTCAATAGACCAAGCCGGATCTGTTTTCAGATGGACGTTGCGGGGGGCACGCTGATTTTTGCAGGAAAAGTTGGGAAATAACTCGTATACCAATACTTGATTTATGCTCCTACTCAAAAAAGTCGGGAACATTAAAAAAAATCAAATGTTTAAAAATTTGAAAAAAAATCATGTTTTTTCTGCTTGTCTCACTCCTAACTTTAAAACGGTTCATTTCAGGTCAAAGTTGTGTGACAATAAAAGTTGCGTAATAAAATTTTCTATGAGGACTAGGATTCTAGAATTAGTTTAAAATCCTCAAACATTTAACCATTGACGCAAATTGCAATAGATATAAAAAACAGGGGAAAAAAGCCTTTTTTATATAATTTTTTTTGCCATTTAAAATGCACTCAAGACCTTCATATTTTGCCTAAACAATTTCACAACATCATAAAACAGCTAACAAATTTTCATCAAAATCGATTCAGTAGATTGCCCATAATAATTGTGCAATCTAAATTTATTAAAAAAAAAATCAAAATTTTTGCAAGCTTGCAAGTCAGAAACTTAAACTTATAAAATTGTGTTGAGCGCATGCGCATTCAGTCGTAGGAGCCATGCCCCTATAAACAAAATCCGCAGCCGCCCAGCACAATTTTAGAGTTTTAGTACGTACGTACGTTTTTACGTACGTACGTTTTCACGTACGTACGTAAAAACAGTTAAAATATACTCTAAGAACCTCAAAACGTAAAGATATATTGAAAATTTCAATATAGATTTTCGAAAAGTGATTTGCAGATATTCAGTAACATGTTTTTCAATGTGCGTGGGTTTCATCTTTTGCAATAGTCTTGTAGCGCCAAGTTTTAAAGCGTCACAAAGGTAATGAAGTTACGCTCAAAAATCAATCAAAAGTCCGATAAAGCGGATGCGTTAATCACGATATAGTTGAGACAAAATTAAACACACCAGTAACTGTTCAAAGTCATCAAAACTGATGACTTAAGTAAGATAAAAAATAAAAACAGCTTATATAGAACATTTAATACGAAAATTAAAAAAAAGACAGCTGCATCCAAAGTAAGATTTCATAAAATTCATTATTAAATAATTTATAAATTCGTCAGATTAAAACCAGTCAATCAGTCAGTTGTACAATGATCCAAGAAAAAGTAATCCGATTTGTGAAATTGGTAATAGGCACCACTAATATTGAAATCTGGGTTCAACACGTATTTCGTTGCAAGTGGTGCATTGCACAACGCATGCACATACAGAAAATCGGTTTCAGAAAACCGGCCGTGGAGCCGGGTGCCATCCGATCTTATGGCGAAATGATGAAAATGTAAATAAGCGAGAAGGAAGCGCCTTCGTTCTGATTATGAATCGGAACGTCGACCCGGGTCATTCTGAACCTGACGGGTCGTAAAACAGGCGTTCTTGATCGAATCGGACGTGGACGCAGGGTCGCCCGGTTCTCCTATAGATAACATGCAAAATAAGAAAAGGTCGCGCCGCTATGAAGTTCATTCTTAAAAACAAACAAACCGAAACCGATTTGGAATCGGCCGTGGAGCCTCAGCCTTAGAGGTAGGTTTTAGTTGCAGCCCTCTATATCCTTTAGAGGTATTTTCAGAAAAATAATCGATATTGATGACGAGACATGAAATTTTATAGCAATAAGATCAATTTTTTTCCAAAAATTAAACCTGGTCTCCTGGAGTGAGTTTTACTTTTATTTCAAAAGCTTAAAACTATCGTTTTTATTTTCGAAATTACTCAGCAATTTATGAACAAAAAATTATAATTTGCTGCATTTTCGTTAGTTTTGTGCCCTAATCAATACACCTTTAATGTGTACGATGGAACTTTGTACGAGTTTTGCAATTTTCTCAAAATTAATATACGTACTCCATCATGTTGCTTCTTAAACTCGGAGCATCTTCCAAAACGTAATTTTACATCCGCCACTTTATTTGTTCACATCGAGGTCACTTTTACTACCAATATTACACAATTTATAGTTTTTGACAGTATTGTCAGTATTACTACCGGACTTAAATTGGGCCAGCTGAAAAAATCTAAATCTAAGATGGATTTCCTTTACTTCATAGTAAACATCTTTCCAATGCATTTAATCATCTTCAATTTTCCATTTGCTAATTACTAGGAAATCTGAAATATTTATATAATATCATTTATTCAAATAAACTAAATGTGATTGTTTTATTTATTACTTGAAATTGAAGTTAGTGGAGGATACAAAATTTCAGGAGATAGATATTTCAATCGAATCGTATACTTGACGCCCGCGAAGATGAAATGGAGGACAATATGGGTAAGGTGAATACAATGATCGGCAACCTGAGGAATATGGCTTTAGACATGAGATCGGAACTTGAAAATCCAAACAGACAAATCGACCGAATCAACCGCAAGGTAATTGATCTTATTAACTTCCTAGTATATGGGAAGTTGTTGTTATCGCCTCGAAAATCGAAATTGAAATTTTCAACATATCTTTACGTTTTGAGGTCTTACGAGTATATTTTAAGTGTTTTTAGAAAGAAGTATGTATGTGTGTGTGTGTGCATGTACGTACGTATGTGCGTTCGCGGACAGTTTTTCTACGAGCATAACTCACGTAAACAAATCGACTTCGTTGAAGTGTCAATCGAAGTGTCTTTGCAATTTTAAGAGCTGATTAGTTTTTGGAAAACTTCGGTCGGGGGAGGGGTTTGCTGTTTTCACCCCTTGAAAGTCAAACGCACGATTTGCTTCATCAAGGTTTCAATCGACGCGTATCAACATTTTCGTAATTCTGTCAAATTTTTAATAACATTGTTTGAGCGGTTTTTTAATTTTTTGAAAAAGAGTGCAAAAATTGGAGTTTTTTTCAAAAACATCAAATTTTTAACTTTATTTTCAAGTTGCAGAAATCAATATTTATAAAATCCATATACTCCAAACAGTTGTAAAAAACACCAAAATATTTTTTCCTGATTACGAAAAAAATTAAATTAAAAATAAAAAAATCATTAAAAGTAATCGTGACCTTCATGGTCATTCATTATATCTCGAGAACCAAATATAATATTTGCATCATTAAGAAGTCAATCGACGCGTATTAACATTTTAATGATGTTTTTCAATTTTAAAAAGTTTTTGAAGCCATTTTTTTAATTTAATAAAAAAAATATTGAAAATTAGTGTTTTTTCCATAAAAAAATTAATTAATAAATAATGAAATTAACATCGTAATAATAAATGTTTATAAAATTTATAAACTTTTATCAATTTCTGTAGTTCTGTAGACCAGCAAAATATTTTCTCATGATTTCAAAACAAATTGAATAAAAAATAAAAAAAATCATTCAAAGTCACCATGTAAAGAGGGTTCATACGAATTTGCATACCGTAAATCTCTTATTTTAAAGACATTGTTGTAAAGTCAATCAAAGTTTATTATTATTTGCATAATTTGCGGAATTTGTTAAAAGTCTTCACAGAACCGTGTTTTAACTTTAATAAAAAAACTGCTTAAATTTTGAAAACCAATACAAATCAAATCAAATTTGCAATTGTGATAATCAACGTTTTGAATGGTAAAATGTTTTGTAGTCACCACTTTTCAAGATCATATGCTTTGAAGAGCTTTCATCAAATAAAAAATTGCAGTTTTTAGGAGTTTTATTCTTTAGTATTCGTAAAATTTCAGTTACTTCCGTCATCATTTGTAATACATATATTTTACTTTTTACATACAATTTTGACTGCATAATCAATGTTTCTCAAAATCAACAGAAAACAAGCCGCGAGGTGCGACCCTTGAGGTCCACACGGTCAACTTCCCAGTAATATTTACATAAATATTAAAAATACTAAACAAAATAATAATTATGAAAATAATACTACTTTAAATAATAATAATGTACCTCTCATAATAGTAACTGGAATGACTTAATGTGAATCGTATCATCTACGGGAGCGTCAATTGATTACGTAAGGTTTTTGGTCGATGGGGACAAATTGATTTGATTGAATATTCACGCGGATCAATGGGGGGGGGGGGTTTCTACGTTATTTGTTATTTTCATATTGATGAAAGCTTTTTTTATAGCATATGATCTAGCAAAGTATTAACTACGAAACATTTTACCATTCAAAGCGTTCATTGCCACAAATGCAAATTTGATTAATTTTTTTTTGATTTTCAAAATTTAAGCAGTTTTGATATAAAAATTAAAACACGGTGCTATGAAGACTATTAAAAATCTGCTTAAATTATGCAAATAATAATAAACTGTGATTGGCTTAACAACAATGTCTTCAGAATAAGAGTAGTCGGGTGAAATCATTCATATGAACACTTTTTACATGGCGACTTTGAATGATTTTTTATTTTTAATTTAATTTTTTTAAACATCATGGAAAAGGATTTTACTGGTTTGTCTCCAAAAATTGATAAGGATTTATAAATTTTATAAACATTTATTTCCGTGTTGTGCAAATCTGGTTAACAAATTTATTTTTTATGAAAAAATCCTAAATTTTTGCATTTTTTTTGTTAAATTAAAAAACGCCTCCAACGATTTTTTTAAATATAAAAACATTACAAAATTGTTAATACACGTCGATTGACACCTAAGTGATGCAAATATTATATTTGGTTCGTGAGATATAGTGAAGGGCAAAAATGACCTTGAAATCATGATGACTTTTAGTTATTTTTGATTTTTAATTTAATTTTTTTCGTTATCATGAGAGAAAGTTTTGCTGGTTTTTGCACAGAAACTGTTTGGAGTATATAAATTTTATAAACATTGATTACTGTGTTTCGAAAATCAGGTTAAAAATTTACTGCTCATGAAAAAAAACCTAATTTTTTGCACTTTTTTCAAAAAAATTAAAAAACGGCTCGAAGAATTTTTTAAAAACTTGATAGAATCACATAAATGTTAATACGCGTCGATTGACACTTTAACAATGCAAATCGTACGTTTGATTCACGAGATATAACGCATGACAGAAATGACCTTCAAAGGGGCAAAACAACCAACCCCCCCGACCGAAGTGTCCCAAAAACTAATCAGCTCTTAAGATTGCAAAGACGCTTCGATTGACGCCTTAACGAAGTCGATCGAACTTTGTTTACGTGAGTTACGCTCTTTGAAAAAACTGTCCACGAACGCACACACGACCGTACGGACGTACGTACGTACATACACACACACACACACGCATACATACTTCTTTCTAAAAACACTTAAAATATACTCGTAAGACCTCAAAACGTAAAGATATGTTGAAAATTTCAATTTCGATTTTCGAGTCGATTACAAGAACTTCCCATATACTGGGAAGTTAATAAGAAATAATTATTAGTTTCATTGATGTAAAATCGTGAAAAAATACAAATTCAGTGATTATGCCGAAGTGCTAGCAGTTTTGACCGCAACTATTCAAAATGGCCATCACGCGACAAAATCTCTTCAGTTGTCGTGATAACAAAAACTGCATTCATTTTTGCTAGCGCTGTTTTGTCCTTCAAGCATCGATATGAAAATAACAAATAACGTAGAAAAGGCTTTGTAACCTGTCCCCGTTCCAATTGATCCACGTGAATATTAAATCAAACAAATCCACGAAAATCTTTACGTAATCAATTGAAGCTCGCGTAGATGTTACGATTAATATTAAGTCATTCCAATAACTTTTATGAGAGGTACATTTTTATTATTAAAAGAAATATTATTTTCATAATTTTTATTGTGTTTAATATTTTTAATATTTATGTAAACATTACTGGGAAATTGTACGTGTGGACCTCAAGGGTCACACCTCACGGCTTATTTTTAATTATTGTTAGTTTGAATTGGCAGATAATTATTTTGTTCTTAATTGTAACTAAAAACAAGAATTCTTGTTAATCTTTTAACGAACGTTTTACCAACATTTCCTTCCAATACTTGTTTAAATCAAATTACACTACATCAGGGCGAATCAAACGAGCAAAGAATAGCAGTGGCAAACCAGAAAGCTCACCAGCTTCTCAAATAAATCATTGCAATGAGATTTTATGTGTAGTAGGTGAATTGCGCTCATATGAAAAAATATATATAAAGATTGATGTAACAGGTTTCTACAAATCCCAAAATACATATAATCCATTCAAATGGGAGTTTAACCACGCATTTTGGGCTGACAGGCTGAATTTTATTGCAAAGTGTGGCCAATTCCATAGTTACCTTAAGGGGTTACATAGGTCTTGAAGGATAAAACAACTTTTTCAAAAAAATGTATTTCAAAAACCAAAAACTTATTTTATTTAAAATTTATACACATAAAAGTTTAGCATTTCAAGAAGTTGTAAAAAAAAGTCAGCTAAAAACATTGGAAATTGTCAATTTTCCTGCTGTTTTCCTCGTCCAACCTTTTTTTTGCGGTAGGCAGAATATTTCGCTGCAGACTCATTTAAAATCAAAAATTCAAAAAAAAATTCTTATAGTTTATGCCTTTGGCTCTTGTTTGAATGAAATAATTGAAAAAACAATGAAATTTAAAGTTTTGAAATGGAATTCAATTAATTTTTATCTCATATTTTTTAGAATTTTTTCACCGTTTTTAAAATATTTTGTTTGTATAAAACAAAAACGAGTCGACCGAATGGAAATACCTTCGTGCAAGTATTAGTCAATAATATAAAGAGGAACTGTGCAAAGTTTCATCAAAATCGGTTGTTTCTTTCTCGAGAAATCGTGCCTACCGCATGGAAAACCAAAGTTACAAGAAAAATGCGTTTTAATTTTTTTTTACCGCGATTTAATGAATTAAAGCTATTTTTCAGCGACTAACATCGAGTCGTCGATTCCAGATCTATACAGTAATTCATTCGGTTCATTCGCGATTTTCAGAGCGTCCTTTTGATGTTGTGATGTTTGATGAAAAAGAAAGGAGCTGATTTTACGCGATAGAACCGCGCTACACGCGTATAATACGCTAAGTAAGGCAGCGCGCACGTACCGACCGTGTGGTATTCAAATCTCTATCTCCGGTCATTTTGCTGGAATTTACTTCAAATTTGGTGTGAATACTCTTGAAGTACAATACTTTCATACGATCTAAAAAAATTACGATCGATTTTTTGAAAATACAAGAAGACCTATGTAACCCCCTAGAGTTCAAATTTCTAGGGACGCAGCTTCCATCCTCTGGGTTCCATATTGAAAACAAAAACCATATCGCCGAGACCATGGCTCCTAGAAAAATGTTGTGTTAAGCAAACTTGTGTAGAATTAAATTATCAGCAAGTTGTACGTACATCATCATGTGGTTTTCAAAAGAAAATCTTGAAATTGTTTCGTCGAAGCGCAGAAAGTAAAACAAGCCGCGAAGTGCGACCCTTGAGATCCACACGGTCAACTTCCCAGTAATATCTACATAAACATCAACAACATTAAACACAATACTAATTTTGAAAATAATACTACTTTAAGTAATAACAATGAGGGGTATTCATAGCAGTCACAGGAATGAGTTAATATTAATCATATCATCTACGGGAGCATCCATTGATTACTCAAGGCTTTTGGTGGATGGGTGATGATGAATGATTACCACAAATGCAAATTTGATTGAAATTTTGATGGTTTTCAAAATTTAAGCCACTTGTTTCTATGAAAAGACTGCAAAAACTATTAAAATCTGCTCAAATTATCCAAACATTTTAAAACTTTGATTGAATTTACAACAAATTCTTTAGAATAAAAGATATAAGGCAATATCATTCGGAAGAACCCTTTTCATATGGTAACTTTGAATGATTTTTTTTATTTTTTATTGAATTTTTTTTAGAGTCATGAAAAAAGTTTCGCTGGTTTCTCTTCAAAAACTGATAGGAATGTTTGAATTGTATAAACACTTATTAGTGTTTTGTGCAAATCAGGTTTAAAAAATATTTTTTATGAAAAACCCTAAGTTTTTGCATTTTCTTCTATTAAATTAAAACAACCGCTGAAACGGATTTTTATAATGTTAAAATAATCAAAAACGTGTTAAAACACGTCGATTGACTCTTTAATGATGCAAATATTATATCTGGTTCGTGAGATATAGTGAATGGAAGAAATGACCTTGAAGAGCATGGTGACTGTTAATGATTTTTTTATTTTTTATTTAATGTTTCTTGCTATTATCAGTAAAAGTTTTGATGAAGTTTTTTCAAACATTTTTTGAAGTATATAAATTTTATAAAAATTGAATACTGTCTTCCGTAAATCAGGTTAAAAATTTATTGTTTATTTAAAAAAACCTAATTTTTTGCACATTTTTTCTTAAATTAAAAAACGGCTTCAACGATTTTTTTCAAAATTTGATAGATTCACAAAAATATTAATACGCGTCGATTGACACCTTAATCATGTAAAGCGGTTGTTCGGTTCGCGAGATATACGGCTGATAGAAATGACCTTGAAAATCATGATGCCTGTTAATGATTTTTTATTTTTTATTTAATTTTTTACGTTATCATGAGAAAAAATTTTGATGTTGTTTTTACAAACATTGCTTGAAATATTTAAATTTCATAAAAATTGAATACTGTCTTTCAAAAATCAGGTTAAAAATTTATTGTTTATTAAAAAAAACCTAATTTTTTGCACTTTTTTTTAAAAAATCAAAAAACGGCTCCAAGAATTTTTTTAAAAACTTAATAGAATCACATAAATGTCAATACGCGTCGATTGACACCTTGATCAAAGAAATCGTATGTTTCTTTCGCGAGATATACCGCATGACAGGAATGACCTTCAAAGGGGCAAAACAACAAACCCCCCCGACCGAAGTATCCCAAAAACTAATCAGCTCTTAAAATTGCAAAGACGCTTCGATTGACACCTTAACAAAGTCGATACAACTTTGTTTACGTGAGTTATGCTCGTAGAAAAAAGTGTCCACGAACGTACGTACGTACGTACGTACACACACACACACACACACATACATCTCCCTTTCTAAAAACACTTTATATATACTCTATAGACCTCAAAACGTAAAGAAATGTTGAAAATTTCAATTTCGATTTTCGAGGCGATTACAAGAACCGTCACTTAGGTACTTTTCTTACTCCATGTCCTGGGGATGAAGGTGAGCTGAATTGGTGTCTGCCTGCCTACCAAATTGCGCCGTGAATTTGGCAATGAAGTATTTGCCATTGGAATCCGATTATTTGGACTTAAAATGTGTTTTTCACGCGACTTTCTTCCCTTTAGGATGCAGTAACCTCCACCGATGTACAGGAATTAAAACATTAAATACCGAAGATGACTTGTGACAAAATTGTTTTAGAAAAGTTTAAAATGTGTTTCGCGTTAAACGTGAAAACAAAGACATTGTGGCGACCGGGAGGTGATCCCTCAGATTTGGGGTTGGTTTTTGCCGTGTAACTCTTTTAATAATGACATCACGTAAAAGTGAAACCCAACATTAAACCGAATTTGGGCTTAAAAAGAATAAAACAGGAGCTACTATTATAAATTTACCTACAATTTAGGGCAAATGTGATAAATTTGATCCATTTTTTCTTGTTGAAAAAATACTTCTCATCATTATTAGCAAGTAACAGCTCTCTTCTTATAAAATGAGTACACAGTGAAATCAATAAACGTGCCAATCCTGCTTCCCCGATGGTTACTTATTCCTAACTCTACACCACATCACATCAATCCCCATTCCTTGACCCAAGTTTTTGAAACACAGACCAAATGGATCAAATTCATCAAATTTGCTCTTAAATTGTAGGTGAATTTATAATATTAATTCCTGTTTTGTTCTTTTTAAGCCTAAATTTGGTTTATAGTTGGGTTTAAAAATATGAAAAAGTAGAAGCCTCTATGAGTCATGCTAAGCCCCCTGTACAAGTCGTTGTGTCTGGATCAATATTTTTTTGTTAAAAATAATGGTTTGTGCGTTTGTAAGTTTTTCTTTTTGTTCTGTATTTAGTGGAGGTTATAATAAGTTCAGCATAGTTGAACGTGCTTGTTTTGGCTGTAAACGATAGAGTGAATACCATTAAAAAGTCATTAATGTATAATAAAATTTGCATCAAGCAACAGAAAAACAATTATGCTATTATTGATAATAGCCTAAATAGTTTTTGCAGTGTTTGTTCAGGTTTAGAAACTCGCTTGACTACATTTCGTTTAAAACGATTCACGAGAGCTGTTTGCAGAAATGTTCATTTCTGATTATAAATCGTTCTTAATTGTGGCAGTAATATTTTTATGGGCTCCTTTCGCTCATCAGGTATAGCTTTAAAAATTAGTCAAAATCAAAATGATATAAGCTTCGCCTTTAGGTGCTCCAAAAGTACTGTATTGTATTTGACCAGATGCAAGGTGAAGGCGATCATTACTATTTAGAAACTCGTTGGGTCCCTAGGAATGCCAGTTTCTTTGATGCTTACATACTAGTGAAACGTGCTATTAATGAGATTATACTCCAAGTAAACGTATCACGTCGGGATTTAGTTCAGAAAAAAAGTGTGAGGGTTATTGCCCGAAAATTCCCGTTATGCAATTTGAACCGATTCAAACCGAAGGATTTTGGCGATCGCGTTTTTGTTGATTTCGTGCAGCAGTTTCTTAGAGGTTCCAACTTTGATTGTCCGATTCAACCCCAAAACATGACGGCCAATATGGCAAAAATAGACCCGGGCATAATACCTCTACAATTTTTTTATAGGAAGAAATCTTATTTCTTGCTAAATTTAACATTTCACCAAGGAAATACGAATCAAGGAAAAGTAATGGCGAACGTTTTGTTGAAAGCTTCGATTGCTAGAAACCCTAAAGATGCGCAAAAGCGTAAATGTTGAGCACGTTTGTATAAGCTAAATTTATATGCACAAATTATTTTCAATAAACGGTGGAGGCATGCTCATAGTCAATTTTTAATAGTCTCTCGCTTTAGTACTTGATGAAAGTTTTCTACGCAACACTCAACCATAGACAGATAGATTAGATGTCTGTGATACGTGAATAACGCGTAGTTGGCAGATTGTTAGTGTTGATGGGCGCCATAATGAAAAAAGACGAAAATTAAACCCTTTTATACGAGGGTGGGGTGAAAAATTTTCGGCATGACCAAGAAAACCGATGTTTTTAAATTTTTTTTTACTTTATATTTCAACATTATCTCCATCAACACTGATACATTTCTCATAACGGTGTTTTCATTTAGTCATACCAGTTTTAAACGTAGATTCGTCAAGCTCCTCAAAATACTGATTTACAGCTTCGATAACTTCTTCGTTGCTCTTAAATGTTTTACCGCCAAGCCATTTTTCGAGGTTAGGAAATAGGTAATAGTCGCTGGGGGCTAAGTCTGGAGAGTAAGGAAAATGCGACATCATTTTAAACTTCAATTCGTGGATTTTGGACAAATGTGCTGGTGCGTTATCGTGATGAAACAAAAGTTTTTTCTTTGCCAAATGAGGTCTTTTAATTTGCACCTCGTTCGTCAAACGTTGCAATAACTTTGCGTAGTATTGTTCAATGAAAGTCTTACCCTTTTCAAGGTAATCAATGTATATAATTCCTCTCGCATCCCAAAAAAACAGGAGCCATAACCTTGTTTGCCGATAAAATTGTTTTTGACTTCTTTAGAGTTGGTTCCCTTTTTCCAACCACTGTTTTGACTGTTCTTTATTTTCAGGAGTGTAGTAGTTGTCCCAAGTCTCATCAGCAGTTATGAATCGACGCAAAAATTGTTTGGATTACACCTTTACAGCGCCAAATTGTCGGTAGAAATGTTTTTTCGAATCAGTTTTTAGTGGAGCGTTAGCGAACGCGGCACCAACCGTGCACACAGCTTTTCCATGCTCAAATGGTTGTGCAAAATAATTCGCACATATTCAGCTGACATCCTACAGGTCTCAGCTATCTTATGCACTTTCAACCTGCGGTCTTCCAACACTATTTGATGGATTTTCTCAATCATTTCTGAAGTTGTGACCTCGACCAAACCTCCTGAGCGAGGCTCGTCAGAGGTGCTCACACGCAAGGCCGTAGCCAGGGGGGATAGCCAGGGTTTGACCCCCCCCCCCCGAAATTTTCCCATGATTAAAAGTAGTCATACTGTTCAATCACATCGCAAGATTTGGGATACTGAGATTTCAAAATCTTGTCAAATGTTAACATCGCCTTGTCTAGATTTTGTCTGGCAATTCAAACAAATAGAGTTTCCGGGAATTGGACCGGGTGTTCCTGTATATGAACCGACGACATTTCCCACATGCCAGCGATACAAAATTAGTTGAAGCTTTGAATTCCGCGAAATGCTTTTCGGTAATGACTGACGAAACAACTCATATTTCACGGCAAGGCCAAATATCAATTTGTGTGCTATACGTCCAGCCCAAAGGAAACATTTTTATTTTGCGTGAAGATTTTTTAACATTTATTTCTGTTGAAAGCACTAAGGGAAAGTGTTTGGCTGAAAAAATTCTGACGACACTGAAATATTTAGGTGTTGACAGCAACTATTTGATCGTACAAGGATATGATGGTGCTTCTTCAATGAAAGGTAGTTTTAACGGTGTGCCGGCAGTGATTCGAGAATCCCACCCAGAAGCTATATATGTACATTGTAGTTCACATTCATTAAACTTAGCTTTAAGCCATTCCTGTGCAATTCAATCTTGTCGAAATACTATTGGAACTATAAAATCATTATGAAATTTTCTGAAATCATCCTGTAAACGCACAAATTGCTTGAAGAGAAACATACAATTAAAATTTCTCAAAACCAAATGGCAAACTCTTACGGCAATGTGTGAAACTCGTTAGGTTGAAAATCATGACGGATTAATTCGATTTGAGGAAATTTTCATAGCAATTGTTGATACGTTAGAAGAGTTGACTACTGACGCCGACTGTGAAATGTTATCTAAAGCGACATCCTTTTGAAAATCTATTTTGACTAGTGAATTTGTTTTAAGTTTATGTTCCTTCAGTGTGTTATTTTCGTTTACATTACCACTATGTAGAATATTGCAGTCTCCTTTGTGCGACTTGGTTGCCGCTTTAGACCATGTTAAGTTAATAACAAAAACATCTGAAAAAATGCGCGAAAATGTTGTTTCACGATTTGCACTGATTTTCCAAACTGCTCAAAATCTGCTTAAAACTGTAGACGAGGAAATTAAAGTTCCACGAATCGTGCTACGACAACAAAAAAGACCAAATGTAAATTCACTAAATCCAGAAACTTATTTTAAAATTACTATTATGATTCCACTATTAAATGGTTTTATTGCACAGTTGAATTCAAGATTCGAAGGTCATAATTCTACACTAACATTGCTTTTTATTTTGATACCCTCAGAATGCGGTTAGAAGGATTACAGTTTCGGAAGAGGTGTTTTTCAAATTTATAGTAAATTTTTGGAATGTGATGCTATCAAATCTGAATTTGAGCTCTGGCAAACACAATGCCAACAGCAGCCTGAAATAGATCGTGTGACTTGTGCATTTGAAGCGCTTGGAGAGTGCAATAACGAACTGTTTCCAAATATCCACGAACTTTTAAATTTTTTGGCGACATTACCAGTTACGACTTGCACACCTGAGAGAACATTTTCGACAATGAAACGTCTGAAAACGTATCTCCAAAACTCGACTGGTGAGGAAAGATTAACTGGGTTGGCATCAATATCAACTCATCATCAAATCGACATCAATACAGAGGAAGTTATAGACTTATTCGCAGCAAAAAAGTGTTGCGGCTATATTTTTTGCAAAGTTCTCCACTACACCGTAGCTGACCCTGGCCACAGTTTGGGCAATCCAACCCGGCTTCACCCGCGAAAAGGGGTGTGGGAATAAGTATTTTAAGAAAAGAGCGCCGCCCGTTTCTGCGCCGGGACTGCCCTGTCCGCGAACCCTGAAACGGGAATAGGGTCCGCGACGACCCAAAAACCACCGACCGAATAGGGGAGCACAAGGAACACAATCCGGACGCGATTCCGCGTCGCCACTTCACTCAATAAGACAATTCCTTATTAAGCACTATTTCTTCTATCAAATTCCAAAACCTAGCTTTCCCTATCTATATGTTCTTAAGTCTACTTACAATTTCGTCCTTATCCGACGTCCTTTTAAATCTCGCTTCACTCCTCCTATCCGATGAATTCCTCCTCCTTCGTTGTCCCGGTCGATGTCGTGGGGGTTGGGTTGGTTGGAGTCGCTCGTCTTCCAATTCCTCACCGAACCAACAAGGTCGACGTCCAAGAAACCCGCAGCTGATCAAATCACTCCCGTAAAGCACCAACGCAGCTTCGCACCTCCACTCAAGACCGACGTCCAACAAAAAAAGTTTAAAAGAACCACGCAGCTTCCACACCAGCGGTCGAAGTAAAAAAGCCCCGTCAGCTGCTCCCGCAATGCTATTTATTCGAAAGCCCAGTCCCGTTTTTCGTGTCGTAGGTCGACGACCACTCCGCTGGGCAGTTGACCCCATCGCAGCTTTGAAAAGCTTGGGGGCCTGGTTTCGTCAGAGGTTGTGTCTCGATGCGGGGGAAAAGCTGTGAAAGCTGTGGGATGCGATTGGAGCGCGGTGAAATACTCATGGCGGTCGTTAACAATGGTGAATTGCCAGTGCCAATGGTTGTGGGTATCACTGGCGCATAGGGGACTCCATTGGGCACCTTGTAGACCGGGCGAAGCCTGGATTTGGATCCATTGCGCGGTTGGGTGATCGTGTTTGTTGCCGTCATTGCTGGAAACTTTTCTGCAGGGTCTGTGACGTTGTCTGGAACACTCTCCATAACAAACTTACTACCTACTTATCTATATACTCCTATATCCTTAACCTACCTACATCTCTATATTTATATAATTCAAGCTCTAGCCTAAATTGACTTACTCCCTTCAATATAATTAATTAATAGGCATTTAATTCATTTATAACAATTCAATACATTCATTAGCTTGATTGTGCGAAGTGGCGATCTACGTATTCCATTTTCCGAAAAGACAGCGTTTACCCGCACGGTGGTTTGGGGTCTCAAGAACAGGGAAGTCCCATATTTCGCCCTTGTGGGTTTGGGGTCAACTACGCTGCGGGGCGAACGTAACAAAAGGCTCGAAGATAAAATTTTCTTTTGTAATACTTTTGATTTTACAAAATTAACTTAATTTTGGTCTAAAATATTATAAGACTACAGTTGCATTAATTTTATATTAATTTGGTTGAAAATAAAATTAAAATGACCCAGCTTCTTAAATGACTATCCACAGTATTGACCTTTTTCGGACCGTCTTAGGACTTACAGAACAGAAATATGTATAAAACGTCTCATCTAGATATCAGCATACGAACGAAAAGATTGAAAAATAATTCAGGTATATTTTTCAGTAGCAGCCAATGCAAAAAATTAAAAAAAAACATGCTACTGAAAAATGTTACATAATACAGATATATACCAGTTTTCGTTTGTAATCTTTCCAATATATTTTGGAAAAAAGAAAGTGTCTATGTTTGTATTTGCATGTGGGGTCGTTCTGTTTCTCGACAAAATCTCATAGTCAAAAGCTAATATTATTTTATTGTTAACGTCAATTATCATTTTGATTTAACAGAGAAGAAAACACAAGTCTTGTTTTAAAATTGCTTGAAAACAATCATGCTATCTTTATTGTACATGCAGCCGCTTTCTGCAAGGTCCAGATATTTTTAAAACTTCAAGATTGTTTGCGAATGCGATCATTTCTTAAGGTATTTTCTTGACGTGAAAGACAACAAAAAAGAATAAAATGTCTACTTTTCTGTAATATGATTATTGTTTGTTATTACTATTATTGTTATTACTCATAATTTTATTTATGCATTTCTCAAGAGCTGGCTATGTTGGTGAGGTGATCTAGGTGGCATTCAATTTTTTTGGTTTTCGAGGAAAATTCTAGAAACGCAGCAATTTTAAACTCTTAATTTCATGAAACAAATTGTCGAAGCATTATATTTCTTAAATTGTTCAATTCGCACTTAAACTACTCTTTCATTTCCAGTATGTAAGCTAAAGTAGAATTTGAAATCTTGTTATATTTTTTGAAGTGATAACAATATCCAAACAAAATTACACTATGCTTCTAAACTTTAAATAGAATAAGAGCCTAACTGTTATTTAATATGTGAATGGATGCCAAATATGTGAGTTAGTTGCCCCAGTGTAAATATGCATGTGAGAAAAGTGAAACGTTATGATTTTATATCATTGGAATATACATTTTTATTATGTGTAATTAACACAGACTGATAATGACAGAGGTTTGGAGGAGACGGAGGTGGTTTTCGTCGGTAAAAACCCGGCATGCCGTGGTGCAGGAGCTAATCGGTATCTTTTGAAGATTTCCACCAAAAAAAGATGAACTCACATCCCCCCGAAATATTTTTCTGGCTACGGCCTTGTTTTAAAGTTAGGAGTGAGAATAGCAAGAAAGATAATAAATACATTTTTTTAAACATTGGGATTTTTTTAAGGTTCCAAGTTTTTTGAGAAGGGGCATAAGTCAATTATAGGTCTACGAGTTATTCCACAACTTTCCCTGCAAGAATCAGTGTGCTCCCCTCAATGGCCAAATGTAGCAGTTTTTTTACAGATCCGCCCTGGTCTATGTGTACGTATCATACATTTTGCTTAGATATTTTGAACACTTGTGCACAGTTTATGGAAAAATTCTTCAATACCACTGATTTGCGCTATGAGTATCAAATTTAAACCTTAAACACATTGTACGCTAAACACCACAGCCAGATTCTCATTTTGAATCTTGCATAACTCTGATTAACACGCAAAGTCTTGCTGTTGGAAAAATGGTTTAAATTGCATTTTATGAAGGTTTTCAGAAAGATTCATATGTTACACTTAAGTAAAAATAATTCAATCACACCAGAAAATTGCAGGTTAAAATTTGTTGCTGGTCTAGTTATCATTATCTTCATTTTCTCGAAAATTGACTTACTCCACTTTCAAAATGTTAGCGATAACCTTATCGTACATAATGCATAGCAATGTTTTTCGAAAACTCCATATTTGAACGGCTCCCTCCAGCTTCTGTCTACCTTTTGACAACTTATATTCAAGCGGAACCTTATTTGTGAACTACTTCTCATTTCTACTTTCAGGATCACCTCCTTTCAAGCTGAACGTTCGATAGCATCAAAATTATATTAATGATCATCACAAAAGCGGCATAATCGCGACAATCATCACATTGAAATTTCTCTCGAATGGGTGATAAAACGTCCTTTAATTGCATCTTCCAACATTCATTAATAATATTAACGGTGAAAAAACAGGAATATACATTTCATCGCATACAAACCCAGTGCGCGAGATATATGCCCTCATAACGAATTGCAACACTTGCAATATAAACCAGTACCATTAGCACCTAATTACGAGGAAGCTAATGAGCACTCAAACCTTGACAAATTCTTTCGCTAATTGCTTTTACCAAATAAGTGAAATTAGAGAAAACAAGAATTTAGTGATAAGTCATTAAGACGATTAGTATATAAGCAAAACAAACTATTCAATAAATGTTCAGTTGCAAACATACAAGCGAAAAGATATCGTTTTATTTTCCGCATCCGACTAGGAACAAATTTGGCGCAGTCGGTAGTCTTCAGCACCAGGAGAAAAACCTTCCGCAAAAGAGAAAGGACTACTGGAAGAATTTCAATTCTTTAAAGCTGGAGGAACAAACTGACAGAGCATCCTCAACAAAGGAAGATAGCACTGCAGTTATAAAGCTAGCGGATCGCCTGGGAAAACTAAGACTGAGCAGTATGGCAACTAACCACATAAAGGAACTGATGCAGTTCACGCAAGGAATTCCGGTCTTCAGAGGAGACAACAGTTATGATCTCCAGCCGTTCCTGCAGTCAGTCGACTGGGTTCTAGACCAAATAAAGGACCACGAACCATCGAGGGACATATTTGCACACATAGTGTTCCAGAAGATACAAGGAAGAGCTCTTCAAGCAATACGAGGACTAACCGGAAACAGTTGGGCGAACATAAAATCGAGGCTACTACAAGAATTTGGCATTCGGGAAACATACAACCAGCTGTATTCCAAGGTAAACGAAACAACCTCTTCTAACATTATAAATAATTTTTATACACTTGAAAAAATATTAGATAAACTTAAACTTAAGTACGCCCTCGACATCGAAAAAAATCCTTTATATTCGGTAGAACAAAGTGAAATGTTTGTGTTGAATAGGTTTCTTGATTTATTACCGGAACACCTTACAGCGTTGTGTTTAACAAAAAATTTTCGAACTCTCCGAGAAACATATATTTTCTTGGAACCTATCATAAAAAAAGTGAATAATGTTCATAGTGGCACAGTGCAAAATCATTATAAAAACCCTCATAATAATCGGTATAAAAATTTTGGTGCAAATTTCGTTCATAGCTCTTACGATCATGTACCAAAAACAAACTCGGGAAATTATAACGCTAGGTTTGAAAATTACGGCGGTAATAATCGTAGAAATTTCTATAATAATCAAAGAAATTTTAGTGACAATCAACAAGAAAATCGTGTTAATAATCCCGATACTAGGCACAATTTTTCACGGAATCCTCAGAGGTATAATTCAAATATACCTCAGTCAGCAGTTACCATGAGAACTGTTCGATCTCAATATCCTATGGATATTGATAATAATTTACATATTGAATCCGCACCGTTGCGAAGTAATAATTATGCAGAAAATTTTCGTGCACTAGCCTCGGAAAATCAGACACATTACCAATAGTTGAGATCACATTATTTAAAACTAAAATACGTTGTCTCCTGGATACAGGATGCACAACGTCAATTCTAAATAAAAATCTTTTTCCTGAGCACAAACGGATTCGCTTGGAAGTTCCTATCAAAATCGATAGTATACATAATTCGGAATTCATTTCGGAAGGAATCATCTCAGAATTTCCTTCCGAATTTAACCATAGTGCTACTATCGAATGGAAGTTACTTCACATAAAGAATCCAAAATTTGATGCTATTATAGGACAAAACATTCTTATCCCAACAAACTCGATTATTAATCTTGGCGAAAAATATATTGAAATGTTCAATACCAGACTATATTTTACAAATTACAAACTTCCAATACAAGAGGTATACCAAATAGAAGATACCAAATTTACTAGTATTGCCGAAATAATAAAAACAATTCCCATAAAACACTTGAATCCGAAAGAAAAAAGTGAAACATTTAATATATTAAAAAATAACAAAGACTTATTTTACAAGGAAGGTGATAATTTAACTTCGGTCAGAGAAATAACCCACAAAATAATACTTACAAAACACCAACCAATCTTCAGCAAAATATATAGATTCCCTAAAGCTCACGAAGATGAAGTGAGTAAACAAATAGAAGACATGCTAAGGCAAAATATAATAAAACCCTCTCAAAGTCCCTACAACTCTCCACTCTGGGTAGTGCCCAAAAAATCAGATAACTCGGGCAAAACAAAATGGAGAATTGTCATAGATTACAGGAAATTAAACGAAATAACCGTGGATGACAAATTTCCTATTCCAAACATTGATTCACTCTTTGACAAACTAGGCAAAGCCCAATATTTCACTACGTTGGACCTTGCAAAGGGCTTCCACCAAATACTGGTAGACCCAGCAGATCAACAAAAAACTGCTTTCAGTACAAGTAACGGACATTACGAATTTGTTCGAATGCCGTTTGGTTTGAAAAATGCTCCTGCAACTTTTCAACGCCTCATAAACTACGTTTTGCAAGAATACATAAATAAAATATGCGTTGTATACCTAGATGACATATTAATATTTTCAACTTCTTTGGAAGAACATATAGTGTCAATAAATAAAATATTTACGAAATTAAGAGAATTCAACCACAAAATTCAACCTGACAAATGCAAGTTCTTCGCTAAGGAAACAGAATACCTTGGCCACATCTTAACTCCAGAGGGTATAAGACCAAATCCAGACAAAATCAAAATTATTCAAGATTTACAAATCCCTAAAACGCAGAAACAAATTAAATCATTTCTAGGTATCACTGGATACTACAGAAAATTTATAGGAGATTATTCAAAAATTGCAGTACCACTTACAGAATGCTTGAAAAAGAACGTAAAAATTGACCTTAATAAATCAGAGTATATAAATGCTTTCGAAAAATTGAAATCTTTGATAACTAACCATCCAACTTTAACATATCCCGATTTCAGTAAATCATTTATACTCACTACAGACGCCTCCAATTTCGCCATTGGAGCAGTACTGTCTCAAAACGGTCACCCAATTTCTTTCGCCTCAAGAACTCTCAATGAACATGAGAAAAACTATAGCACAATAGAAAAAGAACTATTGGCGATAGTGTGGGCAACCAAATACTTCAGACCATATTTGTTTGGCACTAAATTTACAATTCAAACCGATCATAGGCCACTGGCTTGGCTACATTCATTAAAAGAACCCAACTGCAAATTGCAGCGTTGGAAAATCAAATTAAATGAATTTGATTTTGATGTACAATACATCAAAGGAAAAGAAAACGCAGTAGCAGATTTCCTTTCCAGAATCAAAAATGACGAAATCAATATCCTAGAAAACGAAAGTAACGACCTAGCTACTATCCATACGCAAGAAGAAGATCAAAATGATCACTTCCCTATTAAACCAATAATAATCAACTCATTTAGAATACAAATACATTACTCGCAACATAGCTCCAAACAAATTATTAAGTCCTTACCTCACAATAGAATAGCGATTAATATTTCAGAGACTAACTTAAACAGTCAACATATAATCGACACTTTAAGACAACATATCACTAAGGGAAAAATCGGAATCTACACTGATTTAGACTTTCCTGCATATAATAAACTCCAAAAGTTACTTATTGAATTATTCTCATCTAATAAAACAATTTCGTTCTCCAAATGTCAACATATTGCAAATGAGCCGTCTTCCGAAGAGGAAGTTTATAAAATAATAAAACAAGAACACTTGCGTAATAACCATAGGGGTATCAATGAAAACTTCGAAAATCTAAAAACTAAAGTATACTACCCTAAACTGAAGGAATTGATTCAACGTTACATTAACAATTGCGATATTTGCAACATTGCTAAATACGATCGTAATCCAATTAAATACCCTCAGAAACTAACAGAGACTCCGTCCAGAAATAACGAAATAGTTACAGGGGATATATTCACATGCGAAAAAAGGTATTTTTTTACAACCGTAGACAGACTTTCAAAACATTTATATTGCCACCACATACCCGATAAAAATGGTATAACATTACTTAGAGAAATAGAATCCAGAGTATCAATACTTGGAAAACCCAAAAAACTTATTCTAGATAACGAGTTCAACACCATTGTTATAAAAGATTTTTGTAGAGTAAATAATATTGAATTACATTTCACACATGCAAAAACTCACAACGGTTGTGCAGACATAAATATTGTTCATTCAACACTCCTGCAACACATTCAACTACTAAACGCTCTAAATAATAAAATAACTATTATAGAAAAAGTAACCAAAGCCACTAACTTTTACAATAATACGCATCATTCAACTATTAAATGCACCCCTAACGAAGCATTATTTGGATTGAAAAACCCTTTAGAAATAAAAAAAAATATTGATAACGAAAAGCAATACCGGATCAACAAAGTTAACAATAAGATTAAGAAACCTCTCACAGTAAAAGCTCATTCAAACGTATTCATTAAAAATCCTCAACGAGAGAGAAATAAAAGTGCACCTGCATATAAAGCAATAAACATTACAAAAGTAGATGATAGCCTAATACAACCTCAAACTAAACTAAAAATTCACCCAAGTAGAATTAAAAGACAATTTAAATTTCTTACAGAAAAAACAAACGAAAATAACAACAGTAATTTGCCTTATGATCCTAGTGCAAGTAATAGCGGCAAAACAAATAACAATTGAAAAAATTGAATCACAATCCGGGTTTACTCTTATAGAAACAAAAAAAATACATTTAATTGAAAGCTACGATGTGTTCCTACATATAATTAATATAACCGAAATCGAAAATACTATAACACTTGTGAAGAAGCTAAACCATTCATTACCAATGCCAGAAGCCATGCATAACCATGAAAGACTAAAGGCACTACAAACTGCCATCGAAGCAATTAAACCGCGACATCAAAGACAAAAAAGAGGTCTATTAAATCCCATAGGCACAATCCATAAAATTTTGTTTGGCACTATGGATAACGATGACAGACAGGAAATTTTCAAAAATTTAAACACTCTAGAAATAAATAATAACAAAATCACAGCCACAATGAACAAACAAATTCACATTAATAATGAACTTCAAGAAAATATGAAACTTTTGCAACATTCAATTAAAATTAACTCTAATAATACAAATCAAGCTATTTCTAAATTAAATAAAGATCAAGCAAAGATATTCAACCAAATTAATAATCTACAAATCACAAATGTTATAACACAATTAGAATCTGAAATTTCTAAAATTATAGACAATATAAACGCTGCAAGATTAGGTATAATGACACATAGTTTTCTCACAACGGAAGAAATATTAAGAGCAAGAATAGACTTAAGTAAACTTGAACAATTAAAAATTGCATTAGTCACATATTCCGATAATACTCTCATTTTTGTTATAAATATTCCAATCTTTGATGAAAAAGAAACACAAATTTATCATTTTTTACCTATTCCTAATAATAAAAATGTACAATTAAATGAAGAACAACAAAAAATTATAATAGCAAATAATGAAGTTTTTGTATCAGACACTCTCGAAAAAAAAGAAACTCCGAAAAGCCAATATGTGTTTACAGCATATTATCGTTAATAACACTTACACAAACTGTACAACAAGCGAAAACGTAATACCTCATGTAATTGAACTTGAAAAAGGCACCATTGTTTCAATTAAAACCGAAGACGAAATTGTACAAAACTGTAATAATTACAAGTACAAAATTTCTGGAAATTGCCTAATAAAATTTGAAGAATGTAGCATTAATATCCATAAAATTGAATATACAAATAATTGGAGCAAGTTTCAAAATAATATTATATTACCTAATTATGAAATACTGGAACCTTTAAATATTCATGTAAATTTAACCGAAATACATTTGAAACAAATTGATAATATTCAAGCCATTGAACAAGTCAAACTAGAAAGACATGTTGATCGTTCCATAATTTACTTGTCAATCACAATAATTACTCTAATAATTATGATTTTCGTAATTCACAAATGCAAAAATTCAAAAATTTCAATTAAATTGTTGCAACCAGGAGGTTCCAAGCTTAACGATGGGGGAGATATATGCCCTCATAACGAATTGCAACACTTGCAATATAAACCAGTACCATTAGCACCTAATTACGAGGAAGCTAATGAGCACTCAAACCTTGACAAATTCTTTCGCTAATTGCTTTTACCAAATAAGTGAAATTAGAGAAAACAAGAATTTAGTGATAAGTCATTAAGACGATTAGTATATAAGCAAAACAAACTATTCAATAAATGTTCAGTTGCAAACATACAAGCGAAAAGATATCGTTTTATTTTCCGCATCCGACTAGGAACAAATTTCGCGTTCGATGATATGAGCTAATCCAGACCTAGGATAGTACCAGCACATATGGCAGGGTAGTTCATATTGTCTGGAATAAACAATCAATTCGAATATAGAAGCATAATATATGTATGTTTTAATATATTTTCTAATTATTTACTTTTTAAAAAAAATATTGGGACTTTATGAAAAGTAAATTATGATGATGAAAAATATGACATTTTTGTTATTAATAATTCGTAATACAAAACTCAACTGATTTTCAACTTAATCTGTTCATTAAAAACAATATCTTTTAAAAACGCGAGATTGATGTTGAGTTGCGGTTTTGTATTTGCAACACATGTTCTTTGATGTGAACTGCAGTTCAGACTGTAAGATATACCATATATGTAATGTTTAATATATAGGGTGTTTATTTTATTTAATGATTCACGAAGACTCATACTATCATACGCGTTTTGTATCATCTAAGATATTCCTTTTCATCTGAAAAGTCACTGGCCCCGTTAATTAAAATATAATAAGCCAAGAAAAAATCTTTCCATCTTTCTCCGGCACGAAGGAGATAATAAATGTCAATAAAGATGCGTGGATAGAAATGCATGGATGCACTTGCGCAGGCGGATTTTCTCATTCAAATGCACATACGAGTGCAGGCTAGTATCTAAGCCTCGCCACGCATTAAGCTTGCAGAGCAGTTGGTGAAACTACGCACGATAGAAAATCCAGCTCAGTTATATGACCACGGCGGGATCATCTTTCTACTAAAGAATATTCTAAAAGATGTCCAGGCAAATCTCATTTTCAGTTTACGTTTTGGCTAACATTTTGGCGAACAATTTCATGTCATTAACCCAATTAGGAGGTCACAAGTGTTTTCAAAATTATAGTTGGAGCTATTTTCTACGCTGAAACCGATTTCTTTCTGGTTATTAGCAGCTTATGTCAAAGGATTTGCCTCGCCTTCACCTCAGCAGCAATTCGTATCTAGCTGATCCACGCCAGAACCTACCTTCGAAGCATGCATCTCATCCGAGTATGCACATTAATAAGTTCCAGCATTTATAAATGTTCTTATCAATTAATAACTGTTCAAAAGGTCATGCAATATTCAACGAGCGTTACGATGGAAATAGGCCGTAATTTATCAACCCGTGCAATAGAAACGAGCCGACTGTCACATTTGTTGCTAAACATCTTCTCCGTGACCATGATATCTGCATTTAGCTGCGCCCAAGACGCTCATGTGCCTGCGCTGCGACGAGAAAAGCCTAATCAGAATTTATGCGAGGCAACATATCTTGGAGCTCTTGTCGCCGAGGAAGAGGCTGGAAGGCCTGCGATGGGACCACGGAGCCGTCTCAAATAAAAATAAAAATTATTGAATGCATAATCCGTTGTCATGATTGATATGGTTTCTGTCCCATAAATGCGTTTTTATGAGAAAAGAGTTGATTACAACCTGACGCAGTAAATTGAGTGGAGGCCTTGGCGAATTCAAGCATATTTACAAATCTGTATAGATGTGCGGTAAGGAGCAGTGTATTCCAGTTCTGAAGGTCAATGGTGGACATGCACATTCAAATAGCTGATTCAATTGTGCTCCATCATGAGCACTCAGGTGATCTCTTGCATCATCCAATTACAGAATTTAAAGTTTACAATTTTATATCTACCACGTCGATGCGTGGAGCGATTTTAAAAGACTTTATCAAAAGTGCTGTTCTTACATGATTTTCCCTTACGCTTTTATGAAAAATTCCTTCATATTGCAAGAGAGTGACCCGAATTTTTCATGAATGCATGAAAGATAGTGAGTGTGTTCAGAAACGTACAATTTTTTTTAGTTAAAAAAGTATGTAGTACAGCGTGACGTAGCGTATCGTGGTCATGCTTTCCATGTGACATCAACCAATCGTTTATTATGGGTCAATTTTTAACTTTCCAGTAAGTGGGAAATTCTTGTAATCGTCTCGTAAATCGAAATTGAAATTTTCAACATATCTTCACGTTTTCAGGACTATAGAGTATATTTTAAGTAATTTTAGAAAGAAGTATGTATGTGTGGGTGTGGGTGTGAATGTACGTATGTACGTGCGTTCGTAGACAGTTTTTTCTACGAGCATAACTCACGTAAACAAAGTCGTATCGACTTCGTTGAGGTGTCAATCGAAACGTCTTTGCAATCTTAAAAGCTGATTGGTTTTTGGGAAACTTCGGTGGGGTAGGGTTCAGTGGCGAGGCGTTCATATAAGCCGATTCCCATCGGCTTCCCTTTCCAAATATGTTCCAAAAAGTCTAACACTTCAGTTTTATAAGGGAATGAAGTGTTTATTTACTTGCATGCACCACTGTAAACATGCACCATCGTTCCACTTGATCTCAGTGTTTATTCCATCAAACTCCATTCTCTTCATTCTACACATCCTCATAGTTCCATAATAGTCAGCAAAGCGATCAACATCTGTAAGAGTTGCAGCAAAGCTTTCCGAGTCTCAAATTCATCAGTAATTTAAGGTGCCGTGGGCATTCAACTCCCGTTTGTTGGAATAGCAGCTCGGTTTTCCTCAAAAGGATATGGAAACAAAGCCGGTAGCGTTCCCGGCTTGCGAATCAGCTGTGAAAATTGATGCTAGAAAATCATTGAAAACTCCCAATTAGAAATACATACTGTTGGAATAGTCTATATATCTATACGTTGATTGTTGTAGCAGGAAATTCACGTAAGCTCTACTAGTAAGCTTCAGAACGTGAAAAGGGTTATTTGATTGTTTTTGTGCAATTGTGAAAGTGGTAAAGTGATATTTTCAACTTATTGCAGATTTTCTTGTAGGTGATTTTTTTAAAATTTTAATGTGTCTTTAAATGTAGATTGTTGAATTACAGATTTTTTGGCGACAGAAGAAACACCATTATTTAAATTAAGTTTTGATCAGAAACAGAGGGTAATTCAAATGGGGCGAGCGAAACCTGAACTTAAAATTAACTTCCTTAATTTCGTATTTGCTTAACATATACATTCCTTGCCAATAAGGTCAAAAACGATACACATAACATAAAAAAATAAATATTTCATAACTGATCGTAATTGAAAATGTATGCAATAGATAGAATGATTACGGTAGCATTTCTCTATATGCTCATTATATACTTCTTTGTCTGTTAAGGGTCCATGTCTCTCAAATAGTAAGCGGCTTACCCACAGTAATTTTTCACCTCTCGCCACTGGTAGGGTTTGCTGTTTTGAACCCCTGAAGGTCATTTCTGTCATTCGCTATATCTCACGAACCAAACATAACATTGGCATTGTTAATCGACGCGTGGTTTGATTCTATCAAATTTTTGTAAAAATTGTGGGAGCCGTTTTTTAATTTATTCCAAAAAGGGCAAAAAATTAAGGCTTTTTTCATAAACAATAAATTTTTAAACTGTTTTGCAAAACACAATAATCAATCTAAATGGAAAGTGTGGTTTCGGGATGACGAATGGCTTCCTCTTCAGGTGCTGTCATATGCCAATTCGCCATCAGACAGCACGACCACGGCTTAGGATTGTTGATGGGTTAAGCTCGTTATGTTTCAACTATTTTTAATATTTGTATATGCGAATTATAACGACAGTCAACCTAGTTTCGTATAAGCTTCGTTGCTAAGTTCAGTTTTTCCTGGGTTAGAACCTCCTAGTCTAGTCGATAACATTGTCTACTAGTTGTGCTAACCAAAAAGCACGATGAATTATTCATAAAATTTGGAAGTTAAGAACCCCCATCAATGTGCAATGATAGTGTTAGTAAGTTGCTAACCAAAAAGCACAACTAGTAGACAATGTTTTCGACTAGACTATGAGGTTCTAACCCAGGAGAAACCAAAAAACAATAATCAATGTTTATAAAATGTATATACACCCAATATGTTTTGTAAAAAAAAACCAGCAAAAGGTTTCTCATGATTATGGAAAAAATAAATTAAAAATAAAAAACCATTAAAAGTCATCATGACCTTGAAGGTCACTCATGACATTCACTACATCTCGCTAACCAAATATAGTATTTGCATCATTGAGGTGTCAATCAACATATTAACATGTTTGTGATGTTTTTAAGTTTATAAAAAAATCGTTGGAGCCGATTTTTAATTTAATAAAAAAAATGCAAAAAAATTAGGGTTTTTTCATAATTTAATAAATGTTTATAAAATTTATAAATTATCATCATTGCATGATTACAAAGAAAATTCGAAGTCACCGTGTAGAAAGTGATCGTACGAATGATATGACCTGATATCTCTTATTCTAAAGACTGTTGTTGAGCCAATCAAATTTTACTAATGTTTGCATAATTTGGCCAGATTTTGAATAGTTTTCACAGTACTGTGTTTTAATTTTAATATAAAAACTGCTTAAATTTTGACAACCAAAAATAAGTTAAGCAAATTTGCATTTGTGGTAATCAACGTTTTGAATGGTAAAATGTTTTGTAGTCAATACTTTGCAAGATCATATGCTTTAAAAAGCTTTCATAAAGTAAAAAAATTGTAATTTTTAGTAGTTTTGTTGTTTAGTGTTTGTAAGATATCAATTACTTCCTCCATCATCATTCGTAATGCTTTAAGTTATTTGCATAATATTGTGCAAATATTAATAAACTTTGATTGACTTAGAAACAATGTCTTTAGGCTACGCGATATGAGGTAATTTCATTCGTATGAACCCTTACATGGTGACTTTGAATGATTTTTTTTTATTTAATTTTTAACTTCCCAGTATATGGGAAGTTCTTGTAATCGCGTCGAAAATCGAAATTGAAATTTTCAACATTTCTCTACGTTTTGAGGTCTATAAAGTGTGTGTGTGTGTGTGTGTGTGTGTGTGTGTATGTGTGTGTACGTATGTGCGTTCGTGGACACTTTTTTCTACCAGCATAACATACGTAAACAAAGTCGTATTGACTTCGCTAAGGTGTCAATCGAAGCGTCTTTGCAATTTCAAGAGCTGATTAGTTTTTCGGTAACTTCGGTTGGGTGGGTTTGCTGTTTTGCCCGTTTGAAGGTCATTTCTGTCATGCGTTATATCTCGCGAACCAAATATACGATTTCCTTGATCAAGGTGTCAATTGACGCGTATTAATATTTTTGTGATTCTATTTAGTTTTTAAAAAATTTCTTGAAACCTTTTTCTAATTTTTAAAAAAAAAGTGCAAAAAATTAAGGCTTTTTTCAAAAACAATAAATTTTTAACCTGATTTACGGAACACAGTAATCAATTTCTATAAAATTTATATACTCCAAGCAGTGTTTGTAAAAACATCATCAAACTTTTTTCTCACGATAAAAAAACAAATAAATTAAAAATAAAAACTCATTAACAGTCATCATGATCGTCAAGGTCAGCTCTGTCATTCACCATATTTCACGAACCAGATATATTATTTGCATCATAAAGGTGTCAATTGACGTGTATGAACATCTTTTTCATTTTTTTAACATCATAAAAATTCGTTTCAGCCGTTTTTTTCAATTTAATAGAAGAAAATGCGCAAAATTAGGGTGTTTTCATAAAAAATATTCTTTTAACCTGATTTGCACAAAACAGTAATAAATGTTTATAAAATTTATACATTCTTATCAGTTTTTGAAACGAAACCGGCAAAACTTTTGTCCATGATTATGAAAAAAAACTAAATTAAAAATAAAAAAATCATTCAAAGTTACCATGTAAAGAGGGTTCATACGAATGATATTACTTTATATCTTTTATTCTAAATTCTATTCTTGTAAATTCAATCAAAGTTTTAGAATATTTGCATAATTTGAGCAGATTTTTAATAGTTTTTACAGTATTTTAATTAAAAAAACTGCTTAAATTTTCAAAATCATCAAAATTTCAATCAAATTTGCATTTGTGGTAACCAATCATCATCACCCATCCACCAAAAAACCTTACGTAATCAGTGGATGCTCCCGTAGATGATATGATTCATATAAACTCATTCCTGTTACTGCTATGAATACCTATCATTATTATTATTATTTAAAGAAGTATTATTTTCGAAATTATTATTGTGTTTAATATTTTTAATGTTTATCTAGATATTACTGGGAAAATTACCGTGTGGACCTCAAGGGTCGCACTTCGCGGCTTGTTAACTTCCCAGTATATGGGAAGTTCTTGTAATCGCCTCGAAAATCGAAATTGAAATTTTCAACATTTCTTTACGTTTTGAGGTCTTACGAGTATATTTTAAGTGTTTTTAGAAAGAAGTATGTATGTGTGTGTGTGTGTGTGTACGTACGTCCGTACGTACGTATGTGCGTTCGTGGACAGTTTTTTCTACGAGCATAACTCACGTAAACAAAGTCCTATCGACTTCGTTAAGGTGTCAATCGAAGCGTCTTTGCAATCTTAAGAGCTGATTAGTTTTTGGGACACTTCGGTCGGGGGGGTTTGCTGTTTTGCCCGTTTGAAGGTCATTTCTGTCATGCGGTTTATCTCCCGAACCAAACATGCAATTTTCATCATTAAGGTGGAAATCGACGCGTACTAACATTTTTGTGATTCTATCAAGTTTTTAAAAAATTCATAGAGGCGTTTTTTAATTTTTTTGAAAAAAGTGCAAAAAAATTAGGTTTTTTTTTCATAAACAGTAAATTTTCAACCTGATTTTCGAAACACAGTAATCAATGTTTATATAATTTATATACTCGAAACAGTTTTTGTGCAAAAACCAACAAAATTTTCTCTCATGATTACAAAACAAGCCGCGAGGTGCAACCCTTGAGGTCCACACGGTCAACTTCCCAGTAATATCTACATGAATATTAAAAATATTAAACACAAAAATATTTATGAAAATAATACTACTTTAAATAATAATAATGAGAGGTACTCATAATCGTAATAGAAATGAGCTAATATCAATCATATCATCTACTGTAGCGTTCATTGATTACGTAATGCTTTTGTTGGATGCGGGGTGGATTGGTTTGATTGACTATTCACGCGGATAAATCGGAGGGGGGCGGGCTATAAAGCCTTTTTTACATTATTTGTTATTTTTCCATGGATGCTTGAAGGACAAAAGAGCGCTAGCAAATGCATTTTTGTTATTACGCCCACTGAAGAAACTTTCTCGCGAGGTGTCCATTTTAAATAATTTTGTTCAAAATTGCCATGACTTCGGCATAATCATTGAATTTGTGTTTTGTCACGAGCCGTGTTTTAGGTTTTTTGGATCATACAAAATAATTTGGCTAGTTTCTCTTCGAAAACTATTAGGAATGTATAAATTATATAAACATTTATTACTGAGCTGTGCAAATCAGGTTAAATATTTATTTTTTATGAAAAAAACTATAATTTTGCCATTTTCTTTTATTAAATGGAAAAACGGCGGAAAGGACTTTTATAAAGTTAAAACATGAAAAAAAACTAATACACGTCGAATGACACCTCAATGATTCAAACATCATATATGGTTCGTGAGATATAGTGGATGATAAAAATGGCCTTGAAAATCATGATGACTTTTAATGATTTTTTATTTTTAATTTCATTTTTTACGTAATCATGAAGGAAAGTTTTGCTGATTTTCTTACAAAAACTGTTTGGAGTATATAAATTTTGTATACATTTATTACTGCGTGCTGAAAATCAGGTTACAAATTTATTGTTTATTAAAAAAACTAATTTTTAGCAATTTTTTTTCAATAAATTAAAAAACGGTTTCAACGATTTTTTCAAAAACTTGATAGAATCACACAATTATTAATACGCGTCGATTGACACCTTAACTTTGCAAATCATATGTGTCGTTCCGGAGATATAACGCATGACAGAAATGACCTTCAAACGGGCAAAATAGCAAACCCCCCCGGCCGAAGTGTCCCAAAAACTAATCAGCTCTTAAAATTGCAAAGACGCTTCGATTGACACCTTAACAAAGTCGATACGACTTTGTTTACATGAGTTATGCTCGTAGAAAAAACTGTCCACGAACGCACGTACGTACGTACACACACACACACATACATCTCCCTTTCTAAAAACACTTAAAATATACTCTATAGACCTTAAAACGTAAAGAAATGTTGAAAATTTCAATTTCGATTTTCGAGGCGATTACAAGAACTTCCCATATACTGCGAAGTTAAAAAATTAAATTAAAAATCAAAAATCATTAAAAGTCATCATGATTTCAAGGTCATTTCTGCCATTCACTATATCTCACGAACCAAATATAATATTTGCATCACTTAGGTGGCAATCGACGTGTATTAACATTTTTGTAATGTTTTTATATTTAAAAAAATCGTTGGAGGCGTTTTTTAATTTAACAAGAAAAATGCAAAAATTTAGGATTTTTTCATAAAAAATAAATTTGGTAACCGGATTTGCACAACACGGTAATAAATGTTTATAAAATTTATACATCCTTATCAATTTTTGGAGACAAACCAGCAAAACGCTTTTCCATGATGTTTAAAAAATTAAATTAAAAATAAAAAATCATTCAAAGTCACCATGTAAAAAGTGTTCATATGAATGATTTTACCCGACTACTCTTATTCTGAAGACATTGTTGTTAAGCCAATCACAGTTTCTTATTTTTGCATAATTTAAGCAGATTTTTAATAGTCTTCATAGCACCGTGTTTTAATTTTTATATCAAAACTGCTTAAATTTTGAAAATCAAAAAAAATTAATCAAATTTGCATTTGTGGCAATGAACGCTTTGAATGGTAAAATGTTTCGTAGTCAATACTTTGCTAGATGATATGCTATAAAAAAAGCTTTCATCAATATGAAAATAACAAATAACGTAGAAACCCCCCCCCCCCCCATTGATCCGGGTGAATATTCAATCAAACCAATCTGTCCCCATCGACCAAAAATCTTACGTAATCAGTTGACGCTCGCGTAGATGATACGATTAATATTAAGTCATTCCAGTTACTGTTATGAGAGGTACATTATTATTATTTAAAGTAGTATTATTTTCATAATTATTATTTTGTTTAGTATTTTTAATATTTATGTAAATATTACTGGGAAGTTGACCGTGTGGTCCTCAAGGGTCGCACCTCGCGGCTTGTTTTTTATGTATTCATGGCAGAAAGGTTTTGCTGATTTCTCTATAAAAAAATTGATGAGTTTATAAATTTTATAAACATTTCTTACTGTGTTGTGCCACTAAAATTGAAAGTTAATTTTTTATGAAAAAAAATTTAATTTTTCGCAATTTGTTTTATTAAACTAAAAAACGGCTCCAAAGATTTTTTTATAGATTTCAAAACATGGCAAAAATGTAAATGCGCGTCGATTAACACCTTAATTATGCATAAATTATATTTAGTTCGCGATATAGAGTGAATGACTTAAATGACATTAAAGGTTCTGATGACTTTTAATGTTTTTTTATTTTTAATTTAATTTTTTTTGTAATCATGAAGAAAGTTTTGCTAGTTTTGTCACAAAAATTGTGTGTGTTATATATTAATTTTATAAACATTGATTGCTGTGTCTCGCAAATCAGGTTTAAAATTTATTGTTTATGGAAAAAAAACCAACCTTTTGATCTTTTTTTTAATAAATTAAAAAACGGCTCCAACAATTTTTTTAAACACTTAACAGAATCACTCAAATGCTAATACGCGTCGATTAATCCCTAACGATGCAAATCCTATATTTGGTTCGCGAGATATAGCGGATCACAGAAATGACCTTCAAAGGGTCTTAAATATACTCTAAAGACCTCAAACCTAAAGAAATGTTGAAAATTTCAATTTCGATTTTCGAGGCGATTACAAGAACTTCTCATATACTAGGAAGTTAATTAATTATAAAACAGAACCTTATCGCATGAAAGTTTACACCTAGTGCTTGATCTAGAAAAGCTGAAACATTGAAATGCAGCAGGTCCTTTGAGACTTCCGTCGAGCACAACACAATGTAATTCGAAATAGACAATACGCCACCACAAAATCACGTAACAAGTGGTTTGGTAAAGTTCACGCAAATATCAGTACGCAGATGACAAATGTCTCTGAAATAACAATTGATATCTTTACGTGTCGCATTTAAGGACGTACCATAGCTCCGTAAAAATGGCCGAATCCATCTTCTCTTGATTTTATAAAAAAAGTACGGATGTTGTATCTATGTTCTGGCAAATACTAGCACAGCATAAATTAAGTGCAAGTAAATGGACATGCGATGGTAATGATCTGCACCCATCACGTACGCATCTCGCACAAGTACGCGAAAAGAAAGCATCTTTACGTGTGGACTACCACTGCACATTCAACATTGTAAAAGTTTCGTCCATTTATATAACATTTGCTTGCCCATGAAACGGCAAATATCTTATTAGAAGGATGCAATCTCCGACAGGTGTTAATTATTGTAAACATGACCCGGTCGAGGAGTTCGTACATATAATGAAAGTGCTTGCGTACATCGTCCAATGCGTTGCACCTTTGCGCGATAATTCTTCGATAACTTAATAGCCTTGATACGGCGCGGTATGCAATGGGGATTGAAGACACCTTCCCCATCCGTCCAGGCTCTCATTAGGCAGAACGACCAGCAAATGCGAGAACTAAAGATCGTGCCCTGCTCTTTGGCTCGCACTTCCAGATGGATAGGTGTATCTTGGGTTGTTTGAGGTGCACCCAAGCAACATCCATGTATGTAGATACTTAGGGAGACGGTCTGGTAGACTGGTTGCTAGATTCCAATCGCACTTGTGGCAACAGCGATACCACGCAAGAGCCCACCATTTCTTATCGAGATGCAAACTGAACCTCGTAGGCTGTTTTAGACACTTTCAACAGTCTCTGGGTTAACTGTTATTTGAGAACACTAAGTTAGAAGTGATGTAATGCGTATTTGGTTTTGTGCAGACGATTTGCCAGTGCTACCATCCTTATTAACTTCCCAGTATATGGGAAGTTCTTGTAATCGCCTCGAAAATCGAAATTGGAATTTTCAACATTTCTTTACGTTTTGAGATCTTACGAGTATATTTTAAGTGTTTTTAGAAAGAAGTATGTATGTGTGTGTGTGTGTGTGTGTGTGTATGTACGTACGTCCGTACGTACGTATGTGCGTTCGTGGACAGTTTTTTCTACGAGCATAACTCACGTAAACAAAGTCCTATCGACTTTGTTGAGGTGTCAATCAAAGCGTCTTTGCAATCTCAAGAGCTGATTAGTTTTTGGGACACTTCGGTCGGGGGGGTTTGTTGTTTCGCCCGTTTGAAGGTCATTTCTGTCATGCGTTATATCTCCCGAACCAGACATGCGATTTTCATCATTAAGGTGTCAATAGACGCGTATTAACATTTATGTGATTCTATCAAGTTTTTAAAAAACTTCATGCAGGCGTTTTTTAATTTTTTTGAAAAAAGTGCAAAAAATTAGGTTTTTTTCATAAACAGTAAATTTTTAACCTGATTTTCGAAACACAGTAATCAATATTTATTAAATTTATATACTCCAAACAGTTTTAGTGCAAAAATCAACAAAATTTTTTCTCATGAAAACAAAAAAAATTAAATTAAAAATCAAAAATCATTAAAAGTCATCATGATTTCAAGGTCATTTCTGCCATTCACTATATCTCACGAACCAAATATAATATTTGCATCACTTAGGTGTCAATCGACGTGTATTAACATTTTTGTAACGTTTTTATATTTAAAAAAATCGTTGGAGGCGTTTTTTAATTTAACAAAAAAAAATGCAAAAATTTAGGATTTTTTCATAAAAAATAAATTTGTTAACCAGATATGCACAACACGGAAATAAATGTTTATAAAATTTATAAATCCTTATCAATTTTTGGGGTCAAACCAGTAAAATCCTTTTCCATGATGTTTAAAAAAATTAAATTAAAAATAAAAAATCATTCAAAGTCGCCATGTAAAAAGTGTTCATCTGAATGATTTTACCCGACTACTCTTATTCTGAAGACATTGTTGTTAAGCCAATCACAGTTTATTAATATTTGCATAATTTAAGCAGATTTTTAATAGTCTTCATAGCACCGTGTTTTAATTTTTATATCAAAACTGCTTAAATTTTGAAAATCAAAAAAAATTAATCAAATTTGCATTTGTGGCAATGAACGCTTTGAATGGTAAAATGTTTCGTAGTAAATACTTTGCTAGATCATATGCTATAAAAAAAGCTTTCATCAATATGAAAATAACAAATAACGTAGAAACCCCCCCCCCCCCCCCATTGATCCGCGTGAATATTCAATCAAATCAATTTGTCCCCATCGACCAAAAACCTTACGTAATCAATTGACGCTCCCGTAGATGATACGATTCACATTAAGTCATTCCAGTTACTATTATGAGAGGTACATTATTATTATTTAAAGTAATATTATTTTCATAATTATTATTTTGTTTAGTATTTTTAATATTTATGTAAATATTACTGGGAAGTTGGCCGTGTGGACCTCAAGGGTCGCACCTCGCGGCTTGTTTTCATTGATGTTTTTCAAATTCCGCAGAACTAGATTTTCGTCATGTAAGGTACAGTGGCGAGGGGTGAAAAATTTACTGTGGGTAAGCCGCTTACTATTTGAGAGACATGGACCCTTAACAGACCCTCAATTTTTACAGCTGATTCGCAAGCCGGGAACGTTACCGGCTTTTTGATTTGTTTCCATATCCTATTGAGGAAAACCGAGCTGCCATTCCAACAAACGGGAGTTGAATACCCACGGCACCTTAAATTATTGATGAATTCGAGACTCGGAAAGCTTTGCTGCAACTCTTACAAATGTCGATCGCTTTGCTGGCTATTATGGAACTATGAGGATGTGTAGAATGAAGAGAATGGAGTTTGATGGAATAAACACAGAGATCAAGTGGAACGATTGTGCATGTTTACAGTGATGCATGCAAGTAAATAAACACTTCATTCCCTTATAAAACTGAAGTGTTAGACATTTTTGGAACATATTTGGAAAGGGAATATAAAACTGAAGTGTTAGACATTTTTGGAACATATTTGGAAAGGGAAGCCGATGGGAATCGGCTTATATGAACGCCTCGCCACTGGTAAGGTAAATGAGTTGTAAAGCCATGAAAGTCAAAGCCGTAGATCAGCGTACGAAATTCGCTTCTTCTCGATGCTGAGTTCGCATGAAGAGAAAATAGTTTCTATATTTGGACTTACTATTCACTGCAAAACTATAATGCACGAGCATTTTCTGAAACACCCTGTTGAACAAAAAGTTTCCCTTTTTTCCTTTTGTTTACTTCATACTTCAAATATTGAAATTCCAGCAAATAAGAAACAGTATTCCAAGAAATTTTAAAAAAAAATTAAGAAGATGTTCATGTAGCTCAATAAAGCTGTGACGAAACTATAAGGAAGTCAGTATTAATAGCCAGACTAGAAAGTTTGTGAAAATTTTTTTCGTCATTTCGGTTAATGATGATAGTTTGAAATTATTTTTTCCAATTTGTAGAAATATTTCCTCGCGGCAAAATCTAAGTAAGAGTGAAATTGATTTGAAGGCGATACAAATTTATATTCCAACTATTGGAAGAATTATCAAAAGAAACCGTTGTGTTACTCAGAATAATTTAAAAAGTTAGGAGTACTATTGTAAGAAACATGCTGGTGGGCGACCAAGAGTGATCACTAATCGTGAAGAGGTTTTTTTGAAAATTGCGCCCAATTCCATGCTATGTAAGTATCTGCCTCCAACAACAACATCTTCAACTGGCCAAGGTGCAGCGCATGAATACTAGCCGACCCATCCTTACTGAATGACATTGTTGAGCTGATTTGACACAAAAAACGAAGCTTCCCAGCGAACAACTGGATTTGGCAGATGATCTCGAATCTATCGAGCTATGTGAGAAAGAGAGGTGTCCTTATCTGAGGCGAAGTTGGATCAAGCTGTGGCCAATTCAGCCAGGTCAATATGCACCACTCTAAGGCAGCTTCAGGTGCACTGCTTCTCCACCAACATCACAAAAGAGATGAGCTAGTACTGGCCCAGGAACTTTGGGTGACACAAAACAATGGAAAAAAATATCCCTCAATACAACAGGTAAACCAAGAGCTTGTATGAGTTAAGAAAATAATATTAATTATACAATAAACTTATTATTATTATGAAAATTACGTTCACTGCAAATAATACTTAGCACCATGCCCTACTTATCTGCTTAGCGCTCCAATAGTAAGCGTAATGTTCTTTTTGTACTGCAAGCTAATCACGACTGGTTAGGCCAAGATTCCAATGCCATTTGATTGACCATCCTTTAAGAGTTTCGCTCAAAATTCGATATTGTCCAATGCTCTTCTGTGTAATTATGTGCGTGTGTATTCCACCCCGTATCTAATGGGGCCCCTCTACTTGTTAAAGTGCTAAAAACGCAACTTTTTTTAAATCGTTTAAAAAAACTACTGCTGGTATCAATTTGAAACTCTTTATTGAAGTCTAAAGTTAACATTTTTGTAGTAGATTTTTTTAAAGTAAAAAGGCTGCCCTACTGGTGTACCACCCACGAGACAAAAATTCAAACTGCGCCTCGTAATATTATGGCCAAAATATCCATCTGCAAGCATATAGCACGAAAAATTCTTTTAATCATGGTTATGAAGGGCAGAAATAGCCTATTATTGCAGCAAGAACATGTTTATTGACTATTTAGTGCATGTCCGAACATAAGTAAGTCGGTTTGCGTTATATTCGCAACTGAAAAAATGTTTCCCAAATCTCCAAAACATTTTTTTCAACTCTGATACTAGGTTATTTGTCTATTTAAATACTTTTAAAAATAGTGCGCAAAGTTTGAAGTGAATCCGTCGATTATTTTTATTACAATTTCATGACACGCAATGAAAAAGCACGTTTCGAAAAAAGCATTTAAAGTTTTTTAATGACATTTTCTCATATTTCTCAAAAAACACAAGGACAAAGTTTATTGTAAAATATGATGATATTGGGGCTATATTTACTTCGTTCGATGATACGTGAATATCTAGATTTTGAAAGTATCATACTACCTAATATGTATAAAGTTATTTCACGACAGATATTCGAGCGGTTGCAATGCCTGCGAGCGCTGTAGAAAGAGAAATAATATATACAGTATATATTTCTTATAACGACGTTGAAGGGACCGGTGAAATTCTGTCGTTATAACCGTAGGTCGCTATATCCAAACACAATAATAATACTCAAATATACTTTTTATTTATGATAGATAAGAGAAAGGTAATTGAGTACAAGAGAGATGATACATACTAAAGATTCGACACAGCAACTTAACTTAGCCAGATTTAATTTAATTTTAATAAAAATAATCTGTCATCTTCGTTTGTTTTTGTGAGTTTCTGTTTTCTAAAAAGTGTTTTTCAAGTGAGATCTGTTTTAGCCTCTTGTAAATCCTCATTAAATGTTAAAAAATGTTGTACCGTTTGAATCGCTGAAAAAGCATCTTTAGGTGGTTGATAGTTGGGTTCATTTCCTCTTCGTCGTTGTTTGTACCCGACTCCAAATCTGTATTTGAGATAGCTGAAATTTCCTCTACCGTCATGTCCTCCGCCGTTTCAAGTTCTTCATCAATGCTTGGAAAAGGTTCCCAACATTCTTGTGATGCCAAGTTATCCACAGCCAAAGTGCAGGTCCATTGAGCCAAAGGGAGATTATCCTCAACTTCATTTTGATCATTTTGTAGTCGTCGCCATTCCGCCATCCTGTTGATCAAAAGAGTTTTCTGTTGCATTTAAATAAAATCCTGCATGAGCAAAACAATTGGTTATTGTGCGTTGAGAAACACGATCTCAAGCTTTTGAAATCAGAAAAATGGCTTCAAAGATATGCTTTTTTTAAGCCCACCATTTTTGTCGATGTTTTTCAAAGTTTCATAATTTGAAATTTGATTACGCCCTGTTCCAATGGTTGGAGAACTGCCGTAGTATTTGGAGGAAGAAAGACTAATTTTATTGCTTTTAAGTTTTACATATTTGGGTGAAAGGGACAGTTGTCTAAGAGCAATACAATTTTCTTTTTTTTGTCGAATCAGCTAATTGTCCCATCGCACAATATATTTTTAAATAAGGCTGATGTCATCCAGACTCTTGAACTATTTTCATATTTGACAGGTAGTGATTTAACATTTTTAAAACATGGAGGCCGTTTAGCTTTGCCAATAACCACTAGTTTTAATTTTCCAAGCCAGTCATATTTGCTGCTACAAGAACAGTCACTCTTTCTATAGAAATTTTACCTCCAACACACTTTTCTCCTTTAAACTTCATTGTTTTATCAGGCATCATTCTAAAAAAAAGCCGGTTTCATCTGTGTTGAATATTTCCTCGTCTTTATATCCTTTTCTTAAATTTGCCCATACTGTTGTTATCCAATCGTTACACATCCTTTCCGGTACATCTGCCGCTTCTCCACTTATTTAGCCAAAAATAATGTTGCGCCTTTTTCTAAACCTTTGGATCCATCCCACTGTGCATTTATAATCTTTTAATCCAAGTTGTCTTGCAAAATCGTCCGCTTTTGCTTGTAAAATAGGTCCGCTGATGAGAATATTGCGACTTCTTTGAATTTTGAACCATTCAAATAAAGCGTCGTCTAATATAGATTGGTTACAAGACCTAACCTTTTTAAATTTTAATGATTTAAAGGTGGAAATTGTTGAATGTGCCACCTGAGATGAAATAACATGCATAAACAGTATTTTTACTAACTGCATATTAATTTGGAACTTACATCAAATTTTTTGCCAATGCAGACACAGCTTCCAAATAATTGCTGCCTTTTCAGCGATTGTGAACGCTTTTCTTTTCGCCGTGTCGACCTTCGTTAAGTTGTTTAAATATTGGACCTTTTATATGAAACTAAGAAATCACTATAAACACGTATTTTTGAAGTATATGTGTACCTATCGCAATATGGAAGAAGAAAATAACAAAAACAAGCCACGAGGTGCGACCCTTGAGGTCGAAACGGTCAACTTCCTAGTAATATTTACATAAATATTAAAAATACTAAACGAAATAATAATTATGAAAATACTACTACTTGAAATAATAATAATGTACCTCTCATAACAGTAATTGGAATGACTTAATATTAATCGTATCATCTATGGGAGCGTCAATTGATTACGTAGGTAAAAGAGATGGTTGAATATTTACGCGGATTAATCGGGAGGGGGCAGGTTACAAAGCCTATTGTACGTTATTTCTTATTTTCATAACGATGAAAGCTTTTTAAAGCATATGATCTAGCAGAGTATTGACTACAAAACATTTTATCATTCAAAGCGTTCATTACCATAAATGCAAATTTGATTAATTTTTTTTGATTTTCAAAATTTAAGCAGTTTTTATATTAAAATTAAAGAACGGTACTGTAAAAACTCCTTAAAATTTGTTTAAACTATGCGAATATTAATAAACTTTGATTGGCTTACCAACAATGTCTTTTGAATAAGAGTAGTCAGGTAAAATCATTCATATGAACACTTTTTACATGGCGACTTTGATTGATTTTTTATTTTTTATTTAATTTTTTAGACATCATGAAAAAAGTTTTTGCTGGTTTGTCTCCAAAAATTAACAATTATTTATGAATTTTATAAACATGTATTATAGTGTTGTGCAAATTTGGTTAAAAAAAAACTTTATGAAAAAATTCTATATTTTTGCATTTTTTTTTTGTTAAATTAAAAAAAAATATTGAAAAATAAATATTGAAGCTGATTAAGGAACAATTCGTGACGCCCATGTTTTTAATTATAGGAAGAATAAACAATTAGAAATAAGTCAAACAAACATTCATTCATTCATTTACAATTTCGCTGAATTTGGAATGGTAACTCGGTTAAAATAAGAGACAAGAAGATAACAAATCCAAAAGACAACTCGAACTTGAAGCACCTTTAGACGTACCATTGCTCATTTCATCTTCTTCTCGTTCCTGGTTGCGATCGCATGCTGATTACCGGCGCTGAATATGGTGATGTGTTGAAAGTCGAGCCGATGTTGGCTTCTCAAGATAAACAGAGCAAAGTTCTAAGGTCTTAATGTCAGGATGGTTTACTTTGTAGCCGAAGAACACTTCCTCCTCTGCGAAAATCAAAGATGAGATTGAGATTTTATTCTGTAGATATAAGTTTTCTATGCTCGGTTACTTATCGGCAGGATTAGTTCTAATTTCTTAATTTTTAACTTCCCAGTATATGGGAAGTTCTTGTAATCGCCTCGAAAATCGAAATTGAAATTTTCAACATTTCTTTACGTTTTGAGGTCTATAGAGTATATATAAAGTGTTTTTAGAAAGGGAGATGTATGTGTGTGTGTGTGTGTACGTACGTACGTATGTACGTTCGTGGACACTTTTTTCTATGAACATAACTCATGTAAACGAAGTCGTATCGACTTTGTTAATGTGTCAATCGAAGCGTCTTTGCAATTTTAAGAGCAGATTAGTTTTTGGGATACTTCGGTCGAGGGGGTTTGTTGTTTTGCCCCTTTGAAGGTCATTTTTGTCATGCGTTATATCTCGCGAACCAAACATACGATTTGCCTTATCAAGGTGTCAATCGACGGGTATTAGCATTTGTGTGAATCCATCAAATTTTTAAAAAAATCGTTGGAGCCGTTTTCTAATTTAAGAAAAAAAAGTGAAAAAAATGAGTTTTTTTCTAATAAACAATAAATTTTTAACCTGATTTGCGGTAGACAGTATTCGATTTTTATAAAATTTAGATACTTCAAGCAATGTTTGTATAAACAACATCAAAACTTTTTCTCATGATTACGTAAAAAATTAAATAAAAAATAAAAAATCATTAACAGGCATCATGGACTTCAAGGTCATTTCTGTCCTGCGTTATATCTCGCGAAACAAACATACGATTTACATTGACAATGTGTCAATCAACGTGTCTTAACATTTTTGTGAATCTGTCGAATTTTGAAAAAAATCGTTGTAGTAATTTTTTAATTTAAGAAAAAAAAGTGCAAAAAATTAGGTTTTTTAATAAACAATAAATTTTTAACCTGATTTACGGAAGACAGTATTCAATTTTTATAAAATTTATATACTTAAAGGAATGCTTAAAAAAACGTCATCAAAGCCTTTTCTCATGATAACAAGAAACATTAAAAAAAATAAAAAAATCTTTTACAGTCACCATGATCTTCAAGGGCATTTCTTCCATTCACTATATCTCACGAACCAAATATCATATTTGCATCATTAAGGTGTCAATCGACGTGTTTTAACATATTTGATCATGATTATTTTAGCATTATAAAAAACCGTTTCAGCGGTTTTTTAATTTAATAGAAGAAAATGCGAAAACTTAGGGTTTTTTTCATAAAATTTTTTTTTTAACCTGATTTGCACAACACAGTAATAAATGTTTATAAAATTTATATATTCCTATCAGTTTTTGAGGAGAAACCAGCAAAACTTTTTTCATGATTCTGAAAAAAAATTCAATTAAAAATAAAAAATCATTTGTGGTTACCATATGAAAAGGGTTCTTCCGAATGATATTACCTTATATCTTTTATTCTAAAGACTTTGTTGTAAAGTCAATCAAAGTTTTAAAATGTTTGGATAATTTTAGCAAAGTTTTAATAGTTTTTGCAGTCTTTTCATTAAAATAAGCGGCTAAAATTTTGAAAACCATCAAAATTTCAATCAATTGGCTTTTTGTGTAATCAATCATCATCACCCGTCCACCGAAAGCCTTGCGTAATCAATGAATGCTCCCGTAGATGATATGATTAATATTAACTCATTCCTGTTACTGCTATGAATACCTCTCATTATTATTATTTAAAGTAGTACTATTTTCAAAATTATTATTGTGTTTAATATTTTTAATGTTTATCTAGATATTACTGGGAAGTTGACCGTGTGGACCTCAAGGGTCGCACTTCGCAGCTTGTTGGGTGAAATAATTACTTCTTGTCATTTATAACACATAATATTATAAACGCATATGGGTTTTTGAAATTATCAATGCTGTATTTGGTTTTGCTTTAACCTTATCCAGTTTGAATTGAACTGAGAGTTCTGATTAAAAATAAAAGCTGTATTTCCATTAATGCGTTAACTTTTTCAAATATCCGAAGCACAACGGCTAAGTTCATTTTTCATTTCTTCAATGCAACTTGGAGTTTTAAAATTCACTACACCATTTTTCGAAAATATCTGTCCTTCATCTTTTCCACTAGACTTTCGTATGCCAATACTAATCTGAATTTTATGGAGGGTAGTGCAACATGAACATGAATTCATTACGAGTAACGGCTTACGTGTTTGACAAGGTCTCTTTGAATTACCCTCAACACGATAAGACGTCAGCAGCTGCTAAATAATACTACATATATTGTAGATTCCAAATCAGAACACAAATAACTCAAAGACCAAGAAATGTTGGCGTGTGCAAGATAAAACATCTTTTTATCAGATGGAAAAACATATGCTCTGATGGTTTCTTGCCACGCCACTTTCTGCGTAAGATTGTCGTGCTAATGAATGCAAGACATCCAATGAGCATTGTTTTAATGTTACAAGGAACAAACAAAGTGATCAGCGATCGTAAGCCCTTATTAAAAAGAAGTGATTCATTGTTATGAATCAAGAAGAGATCAAAAGATTCTTGGCAATATCTCAGCACACGAAACAATAGAAGATCCTACCTATAATTAATAACAATTTAAGAAAAAGCTAGGAAACTGAAAACAGGTATAGATGCCAGTTTTCACATTTACGAAATAAATCCTCAGATTTTTATGGATTCCAAAACTATCATAATATAAACTCTGATACAAAATTCGACATTTGAAAAGTGTTGGGGAAACCAAACACACTATACTAGTCGAGTCAACGAGTTTTTTTTCTAAATCCACGAAAACAGATCCGATTATGATGATTTTTACAAATTTGCTATGTTGGATTATTCCAAATCAGAAATATTTCTGTTTTTTGTTTCTAGTTTTTATAAGATTTTTCTTTAAAAATTGTTTTTAACGTTTAAGTTTTCATTTTTGATTTTTTAAGTAAAACAGTTTTCGGTTAACTCGTGGGAAAGAAACATCTTTCTGAAGAGTAGAAAAATTGGTGCAATCAGTGCAAGAGGATCAATACGCAAAATGAGAGTCCAATACGCAAAATGAGTGTTCAGGGGTAGTCGGATTTTGTGGTAGATAGCAGTCGATATTGCCCTACCCCTAGATAACAATTGTAAAAACTCAACGGTTTGTTAAAAAAAGTTATTAACTTTATTTAATTCGGTATTTGTACGGAGTAGCGTAACAACTGAGAACAACTGACTTGAAGTATCCTGGCCTAGAGCTTATATTAACTTTTAGTTGCTGGCTCGTTACATTTCTAATGGGGAAAGTAAACAAATGCGCTTAGTCTATTGTAGCAGGTGCAGATGTTATGAGAATCTAAATTTAAGTACGAAAGATGTTATGAGGTGTGGGGTATGTAACCTATATGGGTGTATGCAAGTGTAAAGTTAGAGCTAGAGAATCCTCAACAGATAAAATTAGTGCTCGGTGGTCGGAGCAAGGAATGGTTGGGGGAAGTGAAGAATTCAATTAAGCGAAGATTCGAGTGCAATATATTGCAATCAGAAGAGTATACACTAATATTCTACTTCTTCAAGAGAGTTCACCATCTGCATACTTTTCATAAAGACGTTTTCCCAAAAAATTAATGAACTGAACAATTTGACAAATGATCCTAACGTAACTAACGGAGGCTTCTTTATTCAATTATTTATTTGTTGTTATTAACTTAACAGTGTCAGTCAAATACAAATTGACACAACATATAAAAGTAAAAGAGAAGAAAATGTATATAGAGACTAGAGATATGCAGAGAAATAAAATTACAGAAATTATATGAAAAATGAAGAACATTGAAATGAAATAAAAAGTTTATCGATTCATTTAGCGTAACTTAGTCTTAAAAATGAGGGAAAGGACCAAACTCCAAGCAATATTGCAGTCGAAACATTGAATGGAAAGGACTTGAAGGATCGTGAAATTTCAATGTATCGAACAAGTTATTTAAACTTCTATGAAGGCACAGTTTGTATAGAAAAAACAGGTCGAGATAAACTTGACGAGATTGAAAAGACTGAAGATTCAGAAGTTAAAGTCTGTCAATATAGTGCATAGAGGTGAAACCATATTTGTAGAAAAAATGACTGGTGAACTTCCGTTATACGGATTCAATTAAAGAAATCAGGCATTCAAAATACGGTGAACAAACTTATAAACAATATTCCAGGATTAAACGAACAAGCGATATGAATAAATCGACTAGAGAAAATGTGCATGCTCTGAAAGGGTTAGGGCATTTAATATTAATATTCAAAATAGAAATAGTACTACTTTAAATAATAATAATAATGATAGATATTCATAGCAGATTACGTAAGGTTTTTGGTGGATGGGTGATGATGATTGATTACCACAAATGCAAATTTGATTGCAATTTTGTTGATTTTGAAAATTTAAGCAGTTTTTTTAATTAAAATACTGTAAAAACTATTAAAACTCTGCTCAAATTATGCAAATATTCTAAAAATTTGATTGAATTTACAAGAATAGTATTTAGAATAGAAGATATAAAGTAATATCAATCGTATGAACCCTCTTTACATGGTAACTTTGAATGATTTTTTATTTTTAATTTAGTTTTTTTTTTCATAATCATGGACAAAAGTTTTGCCGGTTTCTTTTCAAAAACTGATAAGAATGTATAAATTTTATAAACATTTATTACTGTGTTGTGCAAATCGAGTTAAAAAAATATTTTTTTATGAAAAAACCGCAATGTTTTGCATTTTCTTCTATTAAATTGAAAAAAAGGCTGAAACGAATTTATATACTGTTAAAAAAACACAAAGATGTTATTACACGTCGATTCACACCTTAATGATGCAAATATTATAGCTGGTTCGTGAGATATAGCGAATGACAGAAATGACCTTGAAGATCATGATGAGTGTTAATGATTTTTTATTTTTTATTTAATGTGTTTTGTAATCATCAGAGAAATGTTTAATGATGTTTTTACACGCACTGCATGAAGTATATAGATTTTATAAAAATTGATTACTGTGTTCCGTAAATCAGGTTAAAATTTATTGTTTATGAAAAAAAACCTAATTTTTTGCACTTTTTTTCTTAAATTAAAAAACGGCTTCAAGGATGTTTTTAAAAATTTGATAGATTCACAAAAATATCAAATTTCATTTGCTTTTGACAAATTGATTGAGAGAAAAAGCCAAAATAACTGAAAATATGTCTCTTGTATCGAAGTGAAAAATGAAGTCCGCGAAAATACTCTATCCTCTGCAAATCTGGCAGTGCTGAGCATTCGGCAATTTTTGCAAGCACATGGCCAACACATGCCCAACACATGCCCAGCACATGGCGCCATTTCTTGGAAGGAAAATTCGAGCTTTTGGGCTTCGATTGCATACCTATACTGTGGTGCGAGTGGACCTGTGGAGCGTGATTTAGCTGTCTGGGTGAGGTGGAAGGGATACTCGGCAACTGAAAATGCCAGCCGCAGTCGCCTACGAACTTTGGTTGAGTATAGACATCGGTTATTGTGAAGCGTGTTTTTTGTCGTTGTCGATGCACAAAATGTGACAAAATCTCAAGCAGCGATATTCGATAAATATTCGTGTGAGAATCTGCAAACAAGACCCTACAAATGGTCCAACAGGCTCACGGGAGTACTGCAATGAGCCGCTCCAGTGTTATTCAATGGCACAAAACTGTTTAACTGTATCATGGCGCGCTCGTCGTGAGGCCCGATTCGGCGTTGCCACATTGCCGTACCACGCCTACAGTCCCGATTTGGCACCGCCAAATTTTTTTTACTCACACCGATCAAAAGACAGCTGAATGGACATCGGTTTGACTCGATTCAAAACGTTCAAGCAGCATCGACAAGGGCTCTCGTCAGCATCCCCGGAGCTGATTTCCAGAAGGCGTACAGATAACGGTAGCAGCGTTATTCTAAATGTGTAACTGCCCAAGTGTGCTATTTCGAAGAATATTGAGGAATTGTAAAAATATCTTCAATAATTTTTTTTAAAAAAGTCAGTCCTATTATTTTTGATATGGACAATGTTTCTGAGCTTCACATGTAATCTGACAGCAAAAAGTTTTAAATCAATGGTAAAATATTGTGGATTTAAAAAAATGAGCTTTCAGTCATATATTTTGACTAAATGACTCAAAAATAGTTATAACATCTGCAGAGTCAATGCTTCAGTAATCTCAAAACTATGAAAAAATGGACCGAAATTCTCTGAATTCGTAGTAATCTCTGTCTGCAATAAATCTATTAAACAAATATTTATCTTGAGTAAAAGGTGATTTGTTTTCTAAGCAGGAAAGCCACGCGGTGAATGTTTTTATAAAAAAGTGTTTGCAGAAATAGTTTTGCTAACATAATATTATTTTTTTTATTGTTTTTATTGAAGTTGTTTCATTTATTTACAATTTGTTAATCATCTACATGTGAAACCATTTCGGTGAAGTTAAAATTCAGATGTTGTATTTTACTTATACTGGCGATAAAAGGATTCCCACCAAAATTTTGTCCTATTGACCTCCACTGAGTACAGACTAATTAGGAGCCGAAAAATATGTGAAATTCATTACTTATCCGCAATCTGGACAATATTTCTTTAGAAACAAACAATTAGTTCAATAGTTTCGTACAGTTTTGTGCTACAGTAGCCACGAAAAATGGGGACACCACGACAAACGTCTCGCCGAGGAAATGTGCGAAGAAAAAAATTCTGAAATAAAATTCGATTCACCAAAGAACTAATGTGAGCATTAACGCATAAATAAAAACACATCGAGTACTGTTCGGCTAAAAAATAAGCGATTGCACCTAGAAAGTCAACATCGTTTAACCTTTCGGCGAAATTTTTATCCTACCAAATTTATCTTGAACAAATATTAATTTGAGTGAAAACTAAGGGACATTAACGTGCATATACTGACTGAAATACAAACATCTTAAATTTTGTTGACGCAATGAGCGAGGCGATTTTTCAACACAAAAAATACTCTCTCAAATCAATTCCTAAGGAAAGTAGGATCGGTTACTGATTTAACAAAAATGCACCAATAACTTTTGGACATCTTGTATACATGACAAGCCATTTGATACGTGCAGTCACTAATGATGTCATTAATAAGCCGAGACAGCACTGATCCTAGAAAGTAGTCTGGCTTTTTAAAGAATTGGTTGCTGCCGATCCATTTTTTTTCAACGTTGGGAAGTGGAAATCTTCAAAAGATACCGATCAGCTCCTGCTTCTCGGCATGCCGGATTTATACCGACTAAAACCACCTCCGTTTCCTTCAATCACTCTCTCCATCAAAATTTAGTAATTCTCCGTATTTAAAATTTTAGGACATAGTACTTCCCAGACGATAAGAATCGGTATAAGGGATAGTACCAAATTTGTGAATTTTAGTGTCCTTTGATTTAGAATAATAGTTCAGACTATATGTTTATGAACTATTTCCTGTTGATTACATGTTTGGTTTTGAGTTTAGTGGAGCTGATTGTACTTGTAAGTTACTGTGAAAGTTGGTCCTGAAGGAGATATTTTATTAGTGTCGTTTTGAAGGAAGTTGGGTTCGATATGTTTTTAATTTTGTCCGGTAGTGTATTGTAAAAGTAAGCTGCTTTGTTGAAGGGGTCTTCTTTTAGCCGATCATTTCTGGCAAATGCTATAGCTATATTATTCATATTTCTCATTCTGTAAGGTTTTCCCCTCTCAATTCTATCTAATTTCACAGCGATATACTCATTACGGTGTAAATTCTTATGTATGAGTTTACCCCTTTTCCATGCAAATCATGCCTTGCAAATGCAATTCTTGGGCTGTTTTGTAAACTTCGCTCGTACAAATTGGCATAGGGAGATTGTTAATGGTTTAATACGCCTTGGTTACTAGTCTGGAGATGATCATGAGGTTACCATTAGAAGTTTGGCTCCAATTCAAGATGCAGTAGGAAATTTTGGAAAGGAGGTGTGCATACATAATTTGTTTTATTTTGTCGTTGGGAAGAAGTAGAAGCGACGTAGAGGCCAATGAAGACAGCCAGTTTTTTTCCTTAGATCATTTATGTGTGGAGTCCATGTTAGTTTCTCGTCTATTAGAAGTCCTAGATATATTATTTGTTCTACTCTCTGGAGGGTTGTGCCATTGATTTTTACGTGTGGTTGTATGTCAGTCTTGTTCTTTTGCTTGAAAATAATATATTTTGTCTTCCCCGCGTTTATTGCCAATCTAATTTGTAGAAGCCAATACCAATACTTGTCCAGGTCAGTATTTACTTTTTGTTCAATTTCGAGACTAGTTTTACCTTAGTATACGAGCACAGTGTCATTTGTGTACATAACCACTTTCGCAACAAGGTCTGCTTTTTTATGGTGTTGATATAAAGTAGAAATAGCGTTGGTCCTAGGATCGAGCCCTGCGGAACACCTATGCTAAATTCAGCAGTTTTACTTTTGACACCTCCAATTAGTGTATTTTGAGATCTATCCGTCAAGTAACTGCGTATAAATTTATTTGCTTTTCCAACGATTCCATATTCACCGAGCCTGTTGATTAAAGTTTCATGTGTAACTATGTCGAAGGCTTTCTTTAAGTTCACGAAAACTGCTGCAACGTAGTGGCCCTTATCCAAGTATTCATTTACAAATCTAATTACATCAGGAATGGCATCTGTTGTACCCTTGCCCGCCTGGAATCCATACTGGTTCCTATCCAAGATTTCGTTTTGCGATAAGAATTCTTTGATTCGAGAATCTACAATTTTTTCGAGGATTTTACTTAAGGAATTCAAAAGTGAGATTGGTCTGTTATTGTTTGGGTCAGTTTCATCACACCCTTTAAAAAACGGTTTAACTGCAGAGATTTTTAAATATTCCGGGAATTTTCCCTGCCTAATACATTCATTTATTAATTTCGCGAGAGTAGCAGCAATATTTGCTTTGATTAATTTGAGGTCATCAACGGAGATACCATCAGGACCTGGTGCAGTATGGTTTCGTAGAGAATTAATAGTTTCAATTATTCCTTTTTTATTGATGGTTCTTAAATGAAAAGAAGAGATTGGGGATGTGTTTCGAAATGATGATGTCCGTATCGTAGGCAATTTCGTTACTATTTCATGACCTATTTTAGAGAAATGGTGATTAAGGCAGTTGGCGATTTCCTTCGGTTCACTGATCATCTTGTTCGAGAAAGATAGTTTTTCGATATTGTGTGTCTTATTTTTTTCGCCTTTCCTTAGAACACCGTCAACTAGATTCCAAAACTGGCTAAGATTTTTTGAGCTTTGTTCAAGCTTTATGGTGTAATAGTGTTGCTTCGCTTCTTTTATTATTTTGTTACATTCGTTTTTTACTATTTTATATTGTTTTTGTTTTGTAGGACTGGAAGGATCCTTAATTAGCAGTTTATATGCTTTATGTTTTTTCTTTGACGCACTAATAACTTTTTCATTAATCCACGTTACATTCCTTGTCCTGAAGGATTTAGTAAACGTGGCAGAATCTTTAGCATCCTGTATTATCCCGGCCAATTCCTGGAAACTTTCTGGGGTTTTCTTTTTAAGTAGCTGGTTAGTTGTCTCAATGAATTTATCTTTTCTGAGGTAAGTTATATATTTCAAACTTGGTTTTACTTTGGCCATTGTATGTGTTTTAATTGTTCAACGTATAAGTCTATGGTCTAACCGTGGCCAGTCTTCAAAAGTATAGTTGGTGCTGCGTTTGATCGTCTGGTTATTTGTAGTTATATGGTCTAAGATTGTACCTGAGATTAACCTCGTCGGTGTTTTTGTATTTAATACTTCAGAATTATTGGCTGTAAGAGTATCCATTCAATACACATTTCAATCCAATGAGAAGTGTCAATGGTTTTGCTCTTATAAATTTAAATACAAACACATGTCCATTCAATAAATCATTGTTTGTAACTTTGCAGTACTTTCTCTTCTGCCATCAAAATAAAAATCCAGATAAACGGTTATGTACTCTATCTTTATTCGGATAGTTTAGGTATTCGTTATTTGCGTATAAAGCAATTTATATAAACAACAGAAAACAATGTACAAAATCGGTTAATATAAAGATCAGTCAGTTATTGCCTTTTGTATACTTAACGCATATATAAAATCTAAATGTATTTCCAAACGAGTCTGCTTGTCAAAAGATAGACTCCACCTTTCCTAGACGGCGTATTGTATATTCCGATATATTTATTCCTTATCTTTATTTCTGTTACTGAATATAAAAAGACATTGCTTAGATAGTTAGGAATAGTTAGTCGAAACTTAGCCTAACTTATACTTCTCTTATTGTTAGACCCGACGAGTTATTGTGATATTTATTATTATTATCATCTACATGCATCTATACTGTAAAATTTAAGTCTTGTTATTTTGTGCGTTTTGAAGATTTCCATGATTTCCAGATAAAAAAAAACAGACACAGTCTATTCAACCTAACCGAGATTTTAAATGCACTTAAATTCTGTTTACTGGAATGGATATTTTTTTACGACTATTACGACAAATGTATCGGCTTTAAAAAGTAGAGGCATTACATTTTTCAAATAATTGACTGTGCCTTTTCACGATTCATATAAATCATTCAAAGCTCAACGAGCTATTTCGTGATTATTTTAGTAAATTAGTTTGCGGTAGTATTTCGTGGGTTTGTGACTACTCCTTTTATTATGCTGTATGACGTAAAATCCTTTTGGCTTTCCATTTCCTGGAAAGTAGTTGTGCAGAGTGTTTTTCTTAGACTTAACTGGTGCATAATATGCCGGTGATTTTCGTTTGTAGGATTTCGTTTCGCCAAGGGCACCAAATTTGCTGTATGGCTTCTCTACAGTATCATTTTCCCAAGGCTTCGACCAAGTTGGAATATTTTTAATGTCGATCAGTTCGCCAACATCGACATTCTTCCTAGCGAATGAGTGTGCTCGTGCCTCTCCGGTGAGTATTTTCTTCAGTACAGGAAGGTTCCAGTGATAAATACGCCCAGGCTTACCATTTAGCTGGAATCCAAAGGAGGCCACCTGTAATTATAAAAAAAACGAATAATATGTTTTAGTCGGTCTAATTTTTGAATCATAGACAAAACGAATGCACATATGGTTTTTTAAAATCATATACGAGGTCTGGTTATTGTATAATGAGACTATGCGCCCAGAAGGGTAGGAGGGTAGAGGGAAGGACGTAAACGAATGCAGCGTTAAATGACTGAAAGTGTCTTCTATTCCAGTACGAAAACACGTTTTGTCGCTGAGTAGTACTTTTAACTTCCCAGTATATGGGAATATGTTGTTTTGCCTCTTTGAAGGTCATTTCTGTCATGCGCTATATCTCGCGAACCAAACATACGATTTGCACCATTAGAGTGTCAATCGACGCGTATTAACATTTGTGTGAATCTATGAAATTTTGAGAGAAAAATTGTTGGTGCGATTTTTTAATTTAAGGAAAAAAAGTGCAACAAATCGGGTATTTTTTCATAAACAATAAATTTTTAACTTGATTTGCGAAAACCAGTAATCAATGTTTATAAATTTATATACTCCAAACAGTGCTTGTATAAATAACATCAAAACAAATCATTAACAGCCATCATGACTTTCAAGGTCATTTCTGTCATTCACTATATCACACGAACCAAATATAGTATTTGCATCGTTAACCCTTTATACCACCGTGTGACATTACTGTAACATACCGAATAATTCCTTACAAATTCCAAACCTTGCATTTTATTCCATTTTAAGTCACTGTAACACGACGGTAACCAACCACTCTATGGATTATTCATGCAGTTCTTGTGAACTGTATGGCGTTACGTGTATCGAAATTCGTGCGAAATTCACCTTGCGTCACTCTGTGGCATTTGTTTGTGGGTGAAGTTGATAGAATACGAAAAAAATACAAAAACGACACAAAATTTGTGAAAAGTGTGGCGTTGTATTATACTACAATAAACTTAACACATGTTTTAAAGCGTTCCCTACATCTTAGAGGAACAGTTTAAGGCAGTGTGACATCTGTCACACACGCTTTTTGTGCATTTTTCTCATTCCAGTAAAAAAAATTCAAAACTAAAAAATACAAGTATTTTTATTTATTAAAACCTATCACAAAACAAACTATTTGATAAAATATATGCAGTTGAGGTATAAAGGCTTAAGGTGTCAATAGACGTCTATTAACATTTTTGTGATGTTTTTAACATTATAAAAAAATTTTTCAGCCGTTTTTTAACTTAATAAACGAAAATGCAAAAAATTTATATATTTTTCATAAAAAATAATTTTTTAACCTGATTTGCACAGCACAGTAATACCAGCTAATAAAATTTATACATTCTTATCAGTTTTTGAAGAGAAACCAGCAAAACTTTTTTCCATGATTATGAAAAAAACTAAATTAAAAAAAAATCATTCAAAGTTACCATTTGAAGAGGGTTCATTCGAATGATATTACTTTAATCTTTTATTCTAAGGAAATTGTTGTAAATTCAATCCAACTTTTATAATATTCGCATAATTTGAGCAGATTTCTAATAGTTTTTACAGTGTTTTAGTTTTAATAAAAAAAATGCTTAAAGTTTGAAAACCAACAAAATTTCAATCAAATTTGCATTTGTGATAATCAACGCTTTGAATAGTAAAATATTTTTTAGTCAATACTTTGCAAGATCATATGCTTTAAAAAGCTATCATCAAATAAAAAATTGTAGTTTTTAATAGATTTATTCTTTAGCAATCGTAAGATCTCAATTACTTCCTCCATCATCATGTGTAATACATTTTACTTTTTACATGCAATTGAACCTATTTTTGACTGCATATTCAATATTTTTAAAGACCAACAGAAATTCAAAATTAATTATTAATCTCATTGATGTAAAATCGATGTGATTATGCCGAAGCGATGGCAATTTTGAACAGAACTATTCAAAATGGCCACCACACGACAAAATCTCTTCAGTGAGCGATGTAACAAAAAATGCATTCATTTTTGCTAGCGCTGTTTTGTCCTTTAAGCATCGATATGAAAGTAACAAACAACGTAGAAAACGCCCCCACCGATTGATCCGTGTTAATATTCAATCAAATCAATCTGTCCTCATTGACCAAAAACCTTACGTAATCAATGGACCCTTCCGTAGATGATATGATTCATATTAACTCATTCCTGTTACTGCTATGAATACCTCCCATTATTATTATTTAAAATAGTATTATTTTCAAAATTATTATTGTGTTTAATGTATTTGATGTTTACATAGATATTACTGGGAAGTTGACCGTGTGGACCTCAAGGGTCGCACCTCGCGGCTTGTTTCTATAGAGGTTAGAAACGAACGTGTTTTTTTTCTCGTACCGATAGCAATGTTTGACGAAAAATGTAAAATTTCCCGTTAAATTAAAAAAAATCTGACTGAGTGCTATAAGTTGTTGAAGAGGCCTATGGTGAAATTTCTCAATTTCATGCGCGTGTTTAAGAATGGTATGAACGGTTTCTGAAGACCGAAAGAACACCGAAGATTACCAACGTCTAAGTCGGCCTGTCTCTGTTTGAACTCCACAAATAGTGACCAAAATCAATGAAATTGTGCGTGGAGATCGTCGAACATTTGGATGATTGCTGAGACTGTAAACACCGATAAGGAAACTGTCAAAAAACAATCACGTGACAAATTGAATATGCAGAAAGTCTGCGCAAAGTTAGTCCCAAAAAATTTAACTCCTGACCAAAAGCTCGTCCGTCAACAGATCTGCACAGATTTTCTTGAGAAGTTAGATGAAGAGCCCGAATTTATGGAAAACATCATCACTTGCGATAAAACATGGATATTCTAATACAATATTGAAACTAAGCGGTAATCCAAGGACCCGGAAAACTTCTGCATCGCCAAGAAAGAAAAGAGCAAGGATGTCAACAGCAAAATTTAAAGCCGTGCTGTTACTGTTACTGTTTTTTTCGACATCACCGGCATCGTGATGACTGAATGGGTTCCATAGAGTCAAACTTTTGGTACTATCCCTTATACCGATTTCTTATCGTCTGGGAAGTACTATGTACTGAAATTTAACTACGGAAAATTACTGAAAATTTGATGGAGAGAGTGATTGAAGGAGACGGAGGTGGTTTTAGTCGGTAAAAATCCGGCATGCCGAGAGGCAGGAGCTGATCGGTATCTTTTGAAGATTTCCACCTCCCAACGTTGAAAAAAAAAAAAAAAAAAAAAAAAAAACTTACTGTTTGAAAGTTTTGGAAACACAGTGATAGCAAGTTCGTAAGAAACGACCGGAGTTGCCGAAATACAATTCGTGGATCTTACACCAGGACCACAGTATAGGTAAGACCCAGTATGCAATCGAAGCCTTCAAACACGAAATTTCCTTCCAAGAAATGGCGCCATGTGCTTGCAAAAATTAACGAATGCCAAGTACTGCCATATTTGCGAAGGATAAAGCACTTTCGCGGAGTTCATCTTTCACTTAACACATGAGACATTTTTTCAGTCATTTTGGATTTTCTCTCAATCAATTTGTCAAAAGGAAATGAAATTTGTGTCAGCAAAGACGTTTTACCATTGTAATTCAATGAACCGACGTTTCTAACGGCGTTTTTCACGCCTAGCATGAAAAGTGCATATACGAGTTCTGGCAGTGCCTCGACCAGTAGATAGCTGCCATTTTGTCATAACTGGCAGCAAACATATGATAAATGAAAACAAACATACGATTAATGACGGAAAACATATGACTTTGTCTCGTAGAACCGCGGACCGTACTTAATAGTGTGCCTTTATATGAAACATTAGATACTGGGTCTACCTATACTGTGACCAGGACAACGCGCTGACTATGAAGCATTATTTAACCGCTAGAGGTACTCCAGGACTCGAACACGCGCCTTAATTGCATGATTTGGCATCTGTGACTTTTGCCTGTTTCCGAAAATCAAGTCTGCTCTAAGGGAAGAGGTGAAGCGAAAATCGACGGAGTTCTTAAATGCTCTTACAATAAAAGAACTTCCAGCATTGCTGCGACCAATGAAAAAACGAATGTAACGGTGTGGGACGAGATAAGATTGAGTACATTGAAGGGGAGCATTCGATTGTAGAACAATTTTTAAAACAAGCTGCGAGGGGCGACCCTTGAGGTCCGCACGGTCCACTTCCCAGTAATATCCACATAAATATTCAAAATATTAAACAGAATAATAATTATGACAAAAATACTATTTTAAATAATAATAATTTGAAGCACTCATAACAATAATTGAAATGAGTTAAAATTAATCGTCCATTGATTACGTAGGAAAGGAGGATGATTGAATATTAACGCGGATTAATTGGGAAGGGAGGGGGCAGTTACGCAGCCTTTTCTACGTTATTTGTTATTTTCATATCGATGATTGAAGGGCAAAAGAGCGCTAGCAAAAATGAATGCAGTTTTTGTCGTCACGCTCATTGAAGAGGTTTTGTCGTGTGGTGGCCATTTTGAATAGTTGTGTTCAAAACCGCCATGACTTCGGCATAATCATTGAATTTGTATTTTTTCACGATTTAACATCAATCAGACTAATACTTATTTCCTATATTCAGTGGATCTTGAGAAACATTGAATGTGCAGTCAATAATCGGTTTAATTGCATGTAAAAACGAAAAAGCATTACAAATGATGATGGAGGAAGTAATTGAAATCCTACGAGCACTAAAGAACAAAACTACCAAAAATTACAATTTTTTTTCCATGAAACCATTTTAAAAGGATATGATCTTGGATCAAGGTATTGACTACAAAACATTTTACCATTTATAGCATTCATTACGATAAATGCAAATATGACTATTTTTGTGGTTTTGAAAATTTAAGCATTTTTTTTATTAAAATTAAAACACGGTACTGTGAAAACTATTCAGAATCTGCTCAAATTAAGATTGATCTAACAAAAATGTCTTTAGAATAAGAGTTATCAGGTAATAGCATTCACCTGAACCCTTTTTACATAGTGACTTTGAATATTTTTTTATTTTCAAGTAATTTTTTTGTAATCATGGAAAAAAGTTTTGCTAGTTTCTCTTCAAAAACTGATAAGAATCTATAAATTGTCTAAACATGTTTTACTGTGTTGTGCAAATCAGGTTAAAAATTTATTTCTTATGAAAAAATTTTTTTTGCATTTTTTTTATTAAATTAAAAAAAGGCTTCAAAATTTTTTTAATAAATCTAGAAACATCACAAAAATATCAAGGCGCGTCGATTGACATCTCAATGATGCAAATATTATATTTGGTTCGCAAGATATAGTGAATGTCTTAAGTGACCTTGATGACTCTTAATGATTTTTTACTTTTAGTTTAATTTTCTTTTGTAATTATGAGAAAAAGTTTTGCTGTTTTTTTACAAAAACCGTTTTGAATGTATAAATTTTATAAACATTGATTAGTGTGTTACGTGAATCAGGTCAAAAATGTATTGTTTATGAAAAAACCGATTTTTTTGCATTTTTTTCCCTTAAATTCAAAAACGGCTCCAACGTTTTTTTAAATTTGATAGAATCACACAAGTGTTAATACACCTTAACGATGCAAATCGTATGTTTGGTTGGCGAGATATGGCGCATGACAGAAATGATCTTCAAAGGGCAAAACAACGACCCCCCCCCCTCCGACCGAAGTGTTCCAAAAACTAATCAGCTCTTAAAATAACAAAGACGCTTCGATAAAAATGAAACTAAATTTCATTGAAGTAATTTTATTAGTAGTTAAAATAAATTGGCAACAATTTCTTAGTATTCATAAGTCAATTTATTAACTAAAATGTGGTAAAGACTCATAAAAAGGCCAACAGACCCGGGGGACTACATTTTTGATCTGCTGGAAATTTTTATATTTTTTCTCAGTAATAGATAAAGAAGCAAAATGTTATTTTGGGGATTCAGCCTGAGCCAGGCTTATATTTTTGAGCCTATGTAGTAATAGTTGGTGTTCTTTATCAAATTGTAGTTTGAAAGTTATATTTTATGGCTTTAAGCTCAACTACCACGGGATATCAAACGGAACCCTGGAAGAAGTTCCGGGGCGTATTGACGTATACTTCAACAAAGTTTTGTATCCATAATTACGAAAGAAATCAAAATTTGGCACGAAAACATTATACGAATTCGTTTTTCTTGCTTCCTGAGAAATGCGGTAATAATCACTAGACAATAGACGGCACGATTTTCTAAAGCAGTTTCAATTGTACTATGGACTGAATCGCACTCCATTTGAGAATGTCCTTCTGTAAGATACTTTTGAATAATTTCAATATTATATTTTTCAGCTAGGTTTAAAAGTGCATGGACATTGAAACATTTCTGTTCTGTGCTGTAAAACCGTCTGAGTATATTATAATTGAACGATTATCATCTTTTTCTAAAAAATTAATCTCAAAGTAATGAATCAAACAAGAAGCGAATGTTGATGCTGAGCTATCATTAACAATTTCATCAAACCAGTTACATGTAGCTTCATGTATAGCAAGATTATAAATGGTAAAATTATGGTTACATAACTTAGTTCGATGAATTTGTCATCGGAGATAATTTAATAGCTTGGACATTCAATGTTAAAACATGACATTTAACCCTCGAAAGCATTCATTGCATCGTTTGTTTTTTTCGTCTCTTGTTTTCTTCTTTTCCGTTTGATGGATCTCATATACATTTTCCAGCAAATGTTTATTAGTGTGGGCTAAATATACGTCACATTGGTCCTTGCGGGTTCTGAACAATGATACGTTCATTTCTGAAAGTACATCTTTCATTCTCTAGACTGATAGTGCTTTTATCTCTTCATTTTTACAGTTGGACTTATAAACGTTGATTGGAGGGATGTCATTTCTCTTATTTGTGTTGGCTCTTTACTTGTAGGATACGACACAATATGGTACTTTGTAGGAACTTATCTAACGTGCTATAAAAGGTAGCAGCTTACAAAAGTAGAACATACAAAAATAATGTCATTATCACTTCATAGATGTGAAAAATCGAGAGCAGTTCAAACTTATGTGATGCATATCATGTAGAGGATAGCAACATTAAAATGAAATACATTTCCTTTTTGGAAATCGTTGGAAATGTCACAATGCCGGTCTTATTTGCAACAGGAATTGACAAATCTTCCACAATACATTTTCTAATACGATCCACAGCATTTTTTGAGTGGTAATCAAATTTGCTATGGAATAAGAAGCCATTTGAGATAGTAAAATCAATGTTAACCTAAACGTTTTGCGGTCCTCCGCGTCGGAGTTTTTCCTATATCAAATTAATAAAATGTATCCACAGATATATATTAAATCAATGAATGGTCTGAGTTTCTCGTTGATCGTCTCAATTAATTTGAGGAAAAACAGTTAATTTTTAACCAATTAAACCACAACTTTAATTTTAATTATTAACATATATATTTCGGGACACAGTTAGTCCCTTCTTCAATGTTATTAAAACAGAAATTGAAGAAAACCTTAATAACTAGTTCTTAAATATCTATAACTTTTAATCCGGCTATCCTAATTGTATCCGCAAGATACTCTAATTACTTCACGAGTTTAACAAGTCCTGAAAACCCATTTCTCAGGTCATGGTTGATTCGTCGCGTTTCCGGGGTTCTCGCTATAAATAGGCTCTCGTACGCATCGAGCTGAGACCTTTTTTGGACCTGTTTTATGCATGCTGCGTCTTCCATACCAATCATGTGGCCTTTCTCAATTATATGTTTGGCCACCGATGTCCTTACTTCCGTTTTTGGGGATCTGCCAGCTATCTCGGCCTCTTTTAAATGCTCCCCGACTCTCGTTGGTATCGGCCTTATGGTTTGACCAATATACACCATTTGACAGTCAGGGCAAATTATCTTGTAGATGCCACTTTTTTCTTTGTGTAAAACGGCGTCCTTCGTCGTTCCCAGGATTATTCTCAGTTTAAACTTCTGACTGGTTGTTGTCGCTATCACGTTGATTCTTCTGAGGCACTTTCTGGCTCTGTCGCTCATATGTGACCGGTTCACTGTTGCTCTTTTTATTCCGTTTTGTTTGTCCATGTTTGTTGGTAGAAGCGTGGAACTCAACTTGCTCTTCATTTTCCTCTCTTTCTTCTTTATCACATTTCTTATTACATCTGGTTCAAACCCGTTTAGTCCGGCTGTTTTTATTATGTGACGAGTTTCCTGTTTTTTTCCTTTCCTGGTTTAACGGTACTGAAAGCATCCTGTGTATCATGGAGCTGTATGGTGCCATTTTTTGTGCACATGAGTGGTTTGACGTCTTTGGTATTGTCCTTTGGGTGTGGCTAGTTTTTCTATATATGTCAAACTCAATGTTTCTATCTTTTCTGATGATTTTTAAATCCAGGAAGTTTATCACTTCCTGTTCTTCTGCCTCCTTTGTGAATTCGATGTTCTTGTGTATACCATTCAGTCCAGCGAAGGTTTCTTCCACTTTGTTCTTTTTTATTATTACAAGAATATCATCCACGTAGCGTGCCCAAAACCTTGGGAGTATGTCGCGTTCTTTTATTCTGGCTTCAATGGAGCTCATGAACACCTCGCTGATGATTGGTGAAAGCGGGTTTCCCATCGTGACGCCAGAAGTTGTTTTGAAAAACTTTCCCCGGAACGTAAAATAATTTTCTTTCATGCATAAGTCGGCCAGTTTCATGTATAGCCTCACTCTCCTTTTCCACTCCAAGGTGTTATTGTGCCGCAAAAACCATTCTTCTGAAAGGTACAATGATTCCTTCACTGATACACTTGGGAACAGGGCTTTCACATCAAAAGATACTTGGGTCTCGTCCTCTTCTAGTCTCTCATGTTCCAACTTTCGCGCTTTTTCCATAGAATTTTTAACTGAGTGGCTGCTTATCGATGTTTCGAGGTGTTTCATTTCAGTAACCAGCCATCTTGCTATTTTGTAAGTTGGAGAGTTGTATGCCGTGATGATTCCCGTTAGTTCGTTGCCTGGTTTGTGAAAAAAAAGTGGCATCTACAAGATAACTTGCCCTGTCAAATGGTGTATATTGGTCAAACCATAAGGCCGATACCAACAAGAGTCGGGGAGCATTTAAAAGAGGCCGAGATAGCTGGCAGATCCCAAAAAACGGAAGTAAGGTCATCGGTGGCCAAACATATAATTGAGAAAGGCCACATGATTGGTATGGAAGACGCAGCATGCATAAAACAGGTCCAAAAAGGTCGTCTCAACTCGATGCGTACGAGAGCCTATTTATAGCGAGAACCCCGGAAACGCGACGAATCAACCATGACCTGGGAAATGGGTTTTCAGGACTTGTTAAACTCGTGAAGTAATTAGAGTACCTTTGCGGATACAATTAGGATAGCCGGATTAAAAGTTATAGATATTTAAGAACTAAGTATTAAGGTTTTCTTCAATTTCTGTTTTAATAACACTGAAGAAGGGACTAACTGTGTCCCGAAATATATATGTTAATAATTAAAATTAAAGTTGTGGTTTAATTGGTTAAAAATTAACTGTTTTTCCTCAAATTAGATATATATTACCAAAGAATTGATTTTATCTAAACTTGATAGTTCAAATCGAAAAATCACAGTATTCATTTGGCATGAAATTTCAACAAGCCGCCAAATTTGCACTTTATTGATAAATTTTTACATGTTAATCAATAATCCGCTTCAAATATCACCATACTTTTGAATTTCCATCCCATCACTTTGAAATAATTTGATTAGAAATTCCAAAACAAATTTATACGACTGGAACACAAGCAAACAAAGAACTTAAGCCAGTAACCTGATTTTATTCTGCTTAGAATTTTGACGATTTTCCCTGTTTTATTTGTTTTCCAATCATGTGGGTGGAATCAAACATCTCTCACGTATTTTCTAAAATCTTTTCATGTCATTCTTTCTCCTATAGTGTGACATATCTCACTACCATGTGTGAATTGTTCTTGAATAAAAATTCATTCATTTCCGCATTCAAATCCATTTAGACACAATATGCAGAACAACATATTTCTACGCACTTATCTCACTTATGGATCTTTTGATCTGAGTTCTTTGATCTGAGTCCCCATCTCGTTCTCATCTTCGCCTCATAAATATCTTGCCCGTTTATAAACGTTTCGTAAGATGTCCGACAAATCTTGGTAGGTAAACAAATCAATATCCATGTGACTGGCACCGTTAAATTTGTTCAAATTTCTAAATTACTATACGGTATAAATTATGCAAATATGCGGGCAATAACAACCCACTGACACCAAAAGCAAATTGCCGCAAGTCATAAAATTATTGATATTGCAGTATTCAAAATGCTTCAGCGATAAATTGATGTTTTCTGCAACTTGGAAATGCCTGGACACACATTCATGACTCCCATATTTGCATAGATGAGAATGTTTATCTGCATTGGTTGCAATTTCAAACCAGGCTGCTAAGATGTCAATACACCTTGAGCATTGCTTCAACTGTTATTCCGGTGCATGTACAGTTGGGAATCTGTTTTATAACAAGCCGCAAGGTGCGATCCTTGAGGTCCATACGTTCAACTTCTGATGTCTACATAAATATTAAAAATATTCAACATAAAAATATTTATGGAAATAATGCTGCTTTAAAAAATAATAATAAGAGATACTCATAACAGTAATTGATAAGAGTTAATATCAAGAATATCATCTACTGGAGCGTCCATTGATTACGAAGGGCTTTGTGGATGAGGGGTGGATTGGTTTGTTTGAATATTCACGCGGATCAATCGGAGGGGGGCAGACTACAAAGCTTTTTTCACGTTATTTTCATATCGATGCTTGAAGGACAAAAGAGGGTTAGCAAAAATGAATGCATTTTTATTACGCCCACTGAGGAGATTTTCTCGCGAGGTAGCCATTTTAAATAATTTTGTTCAAAATTTCCATGGCTTCGGCATAACCAGTGAATTTGTATTTTTTACGATTTTACATCACAGAAACAAATAATTATTTCTTACTTTCAGTTGATCTTAAAAAGAACGTTGCATATACAGTCAATAATTAGTTTAATTGTATGTAAAAAGTAAAATGTTCTACACATAATGATGGAGGAAGCAAGTGCAATTTTTTATTTGATGAAACCTTTTTAAAGCATATGATCTTGCAAAGTATTGCCTACAAAACATTTTACCATTCAAAGCGTTAGTTACCACAAATGCAAATTTGATCAAAATTTTGTTGGTTTTCAAAATTTAAGCTGTTTTTCATTTGATTTAAAACACTGTGAAAACTATTCAAAGCCTGCTCAAATTACGCAAACATTATAAAATTTTGATTGACTTTACAACAGAGTCTTTATAATAAAAGATATAAGGTAATGTCATTCGCATGAACCCTTTTTACGTGGTAACTTATTGATACTGATTTTTTTTATTTTTAATTCATTTTTTTCATAATCATGGAAAATAGTTTTGCTGGTTTCTCTTCAAAAACTGATAGGAATGTATAAATTTTATAAACATTACTGAGCTGCACAAATCAGATGAAAAATTTATTGTTTATGAAAAAACCCTAATTTTTCGCATTTTCTTTTATTAAATTAAAAACGGCTCAAACGATTTTTTTATAAAGTTGAAACCGTTACAAAAATGTTAATACGTGTCGACACCTTAATGATATGATATATATCATATATATATATATATATATATATATATATATATATATATATATATATATATATATATATGATATGATATTTGCATATTTGGTTCGTGAGATATAGTGAGTGAAAGAAATGACCTTGAAAATCAAAATGACTTTTAATGATTTTTTATTTTTAATTTAATTTTTTACGTAATCATGAGAAAAAGTTTGGATGTTGTTTCTACAGACATTGTTTGGAGTATGTAAATTTTATAAACATTGTCTACTACAATTCGCAAATCAAGTTAAAAATTTATTGTTTATGAAAAAACCAAATTTTTTGCACTTTTTTTTCTTAAAATAAAAAACGGCTCCAACGTTTTTTTTAAAAATTCGACAGATTCATTGAAATGAAATTGCGCGTACATTGACACCTCTACAATGCAAATCGAGATATAACGCATGACAGAAATGACCTTGAAGATCATGATGACTGTTAATGATTTTTTATTTTTTATTTGATTTTTTTTGGAATCATGAGAAAAAGTTTTGATGGCATTTTTAAAAAACTGTTTGGAGTATATAAATTATATAAAGATTGATTATTTGGACTTGACAATAGAGTTAAAAATTTATTGTTTTTGAAAAAATCACATTTTTTTTGCACACTTTTTAAAAAATTTAAAAATTTGACAATTTCACATAAATGCTAATACGCGTCGATTGACACCTTAACCATGCAAATCGTATGTTGGGTTCGCGCGATATGTATAACGCACGACAGAAATGACCTTGAAAATCATGATGCCTGTTAATGATTTTTTATTTTTTATTTAATTTTTTACGTAATTATGAGGAAAAGTTTTTATGTTGTTTTTACAAGCACTGCTTGAAGTATATAAATTTTATAAAAATTGAACACTGTCTTTCGTAAATCAGGTTAAAAATTTATTGTTTATGAAAAAAAATCTAATTTTTTGCACATTATTCTCTTAAATTAAAAAAACGGCTCCAACGATTTTTTTTAAAATTTGATAGATTCGCATAAATGCTAATACGCGTCGATTGACACCTTAACCATGCAAATCGTATGTTTGGTTCGCGAGATATAACGCATGACAGAAATGACCTTAACACTAGGAAGGTGGTGCCGGATCTGAGAGATCCACGGTGTGTGTTTAGATCTGTGCGTTGCAAGCGCTTTGATTCTGTGGCTGGATGATGCGCAGTATCCTCCTAAATCCGGTATCCATATCTTTCGATTGGGTCGTCGCTGTAAACGTTCGTGGATATTTCCAGGAAATTGACATTGGACGCTGATCCAGTATTGGCATTGGATCTCAAAGATCCTATGCGACCTTCTATGTAACTGTGAGAAGCGCGACCTTTCTTGTGTTAAAGGTCATGATGACTTTTGATGATTGTTTATTTTTATTAATTTTTTTTGTAATCATGAAGGAAAGTTTTGCTGTTTTTTACAAAAAACATTGGTTGCCTTGTGTCGTAAATCAAGTTTTTGTTCAAAACCTTAATTTTTGCACTTTTCTTGAAAAAAAATTGAGTGTTTTGTTTGTTTGGTTGTGTTTGAATGTATTTAAAAAAAATATTCCTCAAATACGTATTTCGGGTGTACAAACCACTGAAGAAGGTTGCAAGTAGCAACCAAAATACGTATTTTAAGAAATACATAATATTTTAATGAAATGAAATAAATGAAATGAAATGAAAAAAACATAACATTTTTGTTAAAAAGCAACACGACTTTTTTAATAATTTTGAGAAAAAAACAGAAAAACGCTGCAATTGTTTTTTTAAAAATTTGATAGAATCACACAAATGTCAATACGCGTGACACCTTAATCAAGACAATCCTAAGTTTGGTTTGACAGAAATTACCTTCAAAAGGTCAAAACAACAAACCCCCCGACCGAAGCGTCCCAAAAACGAATCAGCTCTTAAAATTGCAAAGACGCTTCGATTGACACCTTGACAAAGTCGATACAAGTTCGTTTACGTGAGTTATGCTCGTAGAAAAAACTGTCCACGAACGTACGTACGTACACACACACATACATACTTCTTTCTAAAAAAACACTTTAAATGAACTATAAAGACCTCAAAACGTAAAGATGTGTTGAAAATTTCGATTTCGATTTTCGAGGCGATTACAAGAAATCGGGTTTTAGACAAAAATAGTTGATTCAAGATTATATCTTCTCAATTTTTATATGTATCAAATAAAAATTAAAGTTATTAAAACCTGGGATTCCCGAAATTTTTTAATTTTAAGCAAACAAAATTCAGCATCTAGATTCATCTATTTGAAGCAAAATATGGTTGAAAACCAATGCTTATTTTTGTAACTCTACCTAGAATCTCTGAAAAGCCTCACGGACACATTTACTCAGTCTTTGCATGAATTACTGATAATACCTAGAATTAACTCAGGTGATGAATGGCAGAGCCTCTAAACTCTAGACTAAAACCGTAACAGCTACTATACTTCAGCTACTCACAAATGTTAAGTTCAGGTTTGGCACAATGATGAATGCTCTTCCATTTCAGCTGCGGAATTGAAAATTCTTCAAGAAATTCTTTCCTAATCGCCGCCAATCAATAATATTCCCGTTTAAATAGTTCCACCTTCGATTAATACCACTTCTCGGCTTGCTTTCTACTCACATACGCACGGTGCATTAGATATTCGCTACGAAATTAATGACGACCATTTCAGTGGATTGTTGTGGGTAATAAACGTTCTGCGATTTCTTGGAGGAATGACTTAATTGTGGGTAGAAATGAAGATTAATTAGATCCCATTCATTTTCATTCTATACTATACTGAATCAAATGTGTGTGCAAAGGTTTTGAAAAGCCTTACAAAGTTTTTTGTTCACTTTATACCACACATTCCAGACGATTATCTTAACGGTTTTGTGAAGATATCCAAGAAAAAAAACTATTCTCTGCGTAGGCTAGAACATAACAATAATAGGCTGGTTCTTCTGTTGAAGATGCGAATTTGAATGATAATACATCAGAAGCACAAAACACTCTACTGCCCTTTTATACACCGAAAAAGACGAAAGTCACAACCATTTTCAAATCGAAAAAGTGTAGATTAATCATCCACGAATACACTAAGTGGACAAACCAGTTTTTTGGAAATTTCTCTTGTATAGCATATAACTCTTAAGTGTTGTGCATAAGCATAAGGCAATGTATCAATAAAGGCAAAACTTGCTTGAAACGTGAAGCACGAGAACTAAAATAATCTGCTCGTGTTAAATTTGGTACATACTATATTCTATCATAGGAAACAGCGGCACATTATGTGGGCTACTGTCCCGCGTTCTCCAGACACAGATATAGAGCCCTTGGCATGCCTCAAATAGGAGACAAGGAGTTCCATACCTTAGCCTTGGACGACCTGATGAGGTACATCATCTCATCCGGAAGATTCAAGACATAAGCATTAACTCCAGAAAGGAAAAATATGAGGATAGTACAATCGACCAGCAGGTCGCAGTGCTAGGGCTGCAATGCCCACCTCCATGTCACGACGACGACGACGACGATATTCTATCATATAGAACAGTTTAACATTCGCCTACATTGCATCTAGCTTAGTTTCTAAAATTTCAACGGATTTTAAGATAGATTTTTCAAGTACACTTGGTATGACATCTGAATATCATCCTCATGTCACCCACATATGGTCTAATATTTTACTGGGAAAACAAAAAAAAAGATAAAGTGGAAAAGAGATGATATTTATTTCAATAAAAGTTCAGTATAATGGTCCAAATTTTGACGTCTACCGTGCATTTTGTGCTGTGGCCATTTCATTATTTAGCTTAAGTTTAAATTGCTGCATTCGCAGCTACACTTCTCCGGACTCCATTTTGAATGAAAAACAATGGGACACCTCCATTTCTCCCACAAAACAGTTGCATATGGCAGACTTGTGTAGATTTGAATTCATATATCATCTTCATGTGGTGTCAATAATAAAAGATTGACACGCCAAAAACCAAACCAGAAAAGGGGGGATCATTTTCCGAGCGCCACAGCTGCTTTGCTTGCCCGATTTCCGCGAAATATGTCGGAGATAACTTTTAGACAATTTTATCACAAGTCGTTTGCAGTGTTGCTTGTTTTGATAAGTGTACACCGGCAGGGGTAATTGTGTCTTGAAGGGGAAGAAGTCTCGTGAAAAATGCATTTTAAAGCCAAATGAAAAGTTGATGGGCATAAACCCCCCACCACCACCAATGGGAAAACTCAGGAAGCATTTTAGTTTGGCAAACAGATTCTTAATACAACGCAAAGTAAGGTGAGTGTGTCAGTGGGGGAGCTCAAGTTCAAGTTTCTGGGGTCGCGGCCCCAATCCTCTGAACGTCATATTGAAAAAGAAAAAGAAAACAAGCCGCGAAGTGTGACCCTTGAGGTCCACACGGCCAATTTTCCAGTAATATCTAGATAAACATTAAAAATATTAAACACAATAATAATTTTGAAAATAATACTACTTTATATAATAATAATGAGAGGTATTCATAGCAGTAACAGGAATGAGTTAATATGAATCGTATCGTCTACGGGAGGGTCCATTGATTACGTAAGGTTTTTGGTCGATGAGGACAAATTGAATATTCACGAGGATCAATCGGTGAGGGCCTTTTTGGTCTTGAAAATTTTTGTATATGCAGTCAAAAATAGGTTTAATTGCATGTAAAAAGTAAAATATATGTATTACAAAAGATGAATGAAGTAATTGAAATCTTACGATTACTAAAGAATGAATCTACTAAAAACTACAATTTTTTATTTGATGAAAGCTTTATAAAGTATATGATTTTGCAAAGTATTGACTAAAAAACATTTTACCATTTAAAGCGCTGATTACCACAAATGCAAATTTGATTGAAATTTTGATGGTTTTCAGAATTTAAACAGTTTTTAATTAAAAGACGGTAAAAACTATTAAATATCGGCTCAGGTAATGCAAGTATTTTAAAACTTTGATTGAATTTACAACAATTTATTTAGAATAAAAGATATAAAATAATATCATTCGTGTGAACCCTCTTTACATGGTAACTTTGAATGATTTTTTTTATTTTTTATTTAGTTTTTTTCATATTCATGGAAAAAATTGTTGCTGGTTTCTTTTTAAAACCTGATAAAAATGTATCAATTTTATAAATATTTATCACTGTGTAATGCAAATCAGGTTAAAAATATATTTTTTATGAGAAAAACCTTAATTTTCGCATTTTCTTCTATTAAATTAAAAAACGGCTGAAATAAATTTTCATAATGTTAAAAAAATAGCACATCTGTTAATATACGTTAATTAATTGTGCATTATTAATGATTATTAATTAATTAATGATTCAAATACTATATCTGGTTTGTGAGATATAGTGAATGACAGAAATGACCTTGAAGATCATGATGACTGTTAATGTTTTTTTTTTATTTTTTTTTTTGCGTAATCTTGAGTAAATGTTTTGATGGTCTTTTCGTAAGCACTATTTGGAGTATATAAATTTTATAAAAATTGATTACTGTGTTCCAAAAATAAGGTTAAAAATTTATTGTTTATGAAAAAATCCTAATTTTTTGCACTTTTTTCTTAAATTAAAAAACGGCTCGAACGATTTGTTTCAAATGTTAAAAACTAACACGAATGTTAATACGCGTCGATTGACACCTTAACAACGGAAATCTTATGTTTGGTTCGCGAGATATAACGCATGACAGAAATGACCTTGAAAGGGGCAAAACAGCAAACCCCCCACCGAAGTGTCCCAAAAACTAATCAGCACTCAAAATTGAAAAGACGCATCGATTGACACTTCAACGAAGTCGATACGACTTTGTTTACGTGGGTTGTGCTCGTAGAAAAAACTGTCCACGAACGTACGAACGTACGTACGTACGTACACACACACATACATCTCCCTTTCTCAAAACACGTTATATATACTCTATAGACCTCAAAACGTAAAGAAATGCCGAAATTTTTAATTTCGATTTTCGAGGCGATTACAAGGGCTTCCCCTATACTGGGAAGTTAATAGAACATCCCCATAACTCGCAAACCAAGACTTCCACCAAAAAAAATTGTGTGACAGCCTTGCGTAAAATTAAATTTCCAGGAAGTTGTGCATATATTATTTACACGTGGTGGCAATCTTATAAAAGTTACACGCCAAAAACGACGCTGAAAAGAGGATGTTATCTTTCGAGCGCCGCAACTTCGTTGTTTTCACGTTTCAAGCGAAGCACTTTTAAAATCTTTTTTAAAACTATTGATTAAAACGGATCAACCGCAAGATTATGGCTACACTATTGCAGAATGGTGACAGTGATTAAGCATTTCGTTGAGGCTGAGGTAAGTGGTAATTGGTTTCTACATTTAGATACTATCCGCAAATTTTACCCATATTTCATGCCAGCAGGCACTTCTTGTACGCCAGATCAGCTCCTCTTTATCTCCAGGACATGGAGTAAGAAAAGTTCCTAAATGACGAAAATATTAAAAACAAACGCTTATCGACCCTCTCAAAAATGAGTTATCTGATTCATGTTACGCAAGCCTGCTTTTTGTAACTTTCTTTAGGGAGCCATGGTTTCCGAGATATGCAAGTGTCCCACTTTTTTTGCTTTCAAAATGGAGCCCCGAGGACTGGAACTGCGACCCCAGAAACTTGAGCTTAAGCTATCATTCGAAATGGTTGAACATTGCAACAAAAACCATTCTGCCAGCCCAAAATGCAGGGTTAAACTCAAGGTATATAGACTACTGGTATGATCATGCGCATCCTCTCGTCCTATCTCGTTCTAAAAATGACGAAACTGATGCCCAATCGTTGCACAAATTTCATGAAAATTAGGGCTGTCGCTTCTGCTAATGGGAATAAAACATGAAATTTACGCATTGGTATTACCATACAGTAGAAACATAGTGTACAAATAAAGAAATAAACAAGTGCGAAATGGTATAAGCAAATATTGTTTTTGTGGGACCGCCAATTCGAATTTATTAGGCAAACGTGAAACAGATGAAAATGGTCAATTGTGCCGTGATGGGTGTAACAGCAACAACGACAAAAGACTGCTAAACAATAAAAACGCCAACGAGCACTACAAGTAGGGTCACATTTCATTCAGTCTCTAGCATATGTTGCTACCGGCACTGAGTTACCAGTTTCAGCTAAACAATTTTGCTTTAGGTGTAAGATGTATTTAGAAATTAGGATTCTGAATAAACAATTATTAGACGATGTTGAATCATGAAAACGTAAACAAAATAAAACTTTTTTATTTGGGTGTTTTGAGCTCTTTTGGTGGTGTTTTAAGATTATCGAGAAAGTCGTGTTGCTGCTTTTCACCAAAAATATTATGTATTTCGTCAAACACGTATTTGGGTTGCTACTTGCAACCTTCTTCAGTGTTTTGTGCACATCGTGTACAAATCCATAATATTTTTGGTGAAAAGCAACAACACGACTTTTTCAATAATCTTAAAATAAAACAGTTAAGTAAACTTCGTTTTTCTCAATTATTGAATGTATATGAAAAAAATGAATGAATACTCATTTCATTTGTCACGTTTCTACGGGATTCATTTCTATATACTGTGCAGTTTTCTCAAATTTTATAATTTCGCGACAAACCTAACGTACCCGTTGATACGCACATCGTTATAATGAAGGTGCTTTATCATATAAGTACATCAAAGCCATCGTTGCCATTTGTTTGTTCATCATGCATCAATTTCGTTACTTTTCCTATAAAAATTACTCATGCAAATAACACATCCATCAACTTTCCTAGTGGATCAGAATTTCAATCTCATCGAAGCGAGATGAAAATTTGAAGTTACGTATATGCGCAGCCCGAAAAAGTTTGGAAACATGGAAGATCATACCTTATAGTATATATACCTTGGGTTAAACTCCCATTGGACTAAACTATAACGTTTATCATAAATTGAAACAATTTAAGGTGTGAAGCTACGCGGCGAAAATTATACGTAAATTGTCCAAATCCACCGTGTTATTTAGAAGCTGCTAGCATAATGCTCTATTTTGTTTCCAGTTCATTTCATTCAAGGTTTAAACGGAACATAGCGTTACAGTTTAGTGTTATTTTCTTGGTAATTGTCAAAATCTGAAGACATAGGATTAAAACCAAAGACTCAAAAACTACTCATCTAAAATGAGGACAATAGGACTCCAATGCATTAAAATAAATCAAAAGTTCAGAGTGGTCCATAAAAAGTATTGGGAAAATACAAATACTTTCGATTTTATTACGCTGTAATGTGTTCTACTCTACATGAAAAGGAACCAGAAATAAACCCATCGCCGAGAAAACATTCATGACTAATGAAAACATCAAAAAAAAGTCGTATTGGAGGGTAACCGAATAAAAATGTGGCACATAGTAGACAAATTGAGCATCAGTAAAGAATAAGTTGAACACATTTTGCACAGTCATTTGCCTATGAATAAAGTCAGTGCACTTTGCTACCAAAATTACTTAAATCGTTTGATGAACAACGACAAGTTGAAGGTTCACAAAAAAATTGAGACTTCCTGAAATTTGAACCCACATTGTCACTTTCCAAATAATAAATGGGTTCGGCACTATGAGCCAAAATGAAAATAAGACCCAACGAAAACGGAAGAAAACCGCAAAAGTTCATGATGTAAAAGCCAACTTCCACATTCATGGCCACCATTTTCTTGGATTCAGGAAGAGTTTCCCAGATTGATTCCAAGAAACGAAAATGAATCTTGAGCACCATTGAGCACTTTTGAAAAAATAAGGAAAGTAATTTTTGAAAAATAAGAAGCAAGATCAGCAGAGAATCCTGTTTTTGCAAAACAACATGCAATTTCACGCGATACATTGCAAAGCAAGCCTTGTGAGAAACTGGCTTCCAAGAACTTAACCTCGCATCCTGCAGACCGAACCTGGCTGTAAATTATTACATTCTATTTAAAAATGTGAAGAATGCCGGGACATTTGAGAATGACGAGCATTAGCTTGAAGGCTACCGTGTATTAACTTTAATATCATGTTAACGGCGAAAGAAGGTTGAATACATTCCTAAACATGAAAAAAACTCCAATCATATTAAATACGACGATCGACAAACATAACATCGAAAATGTTGACTCATTTAGCATGGATGGGTTTTCGCCAAACACGGTAACAAAAAAGCCAGATTGAACGGCTTATGAATATAAATCCTCGCAGTTAGAGAATCCAACAAACTACAACGATTAAATAAGCTATGAATCTACAAAACGATTATCCGTCCGGTAATAAATATAGCCTGTGGGTTTGAGTCAAAACCATCTAGGATATTTCGATTTGAATGTTAAATTATATTTTGGTCTCATTTTGCACAGGAAAACATAGAGATATTAGTGTCCTTTTAAATTGAGAAACATTAGAAAAGCTTCAATGAATCCAATCAAATATACAAAAACACAACGGGTTTACAGTTTAAAATCTACTTAACTTACAACAAGCTTGGAAAGCTACATTTCCCAATTCATCATAAACCGACCAATAAATAAATATGTGGCCTTCGGTACCATTTTCCAGTCTTAACACGTTGAGTGTCAACGCACCCCGCCAGCGGGATCATTAAATTTGCCTAAGAGGCCACACGCCCCGCCAGCGGGATCAAAATGCATACTTTTGCATCGCAATTGAAAATCAGTAGATACATAGAAATAGAATTTGCAAGAGCACCGCCGACAGGATCACAATATTTTGTATGGTGGCCTCTGCGGAGAGACTTTGTTTTTGTATGGTGGCACTCAACGTGTTAAACAAACTAATATTTTTCACTTGACGAACTTTTCTTGAGTTGAATTTCACAGAAATGCTCGTTGCACGTTTATTCATCATTCGTTATAAGTTTGTTTTGCGGCAAGAAAGCAGTCACCATCCACTTCTATATCCACATAAACAAACGTTTGCAGCATACAAAAAGGAAAATATTCTGACCATTGACTATCGTTCTTTCATCATGCATATTGAAGGTGCGTGCTTCCCAGTTACATGGAAACACCTCAGGAGTTATGCAGTCTAGACTATTTCAGGGGTTCTAAATAAACGCCAGGTAACTAAGAATGCTTAAAGTTTCTTTGGCACGCAACAAGGCAATTGCGAACATTAAATTAATTACCAGCAATATCCTGGACGCAGTAATATCCGCTTATCGCTAGCCTACATTTTCCAGCTAAATGATTCAAATGGAGACCAGAATTTATTTGGAAGCAAAGAGTCTTAATTGGTAACATTGGACGATACTCACCTTCTTCGATCTCCCGCTTTCCTTGAAGTCTTCTTGGATGGAGTTCTTGGGTGGAGCTACCACCGACTGAGTGCCTGGTGGCGCTGGTTGAGCTGTCTTGGGTGAGGGCCTGAAGTTACCATTTGGATTGCTATAATAGTACGGGTTCGGTGGAAGTTTTATGACGAACATGTGTGAATCATCAGGACGGGCATGATGACGTGATTCGACGGCCAACCGTTTGCGGCTATGACTCGCCGGTATGCGCAATTTCGAAAGACCCAACTTACTAGAAAATGCAAAAAATAGCAATCTTGAGGGATCAACTCACCGGTAGTCTACTGTAGAATGTCTTCGACACGAATTTATAGCGCAATGAAAACTTATGCCAGGATAGAGCGCAACAGACTCGTGATGCATCGTACTCACCTTAAAAGCTGCTTGTTACTCATGTAGGCCTTTTTTCCGCTCGAGGAGTTTATTTTGCTGGGATCATGAGATCGATGCTCGACGCCCGTTGCATGCAACACCCGAGGCTGCTTTTCATCGCTGTCCATTGGCTTTATTCTCACGATGCGGGAATCCTTTGATTCTTTGATGGGTGAGCCATTAGTTAGGACACAGATCGCCAATAAAGTAAGAACGCTGTAACGAAGATGAAAATTAATTAGCTACAAGCCATTATCTTTGCTCAGTAATTAATGCGGAGTGTGATTAATACCGCATGACGAATTTATAGACGACTTTCAATGTTTTCAGGAGAATAAGCTGTTGCGATTTTACGAAAAGGCTTACCTTGAGAGAATTTTTTTTAGGAAGGACGGTTTTGTCATGTTTTTGAAGAAAACCGATAATTCAGTTGCATTTATTACCTTATTTATAAATCATATGTCAATTTACGAGCCCACCTTCGATATGCAAATAAATAAATCAAGCCGCAAAGTTCGACCTTCGAGGTCAACACAAATAATTTCACAGTAACATCTAAATATTAAAAACATTATTAAAAATAATAATGCACACTATAGAGTGTAATAATGGTAGTGACTCATTACGAGAAGTGACATGCGTTAATATTAAACTTATCATCATCCTCTCATTAACTTTCCAGTATATGGGAAGTTCTTGTAATCGCCTCGAAAATCGAAATTGAAATTTTCAACATTTCTTTACGTTTTGAGGTCTATAGAGTATATATAAAGTGTTTCTAGAAAGGGAGATGTGTGTGTGTGTGTGTGTGTGTGTGTACGTACGTACGTTCGTGGACACTTTTTTCTACGAGCATAACTCACGTAAACTAAGTCGTATCGACTTCGTTAAGGTGTCAATCGAAACGTCTTTGCAATCTTAAGAGCTTTAGTTTTTGGGACACTTCGGTCGGGGGGTTTGCTGTTTTGCTCCTTTGAAGGTCATTTCTGTCATGCGTTATATCTCGCGAACCCCACATACGATTTGCATGACCAAAACGTCAATCGACGCGTATTTACATTTTTGTGAATCTATCAAATTTAAAACAAAATCGTTGGCACCGTTTTTTAATTTAAGAAAAATGTGTAAAAAATTGAGGTTTTTTTAATAAACAATAAATTTTTAACCTGATTTACGGAAGACAGTGTTCAATTTTTATGAAATTTATACACTTCAAGCAGTGCTAGTGAAAATAATATCAAAAGTTTTTTTTCATGATTACGTGAAAAATGAAATAAAAAATAAAAAACATTAACAGGCATCATGATTTTCAAGGTCATTTCTGTCATGCGTTATATCTCGCGAACGAAACATACGATTTGCATTGTTAAGGTGTCAATCGACGCGTATTAACATTTGTGTGAATATATCAAATTTCGAGAAAAAAATCGTTCGAGCCGTTTTTTAATTTAAGAAAAAAAAGTGCAAAAAATTAGGTTTTTTTAATAAACAATAAATTTTTAACCTGATTTACGGGAGACAGCATTCAATTTTTATAAAATTCATATACTTCAAGCAATGCCGGAAAAAACTTCATCAATTTTTTTTTCCCATCGTGACAAGAAACATTAAATTAAATATAACAAATCATTAACAGTCATCATGATCTTCAAGGTCATTTCTTCCATTCACTATATCTCACGAACCAGATATAATATTTGCATCATTAAGGGGTCAATCGACGTATTTTAACATCTTTTTGATTATTTTAACATTATAAAAATCCGTTTCAGCGGTTTTTTAATTTAATAGAAGAAAATGCAAAAACTTAGGGTTTTTTTCATAAAAAATATTTTTTTAACCTGATTTGCACAACACAGTAATAAATGTTTATAAAATTTATACATTCCTATCAGTTTTTGAAGAGAGATGATATGATTAATATTAACTCATTCCTGTTACTGCTATGAATGCCTTTCATTATCATTATTTAAAGTAGTACTATTTTCAAAATTATTATTGTGTTTGATATTTTTAATGTTCATCTAGATATTACTGGGAAGTTGACCGTGTGGACCTCAAGGGTCGCACTTCGCGGCTTGTTTTAAATATTTATTGATTATTGTTTTATGTGATATGAACTATTTAAAGCACCTGCATTTTCAACCACTGATAGCTAAAAGCTCAAACTAGACGGATAAAAAAAAATTGAAAAAAAAGTATGAGTTGAAAAACGGCTACAAAAAAAATTATTGGAAATTGTCCCAAATCATACAAATGATAATACACTTCAAAGGATACTATAACCACGACGTTGGAGCAAGTGAAATTGGGTAATATGCTTCATTTCAAACCCAGCGTTTTCCAATCGGTGAGTTGCAAATATTTTGAAATGCGTTAAAAATCTTTGAAGAAAAATAAATGCTGTAGTCACAAGCAACATAGATTCCTTCGATTTTTACCGACTTTGTGTTACGAACGAAACCACCTTTAAAAACAGTATTTGAGAAGATATAGGAAAAATCTTCAAATTATCTATAGTCAAAAGAGTATTCGTGCGAAGATATTTTAAAGAATATTTCAAAACCTACAGACAACTTGAAACAAATGGAAGCAACGGAAATACCTCAAAAATTCAAGATACGGGATCCTCTCTAGTTCCGTATATTGCATTAGGTATCTTTCGTATTATTATTGTTACTTTACTGTAATTGTGTAGCAAATAAATAATTTAGAGTTTACTGAAAAAATTATGTAGTTTAAATTGAATATAAAATTTTAAAACTCTGCAAAACGATTTTTTGTTATTCAGATATAAACTGAAAATTAATAATTGGAATATTCAAAATTAAAAATAAATTTTGGGTGTTCACAACAGTAAGTCTGCAGCAAAAAATCAATATTTTAGTCGGGGGATAAATCAAGTGTATCAATAAACAACCCTTCTTTCTTTGGGATAAGTGCAGGCCTTAAATATTTATAAACGAACAACATTGCAAATAAAGCATAAACGTATTTTTTTTCTTTTCCGTCTTTGTTATTTTGAGTTTTTTTGAGTTCTGCTTTAGTATCGAACATATGAAACACCAGTTTAGGCAGGCGTAAAGTAAAACATAAATTTGTTGAAAATGCAATAAAAAAGAACGCTAAACGTGCAGATTAAGGAGAAAAAAAGAACTTTTTTTGTGACTTTTTAAATTTTGTACAAAGATCAATGATCATTTCAATATACAGTGACACGCAAAACTGTTCACGAAATTTAGTACTTTTGATATTTTCGCCCCTGTTGAATAAGGAGAGTGAAATCAAAGATAACTTTTAACATAAGCAAATATTCTATTCTTTTTCAAAGAAACAAAACAAAAAACATTTGTAATACTTATTATAATACATTGTAAAATTATAGTCTATTGCTAAGTTTTGTGAACACTTTTGCGGGTGGCTAATTTTTTCAGTTTTAATATTTTGTATAGCCCCCTTTGGCCTTAACAACTGCTTCAATTCGCTTTGGCATGCTTTCGATAAGATTATCTAGTAGTTGCGAGTTAATTTTGTCCCATTCATATTTAACTTTTTCCCAAAGCTCATCGACACTTCCTAGTATCTCTCTATTTGTCACCAACCGTTTTTCAATCACTGACCATAAATTCTCAATCGGATTGAGGTCTGGTGATTGTGCAGGCCATTTCAGTGTTCTTATATTTTTATTCTGCAGCCATTCCTTTGTTATTTTAGCAGTGTGTTTTGGATCATTATCGTGCATGAATGTCACGTCCTCAGTTTCGCAACCAAAAACGTCAATACTCAGAAGCAGAGAATCATTAAGGATGTTTATATAGTCCACAGCACGCATTATTCCGTTGACTCTACGTAATTTTCCGCACTTGTTGCCTTTAAAACAGCCCCAAATCATCATCAGAGCCTCCACCAAATTTCAAAGTCTTCATTATATTGTGATCACGTAGCCTTTATGTTGGGTCCACCCACGTCCAAGTCCTCCCATCAGATCCTAGTCGATTAATTTTAGTCTCATCAGACCATATTACAGTCTTCCAATGGGCGACAGTCCAATTTCGATGCTGTTTGGCAAAAGCCAATCGAGCTATTTTATGGTGTTCTCGTAAAAGTGGTTTCTTTGACTATTGTTTTGGCTTTCAACCCTCCAATTTTAAGACACCGACGTACTGTATCATTGGATACACTGACACTACGTGTACTTCGGAGCTCTGCATTGACTTCCACGGCATTTTCGACGTAAATACCGCTCAGATTCGGGGGATAACAATTTCGGACGCCCTCATTTTGAACTGCCACGTCAATTTGAAATTCTTTTTTAACTTTAGCCACGAGCCCGATAGATACACAGCGCTTGGTAGCGATCGCCCTCATCGAATATCCCGATTCAATATCATTAGCGATAGATTTTCGCAAAGTGACACTAATTTTTTTCCCATTTTTCAATTTCTATAAAAACAAGGAAACTGTTAAAAGAAAAATGTTAAATTATACGAGCACCATTAGCATTTACCTCGAAATAAATTAAAACTGCCGAAATTGAAATAATAAACTGGTTGAAATTGCTGTCTTTCAAAACAAATTTAGGCCACGCAAAACTGTTCACAATACTGAATTGAGATGAAAACTAGTTTTAAACACATGCATGGAGACAATTCCAAGAAACAAATGCCAATGTGTACTCGACTGACATATCTTCTTGGAATGAATTGTTTGATTGCGACACTTACAGCGTATCGTAGTGAAATTCGAACTGAGTGCATATTATAGAAAAACGTGAACAGTTTTGCGTGTCACTGTATGTATAGTATCTGTGAAAATACATTAGACTTATATTTGTTTGACAATATTGTAAAACGATCCTATATATTCTTGTATTTGAAAAATAATGGCTGTTTAGAATATAGTTTAGGAGGTGTAAAACAAAAGGAGATGTAAAGTGGGAAACAAATCATTCGACATGGAGCCACTAGGCTGGCCATACATCTTTCACTTGGCAGACAATCGTAGAATTACTATTTATACTATCATATTTCTGCTCAAGCCATCAGACGAAAAAAAGGCCATCAAGTTTCCTATGAGAGCCTAGATTAGTGCAGTACACTCTAGCTATCAATAAAAGAATTCAAAATTAATTTTTGTTCTATTTAATTAATTTAGAATTTTCTCCTTTGACTGGTTGGGTGTGGCACGGTACTTTGGAAAATGTGTCACAGGAGACATATGATAGAGAAGTACTGCCATAATATCAATTGTTTACTGCTTTTACATGAATAATTTTTTGGAAATATTAAACAGTTTTGATTTCTGATTACTAACAACTTTGAGAAGCATTTGATTTTTCAAACCAATTATTTCCAAACAAACAATCTTATTTTTGCAGTTTTTCTATTAAATTTTAAAAAAAAATTATACTGAATGAGGTGAAAATGTAATCATATAGATGTTATTACACTACGTCAATACAACGATTCATTCGAGAGACATCATGTTTGACAGAAATGACCTTGGATGTGTCAAAACAAAAAAAGCGGTCGAATCGAAGTTTAACAAGATCTAACCATTTCAGCACGACCTTACGTTTCTGAGATATCGTTTTAGAAAGAAATAACCACATAAGTAGGTATATACACATGCACACCCACGCGCTTCTTTTCAAACATACTTTTTAAATGTGCCAGAGTATTTCGATTTTCGTTATTGTGCGTTCATTTCGACCACCTCTTCGGCAATTGAAAAGATAACGTTGTACGGAAAAAACGAATTTGGAAGAAGCTACTTAGACTTGATGGTTACAAATGATGGATCAGAAGCCAGCGAACTATTCTAAATCTCATAAAGGTACCGTTTGAAGCAAAAACATTCGCCAAATTGATTTCGATGGCACTGTAGCAGTAAATCAAGCAAGCAGTATAGGATGGAAAGGATATATTATCTGATGATATGCACTGATGGTAATCATTTCTTATTTTCTAGTTGATCTAGTTGAAATATGCAGCAAAAATTTGATGTTTGATTATAAGTAAAACATATAAAACCTTACGTAGGCTAGAGGAATAAGTAACTGAAGTCCTACGAATCCTTACAATGAATGAACTCAAAAGTTTCACAAATGATCCTTACGTAATTATTAGAAATGTTGAAAATAACTTTGATTTCTTTATTTGATGGCAACTATTTAAAGTATCAAAATTGCAATCTATCTAAGCTGGAATTATTGAAAATTGTACCAAATCATAGAAATGATAATACTCGTATGAATTGATCGAAGCCACAACAGCGTCATTAGGGTAACTGAAGTTATGTAATATTATCATTGACGCAATTACCGTAAATATGATGGTAAGCGTCATCATGATGGCAAGAGACAATGATAGTATGAGAGAGTCATTGAACTTGGAGCCTGAAAGTGAATTTTGATAAATTTGACTGAATAGTGAGAACGGATGTACACTAGTGACTAGTATGTGTTGTCCCGTAAATGTAAAGCCATAATTTTTTTTCTGAAAATTATTTTTATTGTAACCAAAGTTAAAAATGTAGGAAAACAATAATTATTTTCGATTCAAGTCACTTTCGCTCGATATGACCACCCTTTGCCTTAATTATGTCCTTTAAACGGTCTTTGAACGAGTTGCATGCGGCCCGCACGTGATCTTCTGGTATTTTGGCCCATTCTCGAACAATGGCTTTCTTGAATGCATCCATACTATGGTATTTTTTTGCGCCGACCTTGGTCTCCAAAATTGATCAAAGAGAGAAATCTAGCGGGTTTGCATCGGGAGATTTTGATGGCAATTCTGTATGCGAAATGAAATGTGGAACATTGTTTTTTAACCATTCTTGGTTCACACGCCACGATATTAGAGCAGCTTCCAGGACTTTTTCCCGATAGTATGTCGCATTCACTTTGACACCAGGCTCGATGAAAGTGATTGGAGAGCGCCGATTTTCGGTAACAGCTGCCCACACCATAACTTGTGGTGGATGTTGGTTCCGGCCGACCGTGCGCAGGTCCAAAAAATTGCTCGACCTTTCTTTTAATCAAACACGATCATTTTGTTTGTTCAAATATTGCTCTAGTGGGAAGTTTTTTTCATCGGAGAAAACAATGTTTGGAAAATCACCACGTTCGGCCCGACGAAGCAACAATTTTGATCGGTCAAGTCTAACTTTTTTTTGCTTAGCTGTAAGTTCATGCACTTTGTGGCGCTTGTACGGCTTCAGTCCAAGGTCTTTTTTCAATATACTACGCAACGATTCGGGCGATACTCCCATATCTTTTGCCATGTCACGTGCACTTCGGCGCGGCTTTCGTTGAATTCGTTTCTTCACTTTATTGACGGTATTTTTTGATGTTGCACTCTTTGGACGGTCACTTTTTGGTCTGTTTTTCACACTACCGGTCTCATTCCATCTTTTTATGGTGCAATACACAAACTTTCGATTGATATTCAGGTGTTTTAGGTCCCAAACAATTTGCATCACCGATTTTTGGCCCAAATGAAGAGCATTTACAGCATTTCGTTCCATTTCCATCGCGTAAAACTTTTTTTTGTGTACAAATGTAAACAAACCGACTTGTGCCGTTAGTGCACAATTGTTTGACGTTTCTTCAGAAGCAATCGATTTACAGATATCACTGTTTGTATTGCAGATTTGGCGGCTTGGTTGAACGCGACAACACATACTAGTCACAGTGTAGATAATATGTAATTGTTGTACAAGCGATATTCATACAAACTACAATTATTTTCTTAAAAAAGGATTGCAATGAACTGTTGAAATGACAATGGAACAAGTTCTTCAATTTTCTCATAGATGACTTCGATCTTCATCACAAGCTGAACGATGATCCAGGACTTCATTTCACATCTCATCAAAATCGATTCGTCATAGAAAAAATGACTACGAACACATACACGCACCGATACAGACTTCTTTCCAAAAATAATTCTAAATATACTCTAAAGATCTTTAACCGTCAGGATATCGTGAAAATTTCGATATCGATTTTCGAAGCAATTAAAAACACTATATATCTATAAAAAAACACGTTTCAAAAAAAATACATATTCAATCGCCCTTTTTAATTTGAGTACATACCTGTAACATGTCTTATATGTACAACTCTTTGTATTTGATTTGTGGTCGTATTTGAACTTCATTAGAAAAACTCACGAACCTGACAAGGCTAGAATTGTGTTCGGCGTTGATGATTTAATTGCAAATTGGCACGGCTATTATCCAAAAGAGACTAATCACCGCTAAAAAATTAGTTTTGTTTTTGAAATTTAATTGATGATTTTTGTAGGTGCTACAACAATTCCTGTGGCTGCACCGAATGTTCTCTCTTCAGTTTACTACCAATAACAAGACATCTTGAAAGATTCCAATCCAATTGTTCTCTCTCTAATTATGGCTGACACGATACTAATTTTCAGTCCACAATTCGTCGGATATATAACTTTGCAACGTGTTACGCTTTATTAAACGCATATCTGTGGTTGGTATACGAGTACGTGTTAAAACTCTCGATCATGTTTCTCTTTACGAGCTATGCGCTAATTTGATGGTACTTTAAAGGTGAGGCTAATAATACTTAATGTGATAAAATAGGCGTATCAAAGTAAAAATCAAATTATGTCAGAGGCACGCAAGGCATTCACGCTTTACAGGTAAGGTTGGCACATCCGTCAATCTTCCAGACAAATTCATTTGCTCAAATAGTCGAGAGTCATTCATCCCTGCGAAAACTACTCAGGCTTTCAGATATTGCGGCCTTTCAACATTACTGGGTCACTTCTGTTTCCACTGAGTCCATTTACAAGAAAGACCTTGACTGCACTCAAAGATCTACTCAACAGACCCGAACTCCTCCCATCAATCCAACCGAGCCCATTATATTCGGTTTGCTAGTTTGACGATTAAGTGGAGCTGTCCAAGCGAATCTCGTCTTTCACTGAAACCATCGAAACTCACTTTTCCATGTCGCCGACTCGACAAGCGTTCCTCGCAGGTAAACAATAACCACAAGAGTTGACCACAAGACGGCAACGAACTCCTGTGACCGGGTATCAAGTGCTTTGTCACTATGGTCTTTTGTACCAGGTCTTCGCCATATCTCATGCACAGCGACTACCACTAGGCCTGGTGCAGAATTGAGTTAGTTTGTGGATTTCAAGATACTTTTGGGAGACAAAATGCGAATGATTTTGCACCTCTGGTTCTCACCTTATTTCGCATTTGTCTGCACTATGCTCGGGAATTCTCTCCAAGGTTAATAATCCGGTGTTATTTTGGCATTTAAAATAGACGAGTCAATAATTCATCATAATTTATTATAATAAAGGCCGGACGTGCTCCACTCGACCAAAGGACTTCTACCGAGGCCAGCGCCCCCGCTACCAAAAAAATTTTATTCCAGCAAAAAGTCATTTCGTTCGTTCCTCATCAACTTGATCGCACTTTTTCGCACGACGGTTATAGTACCAAACGAAAGTTCTGCTCTGCAGAACATTCAACTTAAATCCAAGTCGCAATTTAATATTCACAAAGGTTTTGCCGAAAGTTTGGAAACTATGCAGATTCACATTCGCTTATGAATTTATCTTTTGCAATAAACAAAGGGTCTTTACCCTATTGGCATCGTCAGATGCATGGACACATTTCCGTTTTGAAAAAAATTGAACCCCTGAAATCTTCTTCAAATATTTAAATTTATCCATGCAGTTCACAGAAGCCGATAATATTTTAAACTAGCAAAGGAACTCCATTTACAGAACGGTGATTTTAAAATTTATTCACTTTTCGGGTGACGTTATACATAATTATAATTACCCAGCAACCATATCATTTTGGCGACTTGAAGCGATTATGGAGATATTCTGAAAATTGAGCTAAATCTCATTTAAATTAGTGCCCAAATGTACCTGCATAATTATTCGTGAGAATATTTCACCGGAGGATATGATCAAAAAACAAACGAAATAATATGTAAATGTATCAAAGTTTTTGATTGCTATAGTTTTCTGCAAGAAACAGCACATATCTTGAATATTTATAGCCTGAAATGGAATTCGAAAAATTTAGATTTCTGATAAAAATTCGCGTACGTTTTCTCCATAAAATGAAAACATTGGGAACGGGCGTTTCGGGAAGATTATAATTTGCGATAAATCAATTGATGCTAACAAGGCATATACAAGGAGTGACCTATATGAAACAGAAATTTATTTGTTTTCCTTCTAGAAGTGTAAATTGGAAGCACCAATTTAGAATATATACGCGGCCTCAATTTTCAACTTGCTGGTGAGCATTTGGTTTGAGAAAAATTTAAAACAAAACGCTTTAATGGTACACAAGTAACTTCGAATTTTTCAATGTACTCAAGTCAGTTCTGTTCTTTGAAATCAATGAGGAAAGTGTTCACCTATTTTTACTGCCTCATTACATGGCCATTTCTATTTATTGTTTTAGCATTTTTTGGCTTTACTGGGTCATTGAAGAGGGATAGACATTCTCAATGACGTTGCAGACCGAACTAAGTGTATTATTACAAACAAGCCGCGAGGTGCGACCCTTGAGGTCCACACGGTCAACTTCCCAGTAATATCTACATAAACATCAACAACATTACAACAATGAGAGGTATTCATAGCAGCAACAGGAATGAGTTAATATTAACCATATCATCTACGGAAGGGTTTTTTGGACTTCTATCATTTAAGCAGTTTTTTAATTAACACTAAAACACTGTAAAAACTGTTAAAAATCTGCTCAAATTATGCAAATATTATAAAACTTCGATTGAATTTACAACGAATTCCTTATAATAAAAGATATAAATTAGTGTCATTCGTATGAACCCTCTATACATAATAACTTTGAATGATTTTTTATTTTTTATTTAGTTTTTTTTTATAATCATGGATTATGGTTTTGCTGCTTTCTCTTCAAAAACTGATAAGAATGTATAAATTTTATAAAAATTTATTACTGTGCTGTGCAAATCAAGTTGAAAAATTATTTTTTATGAAAAAAACTTAAAACCATAGAAGCCTAATTTTTTGCATTTCTTTTATTAAATTAAAAAGGGGCTGAAACAATTTTCATGTAATGTTGAAAAAATTGCCACAATGTCAATACACGTCTATTGACACCTTAATGATACAAATATTATATCTGGTTCGTGAGATATAGTGAATGATAAAAATGACCTTGGAAATCATGATGACTTTCAATTATTTTTTATTTGTAATTTAATTTGTTACGTTACCATGAGAAAAAGTTTTGAAATTGTTTCTACAAATATTGTTTGCAGTATATAAATTTCATAAACACTGATTACTATATTTCGCAAATCAGGTTATAAATTTATTGTTTATGAAAAAAAATCTAATTTTTTGCACTTTATTCTCTTAAATTAAAAAACGGCTCCAACAGTTTTTATAAAAATTTGATAGATTCACGCAAATGTTAATACGCGTCGATTGGCACCTTAACAATGCAAATCGTATGTTTGGTTCGTCAGATATAAAGCATGACAGAAATGGCCTTGAAGAACATGATGACTGTTAATGATTTTTAACTTCCCAGTATATGGGAAGTTCTTGTAATCGCCTCGAAAATCGAAATTGAAATTTTCAACATTTCTTTACGTTTTGAGGTCTATAGAGTATATATACAGTGTTTTTAGAAAGGGAGATGTGTGTGTGTGTGTGTGTGTGTGTATCTACGTTCTTGGACACTTTTTTCTACGACGATAACTCACGTAAACAAAGTCGTATCGACTTCGTTGAGGTGTCAATCGAAGCGTCTTTCCAATTTTAAGAGCTGATTAGTTTTTGGGAAACTTCGGTCGGGGGGGTTTGCTGTTTTGTCCGTTTGAAGGTCATTTCTGTCATGCGCTACATCTCGCGAACCACACATACGATTTTTTTAAGCTAGGTGTCAATCGACGCGTATTGACGTTTGCGTGATTCTTTCAAATTTTTAAAAAAAATCTTGGAGCGGTTTTCAAATTTTTTATAAAAAAGTGCAAAAAATTAGGGTTTTTTCAAAAACAATAAATTTTTAACCTTATTTTCAAGTCTTAGTAATCAATGTTTATAAAATTTATGTAGTCCAAACAATGCTAGTAAAAACGTCATCAAAACTTTTTCTCATGATTACGTAAAAAAGTAAATTAAAAATAAAAAATCATTAAAAGTCATCATGATTTTCAAGTTCATTTTTATCATTCACTATATCTCACGCACCAGATATAATATTTGCATCATTAAGTTGTCAGTTGACGTGTATTAACATCTGTGAGAAGTTTTTAGCATTATAAAAATTCGTTTTAGTCGTCTTTTTAATTTAATAGAAGAAAATGCGAAAAATTATGTTTTTTTTCATAAAAAATATTTTTTAACTTGATTTGCACAGCGCAGTGATCCAGTTTATAAAATTTATACATTCTTATCAGTTTTTGGAGAGAAACCGGCAAAATTTTACTCCATGATTGTGAAAAAAACTGAATTAAAAATAAAAAATCATTCAAAGTTACCATTTAAAGAGGGTTCATACGAGTGCTATTACTTTTTATCTTTTATTCTAAAAAAATTGTTGTAAATTCAATCAAAGTTTTAAGGTATTTGCATAATTTGAGCAGATTTTTAATATTTTTTATAATCTTTTAATTAAAAAAAATTGCTTAAATTTTGAAAACCAACAAAAAATTTCAACACCAAAAAGGCCCCCACCGATTGATCCGCGTGAATATTCAATCTGTCCTCATCGACCAAAAACCTTACGTAATCATTGGACCCTCCCGTAGACGATATGATTCATATTAACTCATTCCTGTTACTGCTATGAATACCTCTCATTGTTGTAATGTTGTTGATGTTTATGTAGATATTACTGGGAAGTTGACCGTGTGGACCTCAAGGGTCGCACCTCGCGGCTTGTTTATTTTTTATTTGATTTTTTTTGTGATCATGAGTAAAAAACTTTGATGTCATTTTCAATAGAACTGTTTGGAATATATCAATTTTATAAACATTGGTTACTGCGACTTGGAAATAATGTTAAAAATTTATTGTTTTTGAAAAAAACGTTATTTTTTGCACTTTTTTTTAAAAATTAAAAAAACGGCTCAAAGAATTTTTTTAAAAACTTGATAGAATCACATAAATGTAAATACGCGTCGATTGACACCTTATTCAAGAAAATCGTATTCTAGGTTCGCGAGATATAACGCATGACAGAAATGACCTTCAAACGGGCAAAACAGCAGACCCCCCCGACCGAAGTTTCCCAAAAACTAATCAGCTCTTAAGATTGCAAAGACGCTTCGCTTGACACCTCAACGAAGTCGATACAACTTTGTTTACGTGAGTTATCGTCGTAGAAAAAAGTGTCCACGAACGTACATACGTACGTACGTACGTACGTACATACACATACACACACACACATACATCTCCCTTTCTAAAAATACTTTATATATACTCTATAGACCTCAAAACGTAAAGAAATGTTGAAAATTTCAATTTCGATTTTCGAGGCGATTACAAGAACTTCCCATATACTGGGAAGTTAAAAAATGTTTGGAGTATATAAATTATATAAAGATTGATTACTTGGACGTGACAATAAGGTGTTGTTTTTGAAAAAAATCACAATTTTTTGCACTTTTTTTTAAAAAATTGAAAAGCGGCTCAAACGATTTTTTTCAAAATTTGATAGATTCGCTCAAATGTTAATACGCGTTGATTGACAGCTTAATCATGCAAATCGTATGTTTGGTTCGCGAGATATGTATAACGCACGACAGAAATGACCTTGGAAATCATGATGACTGTTAATGATTTTTGATTTTTTATTTAATTTTTTACGTATTCATGAGAAAAAGTTTTGATGTTGTTTTTACAATCATTGCTTGAAATGTATAAATTTTATAAAAATTGAATACTGTCTTTCGTAAATCAGGTTAAAAATTTATAGTTTATAAAAAAAACCTAATTTTTTGCACTTTTTTTTCTTAAATTAAAAAGCGGCTCCAACGATTTTTTTTCAAATTTAACAGATTCACGCAAATGCTAATACGCGTCGATTGACACCTTAACCATGCAAATCGTATGATTGGTTCCGGAGATACAACGCATGACAGAAATGACCTTCAAAGGGTCAAAACAACAAACCCCCCGACCGAAGTATCCCAAAAACTAATCAGCTCTTAATATTTCAAAGACGCTTCGATTGACACCTCAACGCAGTCGATACGACGTTATTTACGAGAGTTATGCTCGTAGGAAAAAGTGTCCACGAACGTACAGACGTACGTACGTACACACACACACATACATCTCCCTTTCTAAAAACAATTTATATAACTCAAAACGTAAAGAAATGTTGAAAATTTCAATTTCGATTTTCGAGGTGATTACAAGAACTTCCCATATACTGGGAAGTTAATAATGATGGAAATAATAATACATTAATCAATAATCACGACAAGAACTCATGGCAGTAAGTGGATTAAATTAATTTCAATCGTCGAATTATCACTAAGATCATCCCCTTAAGCAGCATCCTTTAATCACGTAAGAGGGTGGTCTGATTGAGAGGTGGACAGGGATTGAGTTCCAAATCCTTTTTCCATAAGCGGCTGTTTACATATTGACGTTTAGAAAACAAATGGAGGTGAGTGCATTTTTTTTTAAATACAGATTTTGTTTCTACATCGGCTTGACTAGAGTTTGTCGCGTGAAGATCTTTATGGTAGTGGCGTCCAAAATTTCCATGAGCGCCACATATGCGTTGCATTCGTTCTATTTCGCCATTTTACCTTAATAGGTAAGACTAATAATCGATTCTTATTTTACAGTTGATCTTAAAACAACATCTAGCATGCAGGAATAAGTCGTTCTCTGATTGTATGTAAAACATTACCAATATAATTAGTTTAAAAAAATGTAGTGACCACAAAACCAAAACAAGCCACGAGGTGCGACCCTTAAGATCCACACGCCCAGTAATATCTACATTAATATTAAAAATATTAAACACAATAATAATTTTGAAAATAATAATACTTTAAATAATAATAACGTGAGGTATTCATAGCAATAACAGGAATGAATTAATATTAATCATATCATCTATGGAAGGGTCCATTGATTATGTAAGGTTTTTGATGGATGGGGGCAGATTGAATATTCGCGCGGGTCATTTGCTGGGGGCCTTTTCTACATTATTTGTTATTTTCATATGAATGCTTGAAAGACAAAAGAGCGCTAGCAAAAATGAATGCAATTTTTGTTATTACGTCTACTGAAAAGATTTTGTTGCGTGATGGTCATTTTGAACGATTGTCTTCACAATTGCCATCACTTCGGCATAATCGCTGAATTTGTATTTTTTCACGATTAATTTTTTTTTTATTAATTAACTTCCCAGTATATGGGAAGTTCTTGTAATCTCCTAGAAAATCGAAATTGAAATTTTCAACATTTCTCTACATTTTGAGGTCTATAGAGTATATATAAAGTGGTTTTAGAAAGGAAGATGTATGTGTGTGTGTACGTACGTACGTACGTATGTGCGTTCGTGGACACTTTTTCCGACGAGCATAACTCACGTAAACAAAGTCGTATCGACTTCGTTGAGGTGTCAATCGAAGCGTCTTTGCAATCTTAAGAGCTGATTAGTTTTTGGGATACTTCGGTCGGGGCGGTTTATTGTTTTGACCCTTTGAAGGTCATTTCTGTCATCCGTTATATCTCCGGAACCAATCATACGATTTGCATGGTTAAGGTGTCAGTCAACGCGTTTTAGCATTTGTGTGAATCTTTCAAATTTTAAAAAAATCATTGGAGCCGTTTTTTAATTTAAGAAAAATAAGTGCAAAAAATTAGGTTTTTTTATAAACTATCAATTTTTTACCTGATTTACGAAAGACAGTATTCAATTTTTATGAAATTTATATATTTCAAGCAATGCTTGTAAAAACAACATCAAAACTTTTTCTCATGATTACGTAAAAATTAAATAAAAAATAAAAAATCAATAAAAGTCATCATGATTTTTAAGGTCATTTTTATCATTCACTATATCTCACGAACCAGATATAATATTTGCATCATTAAGGTGTCAGTTGACGTGTATTGACATTTTTGGGAAGTTTTTAACATTATAAAAATTCGTTTCAGCATTATACATTCTTATCAGGTTTTGAAGAGAAACCGGCAAATATTTCTTCCATGATTATGAAAAAAAAACTAAATGAAAAATAAAAAATCATTCAAAGTTACCATTTAAAGAGGGTTCATACGAATGATATTACTTTATATCTTTTATTCTAAAAAAATGTTGTAAATTCAATCAAAGCTTTAAAGTATTTGCATAATTTGAGGAGATTTTCAATAGTTTTTATAGTATTTTAATTAAAAAAACTGCTTAAATTTTGAAAACCAACCAAATTTTTCAAGACCAAAAAGGCCCCCACCGATTGATCCGCGTGAATATTCAATCTATCCTCATCGACCAAAAACCTTACGTAATCATTGGACCCTCCCGTAGACGATATGATTCATATTAACTCATTCCTGTTACTGCTATGAATACCTATCATTGTTGTAATGTTGTTGATGTTTATGTAGATATTACTAGGAAGTTGACCGTGTGGACCTCAAGGGTCGCACCTCGCGGCTTGTTTATTTTTAATTTAATTTTTTTGTAATCATGAAAAAAACTTTTGCTGGTTTTTTTACAACTGTTTGGAGTATATAAATTTTATAAAAATTGATTACTGCGACTTGAAAATAAAGCTAAAAATTTGATGTTTTTGAAAAAAAAACTCCATTTTTTGCACTTTTTTTTCAAAAAATTAAAAAACCGCTCCAACAATTTTTTTAAAAATTTGATAAAATCACGAAAATGTTAATACGCGTCAATTGACACCTTGATGAAGCAAATCGTACGTTTGTTCGCGAGATATAGTGCTTGACAGGGTTGACCTTCAAGGGGTCAAAACAGCAAATAACAATAACTGCATTAATTTTTGCTAGCGCTTATTTGTCCTTCAAGCATGGATATGAAAATAACAAATAACAAAGAAAAGGCCTTGTAACCTGTCCCCCCTCCGATTGATCCAAGATCAATCAAATCAATCTGTCCCCATCGAACAAAAATCTTACATAAGCAATGGACCCTTCCGTAGATGATATGATTCATATTAACTCATTCCTGTTATTGCTATGAATACCTCACATTATTATTATTTAAAGTAGTAGTATTTTCAAAATTATTATTGTGTTTAGTGTTGTTGATGTTTATGTAGATATTACTGGGAAGTTGACCGTGTGGACCTCAAGGACCACACCTCGCGGCTTTTGTAAATTACTCTTCAGACCGTAAGGTCGGAAATTCCAAGTTCGATTTTCAGACCGATTACAAGAACTTCTCATATACTGGAAAGTTAATAAGTATAAGATGCAGAATTGTGAAAATAATATTCCTCGAGAATAAGGAAACTTTAATGCACAGAACGGATGGTTATGTCATACGTCGCACAAAATAGCAGTTCGCTAGTAAAAGTTTCAAGGAGATGTTGCCGGTATCACTTCTTTCGAAAAATAAATCACCGCACTGCGAGTAACACTTGCGGTCGACCTGTATTGGAGTCTCGACAGATCTAAGATATTTTGACACGGTTTCACTGTACATTAGAATTGAAAAAATAGTACAAAAATACCATAAATAAATTTCCATGATCAAGGTCACTCGTGGGTACTGGATAACCGGTGAGTTTTTCTTCTCATAAGATTTAAACAGTTGGAAATCTTCGTGGCAAATTTAAGCATTTCTTAGAAGTGAAGCCGAATTTATTCACAAAATATCTATAAGATTTATGTAGTTAAGTCCGTCATCCATTCATAAATGTGAAACATTGCACAAATAACGTGTTTATTAATTTCTTTTGTATAACTCTCTCATTTTATTGAATCCCTTAGCTCTACTTTCTTTCATCCCTGAAATAATCAAGTCTTTAACGACAAAACTCGCATGAAAACAATGAGAAAATGTATCGTATTCTTCACGTTATATTCATTTTGTGTCCAAATAATCGATTTACACTGCACATAGTTCGAGGTTCAACATGAGGCGGCAGCTGCAACATATATAAAGCTACATAACACCAGCATAAGCCGATAGTTAATTTTGCCGATTGTCTGAGGCTAAGTACTCTGCAATGATTACCGCGTCTCGCTTCTATCCAACAACTTCCTCGACCAAGCTCATGAGAATTCGCAAAATTACTCAATCAATCAAGCAGTTACGTTCGTTTGCACGTTTCTTCGTAATGAAAACCCACCTTGATGACTGACTACTCGCTGTCGGTATCCTATTAATCAATTACAGAAATTACCATTCGTCTTCAAGTACTTTCTATGCTTGCTTGTATCAATGCCAATGACGATGCAACGATGAGCATCTGTGCTGGTAACCAAATAATGTGGAACGGCATTTTCCGGTTATTGGAAAAGTTATGAATTCGAGACTCGGACTAATAAGGTTACATTATGAGAAAAAATCTTCTGGTATGCAACAGATTACTTGTAGGGTCCGAGCAGATACTCAATGTAATGTATATAGTTTTGTTGCAAAGAAGCATACATACAAACTACACAAAAATGCATCGAACCTTTTCCCGTTCAGATGAAGTAACGTGCAGCTTTCGTCCTTTTGTAGCTTTCATTCATACATGTTTGTCAGAGAAATGGAACACTGCAAGTCAGACTATCTCAAAACTAATTTTCGAAAGCGAAGCATTTAATCTTGCAAATGCTGTGAATGATGATTTATGGACCTCAATGTGGTCTGGGAACGTTATCAGCCCATTGACACCGACCAGTTTTCTTTTACACGTCATAAACGTAGAGAATTGCTAGCTGCAACTGTGGTGGAGGGACCACTTGACCGAGCATTCTGCATCAGTGCTGGCATAGAAATTTGAAACCAATGTCAACAGCCACACGACAATGCAAGCAACATTACTAAATTCAAGCCAAGTTTCTATTTTAACTTCTTGTGACGATTTGACACACTTAGCACAGGTACGTTTCCAACGGCCAAGTGCAACATGACCTATGCTGACACCATTGATGCACGACCGATAGTGCCCACCAACGTTCTAATGAGAGTTTATCGATTATTTTCGTGGACTTTCTGGGTCATGGTAGGCATCCATGGAAATTCAAGTCTACTTATTTGATTTTCTTCTCAACTGAACAAAAATAGGATAGGTCATTAGAATATTTACTACGGTTAACGCGGGGGAACATTTTCACTGAACAAATCAATGATGTGGGTTTAGGTCAATCATCACTCTAGTCATTCATGAAATTTTGCTGCTAGACATTTTCATCGACCAAGGAAAGTATAAAGACCATAGTATGATCTTTCCTGCCTTACTTTCTTATATTTCGAGAAGCAACAAATTGAAAAAAGATGCGATTCTCATGGAAAGTTTTCGGTGTGCCCAAACGTTTTGGGAGTGTTCATTTATGATTATTTCACGTCTTACACGATTCACGATTCAATCACAACTTATTACTCTCCCTGAAGGGAGACTGAAGCATGAGCAACGTGTGGTTGGAATTCAAACGAGTCCATTTTTTCTTTAATATGACTTCAGCCGCACTGCAATAAAGTCGGATTTTGCCCCACTACCCAAACTCAAAAATACCGGCACCATCCCAAAACCCAAGACTACTCCACAACCCGGACCATCCAAACCAGTTTCATCAAAGCCCATTCCCACGATCAATTGGCCTAAGCCAACAAACCGCCCTGAGATCTTGACCGACGCCCAGGATCTGTGCCCATAATTTTGAGACAGACCGACAAGTGGATGCAGATCCAAAGGGAATTCTAATCTCTTCAAATAAGTGTCCTTTCCGCACGAAGGGTATATCTGGGAATTCAGATTACCCCAAAAACATCTGCCGACCACCAAAAGATCACCTGGATCTTCACGGATCGCAAGATCCAATATCACACATATCTTCTCCCGGAGGAGAAGCACCTAAATGTTATTATCAGAGGGCTTGAAGATATAACCCCTGCCGACATCAAAGAAGATCTTGAGTCAAAGGGACTTCAGCCGCTCGAATGCTTCTTCCTGAAGCCAATTAATGGAGCCAAAAAGCTATGTAAGATTCTTCTTCCTCGCTCAGAGAAAGAAAATTATAACTGCGAGACCATTTGCCGGCTGATCGTTAAGATCGAGGCACAAAGACCCCGCACTGGCCAAGCCCAGTGCCATAACTGCCAACAATTCGGGCACTCGGCCAATAACTGTCACGCGCAGTCACGCTGCGTCAAGTGTGATGGCCTACACCATTTCACACAATGTTCAAAAAAAGCAGAAGAGAAGCCTGTCTGTGTTAACTGTGGCGAAGTACATCCGGCAAGCTATGGGGGTTGCCCGCGCAACCCAAAGAACGTCCAAAAGACGTTCGCCCAAATCGCAAAGGCTGCCCCACAAACAACCCCTACTAACATGCAGGTCATGATGCAGAACATGATGATAACAATGGTTCAAAGCATGTTTAATGCTCAGACCAATCTTCTTCTCCCGACACCTCCATAACAACGGAACAGGGTTCGAATTCCTACGAACTCCCCAGGGACATTAAAGACCTGAGAAGGAGGAGGAAAAAGAGTCCGAAAAAGAGCTAGGGTTACGGGTGACCCAAGCATAAGACGTGAGGCTAACCGGCTTACAAATGAAATTCGTGGCAAAATATCCGTGTTCCGAAACAAACAATGGGGAAGCTTCCTGGAAAGCTTCGATCTCGGTGACAACAACTTCTGGAGAATATCCGAATATTTCAGAAGGAAAACCAAGAAGCTTACGCCACCAATTCATGGTCCGCAAGGAAGGCAGTATTACTGGGAAGGCAAGGCAGAGGCCTTCGCAGATACCCTAGCACTCCAGTTCAGGGAGAACGAATTTTCGAGCGAGGACGAATAACACGAGCAGCGAGCACGCCGAACAGTTAGGGGCCTTCTGAATAATACAGATCATGATCCGCACGAATACTCCCTTCTGGAGACGGACCTTGCAGAAGTGAAGGGTCTGGTGATGAGACAGACTAGACGAAAATCGCCTGGTTGGGACGAAATCACAAACGACTGCCTATTGCCGGACAATATACTACGGACGATCACAAATACCATCAACGCCATCTTCCACCTTGGATGGTACCCAAAGACATGGAAGCGAGCAAATATCATAATGATCCCTGAACCAGGTAAAAATCTCACCTTTCCCCAAAATTGGAGACCAATAAGTCTTCTCCCATCCATCGCCAAATTAACAGAACGAATCATACTCACTCGCCTGAGCGATGAAGCTTCAAGTAGATCCCTAATTCCAAAAGAGCAATTTGGCTTTAGGTCACACCACTCATGCGAACTTCAGCTTGCTAGAGTGATTCAACACACGGCATGAATAGTAGAAAGTCAACAGGTCTTGTGATGTTTGATATATCCAAGGCTTTTGACAAAGTCTGGCATGCAGGACTCATTTACAAACTGCATCAATTTCAACTCCCGACTCCTCTTATACAAATAGTTGCAGCCTTTTTAAGGGGCAGAAAATTCTTTGCCAGGATTGACAACCACTTATCCAGCGAGACACCCGTAGAAGCTGGAGTCCCCCAAGGGTCACCACTCTCGCCACTATTGTACAGCCTGTACACAGCAGATATCCCTACACTGCCAAATCCCAATACAAAAATTGCACTATTCGCCGATGATACTTGCATCTTCCACACAAGTAGAACAGCGCGCATAATTACGAGAAACCTTCAGCGCTCAACTGACTTCCTGTTGGAGTATTTCCGAAGGTGGAAGATAAGCATTATTGCTGATAAAACCCAGGCGATTTTTGTCACACGTAAACGTAGACCAAACCCGGACAACATCATTGTCGATGGACACCCAGCACCTTGGGCACCAACTGCAAAATATCTTGGACTAACAATCGACAACAAGCTGACATGAACACCGCATATCCCGAACAAACGGCTCGCCTGTACAAAAATCCTTCAGTCCCTTCTTCCAATCCTAAAGACGAAAAAACTCAGCATAAAAAACCGGCTGCTCATATATAAACAAGTTATATGACCCACACTACTGTATGGCAGTTCGGTATACGGACAGATAAGTAAAACTAATAGAAACAAGCCGCGAGGTGCGACCCTTGAGATCCACACGGTCAACTTCCCAGTAATATCTACATAAACATCAACAACATTAAACACAATAATAATTTTGAAAATAATACTACTTTAAGTAATAACAATGAGAGGTATTCATAGCAGTAACAGGAATGATTTAATATGAATCAAATCGTCTACGGGAGGGTCCATTGATTACGTAAGGTTTTTAGTCGATGAGGACAGATTGAATATTCACGCGGATCAATCGGTGGGGGCCTTTTTGGTCTTGAAAATTTTGTATATGCAGTCAAAAATAGGTTCAATTGCATGTAAAAAGTGAAATGTATTACAAATGATGATGGTTATTGAAATCTTACGATTACTAAAGAATGAATCTGGTATCACTGTGCAGTGCAAATCAAGTTAAAAAAATATTTTTTTATGAAAAAAACCAAAAAATTTCGCATTTTCTTCTATTAAACTACAAAAAAGGATGAAACGAATTTTTATAATGTTAAAAACTTCACAAAGATGTTAATATACGTCAGCTGACACCATATTGATGCAAATATTATATCTGGTTCGTGAGATATAGTGAATGATAAAAATGACCTTGAAAATCATGATGAATTTTAATGATTTATAATTTTTAATTTAATTTTTTACGTTATCATGAGAAAAAGTTTTGATGTTGTTTTTACTAACATTGTTTGGAGTATATTAATTTTATAAACATTGATTACTTGGACTTGAAAGTAAAGTTAAAAATTTATTGTTTTTATAAAAAGCCCAATTTTTTGCACTTTTTTTAAAAATTAAAAAACGGCTCCAAGAAACTTTTTAGAAACTTGATAGAATTGCATAAATGTCAATATGCGTCGATTGACACCTTAACCATGCAAATCTTACGTTGGGTTCGCGAGATATAACGCATGAGAGAAATGACCTTCAAACGGGCAAAACAGCAAACATCCCCGACCGAAGTATACCAAAAACTAATCAGCTCTTAAAATTGCAAAGACGCTTCGATTGACACCTCAACGAAGTCAATACGACTTTGTTTACGTGAGTTATGCTCGTAGAAAAAAGTGTCCACGAACGTACGTACGTACGTACACACACACACACATACATCTCCCTTTCTAAAAACACTTTATATATACTCTATAGACCTCAAAACGTAAAGAAATGTTGAAAATTTTAATTTCGATTTTCGAGGCGATTACAAGAACTTCCCATATACTGGGAAGTTAAAAAGATGCAGATCTGTCAAAATCATGCCTTACAAAAGATCTTTCAAATTCCATGGTATGTTAGAAATACGGACATCCATAAGGACTTACGTGTCGAGACTATGGACAAATACTTACGCGACAAAGCACTAAAACTGTTCGACAGAGTAGAATATCATAATAACACTACCATGGAACTTTTGAGATCTCAAAACCCTAACCGAAGACTCACCTACAGAACGTTGCGACAACTAACAGACTAGACTGACAAAATTATAAAGCCCCGAGAAGCAGAGTGAGCTCAATAAAAGCTCACAGAGACAAAGGGAGCAACAGTGCCTTAGCACTAGCTCCACGTCACCTCAGTTCTCAGGCACGCACTGCAATAAGTTAGGTGGACACTCGGAAGATCATACCAGGTTTGGTCTATATACCTTGGTTGTCTATATACATTGCCTTGAGCATCGACCAGTTACGGACTGATAGCCTTCTAGGACCTCGGCGAAACTTATCTGTGCACTCTCCCTCCGTGTTCATACTAAATGTACTATACGACACCGTATCAATTTTCAGAGACTCAATAATGAAAATATGCACCATGACGTCATACACTCCAAATAAATTAATTTTTCCGGAGAGGAAGGGATTATAATAATATTTAACACAAATGTCTAGTTTTATACAATTGTATAACATAATACTTTTTAACAACTAAATATAAAATCAAACATAATAATACCTAAAAGTTCCGAGACCGACAGAATTTCTTGGTTTGTTTTTAACAATTTTAAGTTTGGAACTGTGATGACAAAATTTAAAATTTACATCATAATCGCTTTCCTAAAATAATTATTATTTGGAATATTATAATTTTCAATGCTATCATTATTATTAGGATTTTTATTATGTTTAGTATTTATGTGCATAAATATTACTGGGAAGTTTATTGTGTGAACCTCGAGGATTGCACTTCGCAGCTTGTTTTATGCAGATGTTATTTTCAAAGTTAAGAGAGAATATTCTGCAAAAATATTGCATTTCAAAATGAACGTATATACATATTGAGTAAGAGTTGTTGAGCACATTTGTACAGATACTTGACAAAAGATAAAAGTTTGCGCTATGCTAGTGTTTTGACACTTGATTGACTTTAAAAAGCTCAATATTACCCATGGTACGTGGTGTTTAAGTGGTTTTAATAAATCTGCTTCGTAAATGGATTTTGCTCTCAAATCTTCAATTTCATTTGGCAAGGCCTACAGAAATCATTTTTGACGTTTTTATCTTCTAAAGATAGGCAGTGGGCAGTGAGCAACAACCCTTTAGAAGACCCGTTATGAGTAATATATCTTCATTGTAATGCGATGAATTTATTTTGACCTCGATTTTCTAGAACATCCGAAAGGCTTGGATAACGAAAACCGGAAAACATATCGAGCGGTATTTGACTTTTTGAGAAATTCATATATGAAAAAAGTGAAAATCTCAGTTGACTTCTCAACAGAATGGATCTGAGCTTAACCGTAAAAGAAGTCACAGTATGTCACTTTACATGAAGCATTTTCATTTGAAATGGCTTAATCAAATGCCTAATTGTTTTCGGCATGTAACGGGGCTTCCAAAATTTCTGAAGAATCATCTTCATCCCAAAAACGGCCACTTCACTTATTCACGAATCCATTAATGGGGGAAATCACATTATGATGCCTACTTTTACGCTTTTTTCATAATTTTTTAAAGGGGAAGAAAATATTAGAACTAATTGAAATTGATAGGTTATTCTCTTAATATTTTCAACTACATCGCATAATTAACTTCCCAGTATATGGGAAGTTCTTGTAATCGCCTCGAAAATCAAAATTGAAATTTTCAACATTTCTTTAGGTTTTGAGGTCTATAGAGTATATATAAAGTGTTTTTAGAAAGAGAGATGTATGTGTGTGTGTGTGTGCTCGTACGTACGTAAGTCTGTACGTTCGCGGACAGTTTTTTTCTACAAGCATAACTCGCGTAAACAAAAGTGTTAAGGTGTCAATCGAAGCGTCTTTGCAATTTCAAGAGCTGATTAGTTTTTGGAAAACTTCGGTTGGGGGGGGGGTGGTGTTTGCTATTTTGCCCGTTTGAAGGTCATTTCTGACATGCGTTATATCTCGCGAACCCAACGTACGATTTCCTTGAACAGAGTGTCAAACGACGCTTATTGACATTTATGTAATTGTTTCAAGTTTTTAAAAAAATCTTGGAGCCGTTTTTAAATTTTTCAAAAAAAAGTGCGAAAAATTGGTTTTTCTTTTCATAAACAATAAATTTTTAACCTGATTTACGGAACACAGTAATCGATTTTTATAAAATTCATATTTTGCAAATAGTGCTTGTAAAAACGTAATCACAACATTCCCTCATGATTACAAAAAACATTAAATAAAAAATAAAAAATCATTAACAGTCATCATGATCTTCAAGGTCATTTCTGGCATTCACTATATCTCACGAACTAGATATATTATTTGCATCATTAGGTGTGAATCGACGTGTATTGACATCTTTGTGATTTTTTTAACATTCAACATTTTAAAATTCGTTTCAGCTGTTTTTTCAATTTAATGGAAGAAAATCCGAAAAATTAGGGTTTTTCTCATAAAAAATTTTTTTTAATCTGATTTGCACAACACAGTAATAAATATTTATAAAATTTATACACTCTTATTGGTTTTGAAGAGAAAACGGCAAAACTTTTCTCCATGATTATGAAAAAAAACTAAATTAAAAATAAAAAATCATTCAAAGTTACCATTTAAAGACAGTTCATACGAATGATATTACCTTTTATCTTTTATTCTAAAGACTTTGTTGTAAAGCCAATCAAAGTGTTATAATATTCGCATAATTTGAGCAGATTTTTAAAAGTTTTAAGAGTGTTTTAATTTTAATAAAAAAACTGCTTAAATTTTGAAAACCAACAAAATTTCAATCAAATTTGCATTTGTGGTAATCAACGCTTTGAATGGTAAAATGTTCTATTGTCTGTACTTTGCAAGATCATATGCTTTAAAAAGCTTTCATCAAATAAAAAATTGTAGTTTTTAGTGTAATCGCAAGATTTCGATTACTTCCTTTTTACTTTTTACATGCAATTGAAACTATTTTTGAGTGAATATTATATATTTTTCAAGACCAACAGAGAATAAGAAATAATTATCAATCTTATTTACGCAAAATCGTGAAAAAATATAAATTCAGTGATTATGCCGGCATTAATGATGTCAATTTTGAACGCAACTATTCAAAATAGCCATCACGCGACAAAATCTCTACAGTGGGCGTAATAACAAAAACTGCGCTCATTTTTGCTAGCGCTCTTTTGTCCTTCGAGCATCGATATGAAAATGACAAATAACGTAGAAAAGGCCCCCTCCGATTGATCCGCGTGAATATTCAATCAAATCAATCTGCCCCCATTCACCAAAAACCTTACGTAATCAATAGACCCTCCCGTAGACGATATGATTCATATTAACTCATTCTTGTTACTGCTATGAATACCTCTCATTATTATTATTCAAAGTAATATTATTTTCAAAATTATTATCGTGTTTAATTTTTTAAATGTTTAGATCAAGATAGATATTACTGGGAAGTTGACCGTATGGACCTCAAGGGTCGCACCTCGCGGCTTGTTAACTTCCCAGTTCCCTATGGGAAGTTATTGTAATGGGGTCGATTTTGCGAATCCCAAATTTTGACATATCTCCACGTTTTTAGGTCTCTAGAATCCAAATCCATCGTTTTTAGAGAGATGTCTGTGAGTGTGTATGTACGTATGTGTGTATGTGCGTATGTACGTATGTACGGATGTACGTATGTACGGATGTACGTATGTGCGTTCGGAATTATTTTTCGTCTCGATTATCTCGAGAACCAAAGATCGGATTGACGTGAGACTGGTTTTAAACGACGCGAAATTACGTAACTTAGTACTGAATGCCTTTTCAGCAAAATCGGTTAAGCCGTTTTTTATTTAGGATGAAAAAACTGAAAAAACGACTAAAAATTGCTTATTTTTAAACTGTTGATACGCACTCACTATTAATTCGTGAAGATACCAAATACCTTCATAGTAATGTTGTTATTATTTTGCGTTTTAGCAAAATTGTGATCAAATTTGTAAAAAAATGTTATTTAAAAAAAATTAAACATTTATTTATGAAATTCCAAACTTATATTATCAGGTTTGGTTGAATGGGAGTAGAGACGCTAATGCAGTTAATAATTGGATATTGTTATAAATAATTTAATATTGTTAGTAACAATCAAATAATATTAGTTATAATTTGATATTGTATATATAAAGTCAATTATAATTATTCAGTAACGATCAAACATTCTTAATAACGAATGATTATTGTAAATAATAATTAAATACCCTCAATAATAGTTGTGGATTCCGAAGCCGAAATGAAGAACGAGGTTGAGGACGAAGTGGAGGACAAGAAGGATGACGAGGACGAAGAGGACGAGGTTGCCGAGGCTTTGGTAGAGGATGAGCAGGTGGTGGAGACGTCTTCTTCTACCAAAGCTTTTATGGTTAGATAAAAAATTGATAAAAATAATAAAAGTAATTAAATTAATTTAGAATAATAATGTTTAATAATAGTAATTATTAATAATAGTAATTAATAATAAAAGTAAATTATAGCATTTTATTCACCCCACTGGGAAGTTAGTCGTGTGGGCCTCAAGGGTCGCACTTAGACCACATTTTTTCAAGTGATTATCATCAAAATTCGCAAAGTTCGAAGCTGTTCTTCATGGAGGTTCGTCATCTGAGTCTCTCATTGCCGTGCATGCTGGAGTCCACAATTTTAATGTTAAAGCAATTATTCATATTATCTATATGTATAACTCCTCGATGAACCAGATTTTGAGAGAAAATTATGACGCATTTAAAAAAAATGAAATTTTTTTCATGCTTTTATCATAAAAAAACTCTAAATTGAAATTTTTCTTTTTTTCTTTGGTTTTTACAGATCGGTCAAAAATTTGCTGAGAAGCAATGCACGCAAGCCGGAAAAACGCGTTTCGAGAAAAACGCATTTAAAGACAAACAACCAAAGACTGAGTATTAACATGACTTATGTATTACTCCTATATACACAGGGATACACAGGGATACCAGGAAAAATACCTCGTCTTGTTTGTAACACCTGCCCCAATACATACAAAGTAAGATATATTCAAAGAAAGACAGCTGCTTCTCGCCCCGAAAACAGAAAAAGAACTTCGAAAATCGGTCTTCAACATTTTGAGCATACTCTTGAATAGCTAAACTTTCTGCAAAAAACTTGATTTTTCAAACCGTCGAATGTGATTTTCCCCCAGAGGTCAGAAATGAGCCTGAAAATCGTTTGACGGTAAAAATACGATTCCACTTCCAGCTCGTCGTTAGCCCATTCACCGAACTTTCAAAGCAAACGATGGTTAAAATTGAGCACTAGTTGGACCTTATAGGGTTTTAGTTTAATACCACGATCCTTCATCAAAATTTTCAATGCAGTGGACGGACAAGGGCCAATCGATAAATTTATATGCTCACTCACACTATCCTCTAAAGCAGCGATCGCTGCCTCAGTGCACACTGTACAAGCTCGTGTTGGATGAACATTGTCCAAAAGAGTATACGTTGACATAAATCTTTCATCGTATTGCGTAGGAGCTGCCCAGATGGACCTTAAAATTACCGTAAATTGGGCATTTGGCGCACATAATATGAATTTCGGAAATAAATTTCCACTATTTTGGGACCTTGTTCGCATGTAAGTATTTGCATGGTCATTTTCCAAAGTGAATTAATAAACATAATGTCAAAAAACAGCGAAATTTGGCAGCAACAATGACAGATATTCCTATCGGAAATTCTGTCTCTAAAAAACAACCTTTATTATCGCATCTAGTTGAGTCAGTATGTCGAATCAGAACAAACCCATCAAATGAAGATAGCAAGACCCAAAAAGTTATTTATATCTGGCAAGTATATTCATCTCAACTTTTAATTGAATATAAAAGAATGGAAAATAGTAGATCAGGTGATAAGTCGACGACACCCGTGAGTTCTTCCATCGCAAGCATTCACCACTCCGTTTTACATCATGCGTGTTCATAGTTTCTCGTTTGGAACCACCATAAGTCACAAGAAGTGTTGCGAAACCATTGCACCAACCACGTATTAGTATTCACGACCAGGGCGGCTAATAACTGCATCCGTCCGGCGCCCGGCGTGAAATACCTAACTCTTTTGTCGCCTAACACGTCAATTTGCAAAATGTATGCATTGCCCTTTCAATTTTCTTAGAAATATTTGCATGGCATATGAGCATGTTGATTTGAAGAGGTGACAACAATTCTGAATCCTTTGTGTAGAAGACATCTAAAAGAGTTGAGGGAAAAAGAGCAAACGAGAGTTCTTTGGTCTTCTGTTCATAAACGCTTATGAAATACCTTTAACATAGGTGATGTTCACGCATATGTAATTAATATCGCACCGTTGAAGAGTCAGTCGTTGCGGAAGGGAAATATCGCAATGCCGTGTGAAAATACTACATAGGAATTTCCGACGAACAGCAAGCACCTAATATGTTCATTAGAACATGTGCTCATGAACTCGTAACGGACGGTTGAAGACTCTTGGTTACGAAATACCGTCGTGAAGATTTACGAAACCATTACCAACGAGATTAAAGCTAGGTTGTCTGCCGAACTTCTCCATAAAACATTCTTTTCAACATGTTTGTTGCAGCAGCCAAATCTCATGCTGGTTGTAATTCAAAAAATTTACACGCTTAGAAAAATAAGTTTACAAATAAAACATCCATTTTATACTAGCATGGGAAAGCAAATTAAACATGCTTTGAGAGATTGTTTCATAAGCTTTATACAATCTGAATGAAGTCCTTTGTAATAGTGACCGTACCAAAAATATTACAACAAATAGTATCTAATATTTTATACAAACCTATGTAACTTTTCTAGTTAGTCAATGAGCTATTTAACTGAAGCAAACCAACAAAATTATACATAAAAGGTTCACTGAAACATCGAGTTCTATTCAAAAGGGCAAAACAGGATTTATTATTCGAGTCAGCTAAATGAAATAGCGAATACAATATCTAGTGGAGCCTAGACTGAGTGGTAATTTCGTGGCAGTCACGAAATGACTCAAAATTCCACGAAAGTTGGTTAAAACGTCGAACTATTTGCCTAATTCTTCACCTTGAGTAGAACTCCGCACAAAAAACGATATGCCTAAATGCATTAGTTCCCTCTTAATATCATTTGTTGGTTTTATTCAAATGTATTTTGGGTGAGACCAGGAAACAGTCTAATTCCAATATTTTGAAAAAAAGGGGATTTTATCGAATTCCAAGAGTTTATATGCATATGTTTCTAGATTGTTGTACGAAAAAGACTTCGCAATAGCCAATTTTTGGTGCATCACTATCACGATCGTCATATGTTAGTGACCAAGAAACAGCTTCTTGCAAGAAGCGATCGTACATGCCAAACTTAAAGACGGGTTATATTTTGAAAATCGTTTCTTACATTTACTTCTATCCAAAAAGTGCACCTTCCATATTTTTAATTATTTAGTTTTTGCATATTCTTTCTTCATGAATTTCTTTTAAAATTGGCCGCCAGGTGCGACACTTGAGGTCCACACGGACAACTTCTCAATAATATCTATGTATATAAATATTTAAAATATTTATAATGATAATAATAATGAATATAATCATGCTTTAAATAATAATTATGATCGGAACTCATTACAAAGTTGAATCAGTTAATCTTAATCGTTTTATCTTAGGTAGCGTCCAGGCTTTTTGGGGGTCGGATGAAATCTTTACGCGGAGCAACTCGTGCAGGTTACAAAAACATTTTTACGTAATTTGGCATTTTTATATGTATGAAAGACATAAAGGTGACACCGAAAAAATTGGCGAAATGTAAATTTCAGGTCTATTGAATGCAATTTTTGTTTTTACGCCGACTGAAAAGATTTTGTCGAGTGATGGCTGTTTTGAATAGATACATTCAAATACATTTCCATGGATTCTCCATAGACATTGAATATGTATCATTTAACCATTTTACATTAAAAAGACTAATAATTATGTCTTATTTTCCAGTTGATTTTGAAAAACATTTAATATGCAGCAAAAAATCGCTGCTCATTTGTTTATAAAAACTATCAAATACATATTACAAAATATATATGGGGGGAAGAAGTAACTGAAATTCTACGAACCCTTCCGATAAATGAACTCCAAAAATTATATGAGTAGTTTAAGGGGACATTCGCCTTTGAAATTGAAAAAAAAAACACTTTTTAAAAAAATTTTTATGGAAAAACTATTATATTTATTGACAACGTTTCTTTTGGACATGGTTAAACAGTCTCTAAAGAATATAAAAAAATTGTTTTTAATTTTTATTTTCCCTTGGCTGCTGTAGAGGGCGTCATCCAAAAGTTACTTTTCAAATGGTAAGACATATTCTGGACCTGCTGTGACAGGTTTTTGAAAAATTCAAAATGGATTCTATTCTTGAGACTCAAAACTATACAATAAGCCTCTAAAACTCATACTTTTTCATATTTTGAAGTTTTTGTATGTATATTTCTAAAAAATGCGAAAAAACGGCTTTTTTGGGGTAAGTCGCCCCCGTAAAAAGGGGAGGGGGTATTTTTTTAAACTTTTAGAGGCTTATTGTTTACTATTTTTAATAAGTAATCGAATGCTCTTTGGTTTTTTAAAATCGGTCGAGCAAATTCGGAGAAAAATGTCCTACCAATTTGAAAAAGGTAGTTTCGAGAAAAACGCGTTTAAAGTTTTTTTACCATAATTTTATTGAATAAAAGGTCGAAAACTTTTTTTACCTTTAATCGGCCATTCCTGGTGACCCTCGTTATATAGTAATTGCTTTTTCTTCTCAATTCGAGCTTCTTTTGACTGCTCACTGCTCCTCCTGTTGGCTTGAGAGATACGGTCCTCGTCAACTTTTTGCGCAAAAGTCGTTGCAGTTTCGCCAATTTTGATGCCCATGAGATCCATAATAGCTAGGTAAGTTCTCGAGTCTTCATTGAAAATGGACGCTGCGATTCAGACTATAATTTCAGTCACATCTTTGCCAGAAAACTTGCTTTTCGGAGAAATGTTCTAAATCAAATTGTTGTAACTTTCGTTTCTATTTTGAGTATTTTTGCCAAGCATCTTTGCAGTAACTCATCACTACTAAGTGGCTCGTAAACTAGCAAAATGTAGCCGCAAATGATTGGATCTAGTGGTGCCTTATGTATAATACCACATATATGTATACCAAAGATGTTTACCCCAGGATACCAAAGATGTTTATCCCAGGAGAAGAAGCAGCTGGCGCGCCGCGCTGCACGCATGAATAGAGATCGGTTTTTACTCATGGGCATACGCTGTTACAAATATAGCTGTAACTTTTTTTATATTACGAATTTCATGATGAAATTTTAGGAGGAAACTTTTGAACGTATATAGAATCGAAATATGTAAAAGTCTCAAAATCGATTTTATGAAAATTTCAAAGGCGAATGCCCCCTTAAACATCTGACTTTAAAATGCAACAATCGGTAGAAGTACAAATTAGACACAAGAAACTTTTTTAGAAGCCAACTCATAAGAGTAAGTAAAATTAGGTAGTATCATTCATATCAACCTTTATTCAAGAAATATGAAATATGTACATATGTGTATTGTGTATTGCTTTTGTATGAATGTAAGCAATCATGAAAATTTGGTTAATCAAATATTTTCAAAACCCCTTCAAAGCTTTGATTACCACAAATGCAAATTTGATTGAAAAAATAGCTAAGCATTTTTTAAATTGCAAGTAGTTTTTATTTTAAAAAAACGGCAGTATGAAAACTATGAAAAATCTACTCAAATCATGCAAATATTTATAAATTTGACAATAATACCATTAGAATAAGAGTGACCAGTTAATATCATTCTTATCAACCCTTTATTCATTGTGACTATTAGTGGATTTTCACATATAATTGAATTTTGTTTGTAATCTTGAAATCAACTTTCACATGTGACAAGAACTTATTAGCATATCTGAAATTTACTAGCATTGATTGCTGGTGATCCAATTAAGAAAAAAATGGATATTTTAGGGGGGGAAATAATTTTTGGACTTTTTTTATTAATATAAAATGGCTTCACCAAAAAATTTCACATTTGATATAACCAAATAAATGCTAATACGCTTCGATTGGCATCTTAATAACTTAAATCATATATTTGGTTCGCGAGATCTGGCGTATATGAGAAATGACCTTGAAAAGGGCCAAACAAAAAAAAGCTCCCAACCGAATTTCAAAATCTAATCAGCTCCTGAAATTACAAATTTGCATCGATTGACACCTCAACGAAGTCGATACTACTTTTTTAGGTAAGTTATGCTCGTAGGGGGGGCGGGTTTGATCAGGTTAAAAAATCTTTTCTAGGTTATTTGTTATTTTCATATCGATGCTTGAAGGACAAAAGAGCGCTAGCAAAAATGAATGGCGTTTTTGTTATTACGCCCACTAACGAGATTTCGCGTGGCGGCCATTTTGAATAGTTTTGTTCAAAATCGCCATGACTTCTATCTTACGAACACTAAAGAACAAAACTATTAAAAACTATTTTTTTTATTTAATGAAAGCTTTTTGAAGCACATGATTTTGCAAAGTATTAACTACAAAACATTTTACCATTCAAAGCGTTGATTGCCACAAATGCAACTTTGATTGAAATTTTTTGATTTTCAAAATGTAAGGAGTCTTTTTTTTAAAATCAAAACATGGTACTGTAAAAGCTATCACCAATCTGCTCAAATTATGCAAATATTAATAAACTTTGATTGATCCAACAATAATGTCTTTCAATAACAGTTACCATAAGAACAGTTTTTGCATGGTGACTTTGAATTATTCTTTATTTTTTTTTTTTTTTTTGTAATCACAAAAAAGGTGTTGCTGGTTTCTCTTCAAAAACTGATAAGAATTTATAAATTTTATAAACATTTATTACTGTGCTGTGCAAATCAGGATAAATATTTATTTTTTATAAAAAACCGAAATCTTTTGCAGTTTTTTTTATTAAATTAAAAAACGGATTTTTAGAAACATGAAAACATCGTGAAAATGTTAAGACGCGTCGATTGACACCTTATTGATGCAAACACTATATTTGGTTTGCGAGATACAGTGAATAACATGAATGACATTGAAAGTCATGATGATGATGATTTTTTATTTTTTATTGATTTTTTTTTCATAATCATTACAAAAAGTTTTGCTGGTTTTGTTAAGAACTATTACTATAAATTTTGTAAACATTGATTACTGTGTTTTTAAAATCAGGCCAAAAATTTATTGTTTGTGAAAAAACCCTAATTTTTGCTCTTGTTTTAGTAAATAAAAAAACGACTTTAACACTTTTTTTCAAAATGTGATAGAATTACACAAATGTTAATACGCGTCAATTGGCATCTTAACAATGAAAATCATATGCAACAGCAAATCCCAGCACTACTCAGCTGTTAAGATTGCAAAATCGGTTCGATTGACACCTGAACGAAATCGATACGACTTTGTTTACGTGAGTTATGCTCGTAGAAAAACTGCCCGCGAACGAACGTATGTACGTACGTACATACACACACACATACATACTTCTTTCTAAAAACACTTAAAATATACTCTAAAGACCTCAAAACGTAATTTCGATTTTCGAGGCGATTACAAGAACTTCCCATATACTGGGAAGTTAAAAAATTACATGAACCATCCTGATAAACGAAAAAAATTTATTATTATATTATTTTGAACTAATGAAAAATTTATTTCAGGTGCCTAATTGGTGACACTTAGAACTTTCAAAACAGGGAGCCAGGAATGACAACTAAAACAAAATAGTTCACGCATTTATTTATACAAATCTAGACAAGTATTAACGTTTTTGTTATGAATTGTTTGAACAAAAACCAATTTCTGGAATAATGAAGTAAAGAAACGAATTTCATTGTAAATGAAAGATCTAATAACAATTCATATTAAAAAGGCTTATTTCTTCCAAAAAAATATAAGGGTTTTCATAGCTTGAAAGTATCAGGAAAAAATATCAGCAGGCTATTTTAGCTATTTAGTTTCCTGAAAATTTAATTGACTTGATTGTAACGGACAATTTACTAGAAAACAAACATAAAACAACTACGAAAAATATTCTTTTAGAAGCTCTGTTCAGTATGAACATAATTTGCAAATGCAAAATACTATGTAACAAATTTCAAATACATGAAACAATATATCTCCATTTCAAGCTACCCAAATTCACTCTCATGCAAATGCAAACACGTCCCTATTGCACCAAATACTAAGAAGCTTTTTGTTATCCAGCAATCAATTGATGCAGCTAAGATCACGTGAAAGATATTTACTATTTGGTTTAACCAAACTTTTCAACCAGAGGCAAGATCACCTAGAAAAAAGTTGACATCGATATTAACAGGGGAAATTTGGTTATGTTCAATAATTACTTTGCTAAGCAAGATACATCAGCAATGAAAAAAAAAACCAACATTCTCATTAATTTCACTTCACACTTATTTTAGGATCAAGATCATTGGCTGGTGCGGTTTGCATGCCGCCGGCGCAATTAGTCCTTTTTTATTCAAATCTAAAGACGGAACCAACGTTATCGATGATGACGATCGCTACCGACAAAGGCTTCATATTTTTAACTTCCCAGTATATGGGAAGTTCTTGTAATCGCCTCGAAAATCTAAATTGAAATTTTCAACATTTCTTTACATTTTGAGTTCTATAGAGTATATATAAGTGTGTTTTTTAGAAAGGGAGATGTATGTATGTGTGTGTGTGTGTGTACGTACGTACTTACGTCTGTACGTTCATGGACACTTTTTTCTACGAGCATAACTCACGTAAACATAGTCGTATCGACTTTGTTGAGGTGTCAATCGAAGCGTCTTTGCAATCTTAAGAGCTGATTAGTTTTTAGGAAACTTCGGTCGGGGTGTTTGCTGTCCTGCCCGTTTGAAGGACATTTCTGTCATGCGTTATATCTCGCGAACCCAACGTACGATTTTCTTGAACAAGTTGTCAATCGACACGTATTGACATTTATGTAATTCTATCAAGTTTCTAAGAAAATTCTTGGAGCCGTTTTTTAATTTTTTTAAAAAAATGTGCAAAAAATTGGGGATTTTTCAAAAACAATAAATTTTTAACCTTATTTTCAAGTGCAAGAAATCAATGTTTATATAATTTATATATTCCAAACAGTTTTTTTAAAAATACCATCAACAAATCAAATAAAAAATAAAAAATCATTAACAGTTATCATGATCTTCAAGGTCATTTCTGTCATGTGTTATACCTCGCGAACAAAACATACGATTTGCATCGTTTAGGTTCAGTAGACGCGTCTTGACATTTTTGTGAATCTGTCGAATTTTTAAAAAAATCGTGAGAGCCGTTTTTCAATTTTAAAAAAAAAGTGCAAATAATTAGGTTTTTATCATAAACAATAATTTTTTAACCTAATTTGCAAAATAAAGTAATCAATGTTTATAAAATTTATATACTTCAAACAATGTTTGTAAAAACATCATCAAAACTTATTGTCATGAATGCGTAAAAAATCAAGTTAAAAATAAAAAATCATTCATGATTCATGATGACTTTTCATGATTTTCAAGGTCATTTTTATCATTTACTATATCTCACGAACCAGATATAATATTTGCATCATTATGGTGTCAGTTGACGTATATTAACATCTTTGTGAAGTTTTTAACATGCTAAAAATTCCTTTCAGCCGTTTTTTTAATTTAATAGAAGAAAATGCGAAAAATTATGGGTTTTCTCATAAAAAATATTTTTTTAACCTGATTTGCACAGCACATTGATACCAGTTTATAAAATTTATATATTTCTATCAGTTTTGAAGAGAAAACGGCAAAACTTTTCTCCATGATTATGAAAAAAACTAAATTAAAAATAAAAAATCATTCAAAGTTATCATTTAAAGACAGTTCATACGAATGATATTACTTAATATCTTTTATTCTAAAAAAATTGTTGTAAATTCAATCAAAGTTTTAAAATATTTGCATAATTTGAGCAGATTTTTAATAGTTTTTATAGTCTTTTAATTAAAAACTGCTTAAATTTTGAAAACCAACAAAATTTCAATCAAATTTGCATTTGCGGTAATCAACGCTTTGAATGGTAAAATGTTTTGTAGTCAATACTTTGCAGGATCATATGCTTTGAAAAGCTTTCATCGAATAAAAAATTGTAGTTTTTAGTAGATTCATTCTTTAGTCATCGTAAGATTTCAATAACCATCATCATTTGTAATACATTTTACTTTTTACATGCAATTGAACCTATTTTTGACTGCACATTCAATGTTTTCAAGAACAAAAGGCCCCCACCGATTGATCCGCGTGAATATTCAATATGTCCTCATCGACCAAAAACCTTACGTAATCAATAGACCCTCCCGTAGACGATATGATTCATATTAACTCATTCTTGTTACTGCTATGAATACCTCTCATTGTTATTATTTAAAGTAGTATTATTTTCAAAATTATTATTGTGTTTAATGTTGTTGATGTTTATGTAGATATTACTGAGAAATTGACCGTGTGGACCTCAAAGGTCGCACCTCGCGGCTTGTTTTATTTATTCCCAATATTAATGCCAACAGGATGGTGCGACATGCCATATAGCGTGTGAAACCATTACTTTCTTGGGTCAAAACTTTGGTAAACGAATCATCTCGAACTGTGAACTGGCCGCCCACATTTTATGATTTGACTCCATTGGTCTATTGTTTGTGGGGGTACGTCAAGCCAACTGTCTATGCTGATAAACCAGCATCTATTGACGACTTGAAAGCCAACATTCGACGTGTCATTGGCGAAACAAGGCCGACTAAGCTGGAAAAAGTGGTGCAAAATTGGAACGGCGGGGTGGCTTTCCTAAGACGCAGTCGCAGTGGTCATATACCAAAAATTATTTTGAAACACTAAATGCTATAAAATTTGCAAAGTAATAAAACCAAAAAAATTTCAATTGCAATAATTGATCTGTGTTTTCTTTGTTCGAAAAGTTCTATGCCCCTTAAAAACATCGTATATATGTATGGATTTTGTGATTTTTCGGGAAAGATATAGACTCAAAGAGTTTCAAAAAATTTTCCTATTTATTTCAATTATGTTTTATATGTAGTATCATAAACAAATAAATATTGCGTTCAAATTGAATGTTGATTCTAGTGAATTTTACGACCGACAGGAAACAAACAAAGTCGCCTACAAGTTCTAAAAGTCAGCAATTTCATAAACATTTTTGAGATGTGTGCTTAGTTATAATATTGTTTCACATTAAAATAGAAATGAAATATGCGTTAATTTGTTTCATATATCATATTGATCTCCCATCAAATATCTATGCTAACTGCACTTCTGGTCAACATCACTTTTATAACGCATTTATGATGGCATCTAATTTTTATCTTAGAAAATGATCCGACTTCAGATCTGAAAGGTTTTCTTGTGAGCTTTTTAACTTCCTAGTTCCCTATGGGAAGTTATTGTAATGGGGTCGATTTTGTGAATCCCAAATTTTGACATATCTCCACGTTTTAAGGTCTCTAGAATCTAAATTCATCGTTTTTAGAGAGATGTATGTGGGTGTGTATGTACGTATGTGCGTATGTACGTATGTGTGTTCGGAATTATTTTTCGTCTCAAATATCTCAAGAACCAAAGATCGGATTGACGTGGGACATTTCATTTGATGCGTAATCACGTAACTTAAAACTGAATGACTTTTCAGCAAAATCGGTTAAGCCATTTTTTATTTAGGATGAAAAAACTGAAAAAACCACTAAAAATTCCTTATTTTTAAACTGTTGATACGCACTATTAATTCGTGCAGATACCAAATACCTTCATAGTAATGTTGTTATTATTGTGCGTTTTAGCAAAATTGTGATCAAATTTGTAAAAATGTTATTTAAAAAAAAAATAAAGATTAATTTATAAAATTCGAAACTTATATTATCAGGTTTGGGTGAATGGGAGTACAGACGCTAATGCAGTTAATAATTGGATATTGTTATAAATAATTTAATATTGTTAATAACAATCAAATAATATTAGTTATAATTTGATATTGTATATATAAAGTCAATTATAATTATTCAGTAACGGTCAAACATTCTTAATAACGAATATTTATTTTAAACAATAATTAAATACCCTCAATAATAGTTGTGGATTCCGAGGTCGAGATGGAGGACAAGAAGGATGATGATGACGAAGAGGACAAGGTTGCCGAGGCTTTGGTAGAGGATGACCAGGTGGTGGAGACGTCTTCCTCTACCAAAGCTTTTATGGTTAGATAAAAATTGATAAAAATAATAAAATTAATTATATTAATTTAGAATAATAATGTTTAATAATAGTAATTATTAACAATAGTAATTAATAATAAAAGCAAATTATAGCTTTTTATTCACTCCACTGGGAAGTTAGTCGTGTAGGCCTCAAGGGTCGCACTTAGGCCACATTTTTTATTATTATTTTTCCGTTTTCCATCGAGGGTTTGATAAAAAAGACACCAAAAGAATATTTTATTTCCAAATAAACACCACTTCTTTCATATTTACATAAAATCCATTTCTAGTATAGTTTTTGTTTATAGGCTGATAAAGAAAATTTTTCAACGTTTAAAAAAATACCAAATCAGTATTCGCTATGATAAAGAGGGTTTCTAGAACCCATCAAACCATGTACATGTGATTTCCATTGTATTTTTCATTACTCAACGAATGAAAAATTCCTATAACATGATTTCGCTATTAAATTTATTGCTCAGATGTTTACCACGTACCACTGATTAAATCTTAGATTCAAAGACTTACTGATTTACATAAAGATAATATAGGCCAGTGGTAAATAGGCAAGCAAATTTACTCACTATTTTCCATTTACACTGCAGAACATGAGAGTATGTTTTGATTTTATTGTTCGTTTCCACATTTTTTTCTTGGGTTCGCACAAAATTAATTACTGTTGCCAAGAAACACATTTAATTTATGCACATTTATGATTCGTTATGGCATAAATTAACTAGTTTCTCATCACACCAACGCTTTTATTGAAATGTGTTGATTAAGAATTCATTCTGATATTTAGAATACAGTTCAAAGCCTTTCATTAATAGTTGTAACATGATTCCTAGCGTACATATTATTTACGCTCGAATTATGATTCACAATGTGAAAAACTCGTCTCACACATTTTTCTGAAGAGTTTCGATCAAAGGCGTCGCATGTTCCGACGTACACCACAAATGCGGAATCATGATGGTAGAGTGTTTTTAAATTAACTAATTAAATTTTATTTTGAAAATTAAGTACAACAGCAACCAATTTAATATTTTTAAGTAGACTAGAAATTTGAACAAGAAATATAAAATCAAATGTTCGATACGGGATGATTACCTCTAACATTCCTTTTTTCATTCAACTTGAAGACCTTGTAAATGACAAACTCGATGTGGATGAGAAGTTAATCCAAGACATTCATCAATAGATTAGGTTAGAATCAAGAGATTGAGACCAGTATTTATTAAGTTAGACTGAATCAGCCACTTTCTGCAAATCTATTTGAACGCAGTTAAAACCGGCATCAAAGAGGAGAGGAATGAAATTTCATGGTTGTTATTAGGAATTTTTATCAAAAAAGAACTACAACCACCTCTTTCAAATTTTTCAAACTATACCCAACCTATGTTAAAAATTATATGCAGAAGTTGGAGATACGCAGAGTATTTAACGATTAAATCTAATCGACTCAGACTCAGAACCGACGTCATTTGGAAAGTTTAGATTATGGTAGTTTCATAATCGATGACAAACTAATAGTAGTAGTAGTAGTTTATTCATATGTGGAAATATAAGAGATAAACAATTATACACATGATTATTACATGAACCAATTAACGAGCCTAGTATAGTTGTATTTTATTAGTTAAGGGGTTTCCTACATAAAACTTTTAAAAAAATCAAAATTTTTTTTCACGGATTTCATCAGTAAATATCATTAAAAACTTTACACAGCAAGCCGCGAGGTGCGAACCTTTAAGTCCATTCGAAGCGTCTTTGCAATCTTAAGAGCTGATTAGTTTTTGGGAAACTCCGATCGGGGGGGTTTGCTGTTTTGCCCATTTGAAGGTCATTTCTGTCATGCGTTATATCTCGTGAACCAAACATACGATTTGCTTGAACAAGTTGTCAATCGACGTGTATTAACGTTTGTGTGATTTTATTAAGTTTTTAAAAAAAAATCCTTGAAGCCGTTTTTTAGTTTTTAAAAAAAGTGCAAAAAATTACGACTTTTTTCAAAAACCATAAATTTTTAACCTTATTTTCAAGCCAAAATAACCTATGTTTATATATTTTATATACTCCAAACAGTTTTTCTAAAAATGTCATCAAAAGTTTTTCTCATGAAAAGAAAAAAAATTAATAAAAAATAAAAAATCATTAACAGTCATCATGATCTTGAAGGTCATATTTGTCATGCGTATATCTCGCGAACCAAACATACGATTTGCATCGTTTCGGTGTCAATCGCGTATTAACATTTTTGTTAATCTATCAAATTTTTAAAAAAATCGTTGGAGCCGTTTTTTAATTTAAGAAAAAAATGCAAAAAATTAGGTTTTTTTCATAAACAATAAATTTTTAGCCTGATTTACGGAACACAGTAATCAATTTTTATAAAATTTATATACTCCAATCAGCGCTTGTAAACACATCATTAAACCTTTCTCTCATGATTACAACACACATTAAATAAAAAATAAAAAATCATTAACAGTCATCATGACCTTTAAGGTTATTTCTGTCATTCACTATATCTCACGAACTAGATATAATATTTGTATCATTAAGGTGTCAATAGACGTGTGTACACATTTTCGTGATGTGTTGAACATTATAAAAAAATTGTTTCAACCGTTTTGAATTTAATAAAAGAAAATGCGGAAAATTATGGTTTTTTTCATAACAAATTTTTTTTAACTTGATTTGCACAGCACAGTGATACCAGTTTATGAAATTTATACATTTTTATCAGTTTTGAAGAGAAAACGGCAAAACTTTTCTCCATGATTATGAAAAAAACTAAATTAAAAATAAAAAATCATTCAAAGTTACCATTTAAAGACAGTTCATACGAATGATATTACTCAATATCTTTTATTCTAAAAACGTTGTTGTAAATTCAATCAAAGAGTTATAATATTCGCATGATTTGAGCAGATTTTTCATAGTTTTAAGAGTGTTTTAATTTTAATAAAATAACTGCTTAAATTTTGAAAACCAACAAAATTGCAATCAAATTTGCATTTGTGGTAATCAACGCTTTGAATGGTAAAATGTTTTGTTGTCAATACTTTGCAAGATCATATCCTTCAAAAAGCTGTCATCAAATAAAAAAATGTAGTTTTTAGTAGATTTATTCTTTAGTAATCGCAAGATTTCAATTACTTCCTTTTTACTTTTTACATGCAATTGAACCTGTTTTTGACTGCATAATCAATGTTTCTCAAAATCAACAGAAAATAAGAAATAATTATCAATCTCATTTATGCAAAATCGTGAAAAAATATAAATTCTATGATTATGCCGGAATGATGACAAATTTGAACGCAACTATTCAAAATGGCCATCACGCGGCAAAATCTCTACAATGGGCATAATAACAAAATCTGCTTTCATTTTTGCTAGCGCTCTTTTGTCCTTCAAACATCGATATGAAAATGACAAGTAACGTAGAAAAGGCCCCCACCGATTGATCCGCGTGAATATTCAATCAAATCAATGTACCCCCATTCACCAAAAACCTTATGTAATCAATGGACGCTCCCGTAGATGATATGATTAATATTAATTCATTACAATTACTGTTATGATTCCTAACATTATTATTATTCAAAGTAATCTATTCTATTCTTCTATCTCTATTCTATTCTATTTCTATCTCTCTATTCTATTTTTTTCAAAAATCTCTATTTTCTCTATCTATTTTCTGTTTTTTCAAAAAAAAAAACAAATTTCTAAAAACATAATTTTTATTTACTCTGCATGTATAGAATTAGTGTTTATTTTGGTCGGTAAAGCCGAGAAATATATATATATATATATATATATATATATATATATTCATATATGTACAGCGATACAATAGAGCATGTGTGAGTGCGCTCAGCGGGTGCTTAAACTTCAAACGAGTTTTTCTCGAAACAACATTTTTCGACCTGGTTGACACCGTTTTGAAAAATGTACATTACCGATCGGGCTGGAATTCTTACTAAGTATACAGCACATGCGTAGTTTCAGCCCCTGCCAGCTTCAGAATTTTATACATTTTAACGATTTATTATACAATTTAATAGCAAAATAGGAGTCAAAAAATTGATAAATCCGCCATTTTTTCGTCCAAAATGTTTAATTCTTCTACGAGCTAAAGCCAATCAATTATAGTTCAACATGCCTTTCGGATTTTTTGTTTCAAATGCTCCAGTGACGAGATATCATGTCAGCCAGCTTTTTGGGTGCCTCCATGATAGCCGCCCTTTCGTAAACAAAAGTTTAAAAAATTCTTAAAGTTCAATAGTTGTTTGTTGATGTACAAAAGTTGTATACCATTTAAATAAATATTTATATTTAAGTTTTTTTATTGAAATTTGGCCCAAAAGACCCAGACTGCCCCCTTAAGAAAAACTACCGATCGCTCTGATTTTTAAATATGTTATTGAACACATACATGGCAATCGCATGAATTACAATCGTTTTGAATGGGAGGAAATTTTCCGATTTTCGAGCGATTTTGCACTCTCAAATCAGGTTTTTCGAGAAACTACCGTTATTTTATTATTTTTGAAACAAACTAATCAATATAGTTTATGCGATAGCCACTTTAACAAAGAATAATTTGCTTTCTTTTTTTCTCAGATCATCCAGACGCTCAAAATCATGCACACCTTAATTTTTTAATGTTTTTTTTTGATAAAGTCCAATATGACGATTTTTTTTGTTGAAATATGAAAAAAAATTGATAATACTTTATGTTTCATAAACACATCTACAAGATGTCAAAACGATATCTCTATTTTTGCTATTTGAAAAAAATTTAGTTTTTGTAAAGTAGTTAAAGTAGGCCTAACCCTTAAAGGCGATACTCTAATTATTATGAAGTCTTAAATTTGATCAAAGAAAAAAGTAAGTATAAAGTGAACGAGAAAAACCGTGTTTCAGAATTGAGAGAGATTTCGTACGAAAAAAAAAAACAAATTTATCCAGCCTTTAGGTTACTCTGGTGAAAAGCAAGCAGTGCTTAAAATTTGGGGAAAATGAGTGGAAATGATCTTCTCCGCACGAAATGCCTTGCGTGCAAATTCAAAATTCTCTAAGTTGTTTTGCTAAACTTTTTCAATCATTGAAGGATTCAGTTGACACTTTTGTTTGCGCTGTAGAAAGATAGAAATTCGTAACTTGGTATGGAATCGTGCCACACAACTAACCCTACCCATGAGGAATTGTTATTTGTCAACTTTAATAATAATAATTTACATAGGTTCGAATAATATTGGTTCCCTTGTACAATCTGGACAGTGTTTGTGTAACTACAAGAAGTTTGAATCTTTACATGTTGTTTTTGTTTTATTGAGGCCTTTTCTTCTATTATAAACAAAGTGCTAGGGGAGCGACGATGTAACGAATTTTTCACTAAAGAAAATTTCCAACTATAGGTACTCGATTTATCTTATAATTTCAATTTTTCATGACAGCGGCAAATACGTGCTTACATAAATCGAATCTTAAGATTCAAAATAGGCGTAGCAAGCTTCTTTCTGATAGGACATAATGAGCGTTACCAGCAAGAGAGGCTACGGAAATAATTGATATACAATTCATTCGAACCTCACATATCAATCACAATTAGCAAGTTTATTCATAGTTAGTACATTTGATAGCTATGCCATACCGCGAACACCTGACAAAAAGAGCCCAATAAAAATTAAAGGCTTGCGATGTACAAAAAGCTTAATAATGGATATCCGTCACAGCTGCAATGTTCAGCTACCAGCAATTTCTTTAAAGGTTAGTAGCTCACTAATTGCGCCAACATCTTTAAATTCTCGTCTATAATGTTTCCACTCAGCCTTGTATAGAAACAGCCACATAAAGAAGACTCAACAAATAATGTGGATATAAATAACGTCCATCCGAATACTTTTTTGATACTCGCTAAAACATCTTTGTTTCCTACTTTTTACTAGGTTCGATGATAGTCCACAATTGATTGAATAGCGGCGAACAATTTGCTGGTCATCCTAAAGCAGTGTTGCCAGAAGGTCCATGCGCTTACGCTCTAGATTGATTTCATTTTGCGTTAAAAAAATTGTAACTACCTTCAATCAAGCAAATTAGATCATTCATGGTCCGAATTGTTACATTTTTGAAAGGAAACTGCATGAATAAATACAAACAAAGGTAAAATACTTCAAACATGTCGGGTTATGTACAAAAATTTACTATTGTTTAACTGGGCATTAAATTGTAATGTATCTTTTCCTCCGGTATCTACTGTTGTTTTCATTTAAATTTGATTTCGTTTGGGTTTATGAATTTATTTTTCTCATTGAAGTCTCTGGCGATGACAGCAATTATAACGAAAGGTATGAAGAAAAATTGTTTGAAACATTGAAACCATTTTCCACTTATTTTTCCCCTTACTGTTAGAACTGACTAAGTCTAAGCCGGAAAAATCTGATCAGGCATCACTGTTTTAAAGGCAAATTCTAGATTTCTTCTTTCTTCAAGAACCAAAGATCGGATTGACGTGGGACCGGTTTCATTTGACGCGTAATTACGTAACTTAAAACTTTCAATAAAATCGGTTGGGCCCTTTTTTTATTTAGGATGAAAAACTGAAAAAACGACTAAAAATTGCTTATTTTTAAACTGGTTGATACGCATTATTAATTCGTGCAGATACCAAATACCTTCATAGTAATGTTGTTATTATTGTGCGTTTTAGCAAAACTGTGATCAAATTTGTAAAAAATGTTATTTCAAAAAAATAAAGATTAGTTTATAAAATTCAAAATTTAAATTATCAGGTTTGGGTGAATGGGAGTAGAGACGCTAATGCAGTTAATAATTGGATATTGTTATAAATAATTTTAATAATAAAATAATATTAGTTATAATTTGATATTGTATATATTAAGTCAATTACAGTTATTCATAATGCCTCAAAAAAGTTTTTAGTTTTTGTCACGGAAAATTACACGTACTCTAGGTAGGTTGTGAGCTTGCCCCGTCCTGCTTGAACCATGTTCTTTGGTTATAAACCAGAAAAGTTTAGCAGTTCTGGCTCCAGGAAATTGCCTAAATGTAAACTTTCTTTTGAGACACCCTGTACTACACTCTTGCCAAAAAATCTTGTTGCAAACGCAAACCGATAGGAAAAACAAGAATAAAATGCTGCGAGAGTATAAGAAATATACTTAGTCGTGCCATAAATTCTGTCACAACTTTAAAGTAGCATGAAATCTAAGAAATAAAAAATAATATGTTTATTTTAAAGAAATTTATTTAAGTATGGTATTGTTTATTAAATAATATAAACTTTATTCGGAATGACCTCCTTATGCTTTTATGTAAGCTTTTAAACGTTTTGGCCACTGGTCTATAGCGGCACGCACGGTATCCAACGACATTTCACTTGCTGCTTCCGCCAAGGATTTTTTCAGACTGTTCAAATTACGGTGGCGAGTTCTACAGGCCTTGTTCTCTAAACCTGTCCACAAAGCATAATCCAGCGGATTTAAATCTGGGCTCAAGGATGGCCAATCTTCTTGCGCTTTAAAAGCAGGAATGTTGTTGCGTAGCCACTCCTGTGTGCTCTTTGCTTTGTGAGCAGGAGCAGAGTCTTGCTGGAAGACCCAATGTTGTCCACCAAAGTGAGTGAACGATAAAGGGGTCACAACACCTTCTAGCACATTGGATTGATACACCACCGCACCAGTTTTGACTCCCTTTTCGCGAAAATGGAGTGTTGTGACACCTTTATGGGATATACCCCACCAAACCATTGCAGAAGCTGGATGATGGCCTCGTTGCACTCTGGGGACCAGGTTTTTAGCTTCTTCTGATGATGTTGAATAAACCTTATCATTTTGTTTATTAAAAACTTCCTCCACATTAAATTTTTTTTCATCGGTAAAGAGGATGTTCTCATGCCCATCAGTTGCGTGCCAAAGCAAAAGACGCTTGCATCTTTCCAATCTTATTTCCTTCAACCGTGGAGTCAACATGTGGGCTGTTGACCGACTATAAGCCTTCATATGAAGTTAATTTCGAATGAGTCTACTCATCGATCTTGTGGAGATTTCCAATTCCCTCGACAAAATTTTTTGTTTGCGCAGTGGATTTCTACGGATGCGCTCTTGGACAGCTTTGATGGCAATGACTGTTCTAACGGTACGTGGACGACCTGTCCTTGCTCTATCATCTATGCCTGAGGTCTCATTAAATCGTTCTATTGCACGATAAAGAAATCTTTTTATTGTTTTGAGCGGTTTCAACAAATTCAAAATTTCAGAATCACTTTTGCCACACTTATGGATTGCTATTATAGCGATACGGTTTTCTTTCACGCCCCGTTCCATAATTACTATTCAAAAACTGTTACCAAACTGATCGGAATATTACGCCGTACAGTTCATTTGTTATAAATTGTAACATAACGGTACAGTTCCATGGTGATTTCTGAAAAAGCGCGCATTTGAAATTGTGTGACAGAATTTATGGCACGACTAAGTATATGTCCACACTTTCGTTATTTTAATCCGAAGTTAAAAATAAAGTTGGAACATTTTTTTGAGCTTAACGGTTTTATGTAGGTACAAACGCTGGCCCTATAAGATATTATGGGGGTTCCCCCACTAAATATTTTGTCTATTTTCAGAGATCATATGAAACCGTAAAATTTGTCTGGGGATTGATTTTTAGACTTGTTTAGAAGAAATATTTTTAAAAAATTAAACAATTTTTTTTGGAAAAATTTTTTTAACAAATAAAAACAATATTAAAAAATTATTGAAAATTTGATGATTGTAATTTTCATCATAAATGTAATATTAAAAAATGTAACACCTTCTCCCGCCCCCCGCCCCGGTCTCCTTATCCGCCCGGATCGGTCACCTAAACACATAAATATATTCTTATATGATTTAGGTTATTTTAAATGTCATGCTCTACGCGGTGTCCGATTTTCAATCGCCTTTATTTTTGAGCACGGTCCCTGCAGACCGCAACGTCCAGTTCTTTAAATAATGACGCATAATCTTGATCATTACGCTAAGTGGAATGAATTTAAATTAATGATATCATCGCCTTATGCAATACAAATATGTATTATTTCTTGTTTTTACACGATTATTTTTTGCGATTATAAATCATTAAGTTTTTGTTCGGTAGGAACTCTTTAAAGTTTCCAATTTTCATTTCATTGATACGAGCGCAAATCAGATTGAAAAGAAATCAATAAATTCATTAATAATCATTTTTTATTGTATTAAAATAATAATTTAGTCAACTCAGCTCATTGTCATTGTTCGATTGACACTTCAACAAAGTCGATTTTCCAAAAACTTTATTTTTCGGTTTCATATACACATATGTAGAGAAAGTAAACAAAGTCTCATTTTACTTGGCAAACCTCAAAAATGTATATATATAGCGATACGATAGAACATGTGTGAGCGCGCTCTGCAGGTTTTTCAACTTTAAATGCGTTTTTCTCAAAACAATGTGTGTTGACCTGGTTGATACGATTTTGAAAAATCTATTAAACCGATTGCGCTAAAATTTTGAGGGATTACTTAGTACATACACAGTTTTAGTTCGAATTATAATCAGAATTTTTTATGAATTTTTAATCCATTTTTTAAACAATTTTAGTTGCAAAAATTGTGTCAAATAATTGAAAAGTCCACCATTTTGTTTGTTTTTATTCAAAATGATTGGATCCTATTCCGGCTATAGCCACATACTTATATTTTAAAATTTCGTTGAAATTTTTTAAATTCCCAGAATATGGGAAGTTCTTGTAATCGCCTCGAAAATCGAAATTGAAATTTTCAACTTTTCTTTACGTTTTGAGGTCTATAGAGTATATATAAAGTGTTTTTAGAAAGGGAGACGTATGTGTGTGTGTGTGTACGTACGTACGTACGTACGTCTGTACGTTCGTGGACACTTTTTTCTACGAGTAAATTAAAAATAAAAAATCATTAAAAGTCATCATGATTTTTAAGGTCATTTTTATCATTCACTATATCTCACGAACCAGATATAATATTTGCATCATTAAGGTGTCAGTTGACGTGTGTTAACATCGTGGTGAAGTTTTTAACATTATAAAAATTCGTTTCAGCCGTCTTTTTAATTTAATAGAAGAAAATGCGAAAAATTATGGTTTTTTTCATAAAAAATATTTTTTAACTTGATTTGCACAGCACAGTGATCCAGTTTATAAAATTTATACATTCTTATCAGTTTTTGGAGAGAAACCGGCAAAATTTTATTCCATGATTATGAAAAAACTAAATTAAAAATAAAAAATCATTCAAAGTTACCATGTAAAGAGGGTTCATACGAGTGCTATTACTTTATATCTTTTATTCTAAAAAAATTGTTGTAAATTCAATCAAAGTTTTAAGATATTTGCATAATTTGAGCAGATTTTTAATAGTTTTTATAGTCTTTTAATTTAAAAAAATTGCTTAAATTTTGAAAACCAACAAAAATTTTCAACACCAAAAAGGCCCCCATCGATTGATCCGCGTGAATATTCAATCTGTCCTCATCGACCAAAAACCTTACGTAATCAATGGACCCCCCCCCCCCGTAGACGATATGATTCATATTAACTCATTCCTGTTACTGCTATGAATACCTCTCATTGTTGTAATGTTGTTGATGTTTATGTAGATATTACTGGGAAGTTAAACGTGTGGACCTCAAGGGTCGCACCTCGCGGCTTGTTGTTTCAGACTTACCTGACTCGAGATATCATATCCACCAGTTTGAAATAGAGTTCTATAATGGCCGAAACTTTGTCGTCATGGTTGGAAAATTGTTTTCAAAAAACTTCTTTTTTTGGGAAAGTTCTAAGGACCTTTATTATATTGAAGTTTCAAAACATTCTAGTAAGTATTTCGATAAAAAAATGTTGAAATTGCATGCAATAACTCCTTATTGCCTCCTAAATAGGACTTTGCCTTTGGCATTCTTCTAGAAGGAAATTGCCACGAACGTTTATACGTACGTACGTACTTTTTCATTACTCCCAAGACAAACGTCAAGATATTTTGAAAATTTCGATTCAGCTTTTCAGACTAATTTCGATAACTTCCCTATATGTTGGCAAGTTAATTAATAGCCACAATAATAGAACGAATAATGTTCCTTAAGGGGTAACACTACTCTAGGATTTTCAAGAAATCGATTTTTTTATTGGCTTAAATTGTACTTTAGGGTCCTAAAAATGAAATGTCGGTAGTTTTATAGCTTGGAAAAATTTCTAAAGGGCTAACTGAGCGACTTTGCTGCACTGCGTCCCAGAGCCCCGCGCACGCTGTCGGTGAATCACGCGCCGCTGGGCGCAGCTGCTCCGATATACCTCTCGGGATTATACGAGTAAGTAGTCTTGTCACCTATATCACCTGAGATATTTATAGTTCCAAAGAAGGCCAATAGATGTCGCTCATAAGACGCTTATGTTTAAACGCGTTTTTCTCAGAATCACTTTTTTAAAACTTTCCGGTGAGATTATTTTGGAACGGGTGCATGGATCCATTTGAAATTTTGACAGTAACTTTGAAATACCAAAAGCTGGTGATTTACGGCTAAATTTTTTCTCAAAAATTGTGTTTTTTAAACAGCGCCATTTTGTTAAAAAATAATTATAAAAAAATCTCCTACGTACTTCACTAACTATTAGTATGCACTTCAAGAAAAAAAATTGTTTTTTGTTCTAGAAGCAACCGTTCGAGAGAAAAGTTATCGGTAACTTTTTAAAGGTGGATCACACAACAGCCCAATACGGGGTCCTGTAGCTGACATTTTGGAATAAAAAATTATTATTTTTGTACTTTTTGAGTTATACAATATAACATAAACGGATTTGGTGTTTTTAACTTCCCAGTATATGGGAAGTTCTTGTAATCGCCTCGAAAATCGAAATTTTCAACTTTTCTTTACGTTTTGAAGTCTATAGAGTATATATAAAGTGTTTTTAGAAAGAAGTATGTATGTGTGTGTGTGTGTGTGTGTGTGTGTGTGTGTACGTACGTACGTACGTATGTGCGTTCGCGGGCAGTTTTTCTACGAGCATAACTCACGTAAACAAAGTCGTATCGACTTTGTTAAAGTGTCAATCGAAGCGTCTTTGTAATCTTAAGAGCTGATTAGTTTTTGGGAAACTTTGGTCGGGGGAGTTTGCTGTTTTCACCCCGTGAAGGTCAACCATGTTATGCGCTATATCTCACGAACCAAACATGCGATTTTCATCATTAAGGTGTCAATCGACAGGTATTAACATTTTTATGAATCTATCAAATTTTTAAAAAAATCGTTGTAGTCGTTTTTTAATTTTTAAAAAAAGTGCAAAAAATTAGGTTTTTTTTTCAAAAACACAACATTTTTAACCTCATTTTCAATCCTAAGTAATCAATGTTTATATTATTTATATACTCCAAATAGTTTTTGTGAAAAAATCAGCAAAATTTTTTTTCATGTTTACAAAAAAAATTAAATAAAAAATAAAAAATCATTAAACGTTCAAGGTCATTTGCGTCATTCATTATATCACGAGATATAATATATAATCTTTCCATCATTAAGGTGTCAATCGACGCGTATCAACATCTTTATGATGTTTTTATATTTTAAAAAAATTGGTCAAGCGTTTTTTACGATTTATTAATTTTTTTTTAGAAAAGTAGTGTTTTTTTTTATAAAAAATTCCATTTTTAACCTGATTTGCACATCGTAATAATAAATGTTTATAGAATTTATAAACTTTTATAAATTTTTGTAGAGAAACCAGCAAAAACTTTTCTCATGATTACAAACAAATTAAATTAAAAATAAAAAATCATTCAAAGTCACCATGTAAACAGGTTCATTCGAATCATTATACCTTAAATCTCTTATTATAAAGACATTGTTGTAAAGTCAATCAAAGCTTATTAATATTTGCAAAATTTGAGCAGATTTCTAATAGTCTTCACAGCACCATGTTTTAACTTTAATGAAAAAACCGCTTTGTAACCTTTCCCCCCTCCGATTGATACGCGTGAATAATCAATCAAGCCAATGCACCAAAATCCTTACGTAATCAATTGACGCTCCCGTAGATGTTACGATTAATATTAAATCATTCCAATAATTTTTATGAGAGGTACATTTTTATTATTTGAAGTAGTATTATTTCCATAACTTTTATTGTGTTTAATATTTTTAATATCTACGTAGATATTACTGGGAAGTTGACCGTGTGGACCTCATGGGTCGCACCTCACGGCTTGTTTAATTTATTTACTTACGAAAAATCATGAAAAAAGGCTGTTTCTAGAGTAGTGTTACCTCTCAAGTTCTGTGGACGTGGGTGATGTATCGACCAATGCGTGTTATTATTTGTAGGATTTGGTTCAATTTGCAGTAAATGCAGCGCAGCAATTCTTTAATTTGGTAGAAAAATTACACTTATATTGAAATATATTTTCCTCCTTCTGATTTCAATCCAAGCAATCAATGCTTTACAAAATAGGATGGTTTAAAAAGTTTTCATGAATTAAAATATGAAATTATTGTTTATATTTCGAAAGAAATATCCATACTATAAGTATAATCACAACAAACATCTTGGAGAGATTTCTCTAAAAACATTCTATCAACAAAATGGAATGAATACACTTTGCAGTGCAAATAGCATTTTTTCGACCAAATCTTTTTAGTGAGTAATTTCAGGTTTATTAAAGGTTTTCCGAAGACATGAAGTTAGCAATAAGTGTAAAAATGTGCTATTAAGGTTCATTTAGAGCCTGTTCTTTTAGTCCCTGATAAGTTATCAAAATTTAGATAGAACTTTTTCAGATGCAGCTCTTCATTAATATTTATCTTGAAGAAGGAAGCGTCCAGTAATTACGAAAGAATCATTTGTGAAATTTTTGAGTTCACTCATTCATTGGAAAGCTTCGTAAGGTTTCGGTTACTCTATCCCATGTAAGATTTATTATGTTTTACATGTAATCAGACACCGACTATGTACCGCATGTTGTATGTTGTTTTAAAATGAGCTACTAATGAAGAAATTATTGTAAGTCTTTCTATGGTAAGATTGTGAAATTGTATAGATACAATGTCTATGCAGCACTTATGGAAATTATGGACACAACTACCATGAATGGCCTTCACGAGAAAAACTCAGTCAGTGGAGAAACAAAAACTGAATTCAATATTACAATAATCTCAATTTCACTAAAATTTTCGCTTATCCTTTTTGTCGTTTAAGCGTCGATACGAAAAAAATCACATAACTAAAAAAAACCTTGAGACCAACTCGTTCTAATCGCTACGCGTATGAATTCCTTTGGAACCCCACCCCACAGTATAGGTAAGAACCAGTAGGTAATCGTTCATATAAAGGCACACTATCAAATACGGCCCGCAGTTCTACGGAACAAAGCCATATGTTTTCCTTCATTTATCAAATGTTTGTTTTCATTTATCATATGTTTGTTGTCTTTTATAACAAAATGGCAGCTAGTTACTGCTCGGGGCACTGCCACACCTCGTATTTGCACGTTTCATGCTAGGCGTGGAAAACGCCGTTAGAAACTTCGGTTCATTGAATTACAATTGTGAAACGTTTTCGCTGACTCAAATTTCATTTGCTTTTGACAAATTGATTTAGAGAAAAAGCCAAAATGACTGAAAAAATGTCTCATGTGTTGAAGTGAAAGATGAAGTCCGCGAAAGTGCTTTATCCTCTGCAAATCTGACAATACTTGACAAACGTCAATTTTTGCAAGCACATGGCGCCATTTCTTGGAATCTCGATTGCATACTGGGTCTTACCTATACGGTACCCCACCCTACCGAAAGCTTTACGAAATTAATGGACACTCCCTAAGGGGATGTTACGATTGATTCTAACTGATTCAACCCACGGTAATGAGTTCCTACCATAATTATTATTTCGAGTTTTATCATTTCGGTATTTAATTATCATGATCATCTAATATAATAATTAACATTTGTAAATATTACTGGGAAGCTGTTCATGCAAATCTCAAGAGTGGCATACCGCGGTTTGTTTATGATTTCATTCAAATTACAGATAACTATCGAACTTCTTTTATAACCTTTCCTTTTAATCATTGAGCAACCATTTTTCGAAAGTTTTGATAGAGTCATTCGCTCATTAACACAAGCAATTTTGTTCACTGAAAAATTAAGTGATTTCTCAACCCAAACTTAAATGTAATTTTGAAATTCAAGCTTCAAAGATCTCTTTTTTGGAGACTTATTCAGGCATTGTCTGAATGAAAATTACAACAATTATTCTCTGATTCGCCTTTGGCCTGCAGCCAGCCAGAACATTAATGTCTGTAACTTCCGAAAAATATGTGCAAATATCTACACCTCTCATGTTTTATACTCCAAAAACATTCATTATCTCAATTTATATCGTCTCATCTTTGCATCCAGTTGATTCTATGAATCGACAAAACATGGTACGTTGCTCACTTAACCGTTTAAGTCGCTTTTATTCCATCCAAGAAAAGAATAACCATTAACCCTCACCCTGGCCATGCTTCACGATATCAAGTTGGTTGTTAATAGACTCAACTCTTCAATGGGATAATCTACACACCATAGAATAAACGAAGTAGAACAGCCAATTGTGCGACCTTTGCACGTTTCTTCTCCCACTCCGGCAATGGAATCGTATCACCCTCGGTAGGTTCACTTATATTATATAGAATACACATCAGTCACATTGTAGAGCAAGAATATGTGAACGCAGGACTCCATAATAACAAGGAAACGTAAGCTTCTCAAATATGAACAAGGCAACTTTTTTTTACAACTCCCGAAGGATAACATTTTCAAACTTTGGCAAACTTAAAATATATATGGGTGATTCTTCTCAAAAAATATTTAAGTAAACTGGTCATTTGGTGGAATGGCACTTCCAAAAAAAGTTTCATTTAACATTAATTAAAATTTCATTAGAACTTAGAAATTCATTTCTCAACGTGGCAACAAAATTCATAGAAAGACGAATTGGTATTGGAATTGATTATTAATGAATACTGAATCAAGTGAATAATAAACCTTCTATTTGACTGTTTCGTACCCTTCAGTGTTACGCAGTGCTTAAAATTGCACTATGAAATTTCAGGTGTGGATCAATTTTGACATACTCGTGCACCAAATTCTTGGGTGCGATTTGAAGCGAATGAAGAATAAGTGTTAGTGATTCAGTTCAAAATAATTTCTAAGCTCTATATATATTTCAATTCTAGGAGTACTTTCGACGCTTATATACTGCTCCAACTCAGTTTTGCATTCATAGATTCACTCAAAGATGAGCTTTTCAATACTCATTTATAAGTCAAAATATTGTGCAGATTTTTTATCAGATTTTACTAAACAAAGTGATTTACGGCAAAGATTAATAAAAAAAATAATAATGTAAAAATTTAAGGCAAATTATTTTCTAAAGCTCAAAAACGATTTCATCACCAAATTTATAATGTCAAATTGAAATTACGTTTTATTTGAAACAATCAATTTGACCTAAGACATCAGTATCCCACTTTAGATAAAGTACATCGAATAAAAAAGTAAAAAAGGCGATAGAGAAAAATCAAATGCGCTTCACAATATTTCCGTACAATGCTCAATTCTTTGATAAAGTGTGGCGCAAAGGTTTAATCCACAAGTCAAACAAATTGATCTCAATACAATACGATGAACTGCGACCATCATATTTTTCGGACAGATTATTCAGTGTTAAATTGGATGAGTATTTAAAGCTAAGGGTAGCAAAAACAGAAGTATCACAGGAAAATTTCTTGGAACATTTGATGGGAAGCGTGGTTTCGGGATGTCGAATGGCATCCTCTTCTTCCTGCTGTCTGGTGACGAATGGTAAATGACAACACCTGAAGAAGATGCTATCCGACACCCCGAAACCACGCTTCCCATCAAATTAATTAGGGAACCGGCCTATAATCTGGAACAAAAAGAACCTCCATTAATGTGCAATAATAGTGTTAGTGACTTGCTAACCAAAAAAGCACACTAGAAGACGAAGTTGTTGACTAGACTAGGAGGTTCTAACCCATGCTAAATGACTTATACAAAATATATGTTTTAAACACAAGCGACATGTTTTTGTTACAAAGTGTAACTGCTACATTTTCAAATGATACTGTCTTACTGGGGTCAAAAATAAACGATAGGTTTTGATTCCACTGTAGTATATTCCTAGTTTCAAACCAGGAACTAGCCCATACACAACTAATTTCCCACACAAGCTTTTGTGATATCCCACACAAGCTTCGGTAAGCTCTCTAGGACTCCAAAGCACATCCTCAAACCTACATTGACATGTTAATCTAAATTTACTGTGTGAAACTCTTAGTAGAGCATTGAACCCAGAGTAAGCAAAAATATAACTTATGCGACGTTAATTGGGTCAATGCAAAGTAAGCTATATTGGATGCGACGAAGTCCGTGGGAACTAATTTGAATCGCGTTCGATTGGTTATGGTAAGTAGATTTAAAACTAGAGTAAGAATTTTTATAGAATAAGCAAAATTTAATGTACATAGAAACTAAGAGAAAAATTTGTAAATAAAAAGAAGAAACGAAGCTGGCACTAAGCACAGAGTTGTTCCTTAGTTGAACGAAGTTGTTTGTTTTATACTGCAACTTTTGCCTTAACATCGCCAAAACGTTCAAAAGGAATACTTGAGTAAAAGTTGCCTTTTAATTCGGCAACTTGAAAACTTAGAAATATCAGCTGCCTGTTCTTTTGGACTGCGCCAAACATGTGGCAATCAATCAATTGCCGGTAGGTCTCTGGAAATCTTCATTGTTTTCTTTTCTTTTCTTTTCTGAGAATAACTTCTTTCGCAGTGAGAAGAAGATTATATCTCTAGAAGAATATCGGAGAAGACGCCCATCACTTGGTCTACCACGCGCTCCTCATGCAAGAAACACATTGTTTGACGATCCTACGATAACCTCATTACACTACTACTGATCACATGGATAAACTACAAAAACAACAAGCGACCGTCATCATACTCAACTGGACCACAAAGCAAAATTCATACACATCAAATTTACTAACAAAAATATTAAAAGTCCTCCATGAGTCAACTTAAATGGCACTTTATTTTGAAACAAAAAAAAAACGCTGCATATTTAAACATTACAAAAAAATTAAGATGAGCACGTCAAAAAAATCCTAAGCTTGAAACTAAATATACATAAACTAGTGTACTGGCTTATTGAACGTAAGTTTAAATTGTCAATAAACAGTAAAATATTAGTTTATAACCAAAGGCAGCAGTTTCTATAAGCAAAATGCAGTCAACTTTGGAAATTTTCTAAACATATTTACATCCAGACAATCCAAACCATCCAAAACAAGATACTGCTACTCTACTTAAGAATCTAAGGATCCATAATTTGACTAGAGTAAAAAAATGCTGCTATACACGAAATCAGACTGCAGCGTCGCAACAATTTAGAGGCATTCAGACTCCTTGATGATCACATTCAAATTGGAAGGCCCAAATGGTAAAGCCTCTTGATTTGGCTCATATACAATTGAACGTTGTTAATTCGTTGGCATTATAGGCTAGACTTTGTACCTAAAGCACCTATGGGTGGCCTACTGAAGTTGTAATAACTTTGGAAATTCTCACGAAATGAGTAGTTTTACTATTGAAGCTATATTATCATTGGTCAGCATACGCTCGAAGTATCTAGCGTCTTTTTCATTTTAATAAGGATGCTTTTAACGACATGTTTAAATCCAAATTCGACTAGTCAGTTTCAAGTGTCTTTCTGCCATTTGTTGGAAAATGGAATCCTCCAGGATTTTAAAACCTACTGTCTATTTTTTTATAAATGCTTGTTTCACTGGGTATGAAAAAATAAGGACTAGGGCCTAGGACTGAATTGGAACATTCATTCTTATGATTGATAGCTAATCAAAAAAATTAAAAGTTCGACAAAAAGTTCGAACAGTTTCTACCAAGATCGATTTTATCTTCTCTGCTGATATTTGCCACTTCATTAAATTTCACTTCAAACGTTTTATTCTACCATTTCGCCTGACACGTAAAATACATCATCTTGAAGAAATTTCCAGCCACATATAAAACCATTTGATGAGGATATGGTTTGGATGGTTGTTACGACACGCGGCATACATAATAATTCTGCAAGTAAAAGGACACCATTCCACTTCACACTAGAATTTAGAAGATACGAGGGTGGGTCAATAAGTCCTTAGAAAATCTCAGATGGCATGCAAAGCATCACAAAATCTTTTTCCACAGTAAGCGTCACTTCTAACTAGAGTGTTATCAAAGTTTAAGGCAGATCCATCAAGTAGATTCGTTTTTATCGTTGAACAAAATGAAGAACTCTTATTAACTTCCCAGTATATGGGAAGTTCTTGTAATCGCCTCGAAAATCGAAATTGAAATTTTTAACATTTCTTTACGTTTTGAGGTCTATAGAGTATATATAAAGTGTTTTTTAGATAGAGAGATGCATGTGTGTGTGTGTGTGTACGTACGTACGTACGTGCGTTCGTGGACAGTTTTTCTACGAGCATAACTCACGTAAACAAAGTCATATCGACTTTGTTAAAGTGTCAATCGAATCATTATATCTCGAGAACCAAATATAATCTTTGCATCATTAAGAAGTCAATCGACGCGTATTAACATTTCAATGATGTTATTAAATTTAAAAAAATCTTTAAAGCCATTTTTTTAATTTCATAAAAAAATATTGAAAATTAGTGTTTTTTTCATAAAAAAATTAATTAATAATTAATAAAATTAACATCATGATAATAAATGTTTATAAAATTTATCAATTTTTATCAATTTCTGTAGAGACTAGCAAAATATTTTCTCACCTTAAATCTCTTATTCTAAAGACATTGTTGTAAAGTCAATCAAAGTTTATTATTATTTGCATAATTTGCGGAGATTTTTAATAGTCTTCACAGAACCGTGTTTTAACTTTAATAAAAAAAAACTGCTTAAATTTTGAAAACCAAAACAAATCAAATCAAATTTGCAACAAATAACAAATAACGTAGAAAAGGCTTTGTAACCTGTCCCCCCTCCGATTGATCCACGTGAATATTAAATCAAACCAATCCAAGAAAATATTTACGTACCTAATCAATTGACGCTCGCGTAGATGTTGCGATTAATATTAAGGCATTCCAATAACTTTTATGAGAGGTACATTTTTATTATAAAAAGTAGTATTATTTCCATAACTTTTATTGTGTTTAATATTTTTAATATCTATGTAGATATTACTGGGAAGTTGTACGTGTGGACCTCAAGGGTCGCACCTCACGGCTTGTTTATTTATAAGAATGGAGAAAAGTGTTCTCTGAGCGGTGATGAAACATTTCTATTTAAAAGGTCTTAAACCGAAAGAAATCGAAGCTGAGTTGGATACAGTGTATGATGAATCCTTCCCTGTGTTTGCAACTATTTACAACTGAATAAATGAGTTTAAACGTGGCCGTACATCAACAAAAGACGAATGTCGTTCAAGACGTCCTGTATAAGTGAGTGCACCTGAAATGATCGATAAAATCTATGACAGTGTGTTGAGTGATAGAAAAAATAAATTGCGCGAAATAGTTAAGGCCATGAGAGTTACAAAAAACACCATCATTTAAAGTTTACATGAAAAATTAGATGCGAAAAAAAAATTCGGCAAGATGGGTGCCGCGTTTGCTTCAAAAAGGCGAAAACGTTGAAATCGGCGCGCAAGGTTATGGCCACCGTTTTTCGGAATGCACGTGGAATTATTTTTATGGACTATTTGCAAAAAGGAAAAACAATCACCGGAGATTATTATGTGTCGTTATTGAGCCGGTTGATTGAAAAATTAAAGGAAAAACGGCCTGATTTAAACAAAAAATGGCTATATTGAAGGACTTTCAAAATCATATATTTCTGATAGCTTACAAAAATTGGAGAGGGGCCTAGAAAAGTTTATTGATCTAAAAGGATATTATATTAAGAAATAAAAAAAAATAACAAAAAAATGGTTTTTCTCAACTCTTTCTAAGGACTTATTGACCCACACTCGTAGCTAAATAAAGAAAGTTTACAAAATCATTTTTGGCGAATCAGGTCACTCACGGGTACTGAAAGACCTGTGATTTTTTTCATATTTATTCGTTTCAATATTTTATTCGAATGCAAGCAGTCTAAAATCCATCATTACATTACAAATGCAAACAATAGGTAAGTACTTTCATGACAAGCGCAATGAATCTTGAGTCTTAATGATGACGAATAGCAAGTTCGTATGGTTCCTCTTAATGTGAAATTTCCCTAATCTTCCCATTTACAAAGCCTGTTTGTGCATTTTATTCATTCAGTTTCTGTCCACATACTTTCGAACATTGGCGTAACTGAACTTCTGCATATATGCACAACAACATCATCATTCATAATTCACGTAGAAACAACATAATCCACCGGCTTTAGAAAAACGCCGACCAAACGACAAACAACAAAAACACACAAATCGATTGTTCTTGGCCGTTTGCCAACAAACATACTTTCTTCCCATCTTCCAGTCACTTCTTCCCCGGGACACTTCAAGACAAATAAGTGCAGTACAGCAATACGTTACACACGTAAAATCAATAAGAGTCAAAGAAAAATTGCCTTGGAAAAATAAAACCAGTCAAATATCTAGGAAAACTGGATAATTTGCCATGTCCCTTGAGGGCTGCTTCCCAGAGCCGTGAAAAGAAAGTTCTACGAGCTGCATATCAGTCCTTCCACCCTCGGCATATGAACATGAAAGGTAGGATTAAGTCCTTCTCACAGATTCTTCACATTTGAGGCTTATTTACAGGAAGAAAAGCTGCCATTGATGAATAGAACAAGTTCAGAGATTCGAAAACTTTTAATTTGAGTAGCGTGTCCTAATTCAAAGGGTTACATGGACAATATTAACTTGATAAGAATGCTGTCCAGGAGTTACAATTCATCTTCAAAGCAGTAATCCAAAATATTTGTTAGTAGATCGGTCTCGTATCATTCCCAGAACAAAGCAACACATACGTGCGAGAAGATTAACGAAATACCAAATTAATGTTCTATTCACCTTTGAATGCCACAAAATATACGTTTTACGAACAATAAACTCAAACATTTGGCTATTGTCTGCAATGCTTCAACGCAAGTGCGCTCATTAAACTGCAATTCGTTTGGAGTAGTAAATGATAACCAACAAGTTTTAATTCAAGCGGGATTCACGTTCATTTACAGATTCATAAACGTGTTAACTGTTTTACAGTTGCTTCGGCTTTTCTGACGCTAAATTGACCTCATAATTTCAACTGAGTTGAAATACGGCACATTTAGTTATAAGGAGACGGCTAGCGGGATTGTGCTTTGAATTGAGGGAAATTTTTAACAACCAATGCGAAATATGGGTACGCACATCAAAAGATCGATGGTGTATATCTTATAGATCGGTAGATTTCAACGAAAGAGCGAATTTTCACAAACACAGTTACTTAAGGGGACTTTTAGGTTACGATTTTCAAAAACACGATTTTTTCGATGATTTTTTTTTCATAGAAGGAAAAGAGATATCGTTCTAAAATTTCACACAAATATTTAATAACATTTAAAGTATACAGTAATAGCATTTCAAAATTTTTGAAACAGTTATTTAGATTTTACGATTTTTTGCAAAAATGCCCAAAATTGATGGCGGACGTGATTTCTCGAGTCTGGAATATCTGAGAGAGAAATTAAAACAAACCTTGTTCAAATAGCTATCGCGTGAACTGGGATAATTTTTTTCCGCGGAAAAATAACAAAATGGCGGCCATTTGTAAAAAAAATCGGGTTTTGAGGTTAGAAAATCAGCTGGAAATCGGAAAATTTATGTTCGATCAACATAATCCTAGTTCATGCGATAGCCAGACATGTCACTAAAGCTTAGTACACAGTTCGGTTCGACGCAGAAATTTGTATGAAAATTCTGCAGTTGCAGAAATTACGCACAGAATTTCAGACTCAATTCTGCAGAAGCAGTACACAGTTTTCTGCGCAGAATCAATGAACTCGGTAGATGGCAGCACCGCAACACCAGGTACTCTCCACACTTTTCAGATTTGAATTTTAATTGTTTCGACATTTCTTTTGATGCAGAAAGTTGACGTTTGGCAATAGCTGTCATTGAAACTGTCATTAAAGTTGTCGCCATCATTAACAGCAGCCGGCAATTTTAAGATTCAAAAGTGTAAATGACTTTGACTTTCTTAATCTCCACTTGTTCCACTAGTCTCCATTGTCAAATTTCCAGCAGCAAATTATTTACCAAATGTGGAGACATGCAGAATTTTCTGTTCTGAATCGAACTGTGTACTAGTCTGGAATATCTGAGAGAGAAATTAAAACAAACCATAGTCCTTGTTCAAATGGCTATCGCGTGAACTAAGATAATTTTTTTCCGCGGAAAAATAACAAAATGGCGGCCATTTGTAAAAAAATCTGGTTTTGAGGTTAGAAAATCAGCTGAAAATCGGAAAATTTATGTTCGATCAACATAATCCTAGTTCATGCGATAGCCAGACATGTCACTAACAACATATTAAAAATTCAGTATGATCGGCCCAACAGTTGTTTTAAAATCATGTCCGCCAACTCAAAAAATGCGATTCCGAGAAATTAGCGTTTAAAATTTTTTCAAGTAATTTTTCAAAGTGAATACTACCTACCTCTATTCTGCCATACCTGCGCCATACATTAGTCTTTCCTCTTCCTCGTACTTCTCCTGAAGCTTCAACTTTTCGTCTCTCTTAGCTGTTCAAGCGTCTTTGGAGGCCTTAGTGCTGCGACGATTCGATTGTTTTACGCGAGTGCGATCGATTTCCGCAGCGTGTCTAGAGGCTGGAATTCCTATTGCAATGCCCATCAGTTGCGTTATTTTTAATACACTTGCAAATCCTTCATTAAAAATGCAAGAAGTAGTGTGAGCAACAATTTCCATAATGATCATGCCAGCAAAAGTGTGCTTAGGGATGAAATAAACACAATTATTTAAACGTTCGTTATTATTTTGGGTGTTATTTCCCAAACATCTTTCCAACAAATCGTCTGATGTGAAGGCTTCGTAGATGGGTTTTAGGATTTCCTGTGCTTCTTGATCATAAGGTGGAGCATGTTTATAGTTTATTAATTCACCAGCCGCCTCAGCTTTACTATAATTGCACCAAGAGCCAGTACCAGCTGGACAATAAATGTGCTGTGGATTTACATCGGTAGAAAGTTTTTGGTGAAACGCTGCCCACATTCCTTTTCGCATTTTTTCCTTGGAGTCGGAATTGCCGCTTATAGCCAAACAGAAATAAGTCGACAAATTTTTCATTAATTTAATAGTTAATTTCTATGATTTTTCAGTATATGCTTTTTTCGGTTCACTTTCTTATTTAGCTTTAGAGGAACTTTCAGCCGTTTTTTTTGCTTCTTTTTGTTGCATTATACGCTTTTTTCTTTCCTTGGCCCTTCTAAATAATATTTTTTAACGTGCCAAAAAAAACAAGTATAAACCGAAGCAGATGTTTCAAAACAAGTGGGGAGCCGAAAACGATGAAATACGCCTTACACCCTTAAAAACTAGTTTAAATTTTTTATATCGTTCTAAAATCTTGTATTTTTAATTGTATTTAGAACTAAAATCAATGAAAAAATATATTTAAATTTTTTGAAAATTTGTAACCTAAAAGTCCCCTTAACTATACATTGAACCTCGACGTGGAAAAATAGAGTACCAATTGCGTTTGCTATACTACGAACTGTTTTTCTACATCCAAGACTAATGTATACAGTCATCCTTCACATATCAGTTTCGTTTTTTGGGAGTAACATCATTGGAGGCAGCTAATTACAAAACGATTTACCAATGAATTCAGAAGACAAATATCCTGTTAAAGAATTCTATTCGATAATTTTTAACCGACGTAAAATAAGTTTTGTTTGATCGATATTCCACTTTTCTTTGCAAACAATTTAAATATAGCAAAATAATTTCAAATCATTTTTGCTAGGTCTTCGCAAACAACACGATGTCCTTTTTATACTAATAAAATCAAAATTTTCTTTGCAACTTCAGTCTTTAAAAATGCCTAATGCATTACATTATTAACCTCACTGAAGTTTCGAGTTGGAACAATATCCTAAAACAATTCCGAACAACGATTCCTAGGAGCCTTGCTTCATTATCCGATTATGTGGGTTTCTTGAGAAAAAAACACTATGATAGTCAATCGCCATTTGTCTTCGACTACGAGATGCGACAAACATCTCACAAATTAAAACTAAACAAGCCGCTTCCCAATAATATCTAGATAAACATTAAAAATATTAAACACAAAAATAATTATGAAAATAGTTTTACTTCAAATAATAATAATATGGGTACCTCCATAACAATAATTGGAATGACTTAATATTAATCGTATCATCTACGGGAGCGTCCATTAATTACGTACGGATTTTCGTGGATTCATTGTATATTCACGTGGATCAATCGGAGGCGTTACAAAGCCTTTTCTACGGGTTTTGTTATTGTCACATCTACGCTCAAAGGACAAAAATCGCTAGCAAATATGAATGAAACTTTTGTTATTACGCCGACTGAAGAGATTTTGTCGCGTGGCGGCCATTTTAAATAGTTTTGTTCAAAATTGACATGACTTCAGCATCATCACTGAATTTGTATTTTTTCACGATTTTACATCAATCAGACTAATAGTTATTTCTTATTTTCAGTTGGTCTTTAAAAAATTCAATATGCAATCAATAATCGGTTTAATTGCATGTAAAAAGTCAAATGTTTTACAAACGATGATAGAGGAAGTAATTGAAATCGTACGAACACTATAGAACAAAACTACTAAAAACTATAATTTTTTATTTGATGATTGCTTTTCACGGCATATCATCTTGCAAAGTATTGACTTCAAAGCGTTGATTACGACAAATGCAAACTTGATTAATTTGCTTTTTGGTTTTCAAATTTTAAGCAGTGTTTTATTTAAATTAAAACATTGTAAAAACTATCCAAAATTTGCTGAAATTATGCAAATAAATAAGAGATTTAAGTGGGGAAGCGTGGTTTCGGGGTGACGGACGGCGTCCTCTTCAGGTGCTGTCATCTACCATCCGCCACCAGACAGCACGACCACGATTAGGCTTGTTGATGGAACCAAAAGGAACCAAAGAAACCTCCATTAATGTGCAAAATAGAGTTAGTAAGTTGCTAACCAAAGCACACTGATGGCCGGTGGTGTCGACTAGACACGAAGGTTCAAATCCCATAAAGAGATTTAAGGTATCATCACTCATATGAACCCTTTTTACATGGTGACTTCAAATGATTTTTTATTTTTAATTTATTAACTTCCCAGCATATGGGAAGTTCTTGTAATCGCCTCGAAAATCGAAATTTAAATTTTCAACTTTTCTTTACGTTTTGAGGTCTATTGTCTGCGTACGTACGTGTGCGTACGTACGTTCGTGGACACTTTGCTACGAGCATAACTCACGTAAACAAAGTCGTATTGCCTTCGTTGAGGTGTCAATCGAAGCGTCTTTGCAATCTTAAGAGCTGATTAGTTTTTGGGATACTTCGGTCGGGTTTTTGCTGTTTCGCCCCTTTGAAGGTCATTTCCGTCATGCGTTATATCTCGCGAACCAAACATACGATTTGCATTGCTAAGATGTCAATCGACGCGTATTAACATTTGTGGGAATTTAAATTAGGGGTTTTTTCCTAAACAATAAATTTTTAACCTGATTTACGAAACGTAGTAATCAATCTTTATAAAATTTATATACTCCAAGTAATGCTTGTAAAAAAAACATCAAAACTTTTTCACATGATCATAAAGAAAATTATATAAAAAATCATTAACAGTCATCATGATCTTCAAGGTCATTTCTGTCATTCACTATATCTCACGAATCAGATATAAAATTTGCATCATTAAGGTGTCAGTTGGCGTGTATGAACATCTTTGTGAAGATTTTACCGTTACAAAAATTCGCTTCAGTTGTTTTTTTAATTTAATAGAAGAAAATGCGAAAAATTATGGTTTTTTTTTCATAAAAAATATTTTTTAACCTGATTTGCACAGCACAGTGATACCAGTTTATAAAATTTATACATTCTTATTAGTTTTTGAAAAGAAACCAGCAAAAATTTTTCCATGATTATGGAAAAACTAAATTAAAAATTAAAAATCATTCAAAGTTGCCATGTAAAGAGGGTTCAAACGAATGATAATACTTTATATCTTTTATTCTAAATAAAGTATTGTAAATTCAATCAAAGTTTTAAAATATTTGCAAAATTTGAGCAGATTTTTAATAGTTTTTATAGTCTTTTAATTAAAAAAAAATGCTTAAATTTTGAAAACCAACAAAATTTTAATCAAATTTGCATTTGTGTTATCAACGCTTTGAATGGTAAAATATTTTGTAGTCAATACTTTGCAAGATCATATGCTTTAAAAAGCTTTCATCGAATAAAAATTTGTAGTTTTTAGTAGATTCATTCTTTAGTAATCGTAAGATTTCAATAACCATCACCATTAGTAATACATTTTACTTTTTACATGCAATCGAACCTATTTTTGACTGCATATACAAAATTTTTCAAGACAAATAGGAAATATATAGTAATTATTAATTTGATTGATGTAAAATCGTGAAATTTTTGAAATTCAGTGATTATGCTGAAGTGAAAACGGCCATCACGTGACAAAATCCCTTCAGTAGCCGTAATAACAAAAATTGCATCCATGTTTGCTAGCGCTCGTTTGTCCTTCAAACATGGGTGTGAAAATAACAAATAACGTAGAAAAGGCCCCCACCTGCATCCACCACAAGCCTTACGTAATCAATCGATGCTCTCGTAGATGATATGATTAATATTTTATTCATTCCTGTTACTGCTATGAATACCTCTCATTATTATTATTTAAAGTAGTAGAGGAAGTGGTGATAATATAGAAACTGCATTTAATATGGAACCCAGCTGGTTCGTTCCATTAATGTGCTACATTCTGTTGGGAACTAGTCGAACTACTTTCGTTAGTACTCCTCCACACCACACGAGCACATGTTTTACTCAGAAGTTTCATGAGTGCTGTATGAGACGTTTGTTTGTGTCATTGTTGTATTCAAAACTTTTCAAGGTAAGAATATTTTAGTTATAATTCCTGCTGTTGATAACATTTAATTGTTTGAGTTATTCCTAATTAATCTACCCATGAGTAGCTAAGAATATCATCAACTATGATCTGATTTTTATTTGTGTTCAGCTTGTGACATCTCAATTATTTCAAAATGGCGATGTTTGTAATATGGACCTCGACGGTGTTGGTAATATGGAACCGGGTTCCATATTACAGTTATTGCACACAATCATTTTGTAAATAATTGTTTTTGCTTTTTGAGCCTTGACGTTATTCCTTTTATTAATTATTCAGATGCCAAGAACAACACTGACAGCTAAACAGCAAACTAAGTCTAAAAATATCAAGAAAAAATTGTTTTTCGTTTTTTTAAGCTGTGAATTTTTAGCGCTTAAACATTTCATTTATGTTTGTATTTTTTTAAACATATCTGTAATATACATTGCATTAAAACTGATTTTTTAAAAATATTTGTTGATTTTATTGAGGGTTCGATATTACCACCACGTTTTGCTAGAGTGTCATTTGAACTTTTTTCTGAAAAAATGAAACTATGAGAGATTACTATTACCTGATATAATCATTCCATCCAGTTATTATTAGGAAACATGTCAATAAAGGGTTTGGCCTAATCATTGACAGAAATCAGCAGTTTTCTTGGATTCAGTTTGCAGAAAACAAATAGGGGTTCCATATTACCACAACTTCCTCTAGTATTTTCAAAATTATTATTGTGTTCAATATTTTTAATGTTTATCTAGATATTACTGGAAAGTTGACCGTGTGGACCTCAAGGGTCGCACCTCGCGGCTTGTTTATTTTTGTAATCATGCGAGAGTTTTTTTGCTGGTTTCTTTTTACAAAAATTGATAAAAATGTATAAATTCTATAAACATTTATTATTACGATGTGCAACTCATGTTAAAACTGTTTTTTTTATGACAAAAACACTATTTTTCCACATTTTTTTTATTAAATTAAAAAAAACGGCTTTAACGATTTTTTTTAAACATAAAAACCTCTTCACAATGTTAATACGCGTCGATTTACACCTTAATGATGCAAAGATTATATTTGATTCTCGAGATATAATGAATAACGTAAATGACCTTGAACTTTTAATGATTTTTTATTTTTAATTTAATTTTTTTTTGTAATCATCATCATCAAAAAAATTGCTGGTTTTTTTAAAAGAACTGTTTGGAGTATATAAGCTATATAAACATTGATTACTCCGGTTTGAAAATCAGGTTAAACATTTATTGTTTTTCAAAAAACCTCAACTTGTGGCACTTTTTCAAAATTAAAACACGGCTTGAAGGATTTTTTTAAAAACTTGACAGAATCACATAAATGCCAATACGCGTCGATTGGCATCTTGATCGAGCAAATCGTATGTTTGGTTCGCGAGATATAGCGGACGACAGAAATGACCTTCAAAGGGTCAAAAAAACCGAAGTGTCCCAAAAACTAATCAGCTCGTAAAATTGCAAAGACGCTTCGATTGGCACCTCAACGAAGTCGATACAACTTTGTTTACGTGAGTTATGCTCGTAGAAAAAACTGCCCACGAACACACACACACATACATTTCTTTTACTAAAAAATATCTAAGAATACTCTAAAGACCTCAAAACGTAAAGAAAAGCCGAAAATTACAATTTCGATTTTCGAGGCGATTACAAGAGCTTCCCATATACTAGGAAGTTAATTATGCACCCTTTCAAAAAAATTCTATAGTTTGGAACTTTTTTCGTAGCGTTATATTTGCTTAACTACTAAAAATGTTCTAAAACAAATATATAACACTGTTATCGACCGGCAGGAACTCCTCTTTTAGCACTGAAAGTGACATGGAAATATATCAGATTTTATGATAACAAAATATACCAAATTTTTCAAACACCATTCAAAAGTTATCAATTATAAATGATTAAGTTAAGAATGCAACATCTGCTTGTTTAAGTTTCTATGATAAACTCGAAAATCTTTTTACATATTAAAGTACAATTTGCTCACAGGCTTTTGAAAAATATCTGGTTCGGTGAACTGCAGAAAATTTAGCAACAGCAGGTGCCCCAAACAACTATTTGCGCACGACTAAAAAACTTTGAAGTAACAGCACTCGTTTTAATTTTATAATAACTGCTAATCACCGACCTTTGATCCAAATTCAAGTATCATACAAATAGTCCGTTTAAATTTGCTCATTACGTCATGCTGAGTAACCTACCTACATTTGAAAAGTCCCCAACTGAGTAAAACGCTGTTCTGCGCACATCTTACGCTTCAAGTACGCTCGAACTTTGTTTGCCTAATTACGATTGCTGAAAGCCAAAAGCTAATGAAGTAATCACTACCTCGAATCGCGAAACTACCACAAATCCAATACTAAAAGTTCATTCTCACCATTGTGATCCATCAGAACCAAAGAATACGGTCGCAGCAACAATTGACCCATGACAACTAACTCACTACGAATCGCCTTTTCTTGTTTCAATCGTCAAAATAATCAACCTTCGAATCAATTTTTACCTGGCGAGGTCCGTAACTTCTAATCCAGTGTGAGTAACTTTTAATTTTGGAGCGTCAAAAGGGAACAATGAACACAACCTCCGTGATTACAATAACCGACATTGCAGACCTCTAATAAACAATGGTGCGAGTTGGCAAGAAAGTTTTCAATTTCACGGTTTACTTTAATTGAGAATAAGTAATGGAAAAAAGTAATCTTCAGGGCGTCAATGGAAGTTAATAAACCACTGACTTTAATAGACAATTAAGGAGGACCGTCGCCTCGGCTATGTTAGAGGTGCGAGCTTGAGTAGTAACTTTTCGAAAGAATCTCATCTGAAACATTACCAACACATCTAGTTCTTAATGTGGCTAAGTCTGCTTTTGTTCTTCCAAGAACCTGAACATGATGAAGTCATCTAAACTATAATAACCGGCAAAGATAACATGTTTGCGCTTGGGTGATTTATAATGTGGACTGGCTTTAATGTGTTGGGCTAGTTAACAGATTTCAGATTACTCAGCAGGTGCGTGCTGAGAATGAAGCAATTAACAACAATCACATGACGTAGAGAAGCATGCCAAAAAACGACATTCTGATATCTTAGCTGGTCTTTTTCCAAAAGTTCATTGTTCTTCTAGTTCAAGCTGAGTATTGCATTCGTTTGCTATGTGACTACTTAAACGTTTAGTGTGATACTGAACATCAAAATTATCAATTTTGGTACTCATCATCATATCACTATGATGTTTTCCAGCATCCTGCACCACATTCTTGAAGCGAACAAGTTCAGGTTCTATTCAACATCTGATATGTTGATTAGAAATAAAGTTAGGCATCAGGAAACAATTCATTCAATCGTATTAGCGTCGCATTACAGCTCAGCAGTATTGCAATAAGAAAGGCTGTAAACTACCTAAGATACAAATTCACCAAATCAGTAAATACTTTGTAGAATGCTTTAAACACACTCTCAGTGAGTACTACAATGTCCTAAATTTTTTGTTTATAAGCTGAGTCATTCAACTGAATACAAGTCACTGTATTTATCGACATTTTGTTTGTTCTTTAACTAAACATAAACAACTTAATTACTAGCCTCATCAATCTAGATTTCGTATAAAAACCTAAAAATCTAAAATGCAATTCATTCGAAGAAACTATAAAGCTTAATAGAGTTAAAGTTTGAAACAGCACAAGTTGGTATTGGTAACGTTCGGGCATAGCATAGATAATAGAGAGCAGGGACACTCGAGCAAATCTGTCATATCGGATATTTTTCTTATAGGGGAAAATCTTTTCAAACAGATAAAGCACAGATGAATTATTGAAGTAGCCAATTTTTTGGGATATCATTGGCTTGAAAACTTCATGGCATTTAGTACTCAAAAATTACTGAATCGGTCCGGCCGGTTTTACTTCCCCAATAAATCGTCGAGTATTTGTTTCCCAGTCATCAATAGTGACTGGTTTAGCAGCATAGACAAATGACTTGACGTACCCCCACAAAAAGTAGTCCAATAGAGTCAAACCGCATGTTCTAGGCGGCCAGTTCACAGGTTCATTTCTTGAGCTATCCGTTGACCAAAGGTTCGGCCCAATCATGTTGCGTCATCCTGTTGGAACTATTTATTCTTCAGAAGATTCCCATTGATGTAGCGAATCGAGAAAAATACGAATTATTAGGTAGATACCTCTACAAAAACACCCGCTACAACGCGCTATGTGGAATTGTGTACGTGTTTTAGTGTTCTAATTTGCATCGACACACATATATTTCATACATTTATTCGATCAAGGCGCGTATACGTACACGAATTGCTGCCACACAATAGCGGTCTCGCGAGAATACACTTGGCCAATTCCACATGGGGAAATTTTGCTTCGTGTTTTCGACCATTCTTTCGCGCGCGATATTAGAAACGAAAACTAGAGCGCGGGGTAGTTTTTGAATCTTTTCTCGTGGTAATTTTGACAGCTCATAGTGTGCGTGCTATATATTCTTTGTGCCATGGTGCGAACTTTGTAGAGAAAATTGCCAATATGTAAAAACTTTATTTCTATTTAGATAATATAGAAACTAAAACAACCCAAGATAATTGAAGTAATTTGCGACGTTCGTCGTTCTTAATGGCGTCGATGAAACACGCTTTAGAAAAAAAAATATATAAGAAAAGAAATGAAAATCAGTGGAAACTAAATAGTGTACGAATGATAAACTCACCATGAACCAAACTTATTAAAGCTGCAGTGAAAAATATGTTAAAAGTTTTGAGAGAATTAAATTAAACTTCAACTTACAAGAAGTGGGCACGGCATCGTCCTCTCAAATCTGGATGAAATTTGGTACATAAGTAGAAGACGTCAAGGATATTAGATCCTTAAAATATTAGAGCGCAACATTCCCCTCCCCCCCCTCTTTCTTGAGAAAAATGCCACTAATAGTCCAGTCAATTGGGAGTTTGACCGTGCATTTTGGGTAGGCAGAATTTTTTTTTTATGCAATGCGTGGACAATGCTATAGATAGCTTAAGTTCAAGTTTCTGGGGTCTCAGCTCCTGTCCTTTGGGCTCCATCTTCAAAATAAAATAAATTGGGGCGACCTCATATCTCCCAAACCATAGCTCCCACAAGAAAGTTGTGTATCGCAAACTGACGTAGAATAAAATGTTTAGCACCACTTTTACGTTGGGTCAATAATAAAAAAGTTACAAGCCAAAAACTACACACAAAAAGGGAGGAACATATTTCGGGCGCCATAACTTTTTTAATTTCACGTTTAACGCGAAACACGTTGGGATACTTTTCTAAGATAATTTTGTCACAAATCGTTTGCGGTATTGATTGTTGCAATCACTACACATTAACAAGAGTTATTCCATCCCAAAGGGGAGAAAGCCAGTAAGGCATACCACACATTGCACCAAAAATTTGCTTGCCTACCAAAATGCTCCGCGAGTTTCGCAACGGGGGTTTGCCATCAAAAGCCGATTATTTGGCCTAAAAACGGGTTTTTCACGCGACTTTCTCCCCTTTGGGATGGAATAACTCTCGTTAATGTGTAGTGATTGCAACAATCAATACCGCAAACGATTTGTGACAAAATTATCTTGGAATAGTATCTCAACGTGTTTCGCGTTAAACGTGAAATTAAAAAAGTTGTGGCGACCGAAATATGTTCCCCCCTTTTTGGGTGTGGTTTTTGGCTTGTAACTTTTTTATTATTGACCCAACGTAAAAGTGATGTATGAACGACTTGCTAAACATTTTATTCTACGCAAGTTTGCCATACACAACTTTCTTGTGGGAACCATGGTTTGGGAGATATTAGGTCGCCCCAACTTCTTTTGTTTTGAAGATAGAGCCCAAAGGACAGGAGCTGCGACCCCAGAAACTTGAACTTAAGCTATCTATACCATTGCCCACTCATTGCATTAAAAAAAATTCTGCCTACCCAAAATGCACGGTTTACCTCAAAATTCGGACGCTTTGACTGTACTATAAAGTTTTTAGCGTCGCTTATTAGTAGTCAATTGAGAGTTCAGCGTGCATTTTCAAAAGGCAGAAATTTTTTTATTTCAATGCGTGTGGAATGCTATAATTAGCTTAAGTTCAATTTTCTGGGGTTCCCCCTGATGGCGTTTGGGCTCCATCTTGAAAACAAAAGAAAGTGGGACACCCCCATATCTCCCAAACCGTGGCTTCCACAAGAAAGTTGTGTATGGCAAACTTGCGTAGAATATAATTTTTAGCAAGTTGTCCATACATAACTTTTGCGTCGTGTCAATAATAAAAAAGATACAATCCAAAAACCGTACCCAAAAAGGGGAGAATAATTCTCGGGCGCCACAACTTTTTTAATTTCACGTTTAACGTGAAACACGTTGGGATACTTTTCTAAGATAATTTTGTCGCAAATCGTTTGCGGTATTGATTGTTCCAATCACTGCACATTAACGGGAGTTATTCCATCCCAAAGGGGAGAAAGTCGCGTGAAAAACCCGTTTTTAGGCCAAATAATCGACTTTTGGTGGCGAACCCCCCGTTGCGAAACTCGCGGAGCATTTTGGAAGGCAGCCCAAAGGGGGAAAACTCACGTGACAACCGCATTTTAGGACCAGATAAACAGGTGTTAAAATGCTTTTTTTCGTATGACTTGACCCTCCTTCAAGACGCAATAACTACCGACATGGTACAGTGATCGAAATCAGCAATACCGCAAACTTTTGGTGATAAAACTGCCTAAAAGTTATTTTCGGACGAATTTCGCCGTAATAGGGGAAACCAAGAAATTGTGACACGCGAAAAATTATCCCCCCTTTTCAACGTCGTTTTTGGCGTGTAACTCTTTTAATATTGACAGCACGTGAAAATGGTGTATCCACAACTTACTGCCAATTAAATTTTACACAAGTTTGTCATATAAAACTTTTTTGTGGGGGCGTTGCTTTCTAAGATATGGGGCCGTCCCACTTTTTTTTGTTCTCAAGATGGCGCCAAGGGGATTGAAGCTATAACCCCAGAAACATCAATTTAAAGCCACATAGAGGCATATTACTAATTGCAATTAAAAATTTTCTGCCCACTAAAATGCACCGCGAGTTTTGCAATGGGGAGTTCGCCACCAAAAGTCGATTATTTGGCCTAAAAACGGGTTTTCACGCGACTTTCTCTCCTTTGGGATGGAATAACTCCCGTTAATGTGCAGTGATTGGAACAATCAATACCGCAAACGATTCGCGACAAAATTATCTTAGAAAAGTATACCAACGTGTTTCGCGTTAAACGTGAAATTAAAAAAGTTGCGGCGCCCGTAAGTTATTCCCCCCTTTTTGGGTACGGTTTTTGGGTTGTATCTTATTTATTATTGTCACGACGCAAAAGTTATGTATGGACAACTTGCTAAAAAAAATTTTTTACGCAAGTTTGCCATACACAACTTTCTTGTGGAAGCCACGGTTTGGGAGATATGGGGGTGTCCCACTTTCTTTTGTTTTCAAGATGGAGCCCAAACGCCATCATCGGGGACCCCAGGAAATTGAACTTAAGCTAATTATAGCATTCCACACGCATTGCAATAAAAAAAATTCTGCCTTTTGAAAATGCACGCTGAACTCTCAATTGACTGTACTATATGGATTAGTAAGTTTTTGCATCTGACAGAAGCGATGCAGTGTAGGAGGCAGCGCGACTAGCTGGCGATCATTAGGTCGTGTGTTCGGACTCCGGGTGGTACTATTTTTTTTTTAATTAATTGTGGATATAATTAGTTTAAGGTAATGCAGCAATGTTCAACTGCAAATATATTTATTTTTAGAAATCAGCAAGTTATTCGATCATTTAGATATGTCAATTATACTAAAAACTCATTGTTGAACGGATGGTTTGTTAAAAACTGTTAATTGTATTAAATTGACAGCGGTAGCTTCTACGATGCGATGTGGATGCGCTTGAAACATTGGTGACCACCCGATATAGCATCCATGAAGGGTTTTGCTAAAGAATAGTATATGAGATGTTATGAAAATGCGGGACAAACACGGAAAAGTGTGTGCTGTTCGGTCTCTTGAAAAAAAGCGTTGCATATGTAGCAAAATTGCTTCACCTCCGCTAATGGAGTCTTATACGCAGTTCATAGTCTACGTATAAACTAGCGGTTAAACATAGAGTACAAAACGGACTATAATACAAAGACGGCGAGTATATGTTTCGCTCTGCTTAACAAGTGCATTTTGTATGTCTGTTTCGCTTAGATCTTACTTAATTCTCTCTTAAATTTCAATTTGAACGCTGATTTCCCGACTACGATTTATCCTACTGTCTATTTAATACCTTGTGAAGCAGTTTTGGTTCCTTATCTCTCAATTCAAACGTGAATAATTACATTATATAAACAGTACAAGTAATCTTTCATAACTTGCATTTCAATATTCAATAGACACCACTTAATGATGAAAACACTTTTTAGTTAAGTTACCAATTTGCTAACGCAAATGTCCCCCAACACACTAAATACAAATATGCTGCACCTTCACAAAGAACGGTAGGGAATTTTCTATTTCTGAACAACCCATTTTATAGAAAACCACTCCTTCTATCCCAGCCACAATTCGCAAATCACCAAAGAATGGGACTGAGCAGTTGAATCCATTATGCATGGAAGGCATATATAGATATCACCTTTTGGACCGAAGGGTTGAAAACAATAGGAATAGTCTATCGAACAAGCGCGCACAAAATAATCACTGACCGATTGTTGTCGCCATTCTTTCATAAGCCCAATACTCCGGCCTGAATTAATTTTATGAAGGGTTAGAATAGTAATCCACCCGTTTGGTGCCAAAGTACACCTTTTTTGTTTAATTCACAACTCGAATTGCCAGAAAATCTGATACACGAGATTCTGGTATTGGTATTTTGGTGATACTCGCTCAGTTTTCAAACAGAAATTATAGTTTTGCGTTATATTTTTTGGGGATTTGGTCGTCATCACCGAAGGACACATTTTCAATATTGTGTATAATTGTGGCATGGGAACAGAAAACAAATTTCAGCTTTAAACTGAAACGAATTTTTATTACATTTCTCAGTTTGTGTTGAACTTTTTTTGTAGGCCCAAATAATGATTAATAAAATGAATATTATAACGGCAAATGAAGGGAGATAAACATTTGATTTACCTCTAAACGACATTTATTATTCAGATATCGCACACGTACAAATTTCTGGACCCAGCTGATCTCCTCCTTGATTTTTGATTAGTTAAAACAGTGACAAACATTGTAACCGTTTACCGGAAGGGTATTTGATATATTTTGAATAGGTAAAGTCGTTTATTATGCTTTGTCAAAAGCTTGAGATTTTTGGGGTTTATGATTCTCTTCTTCGGTGGATATATTCGTACATTTCCTCTAGAGCATGCCGTGTTTCTGTTTCTGGTAACTTTTCTGCTCCTTTCTTTCCTCGTTTTGGTGTTCCTCAAAGATCCATTCTTGGTCCTCTCCTATTCATCCTCTTCATTAACGACCTTCCCTCTATAGTTGATTCATCTTGCCTTCTCTATGCTGATGACCTTAAGCTTTTTAGAGTGATTCGATCTCTTGATGACTGCGAAACTCTCCAGGATGATTTGCAGTCGCTAAGTTCTTGGTGTCAACTTAACTCCCTTTCCTTGAATATTCCTAAATTTCATTCAATGACTTTCTCCCTTAAATCTTCTCCCTTACAGTTTGTGTACCTTATTGATTCTGTTCCCTTAATTACTGTCGACAAAGTGAAAGACCTTGGTGTTATTTTTGATGCCAAACTAAAATTTGATGCTACAACATAGTATCCACAGCTTCGAAGCTTTCAGGGTTTGTATTGAGACATTGCCGTATTTTCTTCAGCCCTGCTTCGGCTGTTCAATTGTTTGTGAGTTTTGTTCGTTCTATCCTTGAATATGCATCCCAGATTTGGTCACCTTATCTTGAGTATTTAATAAATCTCCTAGAATCTGTTCAACGTAAATTTACACGCTTTCTCCTCCTTAAGTTCAAAATTTCCTATATTCCGTATGATGAACGTCTTGCCTTACTTTGTTTACCTTCCTTAAAATCACGTAGGATATATCTTGACATCTGCTTACTTTTTAAGCTTTATAATAACTTCATTCAGGTGAACATCGATAATCCTGTCTTATTAAGATACCACTATCGACCCTCTCGATCAGCCGATATTTTTATTTTATCGTTTGCTAGAACGGAAGTGTACTTTAATTCGACTTTACTACGTTTACCTAGAACACATAACAATCTTCAGCTTGGACCTTTACCATCTTCCTATGTTAGTTTTAAGCGTAGTTTAAGGAATCAATTATTCACTTAAGTATTCTTATTTTAATTATACTTTTATGTTTATTTACTTATTTTGTAATTGGAGTTTACTCTGTAAGATGAGCTGATAATAAATAAATAAATAAATAAATAAAGATACAATTTTTCAATATTTATACCTACTACGGTAGTAGTACTTATACACAACCTAATTAACTTTTTATTACAATTCCAAACCATTTAAACAAGCGAACAAATAATCAAATCCCAATTAAGTCATAGGATAACATATCTGTTAACAGAAGCAAACGCTCAAACGTATGTAAATATGTTCTAAACTATAATTCAAATATCACATTTGATGCTTTATTGTATCAAAGCTGCATGTCCAATGTTTAGAAGAACATTTCATAGAAGTATGTTCGAATTAAAACCGAGAATCGTAAACACCTACATTTATGAAAATTTCAGTAGATATTAAATCCAGTCGAAGCATTTATCACCATGTTTCCTTGTCGTAATGTAACCATCAAAATGATGATAAACGATATCAGTAAAAAATTCATGTTCAGGGAGCAATAAATAACTGTTTCGTTAAACCTACGAGTATGTTTCATTTATGCCTACAGCAGCCAACCATAAAAGAAACATTTTAATTTTTACATTGGTTCCCGTGGCGTTGTAGCAGTTAACGACTTCGAACTGTTATTTCTCAATATCTTGTTAATAGAGGATTCTTAAGGGCTGTTTGAAGCACACTACGAATGCATTTCTGAAAATAATAGTTATTTGCATTTGATGCGAGTTGTATTTTACATCTAAAATGCTTGCAATTTTGAACCTAAGGGTAACATCAATTACTTCGGGCAATTTTGTTAAACGAAATCAAAAGCACAATCGCAAAACGCTTTTATCAAAATCAAAACAATAGATTCATTCGGCACAGACAATATTCAAAATAGTCTGAACAGTGAATCAAAAAATACGAAATTAATTCGGCTCGTGAGCACCCGCTTGAGTATCCCTAAGTCAACTGTACATACCTAATGGAATGTATCCTTAATAGATTCATTCTTTCTGCAGGCTTATCGGCTCCTTCGAAGTACTTCAGCAAATTAAAAGCTTCTTGCTTCTTCAACTTTTCCCACACTTCCACTAATATTCACGCCGGGAAAAACTGCACGAACGAATGAATATATGCAGAATGCAGATATAGAATCGTCGCTCTACCAAAAAAAATAAGTAGTCGAAGAAAATCCTCAATGAATTGATGGACTTGTTCGCTGTCCAATCACAGAAGCGTCTCAACATCGAGCACTAACCAACAACACTTGCCACAGCACAATTCTATCTAGTTGAAGAAGGCAAATAGGATTCAACACGTCCGTCTTCAGATAATGTTGCCAAGCGACTGCTGTCTTCGCCGGCGGTCTTCACCACCTTACCACGGTAACGTCTACGATGGAAATCGGAATGAAAATGATGGCCAAGAAAAGCACCATCTCGAACGCTAAATCAATTCCATGTCTGCGAAACGTCTTAGCTCTCCGCCGCGATACCACGCTCACTCCACATAAGATACGCGTATAACAGTAAAATCCGACACACATATGTACGTATATGACTGCGGAGATGATTTCGCTGACGATTTGCAAATAACCAGCAAGCACCAGCTCAGCGCTGGCATCAACTGCCGGCTTTTCTGCAAAAATTCGCCGTGCTGTTTCTGGTCCTGGTCTGGTTCCTCCTCGACTCGATTGTCCATCCATTTGCTCCGTGTGTGCAGATTTTCGGAAAGTCGCATTGCGCAGTATCTTTCACATGGACGTGTTACGCCGTCACGTATCCACGGCGCTCGCGACCACGGATGGATGCAGTCAATGCGAGCGCACACGTTGGACACTCACCTGAACCGGGACGCCCTCATGCACACGCTGCCAAGGGGAATTTCATTAAATAGGTCGACAAGGATCAGTTTAGAGGTCACAGCGGCTTATGTATGTATGTTTGTGCGTGGGACAAGTGAACAGACGGAGTTTCAGTGTCATGAACTTACTTAGATGCAACATACTTAAGATGCATTCATCTGTAGTCTACCTCGAACTATTTTCGTTAGGAAACACTGTTAACATATTCACCTTTATATGTCGCGTATACATTTTTTATGCTGTATTGATCTCATCATGTTCGGAATAGTCATCAAAATATTGATTTTCGACTTCCAACGTCCAACTATTTAAAATTATCCGCGAGGTGCGACCCAGTAATAAAATAATAATTAGCGCTACTCATAACAGTAATTGGAATGACTTAATATTAATCGTATCATCTACGGGAGCGTCCATAGAATACGTAGTGTTTTTAGTGGTTGGGGGGGGGGGATTGGTTTGATTGAATATTCATGCGGATCAGTCGGTGGGTGGTGGGTGTAGGTTACAAAGCCTTTTCTACGTTATTTGTTATTTTCGTATCGATGCTTGAACGACAAAACAGCGCTAGCAAAACTGAATGGAGTTTTTGTAATTACTCCCACTGAAGAGATTTTGTCGCGTGGCCATTTTGAATGGTTGTGTTCAAAATCGCCATAACTTCGGCATGATCATTGAGTTTGTATTTTTTCCCGATTTTACAACAATCAGGCTAATACTTATTTCTTATTTTCAGCTGGTCTTGAAAAACATTGAATGTGCAGTCAATAATCGGTTTATTTGCATGTAACAACTGAAAAGCATTACGTATGATGATGGAGGAAATAATTGAAATCTTACAAACACTAAAAAACAAAACTACTAAAAACTACAATTTTTTTTTATGAAAGTTTTTTAAAGCATATGTTCTTGCAAAGTATTGACTACAAAATATTTTACCATTCAAAGCGTTCCTTACAACAAATGCAAATTTGATTATTATTTTTTGTTTAGCGAAGTGTTTTTATTAAAATAACACACGGTACTGTTAAAACTATTAAAAACCTGCTCAAATTATGCAAATATTAATTAACTTTGATCTTTAGAATAAGAGTAATCAGGTAATATCATTCGTATGAATACGTTTTACATGGTGACTTTGAATATGTTTTTATTTTTAATTTATTTATTTTTTTGTAATCGTGGAAAAAGATTTTGTTGGTTTCTCTTAAAATCTGAAAGAATTTATAAATTTTATAAATATTTATTACTGTGTTGTGCAAATCACGTTAATTATTTTTTTTATGAAAAAAACCTAAAAACCTATGTTTAAAATTAAAAAATAGCTCCAACGATTTTCGAAAAACTCAAAAAATCTCGAAAATGTTATGTCGCGTCGATTGACATCTCAATGATGCAAATATTATATTTGGTTCGCGAGATATAGTGAATCACATGAATGACCTAATGATTTTTTTTTAAATTTTTTGTCATAGTCATTACAAAAAGGTTTGCTGTTTTTTAAGAACTATTTGCAGTATATGAACTTTAAAAACATTGATCACTGCGCTTTGCAAATCAGGTTGAAAATTTATTCTTTATGAAAAAAAAACTTAATTTTTTGCACTTTTTTAATAAATTGAAAAACGGCTCTACCAACTTTTTAAAAAAATTGACAAAATTACACCAATGTTAATACACGTCGATTGGCACCTCAATAATGGGAATCCCATGTTTGGTTCGTGAAATATACCGCATGACAGAAATGACCTTCAAGGGGTCAAAACAGCAAATCCCCCCGACTGAAGTTTTCCAAAACAGCTCTTAAGATCGCAAAGACGCTTCGATTGATTCCTCAACGAAGTCGATACGACTTTGTTTACGTGAGTTATGCTCGTAGAAAAACTGTCCGCGGAAGCAAGTACGTACGTACGTACACACACACACATACATACTTCTTTCTAAAACACCTAAAATATACTCTTAAGACCTCAAAACGTAAAGATATGTTGAAAATTTCAATTTCGATTTTCGAGGCGATTACAAGAACTTCCCATATACTAGGAAGTTAAAAACATATTTTTTATTCGATGTAACCAGCATTAAATCACATATATATTCTCGTCCTAAAACTTTTAGCCTTGCCTTGAATTTACATACTGTGAATGGAGAGCTATGCGTTGAACAAATCACAGTTATCCCTTTCGCACCTTCCACGCCTATTCCTTCTTCTATTGGTGAGTGAATCCTTGAAAAAAGGATCGGTTAATCATTATCAATTTGTAGTGTAGAAGTGCGTGGTTGATGTTTGAAAGGTATTAAATACTTTCATTTACTAACTTCCCAGTATATGGGAAGTTCTTGTAATCGTCTCGAAAATCAAAATTGAATTTTTTTGTCAACGTTGGGAGGTGGAAATCTTCAAAAGATACCGATCAGCTCCTAATTTTCGGCATGCCGGATTTCTACCGACTAAAACGACCTCCGTTTCCTTCAATCACTCTCTCCATCAAAATTTAGTAATTCTCCGTATTTAAAATTTTAGGACATAGTACTTCTCAGATGATAAGAATCCGTATAAAAGATAGTACCAAATCTGTAAGCTTTAGTGTCCTTTTAGTTAGATTAATAGTTCAGACTATATGTTTATGAATTATTTCCTGTTGATTACATGTTTGGTTTTGATTTTAGTGGAGCTGATTGCAATTCTAACTTACTTCGAAAGTTGGTCCTGAAGGAGATATTTTTTAGTGTCGTTTTAAAGGAGGTTGGGTTCGCTATGTTTTTAATATTGTCCGGTAGTGTATTGTAAATGTTAGCTGCTTTGTTCTAGGGATCTTCTTTTAACCGATCAGTTCTGGCAAATGCGATAGCTATATTATTCATGTTTCTCATTCTGTAAGTGTTTTCCCCTCAATTCTATCTAATTTCACAGCGGTATACTCATTACGGTGTAAATTCTTATGTATGAGTTTACCCCTTTTCCATGCAAATCATGCCTTGCAAATTCAATTCTTGGGCTGTTTTGTAAACTTCGCTCGTTGGAGTTAGCATAGGGAGATTGTAAATGATCTTATACGCCTTGGTTACTACTCTGGAGATGATCATGAGGTTACATATCTTTACGTTTTGAGGTCTTAAGAGTTTATTTTAATTGTTTTAGAACGAAATAATGTGTGTGTGTCTATGTACGTACGTTCGTTTGTAGACAGTTTTTTTTTCGAGCAAATAAGTAAGCGGCTAAATGAAGAAAGTTACGTATTTTTTAACTTCCCAGTATATGGGAAGTTCTTGTAATCGCCTCGAAAATCGAAATTGAAATTTTCAACTTTCTTTTACGTTTTGAGGTCTATAGAGTATATATAAAGTGCTTTTAGAAAGGGAGACGTGTGTGTGTGTGTGTACGTACGTACGTCTGTACGTTCGTGGACAGTTTTTTCTACGAGCATAACTCACGTAAACAAAGTCTGATCGACTTGGTTGATGTGTCAATCGAAGCGTCTTTTCAATCTCAAGAGCTGATTAGTTTTCGGGATACTTCGGTCGGGGGGGTTTGCTGTTTTGCCCGTTTGAAGGTCATTTCTGTCATGCGCTATATCTCGCGAACCAAACATACGATTTTTTTGAAAAATCAATCGACGCGTATTGACGTTTGCGTGATTCTATAAAGTTTTTAAAAAAATTCTTGGAGCAATTTTCAAATTTTTAAAAAAAAAGTGCAAAAAATTAGGGTTTTTTCAAAAACAATAAATTTTTAACCTTATTGTCAAGTCTTAGTAACCAATGATTATAAAATTTATGTACTCCAAACAATGCTTGCAAAAATCTCATCAAAACTTTTTCTCATGATTACGTAAAAAGTAAATTAAAAATAAAAAATCATTAAAAGTCATCATGATTTTCAAGGTCATTTTTATCATTTACTATATCTCGCGAACCAGATATAATATTTGCATCATTAAGGTGTCAGTTGACGTGTATTAACATCTTTGTGAAGTTTTTAACATTACAAAAATTCGTTTTAGCCGTCTTTTTAATTTAATAGAAGAAAATGCGAAAAATATAGTTTTTTTCATAAAAAATATTTTTTAACCTAATTTGCACAGCACAGTAATAAATGTTTATCAAATTGATACATTCTTATCAGTTTTTGAAGAGAAACCAGCAAAAACAATTCTATTATTATGAAAAAACTAAATTAAAAATAATAAAATCAAAGTTACCATGTAAAGAGGGTTCATACGAATGCTATTACTTTATATCTTTTATTCTAAAAAAATTGTTGTAAATTCAATCAAAGTTTTAAAATATTTGCATAATTTGAGCAGATTTTTAATAGTTTTTATAGTCTTTTAATTAAAAAACTGCTTAAATTTTTAAAACCAACAAAAAATTTTCAAGACCAGAAAGGCCCCCACCGATTGATCCGCGTGAATATTCTGTCCTCATCGACCAAAAACCCTACGTAATCCATGGACCCTCCCGTAGACGATATGATTCATATTAACTCACTCCTGTTACTGCTATGAATACCTCTCATTGTTGTAATGTTGTTGATGTTTATGTAGATATTACTGGGAAGTTGACCGTGTGGACCTCAAGGGTCGCACCTTGCGGCTTGTTTATATTTAATTTGGGAAGACAAAATAGTAACGAAATTGGACGATAATCAAAATCATTGGAAGGGGAACCAGACTTGAGTACTAGGAAAATGTAAGCCAATCGCCACATATTAGAGAAGATACCGAAGGATAAACTAGCGTTGAAAATGTAAGAAAGTGAAACGCATAGTAAAGACGATAAGGATTTGATGAATATATTAGCATGCCCGTCTACGCTGGAATCTAAAGAATCATTCAGTGTTTGGATTTCAGTTAGGTTTGTAGAAGAATAGGTGGAAAGCGAAAATGAATATTAATAGTATTTAGGAGAGTAGAAGCAGAACAAATCGACAAAAACGAACCTTGTCTACTGTCTCAGGAAACAGTATTAGGAATTCTGACCAATGACTGGAGTGAGTTGACTTAGGAACAAAACGGCTTTGTTTGGCTAGATTGCAACAAATTTTTGATATTAACAAAGGCATGATTGAGTTGAGAAGAACTAGACAATGAGCGAAAATTTGAGAAAAATTTTTTGATGATCGATTAGAGAAGATAAATTCAATACGAGGAAGAGAGAAAACATTGAAATTACTGCAGATGATAACACAAGAAGGAGGATTAAGTGGAACAAGGTCATAGATCCGAAGAAAGATTCAGGAAGCTCAAGGTAAGAGTTGTATGGAAAGAGATATAGGGCCTGTACAGTGGGATTGAAGGGTCAGTGTACACATTGACGAAACCACATTCAATTTGAAGTGAAGTGAAAAAACCGTCGCAGAGAGACCTAAAAAGACAATATCTTGGCCCTTTTTATTGTATTTCAACCAGAGTAGTTTTTGTAGTGGTCGACAATCAAACATACGTATTTTTTTTATATATTTGCAGAGACGGCAGTACACACCGTTGTTTTTTTGTATATGTATAAATAAATATCTCGTTTGTTAAAATAATTTTTTTTCAAGCTTGCCTGCTGGTTTCAAAGAATCACGTAGCTCGTATAGAGGCTACGTTCTCCGCACTTGCGTCGGAGCTCATCACCATTCAGCCGTTAAAAAGTACATCCTCGGCTGTTTCCAACATGTTCCAACACTCTGAACACATTAGTGATAAACCACGCTTAGTAATTGAACAGTACATGAGGAACTTGCCATGGTTGTTCAAAAATTGGGATACATTGAAGATGGCTGCCTCATTTATCCTTTTCAGCCATTCCTGCAGGTCACTAATAAGCTGTTGTATCTCGCAGCCCCTTGTTTTTTGGTCACATCATCCCTACCACCATGCAAAGTATGGTGCAGACCTGGTAGGCTCCCACCCTCATGTCATAAGATTCATCAAAGGAGAAAAGGTTTTCTCTTTTTGGTTATGAGAACCGTTTCGGTCATTGGCTCCACTAGTTGCACCCCAAAAGTGTCAAGCCATGTTCTAATCCACCTCAACGACGACTACTAACCCAATATCATCCACGAAACCGTTGATTGATGCTTCCTTTGAACAGAAAAAAGCAAAAAAAAAAGTCATGCATTGCGTTCCAGAGCTGGCGAGTGATCATTCAGTCCTGCGAAACGCCAGTGGTCACTGAGTGTTCTTTCTTTCAATCTTCTGTTTTGTAGAAGAGCGACAGATTTGTTGATGATCCGCTGAAATTGGTTGATGCACTTAATCTTGCAGAACCATTACCTAGTACCTTTTTTTGTTGTCTTCATTTTGTGCCCGCTTGGAAACCGAACTTCCCTTCTAAATCCAGGTTTTTGTGCTAGAACCGGAAATATTTGGTCGAAATTGAAGTTATTCAATATATTTGTCACGATATTCAAGACACATATGGGATGATTTCTTATCTGACTGTTGATTAGTTTTTGGTGGAAACTTCAATTTTTTTCGCTTCCATTGCCTTCAAAATACGTGTTTAGATATGCAAGTCTCGAAGGAGGTGCCGAACATTCACGGTATAGCTTAACTGCCAGCTTCATTGCTTGGTATTCAACTTCGCCATACAACCTTTATGCTGCTCAATTGGGGTCTATTTTTGCTTCACTTTATATTTGCGTGAAGAACTTCCTATTGCTTATTTTGATGGCTCGCTTTAAAGTCTTTCGAGGTTTTTTGAAGACAACTTATACTTTCCATGATTAGTTTGACTTACACTGGTGGGAAAAAGTCTTGGAACATCGATATTTTGATTCTAATAATTAAAACAAGCCGTGAGGTGCGACCCATGAGGTCCACACGGTCAACTTCCCAGTAATATCTAAAAAGATATTAAAAATATTAAACACAATAATAATTAAGGAAATACTACTACTTCAAATAATAAAAATGTACTTCTCGTAAAAGTTATTGGAATGATTTAATATTAATCATAACATCTACGCGAGCGTAAGTAAGTAAGGATTTTGGTGCATTGGTTTGATTGATTATTCACGTGGATCAATCGGAGGGGGGAGAGGTTACAAAGCAGCTTTATTATTAAAGTTAAAACATGGTGCTGTGAAGACGATTAAAAATCTCCGAAAATTATGCAAATAATAATAAACTTTGATTGACTTTACAACAATGTTTTTAGAATAAGAGATTTAAGGTACTATGATTCGAATGAACCCTTTTTACATGGTGACTTTGAATGATTTTTTATTTTTAATTTAGTTTTTTTTTTGTAATCATGAGAAAAGTTTTTGCTGGTTTCTCTACAAAAATTGATAAAATTTTATAAATTCTACAAACTTTTATTATTACGATGTGCAAATCAGGTGAAAAATGAATTTTTTATTAAAAAACACTACTTTTCCAATTTTTTTCAATAAATTAAAAAACCCGCTTTCACGATTTTTTTAACATATAAAAACATCATGCAAATGAAAATACGCGTTGATTGACACCTTAATGATGGCAATATTATATTTAGTTCTCGAGATATAATGAATGACGTAAATGGCCTTGAACGTTTAATGATTTTTTATTTTTTATTTACTTTTTTTTGTAATCATGAAAAAACTTTTGCTGATTTTTTCACAAGAACTATTTGTAGTATTTAAATTATATAAACATTGATTACTTAGGTTTAAAAATCAGGTTAAAAATTTAGAGTTTTTGAAAAAAAAACTAATTTTTTGCACTTTTTTAAAAAAATTAAAAAACGGCTCGAACAATTTTTGTAAAAATTTGATAAAATCACATAAATGTTAATTCACGTCGATTGACACCTTAAGCAAGCAAATCGTATGTTTGGTTCGCGAGGTATAACGCATGACAGAAATGACCTTCAAACGGGCAAAACAGCAAACCCCCCCAACCGAAGTGTCCCAAAAACTAATCAGCTCTTAAAATTGCAAAGACGCTTCGATTGACACCTCAACGAACTCGATATGACTTTGTTTACGTGAGTTATGCTCGTAGAAAAAAGTGTCCTCGAACGTACGTACGTACATACACACACACACACACATACATCTCCCTTTCTAAGAACACTTTATATATACTCTATAGACTTCAAAACGTAAAGAAATGTTGAAAATTTCAATATCGATTTTCGAGGTGATTACAAGAACTTCCCATATACTGGGAAGTTAATAAAACATTTCTCTCTACAGCATTGATTTTAGTTATCAACTTAAACAAATGTTTATCAATCTTTTCTCCAAATTAACTGAAAGACACTTAAATATAAAATTCAACACTAAAATAAATCCATAAATCTGCCTATGATCACCTAAAAATGGTGTAAAAACGTTCTGAAACTTTATACCACCTTCCTCTGAAAAAAAACTCAATTATCAAAAAAACAACGATTATCGAAACTGGTATTATGTTAATAACTAATATCTAGTATGATATCCTTTCTGCTTAGTCTATGTTGCTTTTTCTTCAGTGGTGTGGTTGTTTATATGCACCACACTGCTCAACCATCACCAAGAGATTTTGTATCACCCTCGTGACGCTTTAAGACGCTACCGCCCGGACCAGTGAACAGCGGTGGTTGGTGTCAACATGATGTTAAAGCATTCATCCATTCTTCACATTTCCAAAGAGTGGCTTCAGGTGACTTTCGGCTTTTTTTTCAAGCTGAAAATGCCATAATATTGCCAGATTCCATACCAAACAAGCCGCGAAGTGCGACCCTTGACACGGTCAACTTCCCAGTAATATCTAGATAAACGTTAAAAATATTAAACACAATAATAATTTTGGAAATACTACTACTTTAAATAACAATAATGAGAGGTATTCATAGCAGTAACAGGAATGAATTAATGTTAATCATATCATCTACGGGAGCATCCACTGATTACGTAAGGCTTTTCGTGGATGGGTGATGATGATTGATTACCACAAATGCAAATTTGATTGAAATTTTGATGGTTTTCAAAATTTAAGCCGCTTTTTTCAATTACAAGACTGCAAAAACTATTAAAAATCTGCTCAAATTATCCAAACATTTCAAAATTATGATTGACTTTACAACAAAGTCTTTAGAATAAAAGATATAAGGTAATATCATTCCGAAGAACCCTTTTCATATGGTAACTTTGAATGATTTTTTTATTTTTAATTGAATTTTTTTCGGAATCATTAGAAAATTTTTGCTCATTTCTCTTCAAAAACTGATAGGAATGTAAAACATTTATAAACATTTATTACTGTGTTGTGCAAATCAGGCTAAAAAAATATTTTTTATGAAAAAAACCCTAATTTCACGCATTTTCTTCTATTAAATTAAAAAACCGCTGAAACGGATTTTTATAATGTTAAATTAATCAAAAAGATTCTGAATCATGTTGATTGACACCTATTGATGCAAATATTATACCTGGTTCGTGAGATATAGTGAATGGAAGAAATGACCTTGAAGATCATGATGACTGTTAATGATTTTGTATTTTTAATTTAATGTTTCTTCTTATCACGAGAAAAAGTTTTGACGATGTTTTTTTAAGCATTGCTTGAAGTATATAAATTTTTAAAAAAATTGAATACTGTCTTCCGTAAATCTGGTTAAAAATTTATTGTTTATAAAAAAACCTAATTCCTTGTACTTTTTTTCTTAAATTAAAAAACGGCTCCATCGATTTTTTTTCAAAATTTTATAGTTTCACAAAAACGTTAATTCGCGTCGATTGACACCTTAACCATGCAAATCGTATGTCTGGCTCGCGAGATATAACGCATGACAGAAATGACCTTCAAAGGCCCAAACAGCAAACTCCCCGACCGAAGTGTCCCAAAAACTAAAGCTCTTAAGATTGCAAAGACGTTTCGATTGACACCTTAACGAAGTCGATACGACTTTGTTTACGTGAGTTATGCTCGTAGAAAAAAGTGTCACGAACGTACGTACGTTCGCACACATACACACACACACATCTCCCTTTCCAAAAACACTTTATATATACTCTATAGACCTCAAAACGTAAAGAAATGTTGAAAATTTCAATTTCGATTTTCGATGCGATTACAAGAACTTCCCATATACTGGGAAGTTAACAAGCCGCAAGGTGCAACCCTTGAAGTCCACACGGTCAACTTCCCAGTAATATCTACATGAATATTAAAAATGCTAAACACAATATTAATTAAAGAAATACTACTACTTTAAATAATAGTAATAAGTGGTACTCATAAAAGTAATTGTTATTTGCAAATCAGGTTAAAAATTTATTTTTTTCCGAAAAAACGCTTAGTTTTTGCAATTTTTTTATGAAAATAAAAAAACGGCTCCAAAGATTTTTTAGAAACATAAAAACATCGTGAAAATGTTAAGACGCGTCGATTGACACCTTAGTAATGCAAATACCATATTTCGTTCGCAAGATATAGTGAGTGACATGAATGACCTTGAAGGCCATGGAGAATTAATGATTTTTAATTTAATTTTTTTCATAATCATTAGGAAAAGTTTTGCTAGTTTTTTTCCAAGATCTATTTGAAGTATATAAATTTCATAAACATTGATTTCTGCGTTTTACAAATCAGGCTAATAATTTGTTGTTTATAAAAAGCCTTAATTTTATACACTTTTTTCATTAAATGAAAAAACTGCTAAGACAATTTTTTTAAAAATATGACAGAATCAAAGAAATGTCAATACGCATCGACTGGCCCTTTAACGATGCAAATCCTATGTTTGATTCGTGAGATATAGGGCATGACAGAAATGACCTTCAAGGGGTCAAAACATAAACCCCCCCCCCCGACCGAAGTTTCCCAAAAACTAATCAGCTCTTAAGATTGCAAAGACGCTTCGATTGACATCTCAACAAAGTCGATACGACTTTGTTTACGTGAGTTATGCTCGTAGAAAAACTGATGCGCGAACGCACGTACGTACGTACACACACACACAAATTTCTTTCTAGAAATACTTTGAATATACTCTAAAGACCTCAAAACGTAAAAATATGTTTCAAATTTCAATTTCGATTTTCGAGGCGATTACAAGAACTTCCCATATACTGGGAAATTAAAAATTGTCAACAGACTCTGCTCTCTTCCACGAATGATTTAATGAATTTTAGCTGGTGATTTAGCAATAGGAAAAATCAGCCACAGTTCACTTTGTAACTTGCAGGAAAGAACAATAGGCAACTAGAAAATTTTGCATTTAAATATGAAAAAACAAGAAAAACATATTCTACATTTTAAGGTTGACAGGACAAAACTTCTGTTGGTATCTGAAATTACTCAACTAAGCTCTTTTAATATCCTCCCAGCATCTGTATGACCCGTGAATTTGTTACTGTTATGGTGATTTTCCTCTCATTATATCCTCACGAATTTAAATTGTACGATGAGATCATTTGCCAATTTCATCTACGAAACGAAAAAGTCAGCACGCCAGCAATCGAACGCGATTTTTACTGATGATTTCGGTATCGTTCATCTGAATTTTTTTGGCTCGAGCGAGCACCCAAATAATCCAACTTATTATGCTTGTGTAAGTTTTTGCTAATTAGAAATAATAAAAGAGTTAATTTTCGTTTCTGTGATGCGAATCATCTCATCATCGTCGCTAAATTTAGATTTTGATGAGATGAAATGCAAGGATATGTTTAATTCGGCTTATAGAAGAGTCGACGGTAATCTTTGTGGTAATTAGTGCTTGTTAGGATTGAATCCAAAGTCATGTTATTTAGTTTTTTTTATTCTGGATTGCGTTAACTTTTTCCATGAGCATATATGGTATGTAAAACGATGACGGATTCTCATCTCATCGAATTCAGTTTTATATTGGCTTAATGCACTTCGAACTTTGCCTTTAAGGTGGACATAAACTGATTTACATCAATGTTAGACGAAGAAAAATTATTGGTGGAAACGCATGAATTATACGAGCCATAGATGATAGTGAGTTTCAAATTTCATAGCTTTTCTCGACCGTTCATTGTTAAGTTTGCGTCAACATGTTCAAATCAATTGAGTTTTTTTTTGGAATATTTTCCATTTCTCTTATATTCGTTTCTTGCCATATCCCGACCAGGATTTGCTAGCAGTGAAAACGATATCAAGCGTCAGCCAAGCGTACAATGAACAACCAGCGGTCAACCCTAGTGCTGGGCGAGTGCTGGGGATTGGCACTGGGCCAGTACAGGCAATCGGCAATGCCCAGTGCTTGGAGCCGTTACTGTGAAATGAAAATTCATCCTGCGTTGCAAATCAAAAAGTCGTTTATGCCGCTTCATTGTAACATTGAATATTATGAATACGAAAATGAAGTGCCAATTGTACGAATAGTGATGGATATGACCGCAATTTTGAAAAGAAGACGTACACTCAATGTTTCTATGCCGCGCACGACGATGTTATGTATGCCTCGCACATTTTCTTATCAACTGACGGCTCGCGTTGTTTCTAATATGTTCAAAGACTGTTTCGAAAATCGATCATCAATTGTCTCCATGGCTTCCACGCTTAAGCGCTTACTTCCCATGATGGACGTCGCAGATTCAATTCTTGGTGGCAAAAGTGATACATCACAAGTCGAATAGATTTCGGCTCGCCTTCTCCACATATGGGGCATCGAGTTCCATGTGAAAATGGTATTTTTATTTATTTATAAACATCCATCGCCTTTTGCAACCATTTTTATTTTGGCATTTGACTACTGGCCGAGTAACATATTCGTTATATGCCAGTGCTGGGCCAGTACTGTTTTGGGTCTTGGCCCAGTACCTGTTTCCAACGTCCGCCCGGAATTATTATCCAGGGCTTATGTTACTGGGCCAGCACTGGCAAACAAGACGTGTCCAGTGCGGTGAGGCGCTCAGCCAGCACTGGCCCACTACTGGGTCAGGTCTGTTCAAGAGATTCCAATTTGTAGTATATTTTTTTGTCAATGTTCCTCATACTCATTAAGCACATCGCTAAACGTTCATTCACGTCCAATTGCTCAGTTCACCTTTTTCAATATGTTACGACTTCATATAAGTATTGAAAGCACATGGTTGATTTAACTGACGATTATGCGCTCTCTTGCCTTTACGCCTTGAATGGAATATCATATCATTCAAGGTATATAAACTAGACATGGTAGTCTACTCCCGATTCCCAAATGCGTTCACTTCTGCGCATGTACGTCACTGAAGCCCGGAGTCGCCGAAAAGTGCCCAGTAGGAATAGCATCAACACCTTTTGGAAAACATGTTCCGCCCAGTAGGACAGGGAAAATTGCAAGTGGTGTTGGAAATAAGCTTTATTGTTGCTGCTATTGCACCCACGCACCGAGCAAGTCACCATCGTCACTTCACTTGTCTTTCATTTACACGTTTCCCACGCAATACACCGACTATCCGCCTATGTTTTGATCATTTGGCAGCCCGAATTTTTTGGGCAAAATGGCGCACGAAAAGCCCGCGTGCGAACGAGTCGGAAGAAAAGCTGCGCATGGGTTTACCATGTCTAGTTTATATACCTTGAATAACATTGGTCATTTTGGTGGGAAAGACAACAGGAAATTTGATGATGTCGGGATGAATTCGCGAAATGGTGTAGAATTGATGAGCTGGTATTCGTCCACAGTAGATGTTTAGAAAATGGCAGGGTTTGTACAAGATATGGTATTTCTCTGTTAATTTCTAATACTACTTTAATCTCAATGGCTAAAATCAGTGCTTAGTAAATGTTTGCTAAGTTGGAATGTCGCTCAATGAGCGGCGAAAATTATTAGTGAGTTCCGATCGATGACTACCAGTGAACAGCGTATGCGTCGCCGTTCAGTTCATTAAAGTTCCTCCTAATTTTTCGACAGAACAAATTTTCAAGAGAATTTTACATCAACTACTTTGGAAGAATCAACATGTTTAAAATCAAGCCGAAACAGAGGTGCATCAGTAGATCATAAATTACATTATGTCTAATGTTGAATAAATTTTATGAAAAATATGGCTAACATCTCTTTTATTACATAGCAACCGCTTGACTATAGGTAACGTATAGTTTTATTGCGGGTTTGGATTATTTTCATGTTTACTTTTCTCGTCTCACTTACGTTTCTTGTAGTTTCGGTAGAACCGCGCTCAAGTTGGTGAGGCCTTCGGCTGGTAGTCTGCGAGGTAAAGTTCGCCTGCGTAGAATGTAGTAGTACAATTAAATGCAGTATAAAATATTAAAAAAACACATTGCCTATTGAAACCCGGTATGAAATTAACTGATCCAGATACGAGCGGAGGAAGCTGTACAATTAAATCAATTATTTTGATGTGGACATTTTATTTTAGAAGAAGCTAACTTAACTTAAAACCGGTTCAACTGAAACAGAAACATTAAAAAATTGACACGTTTCATCCTCATCGAAAGGAATAATTCTGCTGATTCTGTTTCACCTTACTTCGATGACTTGTTATGTTGTAAACTTTTTCATTCAAGGAGCATAAAATGAAACAAAGATCACCAATTTATCCTTCTCATATCTCTAGTTTCTCCGACACTAATCTTTCGTGCCATAGTTTGAACCATGGCAGAAGGTTTCTTGGTGTCGACATCATTTGGTATCATTTTTTGATTAATGTTTTTGAGACATGATTGAACTTTTTACAACAGGTAAGACGAAATTTTCTTCCGTATTCAAATCAAAGACCTAAACTTGCTTCATATAATCTCAGGCTGTGTCATTTTCTATGATACTATCTACGAGCGTCAGTGGAATTTTTTTAAACATAATTAGTAATAAGTTTTTGGTGGTGATAAATAGGTATATATTGCTTCTTTTTAGCATTACTTGCTATGGTCAAATTCACTGTGGTCATATTTTGAATTACTTTAACCAAAAATTTGACTTTTGCTACTTTCTTACTATTTTAAAAGAACGATGTTATATTTAGGAAAAAAATACAGAAAAATTATTCAAACATACCATTCTTGAAGAAGATAAGGTTTGATACCTTATCTTCACGACAGAAAATTAATTTTAAAAAGTGATATTTATAATTTTCCGTACGTTTGGAATCTTTTCGAAAAACATTCATCTCTTCCAATTCAGAAATGATGATAAACAGTAACAACTCACTTCAAAATAAATTTCATCACTTTTTAATGTTTAATCATGCGGAGAGAAAATATGTTAGGAAGTTCAAAAAAACTGGTAGGCTAAAAAAAGGTTTTTTGTTTTCGGAAGATGAAGAAACAGAGCTAGGTTTTCTATATAGAAAAGCAGGCAAGCTTTATTAAAAGATTAAATTTTGAAAAAGGATGCGGGAGACCACTAAGTTTCAATTGGAGGAAAAATACAAGACAAAAAAAATAAAAAAATACAACATATCCCTCATAAGAGGTGACACTTTTCTCGCCTATGATGATTCAATTTTTCTTGGTTCATATTCGCTATTCAACCTGTTTGAAAATATTAAACCTCCATTTAGTATGAATTTCTTGCACACTCGATCTTGGACTTCAACTTCAACTGTCAATTTGTAGTCTTGTTTGCAAGATTCTTGAAAGCTTGCACTTCCACACTGGAACATTTTGTATAGTGTATAGTTTCGGTGTTTTGATGCTATTGCACTTTTTGCATTAATCCAAATACAAAATATAAGAAAAAAATTCTTTAGTCAGCAAAAATTCCACAGTTTGGTTTATTTATGGGTACTCTCACAAATTTTTTGTCTCGGTTTTGCAAGCCAAGTTTTGGTCTTGGTCTCGGCCTTACAAGTTGAGTCCTAGTCTCGTTACCGCAGGTATGGTCTTGGTGTTGATTTACTTGAAGACCAAGATTAAAAATGCAAGAGCAAAACCAATTCTACTACTCAAGCAGACGTTTCTTACCTGTCCAGGATCAGAGACGAAAGAAGCGTTCAATCTCTCCAGGACCTAGCCAATCATATTGTCCAATAAAATGATTTTTTGGCATCATCAAATTAGTTTCACCAATTATACAATTAACAAATAAAAAACGAAATCTATACCTATGAATAACGTCTGACTCGTTCGCTACAAACCGTCACACATGTGTGAAATATCACTTTGTTATTGAAGCTCGCCATCACGTATAGGCTGTTTTTAGAAGCTTACAACCTTTCAAACAAACAAAACATAGATTAATTATTGAAACGGCTATTTTTGACTTTGTAAGCTTGTAAACTTCTTGTCTTTAGTGTTTTCAAATAATTTCTGGCTTATGACCACCGCGACTTCGTCTTAGGAAGGCTATCATGTCAGTCCAATTTTGCATAGTTTTTTCCAGCAGAGCCGACCTTATTTCACCAATAATGCATTGAAAACTGGCTCCAAGTCATCAATAGTTGCTGTTTTATCAGCATAGGCAAGTGAATTGACGTTCCTCTACAAAAAGTAGTCCAATGGAGTCAAACCACAAGATCTGGTCGGGTAGTTCACAGTCCATTTCTCGAGTTGATCCGTTCACCAAAGGTTCGGTCCAATAAAGTAATGTTTTCACGCGCTGTATGACATATTGTGCCATCCTGATGGAACTGTTTGTCTTTCTGACGATTGGCATTAATGTTGGGAATCAAAAAAATTACGAAGTATTTGTCGGTACCGATCGCCATTAATGGTTCAGTTGATTCCGCTTTCAGATTTGAAAAAGAAAGGACTGATCATGCTTATGCAATGACTTTTTGGGGATGCAGCTTTCAAAGTCTTTTGATGATTGTCTACCAAAAATTGGCAATTTTGCTTATTTACGAACTTTTAAGCCAGAATTGAGCTTCATCTCTGAAAATGATTTGACGGTGAAAATGCGGCTCAACTTCCGACTTTCTCCAGCCCAATACGACACAAACGATGGTCCAAAGGCTTCAAATGAGCACTAGTTGGATCTTATATGGCTTTAGTTTAAGACCAACATATTTCCTGAAAATTTTTGCATGATAATTTCCTAAAATAAATTAGACATAATGCCACTGCAGCCACTACAATGAAAAATATCTCAGTTTGGAGTTCTACACTTCTAAAAAACACAGAAGAAAATTTGAAATGCATTTTGATTTCAACAGGATTGTTAAGATTTAAAACGGTGAAATACATACTTTTGTGTGCCGGTTTCCAAGAATGTTTAGCTTACTTTTTAGAATGTAAATAGGTAAAGCCTATTGAAAATGGTATTGTAGTGTATCATAATCTGCACCATCCAATGTAATGTAGTGTAACACATTCGATGTCACCTAGTATAAGCTAATTTAGCCCGCACAAGAAAGTAAGTCATAAACCACTCAATTTGTAAACAAGTGCACATGCATAAATCGATACGCACGTGTTATGTTTTCTGCCGCTACACTCATCGATCATGTACACAACCTATGCGAAGGCAGAGGTTTCCCATGTCATCGATTAGTGTGAGCGATTTACGATTGAAATCGACTAGACACTTGACCAGGCTAATGTGCGAACATGCATCATGTCATGGGTCAAGTGGACACGCCGCTCGATTTATGGGTGTGCAGTCTACATAATGAAATTCGATGATCCATGTTGCTGCATGGGCAAATAGATCATCGAACTGTTTGTATTATAAAATTACATTGGGCATTTAGTCTTTAAGTAATAAATTAACTTAGTTATTAGTTTGAAAACTGTATAAAAGAAGAACGGAAATATAGATCGGGAGGATTTGCTTTCCTGACTTAGACGCGCGAAGTAATAATTCGCGACGCTACGCCATAGTAGCGAAGTCAAGTCTCTCTCTGCAAACCTCATACGCGATACAGAAAACCTTTGTGTTTTAATATTGCACACTTAGAAATATCGGCCGAGAGACATGTTCTCCACGCCACTCTATCTGCGGTTCGACCGCTTGGCTAGGTTCGTACACTAGGGATATCCACGGTTCCCTCAATTTAAACAATTCGTATTTTTAGCGAAAGGATACAGGTGAAAGAAGCTGTCCTCAACACGGGGATGTAAATGGGTCGCCTCCTCGCGGTGCATCCTGGGTAACGCTAAATGATCCAAACCGATTGGAGGAGTCAAACAGTAGAGTAACACTTTTGCTGACCGACTTAAGAGGTGATAGTCTCCCTCACGGACTTCAGACTAAAAGGACTCATGGTGTGTCAAAACAGTAGGTTGTAAAATGCTTAGCTGACTGGCATCAAGGGGAAGTGGTTGACCTCTAGTAACCCATTGGACCAAAAACCGGATGAAGGAGTCGAAACAGTAGAGTTTGCTACTTTTGCTGATCGACTTACGGGGCGTTTGTCTACCTCACGGAACTTCAAGACTACCTGGACTCATGGTGTGTCAAAACAGTAGGTTTTATACTTTGCTGACCGACATAAAGGGAAGTGGTTGACCCCTTGTGACCCATGGACCAAACGGCGATCAATCCGGAGCATCTGGGGGCTCAATTGAAGAGGTTGTGTTGAGCTTCCTCGAAACCTTACCAGGGGTATACTGGTACTAAGGGATCCGGGGCCCCAGGGACTTAGTCCCTGCCGGTGTCGGTGAGGAGCCTGTGGAGGCTGTAACTTAGTGGCTGTGGTTGTACACCCATTAGCGGGTACTTTCATTATAATACAGTTTGGATCTTAACACATTGGTATAAAATCCTTCTGTATGTAGTGCATTGGCGTGCTGTTGCGTTTACGACAGGGGTGCCGTTGCCCAAAAAGCGGCAAGGATGATTGATAGGTCCGAATCCAAACCAAGGATTGTGCAGAAGACTCAGTAACTTCGAATCTAGATCTGGTACCTGTATTCCGAAAAGCAGTACCCATACTTGATATGGACTATTGACTAGTACGTTTATGGGGGCGTTGGTGCTTGTTGCAATTAGTTACCCAGACGCAAAGACGTCAGTGTCTTAAGAGTTAATTCTAGGGAAGGCACTTAAATCTTTGACTTCATCTGTCCTCAACACGATTCAAACATCACATGGCAATCCCGCCAGTTTTCGAACATTACAGTATCATTTAATCTCGAAAACCACTGTGCTACGGTGAACGTTTTTTTCAGTAGACTATCTTAGCAAACCACCTAGTTTCCATCAATTTAGTATATCTCGCTGCATAATCGTCTTATCCTTAATCGTCCATTTTAGAAATCATATTTTCTTTCGAAATGTATTTATGTACAAAAAATTCTAACACGATAGATGACAAGATGAAAAATTGGAACTGTTACAACAGCAAAACAACTGTCAATTCATTGGCACCGCAATCTGCCCATCATACTTTTCGCAATATACCTTTACACACTCATTGGAACATTGGTTACAAACGCCTTTCTGTGTTAATCAGCGAAAGTGTGAGAGTGATTCTATTTTCCCATCAGATTATACTTTAACCTCTAGAAGTGCAGGTGAAAGTACTGAAATGTAGATCGCAAGATCCCCGGTTTGCATTTCACCTCACAAACAACTAAAACAAAATTGTTACCCTGCATTCTTATTAATGATATTTTCATCTTCCAATCAATGCCTAAGCCAAAACTTTTTTAGTTATGTCTTATTCGGAAATTACATCACTTCGATTCCAGATTTGTGTAATTTTCACAAGCCGCCTCGGTGGAGGGACTCGTGCCTGCTTGGACTCCAGCAGTCTGAAAAAATGGAAATAGACAGCATTCGCTCGGCCAACACACGCAGAAAGACCTTCATCAAGTCTTCAATTAGCTAAATCGCAGGATCACATATAGTGCACCGGTCGTTTCCGAGCCACACCGCCGAAAAAGTCTTTTGTAGTGAAGTACAACAAGCCGGCAAGTATGCCGGCCGCCCATGGCGAGCAGCTCAAATCAAAACCGCGGAGCCGACGCTCTTAGGAATTGCTGCCGCTTCTTACCTGCCATCATCCATGAGAGCAGCACGGCAGGGGTCCTCTGCAAGGTGAGCTGCGTTACAGCAGTGAGGCGTTAGATGATGTACCAATTCATCCAATTGATTGAACTCATTGGCTCTTCGAAACGAAACAACCAACTGGCTCTAGAGCGAAGACATGGAGCGATGCTTTCGCGACGACTCGCTTTAATCTTTGTTTGGCGAATTAATTGAATTTGTGCCAATTAATTTGCAGAAGACAAGCACCCATCGCAACGGGCCACACCTTGAAAAAGAAATACGGAAAAGTTACTTTAGTGGCCGAGTAACATACAGTCCAGGCAAATGGTCGTAAAAATTACGTTGATCGTGAACTTTAGGTGGACAGACAGATTTTCTTTTACAATGCGGGTTGGGTCCAATTGTGGGCTTAAGTTTCAGTTTCTAGAATTGCATATCTCCCATCTGGGCGCTATTTTAGAGATGTGAAGAAGTGAGGCCATCCCATAACTCGTAAACTGTGGCTCTCACCAAAAAAAATTGTTAAATGGTTCCACCTTGTATAGTATTTAATTTGAATCAACTTGTAAATACATCACTTCCACGTAATGTAAATAACAGAAGAGCTGCATATGACAAAAAATTAGACTCACTTTTTGTTTGTTTTTACCGCGAAACACATTCAGCACTTTCTTTAAAGTACTATTACCTATTAGAATGCTAAAAAAGGACACATTTTCAACCAGCCGCCAAGTGCGACCCTTAAGGTTCACACGGTCAACTTCCCAGTAATATCTAGATAAACATTAAAAATATTAAACACAATAATAATTTTGAAAATAGTACTATTTTAAATAATACTAATGAGAAGTATTCATAGCAGTAACAGGAATGAGTTAATATTAATCATATCATCTACGGGAGCATCCACTGATTACGTGAGGCTTTTGGTGAATGGGTGATGATGATTGATTACCACAAATGCAAATTTGATTGAAATTTTGATGGTTTTCGAAATTTAAGCCGCTTTTTTAATTAAAAGACTTCAAAAACTATTAAAAATCTGCTCAAATTATCCAAACATTTTAAAACTTTGATTGACTTTAGAATAAAAGATATAAGGTAATATCAATCGGAAGAACCCCTTTCATATGGTAGCTTTGAATGATTTTTTATTTTTTATTTAGTTTTTTTCATAATCATGGAAGAAAATTTGCTGGTTTCTCTTCAAAAACTGATAACAATGTATAAATTTTATAAACATTTATTACTGTGCTGTGCAAATCAGGTTAAAAAAATATTTTTTATGAAAAAACCCAAAGTTTTCTCATTTTCTTCTATTAAATTAAAAAAACCGCTGAAACGAATCTTTATAATTTTATAATAATTAAAAGAGATTTTAAAACGCGTCGATTGACACCTTAATGATGCAAATATTATATCTGGTTCGTGAGATATAGTGAATGGAAGAAATGACCTTGAAGATCATGATGACTGTTAATAATTTTGTATTTTTAATTTAATGTTTCTTCTTATCACGAGAGAAAGTTTTGATGATGTTTTTTCAAGCATTGCTTGAAGTATATAAATTTTATCAAAATTAATTCCTGTGTTCCATAAGTCAGGTTAAAAATTTATTGTTTATAAAAAAACCTAATTTTTTGCACTTTTTTTCTTAAATTAAAAAAATGGCTTCAACGATTTTTTTGAAAATTTGACAGACTCACACAAATGCTAATACGCGTCGATTGACACCTTAACCATGCAAATCGTATGTTTGTTTCGCGAGATATGTATAACGCACGACAGAAATGACCTTCAAAGGGAGATGTTGTCCCCCCCCCCCGAAACCGAAGTGCCCCAAAAACTAACCAGCTCTTAAGATTGCAAAGACGCTTCGATTAACACCTCAACGAAGTCGATACGACTTCGTTTACGTGAGTTATGCTCGTAGAAAAAAGTGTCCATGAACGTACATACGTACGTACGTACGTACGTACGTACATACACACACACATACATCTCCCTTTCTAAAAACACTTTATATATACTCTATAGACCTCAAAACGTAAAGAAATGTTGAAAATTTCAATTTCGATTTTCGAGGCGATGACAAGAACTTCCCATATACTGGGAAGTTATGAAAAAAAATAACTTTTTTATTCGGTATGGCAATCATTTTTTTTCTATAGTATTATACAACTCCTGAAAATTACACCAAAAAAAGGTTTTTCATTATCTTTGTTTGTGCATTGTATAGAGGGCTCCAAAAAATTACTGCACCATGGCAGACAGTTGAACTCAGGAACGGCAAGTCTGAAACATAAAATCTAAAAGGGTTCAAAACCGAGATGCTATTACGTGATAGTTTACCAGAAAAATTTAAAAATGGCGGACGTTCAATTTTTTTTAAAAAACCAACCATTTCTGGGACCTTTTTCAGATTCTTAAACTTTATTTTTTTAGTCACATTGTGGTACCTTATCATAGAGGAAAAACAAACAAAATGCTTCAAGGTTTATTGAAGTTGGTCTACTAGATCCGCAGATTACCTGTCTTCCAGTTAAAAAAAAAACGTGATTTCGAGAAAAACGCGTTTAAAGTTTGTTTGATTTTTTTTGTAGATATCTTAAAAATCGATTTTCATGGTTTACAATAAATCAGATGGCAACGCCTGGACCATAGAGAAGCAGATCTAGGCCCAGACCTAGACAATACTGGATTTAAAAGTATAGCCGGTATTTTGGAAAAAGGGAAATAAATATAAGCTTCGTGACACCTGCGGGGAGTGGAGAGCGCGCTCCAATAAAATCGTTATATCTCGCGACTGGCTTCGAATTTCTATTTAATATTTTGGAGAGTTATTTTTGAAGGTATAAGGTATCGAAAATTGTAAAAAAAATCATCTTTGGAAAATTCAAATAGTACCTTAAGCCAATTTTGCCACACGGCGTTCGTAGTACACTAATGCAACATACGATAGTTTTAATCACTTAAAATCGACGGGCATTATTGCATCCCGAAGTGAGGGAAGTAACGTGAAAACGCATTTTCAGGTCCAATAAACGGCTTCCAAGCACAAACCTCCCAGTGCAAAAACTCACGCTGCCATTTGGTAAGCAGGCAGATTTTTTTGCAATGTGTAGTGGGTTTAACTGCGAGCTTCAGTTCAAGTTCTGAAAACGAAAAACTAATTCGATTTCATCTGGAAAATTGATTGGTTGGAGTTAAATTTCCAGGAAAGCTCACTTAAAAAACAACAACAAATAGTTACAACATTTTATGATCATAAATGAAGAAAAAATTACGTAAAATATGTTTTGAGGAAAATACTTTTCAAATTAAAATATGCTTCAAACAACTCGGGTAGAAGATTTATTAAAACCACGTCGTAAGAGGCTTACAAATAATAAAAACTATTTTATCCTCATATTTTTGCATTGAAAATGCACAAAATATTTGCTGCCCCATCTACATACACGTTCTTTTTATCAATTAAAATGACAAATTCTCCGATGAGACTTTATTTAAACAAATTTCAAATGAACTTTCCCCATTCGAAATTGTAACAAAAGTACCACGAACGAATTTTGAAGAAAATATTTGAGGAGGTCAAATACGTCCAGCAACTCGAAGCACGAGGCTTAAGGGAAAAAAAATTCAGACTTTTATTCAGAAAATTGTGTATGTAAGTATCGACTCATATTGTTTATTGGTCTTGAAGAAACTGAGCAACATTTTCGAATAATATTTTTCATTATCACAAAGTTTTAGAATTCTCATTCCTGTCAGGATCATAACATCACCAAAAACGAATGGCTTTAAAAATTCTTGCACTATAATGTACCAGTTATAGTGCCGCAATTCAGATTTAGTTTATGGTTTTTAAGCGGGAAAATGGCTTATAATTGTTGTGCATCATGTATGTTACCCTTTAATTGTTTATAAAAGTTGAAATAAACAAAAATTACAGTCCATAGGCAAATCAATTAAAATGATATCAAAAAACACAAACAAATATATTGAAACATTCTCGAATTATCGTGCTGGCCGTGGCAAGAAAAACTGCTTCGAGAATGAAAGTTCCTCAAAGTTAAACAGAAGAGCATTTAATAAAAAAACGATTCTTGAAATATTTCACATATATAGTTTTGGTTGGAGCCGAAAACAAGTCGAAGTTATTTATTTTTACTTCAACAATTTTTGTCTCCAACTAACTTAACTCGTTCTTTGGTTGCTTTACGATCAGGTACACATGCTTCCTTGAATGTTTCAGAAATCCAATAAGATCTGTATTGTAAATCTGATGTTCATTTCAACAAACTGATGCTGAATTTTTTAACTTCCCAGTATATGGGAAGTTCTTGTAATTGCCTCGAAAATTGAATTTGAAATTTTCAATATATCTTTACGTTTTGAGGTCTTTAGTGTGTTTTTAGAAAGAAGTGGGTATGTGTGCCTGTGTGTGTATGTTCGCGGACAGTTTTTCTACGAGCATAACTCACGTAAACAAAGTCCTTTCGACTTCGTTTAGGTGTCAATCGAAGCACCTTTGCAATCATAAGGCTTGATTCATTTTTGGAATGTCGAATGTGGTCGAATGGGTTTGCTGTTTTGACCCTTTGAAGGTCATTGCTGCCATGCGCTATATCTCACGAACCAAACGTCGGATTTGCATCGTTAAGGTGCCAATCGACGCCTATTAACATTGATGTAATTCCAGCATATTTTTGAAGAAAAAATTTAGAGCCATTTTTAAGTTTTAAAAAAAGTGCAAAAAATTAGGGTTTTTTTCCTAAACAATACATTTTTAGCCTGATTTGCAAAACGCAGTAATAAATGATTATAAAATTTATAAATTCCTATTAGTTGCAAAACCTTACAAATACTTTTTCCATGATTACAAAAAATAAAAAATAATTCCAAGTCACCATGTAAAAAGTGTTCATACGAATGATATTACCTGATTACTCTTATTCTAAAGACATTGTTGTTGAATCGATCAAAGTTTTTTAAAATTTTGCATAATTTGATCAGATTTTTAATAATTTTTACATGACTGTGTTTTAATTTTAATAAAAAACTGCTTAAATTTTGAAAAACCAAAATCAAATTCGCATTTTTGGTAATGAAAGCTTTGAATGGTAAAATGTTTTGTTGTCAATACTATGCAAGATCATATGCAAGCTCATATTAATCATATCATCTACGGGAGCATCCATTGATTACGTAAGGGTTTTGGGGGATGCGGGTAGATTGATTTGATCAATCAATCGGTGGGGATCTTTTCTACGTTATTTGTTATTTTCACATCGATGATTGAAGGACAAAAGAACGCTAGCAAAAATGAATGCAGTTTTTGTCGTTACGCCCACTGAAGAGATTTTGTCGCGTGATGACCATTTTGAATAGTTGTGTTCAAAATTGCCAAGACTTGGGCATAATCATTGAATTTGTATTTTTTCACGATTTTACATCGATGAGACTAATAATTATTTCTTATTTTCAGTTGGTCTTGAAAAACATTGAATATGCAGTCAATAATCAGTTTAATTGCATGTAAAATGTATTACAATTGATGATGGAGGAAGTAATTGAAATCTTTAGAACAGTACATAATAAAACTACTAAAAACTACAATTTTATATTTGATGAAAGCTTTTTAAAGCATATGATCTTGCAAAGTATTACCTGCAAAACATTTTACCATTTAAAGCGTTGATTACCACAAATGCAAATTTGATTAATTTTTTTAACTTCCCAGTAAATGGGAAGTTCTTGTAATCGCCTCGAAAATCGAAATTGAAATTTTCAACATTTCTTTACGTTTTGAGGTCTTACGAGTATATTTTAAATGTTTTTAGAAAGAAGTATGTGTGTGTGTGTGTGTGTGTGTGTATGTACGTACGTCCGTACGTACGTATGTGCGTTCGTGGACAGTTTTTTCTACGAGCATAACTCACGTAAACAAAGTCCTATCGACTTTGTTGAGGTGTCAATCGAAGCGTCTTTGCAATTTTAAGAGCTGATTAGTTTTTGGAAAACTTCGGTCGGGTGGGTTTGCTGTTTTGCCCGTTTGAAGGTCATTTCTGTCATGCGTTATATCTCCCGAACTAAACATGCGATTTTCATTATTAAGGTGTCAATCGACGCGTATTAACATTTGTGTGATTCTATCAAGTTTTTAAAAAAATTCATGGAGGCGTTTTTTAATTTTTTTGAAAAAAGTTCAAAAAAGTAGGTTTTTTTTCATAAACAGTAAATTTTTAACCTGATTTTCGAAACACAGTAATCAATATTTATTAAATTTATATACTCCAAACAGTTTTAGTGCAAAAATCAACAAAATTTTTTCTCATGATAACAAAAAAAATTAAATTAAAAATCAAAAATCATTAAAAGTCATCATGATTTCAAGGTCATTTCTGCCATTCACTATATCTCACGAACCAAATATAATATTTGCATCACTTAGGTGTCAATCGACGTGTATTAACATTTTTGTAATGTTTTTATATTTAAAAAAATCGTTGGAGGCGTTTTTTAATTTAACAAAATATATGCAAAAATTTAGGATTTTTTCATAAAAAATAAATTTGTTAACCAGATTTGCACAACACGGTAATAAATGTTTATAAAATTTATAAATCCTTATCAATTTTTGGAGACAAACCAGCAAAACGCTTTTCCATGATGTTTAAAAAAATTAAATTAAAAATAAACAAGCCGCGAGGTGCGACCCTTGAGGTCCACACGGTCAACTTCCCAGTAATATCTACATGAATATTCAAAATATTGAACACAAAAATATTTATGGAAATAATACTACTTTAAATAATAATAATGAGAGGTACTCGTAATCGTAATTGAAATGAGCTAGTATCAATCATATCATCTACTGTAGCGTTCATTGATTACGTAATGCTTTTGTTGGATGCGGGGTGGATTGTTTTGATTGACTATTCACGCGGATAAATCGGAGCGGGCGGGCTATAAAGCCTTTTTTACGTTATTTGTTATTTTTACATCGATGCTTGAAGGAGAAAAGAGCGCTAGCAAATGCATTTTTGTTATTACGCCCACTGAAGAGGTTTTCTCGCGAGGTGTCCATTTTAAATAATTTTGTTCAAAATTGCCATGACTTCGGCATAATCATTGAATTTGTGTTTTGTCACGAGCCGTGTTTTAGGTTTTTTTGGATCATACAAAATAAGTTGGCTAGTTTTTCTTCGAAAACTATTAGGAATGTATAAATTATATAAACATTTATTACTGAGCTGTGCAAATCAGGTTAAAAATTTATTTTTTATGAAAAAACTCTAATTTTCCCATTTTCTTTTATTGAATGGAAAAACGGCGGAAAGGACTGTTTCTAAAGTTGAAAACATAAAAAAAAAATTAATGCACGTTGAATGACACCTCAATGATGCAAACATCATATATGGTTCGTGAGATATAGTGGATGATAAAAATGACCTTGAAAATCATGATGACTTTTAATGATTTTTTATTTTTAATTTCATTTTTTACGTAGTCATGAAAAAAAGTTTTGCTGATTTTCTTACAAAAACTGTTAGGAGTATATAAATTTTGTATGCATTCATTACTGCGTGCTGCAAATCAGGTTAAAAACTTATTGTTTATGGAAAAAAAACCTATTTTTTAGCACTTTTTTTCAATAAATTAAAAAACCGTTCAAAACGATTTTTTTGAAAACTTGATAGAATCACACAAATATTAATACGCGTCGATTGACACCTTAACTTTGCAAATCGTATTTGCCGTTCCGGAGATATAACGCATGACAGAAATGACCTTCAAACGGGCAAACCAGCAAACCCCCGCGACCGAAGTGTCCCAAAAACTAATCAGCTCTTAAGATTGCAAAGACGCTTCGATTGACACCTCAACGAAGTCGATACGACTTTGTTTACGTGAGTTATGCTCGTAGAAAAAAGTGTCCATGAACGCACGTACGTACGTACACACACACACACATACATACTTCTTTCTAAAAACACTTAAAATATACTCTATAGACCTTAAAACGTAAAGAAATGTTGAAAATTTCAATTTCGATTTTCGAGGCGATTACAAGAACTTCCCATATACTGGGAAGTTAAAAATCATTCAAAGTCGCCATGTAAAAAGTGTTCATATGAATGATTTTACCGACTACTCTTATTCTGAAGACATTGTTGTTAAGCCAATCACAGTTTATTAATATTTGCATAATTTAAGCAGATTTTTAATAGTCTTCATAGCACCGTGTTTTAATTTTTATATCAAAACTGCTTAAATTTTGAAAATCAAAAAAAATTAATCAAATTTGCATTTGTGGCAATGAACGCTTTGAATGGTAAAATGTTTCGTAGTCAATACTTTGCTAGATTATATGCTATAAAAAAAGCTTTCATCAATATGAAAATAACAAATAACGTAGAAACCCCCCCCCCCTCCCCATTGATCCGCGTGAATATTCAATCAAATCAATCTGTCCCCATCGACCAAAAACCTTACGTAATCAATTGACGCTCCCGTAGATGATACGATTAATATTAAGTCATTCCAGTTACTGTTATGAGAGGTACATTATTATTATTTAAAGTAGTATTATTTTCATAATTATTATTTTGTTTAGTATTTTTAATATTTATGTAAATATTACTGGGAATCAAGGGTCGCACCTCGCGACTTGTTTGGTTTTCAAAATTTAAGTAGTTTTTTTATTAAAATTAAAACACTTTGAAAACTATTCAAAATCTGCTCAATGTATGCAAATTTTAAGAAACGTTTTATGAACTTTGCAACAATGTCTTGAGAATAGAAGATATAAAGTAATATCATTTGTATGATCAGGTTAAAAATCTATTTTTATGAAACAAACCTTAATTTTTCTCATTTTCTTTTATTAAATTAAAAAACGGCTCAAACGTTTTTTTAATAAAGTTAAAAACATCACAGAAATGGTAATACACGTCGATTGACACCTTAATGATGCAAATCGTATATTTGGTTCGTGAGATATAGTGAATGACTTAAATGACCTTCAAAGAGTCAAAACAACAAGCTCTCCCGACCGAAGTATATGACTTTGTTTACGTGAGTTATGCTTGTAGAAAAAACTGTCCACGGACGTTCGTACGTACTCATACTCTTTAGACCTTAAAACGTAGGGATATGTTGAAAATGTCAATTCAGATTTTCGAGGCGATTACAAGAACTTCCCATATACTGGGAAGTTAAAAACGAAAGAATTGCTTTTGTCTCCATCCTACATTACTTAGTAGCTTTAACAAAAACAATAAACCTTTGGAATGCCCTTTATATTGACCTAAGTCATATCTAATGAAGCTTTGGGAAGAGACCGAAAAACACTCAATTTATGTTAGTCAGTTAAGTAGTTTCAGCATAAGTAGGGCGTGTTTTCTTTTTAAAAGTAGTCATAGTGCCATGAGCCACACCCACATACGAATTTCCAGATCCACTTAGAACAACTATTTGCTAGAAATGTGATCTAGTATAATTTACCACTTTATGCTATCGCCGAATGTTTCATCAAAGATATATGATCATATCTTTAACGACAGATTTCATCTTGTTTTTATGATCGTCATCGTATAATGCGTGCTTCAGAGTATCGAATTATGTAAAGCGAATATTTTATTGAAACAAATAATGAAAGGTAAAGGCTCAGTGTCCTCCGGTGCGAAGTGAAGTTTCCTTAGAAACTAAAATCTCCACGTAAACCTTAAATTCCAAATGATCGGTTGATAACGAAAGTATTTATTTGTACTTTCACTTAGCAAAGTTTTGGTTCGTTTTCCATTTAAAACTGAAGACCAAAGCTCTAACGCTCAATGTAGTCAACTTGAGTACACGTTATCTCTGCCAAATCATGTTTACGACCACTTACCTTCAAATTCCGCAAAACAAGAATGGAGCACAGAATGATTTCCAATGTGACACTCTGAAGCATTTATATGGGAATTTTAAAATTTTAATCATTCCGCCGCAGCAGCCATCGACCCAGAAATTTTATATGAGCCATAAAATCCCTAGTATTCGTGCTTCACACCATCAACGGTCGCATAAAACTGTCAACCATGCCAGGCTTACTAGCCTAGCTCTACTGAGCTAGTCAGCATAATTGATAGCCGCATGAATTAACCGACTTTGTACCAAACTGATTCCATAAGCAGATTTTGCTACTATGTAGCTCCCGAGGATTCAATCCGGTCATAAACCATTTGTAGCAATGATTGGATGAAATTAACGATTTGGGCTACTAACCTCAACAGCGGAAAGCAGAATACCTTTAATGACAATAAATCTGCACGAATCAGAAAAACAGCTCATGCATTAGTTTTGTATACAATCTACTCATGACAACTTCTTTGCGTCATGAAAAAGTACCCAAAGCATATTATGTGTTAATCAGAGATTTGTTTTCAATAAGAACTTTTCGATACTAGATAATAAAGAAGATCTTTCTTCAGAAAGCAATTCTGGTATCACTCCATTAATAATGTAGATGCAGTAAATAATTGTGGTGTTTCCATCAAATAATTATAACATCACATGATCCAAAGAACACATTATAATTAATGACGTAATCAAAATTCAGTAGCACCAAAGATGCAGGCATCAATGGGAATTCTTTTGTGAATCATATTAAAATTGCTACCAAGAAATTAGAGAAAACACCGAGCTACATGGAATACTACTTACAAACTTAAAGTCTGTTGAGTTAAATCCCCTTTTTCTCTGGATGAGTGTTGGCTAGTGAATCACCACAAAATGATCTTCCATATAATTCAGTTTGACGACCCAAACTTTTTGCACTCGATATTTTGCGAGATCGTGTCGCATATCAACCAACATTCTTCAGATTTCCCTAGAATATATCCATGTTAATTGTTAATTAAAAGAAATTTATAATTTCGGTGCTCACGGAAGATAAGATGGATTAATACATAAATCATGAATCATACTTAGCGAAATAAAGTTTTCCAGACAGTCATCGACCCCATTGAAAATTACATTTAAAAATTATGTCGAGACAATTTACAGGCATACTAAGCATTCTTATGCCGAATATACCACTTCTATTGTATCTGCTAGTCGATCGAACATACAAACAGCGTAAAGGCTCACAAAAAGACAAAGGTAAGCACAGTCAAGCGAATTAAATGGATGAATCGAAAAGATTAAGATACCTCGACCAACATAAGTTGTAAGCTCTCGCGAATGCCAAAATTCTAAGTAAATGGCTTTGGCATCTGATTGCATTCTATTTCAAATTTAGATTGAGATTCGCAAACGAACCATTAATCAGGAATGCCATTAAAATACTATAGAAGCATCAAACGAGAAACTCAACACAAACCTTTATTCTTTGCGAAAAAGTCGGATGCGAAGTATAAGGGCATTAGCCAACAATAAAGTGCTCATGAATCCATCACGAAAAGAAACGTAATGTTAATGGGTGATCCGATTAAGTTTAACACAAAATTAATGGGATATTGCATTAGGTATGAGCAGTAGCCATAATAAGCTTCAATGCGAAAATTGGTTTAAAAATCATACAAGTTGTTCAAGTATATCTGGTTTTCTCAATCACTGGTATTTTTTGTTCTTCTAGAACTGGACAATATTATTGCGTTAAGCAGAAGTTGAGCACGAACTTTCAACATTGTTTTCATGCTTGGAGTCAGCTTTAACGAAAATAAAAGAACTATGAATAATATTTTCATAATAACCATGTTATAATTCAAGGTGTATTTTATGCACTTCAGTGCTTCTCATCATATAACTGATTATGTTATAAGGATTAAATATCAAAAATATACAAACACAAATAAAGTTGGGTGATGTAACGCGAGTTTTAACATTTCAATTGTTCACTTTACGATCCTGATTATTAGCTAAACAAAGCCTAAATGTGCAACTGACTGAAAAAACATAATTTCCAAACAAATTCCAAATTAAATACCATGATTAAATTCGATCACTTCGTCACTTCGGTCAAACGTTGGCCATTGTAAAGAAATGGAGGAAGTTTGGAACGTACAGTCAGTCACAGCCTAAATGATTTGAGTAGTAGAAATATGGCGGTTCTAACATCGTTCTAACATCGGTTGAAACAGCACTTCACTCGCTCACCAGCTATATTGAAAAGTCGCTAAGCGTCAAAGAATACACGCAGGCGGTTTTTATCGACATCGAAGGGGCTTTCAACAATATGAGCCACAAGGCTATTAAGAAGGCACTCGAGGAAAACAATGTGGATGGTAACCTGATTAGGTTTATCGTACAACTGCTAAGCAGCAGGAGCATTAACTCCACACTAGGAGACAGTATCCTAAGAAGGAGGACGTACAGTGGCACCCCGCAAGGTGGGGTGCTATCACCCCTTCTATGGAACTTAGTGGTGGACAAACTCCTGTCAACAATAGAAGCGACTGGGTGCAGAATCGTAGCCTATGCAGACGATATTGCAATAGCAATATCGGGCAAATTCGTCACCACACTATCTGAAAGACTAAACTTAGCCGTGAGTATTCTTACCAAGTGGGGCAAAGAGTGCGGTCTGAAGATTAATCCGCAGAAAACGGAATTTGTGCTGTTCACAAAAAGGTACAAAATTTCACAATTTCTCCCATCCAAACTCGATGAGATAAGCCTCATACCGTCTCATCAAGTTAAGTATTTGGGTCTAATTCTGGACTCCAAGCTCGCGTGAAAAGCGAACATAGAAGAAAGAACGCGAAAAACGGCATGCGCAATCTATTGCTGCAAAAGAGCCATTGGGAAAAAGTGAGGATTGAAACCCAAAATCGTATCATGGCTCTATAAGGCGATAGTGGAACCAATTCTTCTGTATGGCGCAGTTGTTTGGTGGCCAGCTATTGCAAAAACATCCAATGCAAACTCGCTAAACAGGGTCAGAAGGATTGCAGCAATTGCAATCACCGAGCCTTACGCACTACCCCGACAAAGGCACTGTTTATGCTATTGAATTGGCTCCCGACGGAGCTCCTTACGAGACAGCAGGCCAAGTGATCTGCGATTCGATTAAAAGCACTACATCTCTAGCAAGAGGGAAATGTTGGCCACTCCACCATACTTCGGAGGGATGGACCAACGCCAGGGGAAGTAGACCTTGCGCCCCCGATTCCCTGCTTTCATCATAGTTTCAGGTCAGTCATCCTAAGCAGCGATGACTGGGCAATGGAAATAAGTAGGACGCAGGAATCTGGCTACGGCGTTTCCTCAGAACAGCTAGGCCTGAAACTATCCTTCCGGCTCCCAGACCACTGCAGTGTTTTTCAGGCAGAGGTCATTGCTGAGAAATCAGAAAATTTCCATAAGAAACCTGAATATTTTCTCTGACAGTCAAGCTGCTATCCAAGCACTATCCAACGTGTACACCTCATCCATGATGGTGATGGAATGCCGTACACAGCTGAACGTGATGTCACTTCACTGTGAAGTGGCTCTACACTGGGTACCGGGGCACAGTAATATACCGGGAAATTGCGAAGCAGATGCCTTAGCGAGAGCTCGCACTGAGCTCCAGGAGTATACACTCACATCCCAAGTCTGCCAACCTCTAGCTTCTATAAAGCTAGGATTTAAGCAGCATTACATCAACGGTGCCAATAGAGCCTGGTTGTTGGAGGAAACCTGCAGGACAACCAGGCAAACTTGGCGTGCACTGAGTTCCAGACGCACCAAGCAGCTTCTGAACACGAGTCGTGAAACCTTGAGTTCTATCGTGTCCATACTGACGGGGCACTGTCTAATTGGCAGACACGCAGAAAGGTTGGGCGTTCCCTTCAACGATTTCTGCCGGAGTTTCAGATCGGAAGAAGAGGAAGAGGCAGTCCAACACTTTCTGTGTGAATGCCCGGCACTGTCCAGTAGCTGATTTGAATATCGGGTGCATAGTCAGCTTCATACGAGAATCGAAATGGTTCTCGTCATCTCACAGGTTCTAGTGCCGCCCTCGTTTTTTTTGTGGTATAACAATGGGCCTATCCTGGCCTAAGTGAGCCATCTTTTCGACAAAGAGGGCTGCCACTACAACCAACCAACCATCATCGTTTATAAGTAGTGTAACCAACTAGTCCAGAAAAACCGGGACATAGTCCAATTTTTGAGGCAATGTCCCGGCGTCCCGATGAAGGCTTACGGGTCATCCGTTTTTTTTTTTTCAAAAAAAATCGTTATTTTATTTTGTATCTCGGGAATAGCAATGGATGGTACCTGTGTATCAGAATTCACATTTTTTGTCATCTGCTGAAATGTTTTTAATTTGCACAATTCCAAAACAATAACAAAACGACCACGTACATGATATGAAATCGCTGAGTGTTATCTTAAACAAGATAAGGCAAATAAACTTTTCAATTTCAGCTCGCATTATATTCTCAGAACAATAAAAATCCATCCGATCGAATTATTAATTTCCATGAAATTGTTTGCAGCAAATTATTTGACGAGTTCGGTTACGTACTGAAATTTATAATAACAGATCAAATTAAAGCCTGGAACCAAAATCAAACTAAACTACATCAACGCTGGGTAGAATGCTTCAATTACTTTCAAAGTAACAATGTTCCATACACACGCTTTGCACGTGTCATTGAATTTATCTTTTATTTACCAGCAATATCGGCAAGTGTTGAGCGTGTGTTTTCATTAATCACAAAATTATGGACACAAGAAAAATCACAACTAAAAATTGATAATTTGAAAAACATGTTGTTTGTTAAATATAATCTAAATTATGGGTGCCTTCAATTTTATGATTTTTTGAAAGGATTTCAAACAAAAAAAAAGGAAAAAGAATGAAATTAGGGATTAGTTATAACTTAACATATAAGTAACTTTAGGACTCTAAATATTAAGAGAACTATTTGAATATAATAATATAACAATAACTTTTTTTCATTTCCAAAATTGTCCGATTTTGAATTCAAATGTCCCGAGTTTTAGATATCCTTTTTCGCGAACGTCCTGAATTTACTTATCTATAAGGAAAAAGTTTGCGGTTAACCACACCCGGTCTGAGGGTCTGTTGCGATTAGTGACTTCCGGTCTGTGGCTTATCTGATGATGAAGCGATGACGTCATCGTTTGCACGGGGTCAAGTTATTTTAGTTTTAATTTTTTATGGGTGGTATAGTAGTAGTGTGATAAGAAGTTGTGAGCGGTGTTTCATGGACAACAACAACAATGAAGCTGATGGATGGGTTGATGATAAGAGGGGATCGATGACGTCATCGTTTAGGGGAATCCTGACGCAAGATGTTTTCATGTTGATAAGAGAAGTTGGGTGAACTGAGTGTGTGACTTCATGTGTGGTGATATGCGAAGCTAGCTGGCGCCTCGTGTTGTAGAGTGAGTGGACTCTGAGTTCTAGTTGTGAACAGATGAGAATTGGTAGAGAAAGCTGATTTAATATGCTGTGAACATGTCCCCACAAGTGAAGTTTAGAATTCTGAATTTACCTGAAAACGTTTAATGAAATATAATTTCTATGATGTGATATGAGATATTGTTTTGCATACACATATTATGACTTTGGTTTGTAAATATGAATTTGTGATTAGGTGATTGGCTTGAATCAGGGATAATAGATCTGATGGAGATGATGCGTTTCTCTGTTCGAATGTTGGGAGGAAAGTGAAATAAATTAACCTTTCCAGTTTTTCTCTATGTCCTAGATGAAAGAAGATTTTTAGTTAAACAATTTTTTGAAGCGGCTGTCCATATTCAAGTGGCCGAGACTGTATTTGCTATATAAATATATATTGTTAATAAGCAATTGTTTTTAAATATCTGATGTAATTCCTTGTTTGTTTTAGCTTCGATACCTAAAAAATTAAATTTTAGTTTGAATGTAAACTAAATCCAATTTTCAACATGATTTTCTATTACAAAAATGTGGTCTAAGTGCGACCCTTGAGACCCACACGACTAACTTCCCAGTGGGGTGAATAAAAAGCTATAATTTGCTTTCATTATTAATTACTATTATTAATAATTACTATTATTAAACATTATTATTCTAAATTAATATAATTACTTTTATTATTTTTATCAATTTTTTATCTAACCATAAAAGCTTTGGTAGAAGAAGACGTCTCCACCACCTGGTCATCCTCACCTCGGCAACCTCGTCCTTCTCGTCCTCCTCGTCCTCTTCATCCTTCTTGTCCTTCTCTTCGTCCTCAACCTCGTTCTCCATCTCGGCCTCGGAATCCACAACTATTATTGAAGGTATTTAATTATTATTTACAATAATCATTCGTTATTAAGAATGTTTGACCGTTACTGAATAATTATAATTGACTTTATATATACAATATCAAATTATAACTAATAATATTTGATTGTTATTAACAATATTAGATTATTTATAAAAATATCCAATTATTAACTGCATTAGCGTTTTTACTCCCATTCACCCAAACCTGATAATATAAGTTTGGAATTTTTTAAATTAATCTTAATTTTTTTTTTTGAAATAACATATTTTACAAATTTGATCACAATTTTGCTAAAACGCAGAATAATAACAACATTACTATGAAGGTATTTGGTATCTGCACGAATTAATAGTGCGTATAAACAGTTTAAAAATAAGCAATTTTTAGTCGTTTTTTCAGTTTTTTCATCCTAAATAAAAAACAGCTCAACCGATTTTGCTCAAGAGTCATTCAGTTTTAAGTTACGTAATTACGCGTCAAATGAAACCGATCCCATGTCAATCCAATCTTTGGTTCTCGAGATAATCGAGACAAAAAATTATTCCGAACGCACATACGTACATCCGCCCATATGCACATCCGCACATACGTACATCTGCACATACGTACATACACACTCACAGACATCTCTCTAAAAACGATGAATTTGGATTCTAGAGACCTTAAAACGTGGAGATATGTCAAAATTTGGGATTCGCAAAATCGACCCCATTACGATAACTTCCCATAGGGAACTTGGAAGTTAAAAATTCATAAGGAATGCATTTTGCTGCGCACAACATCCACTATGCAAATTACATCAAGACGTCTCAAAATAAGGTTTCTTGGGTACTTTTAGATTGGGACAGCCGTAGTCATCCAAGTTAAATATTATGGCATTATTCCCTAACTAGTCAACAAGCCAGTTTCTTTTCTCGAATCCTTTAACATGTATTGAGACATTTTTCATGGTAGGAAGTAAATATTCTTTCACTTCCCAAAACGTCATAAATCCATCTTCCCATTTCAATCCATGATGGTTTTGGTACAACCAATGCGCTTGACGTTGCAGCTCTCTTGAAAGAGTTGTAAAGCTGAAGGAAGGTTTGACGATAAAGGGTTGATAAAAATTTTCTTTTAGATGTACGAGTGCTGATTCCTTTAAGATGAAAGCATTTTTGGGTCCTCTAAATCCTTGTGTGTCTATAATTAACGTCACCATGATGATGATGATGAAATGGAGTGGATTTTTTTGCAGCAGAATATAAACGTCAGTCCTATTTTTTTAGCATTCATAAATATATAAAAAATATTTCAGTTCATGGTCTTATTTATCAGTTTCAATAAAAAAACAAATTCATTTCAAACGCATAAAATCCCCTCACAGTTTAAATGATATTCTCTTGTGTAAGTCCTTAATACTAGTTATGATGATTTTTGATTTTTTCAAAACTTATTGCTTATACTTTGTGGGAAAGCTCAATTTTAAAACCACCTTGAGACGATCTGACATTGAATGTACCAACTTTTTGTGTACTGAGGCGAAATCACGTCCCATTCCTGTTGTAGTGCTCTTTTAAGGCCGTCCTTGTTGCATATTCGATGGTTTCTGCTTCTCACTTCCAGGTTGGAACATAAATGTTCAATAACGTGTAGATCCGGCGACTGAGCAGGCGCTTTAATTTGGTGCGGGCAATTCCAAATCAAGCACATATGCACTAATTCAGATGTATGTTTGGGATCGTTGTCCTCTTAAAATCGAAAATTGTCCTTTTTATTCAATTTTTCCGCACCCTGCAGTAAATTAGCCTTCAAGATGTTCAAATATTGAAATTTGTCCCGGTTACCCTCAATAAACACCAAGTTTCCTACTCTTGAAGACAACATGCATCCCCAAATCATCACATAGCCACCACCGTGTTTAATAAACCCGCTAAAATTTTGTGGTTTCAGTTCAGTGCTTGACTGTTTCCACACATAACACTTTCCATCGTTACCGAAAAGGTTAAAATTGCTCTCGATAACGGTATCCTAGAAGGTTAAATTCTTCGCCAAATATTCACGAGAAAATTTGATTCTACTTGCTTTGTTTTTAGCACTTATATACTTATGCCATTTTCTGGGTATTCTCCTGTTGTAATTTACATCTGTTAACACTCTCTTTTAGATTTAGGGTTACGCTTCTTATTCAAGTACTTTACTGCTTCTTCTTTCTCCTGAGTTAATTTCGGTGCATTGTGTTTGGAAGGGGGGGGGGGTTGTTTTGCCCCTTTGAAGGTCATTTCTGTCATGCGTTAGATCTCGTGAACCAAACATACGATTTGCATCGTTAAGGTGTCAATCGACGCGTGTTAACATTTGTGTGAATCTGTCAAATTTTTTAAAAAATTGTTGGAGCCGTTTTTTAATTTAAGAAAAAAGTGGAAAAAATTAGGTTTTGTTTTCAAAAATAATAAATTTTTAACCTAATCTGCAAAAAGTAGTAATCAATCTTTATAAAATTTCTATACTGCAAACATTGTTTGTAAAAACACCATCAAAACTTTCTCTCATGAATAAAATTAAATACGAAATAAAAACTCATTAACAGTCATCATGACTTCAAGTTCATTTCTGTCATTCCCTATATCGCACGAACTAGATATAATATTTGCATCATTAAGGTGTCAATAGACGTGTATTATCATTTTTGTGATGTTTTTAACATTATGGAAAAATTGTTTCAGCCGCTTTTTGATTTAATAATAGAAAATGCGAAAAATTAGGGTTTTTTCATAAAAAATACATTTTTAACTTGATTTGCTCAGCTCAGTAATAAATTTTTATAAAATTTATACATTCTTATCAGTTTTTGAAGAGAATCTAGCAAAACAATTTTCCATGATTATGAAAAAAACCAAATTAAAAATAAAAAATCATTCAAAGTTACCATTTAAAGAGGGTTCATACGAATGATATTACTTATATCTTTTATTCTAAAAACGTTGTTGTAAATTCAATCAAAGTGTTATAATAGTTGCATAAAAGTGTTATAACATTTGCATAGTTTTAATAATGCTTTATTTGAATAAAAAAACTGCTTAAATTTTGAAAATCAAATTTGCATTTGTGGTAACCAACGCTTTGAATGGTAAAATGTTTTGTTGTCAATACTTTGCAAGATCATATGCTTTAAAAAGCTTTCATCAAATAAAAAATTGTAGTTTTTAGTAGATTTATTCTTTAGATTTCAATTACTTCCTTTTTACTTTTTACATGCAATTGAGCCTATTTTTGACTGCATATTAAATATTTTTCAAGACCAACAGAAAATAAGAAATAATTATCAATCTCATTTACGTAAAATCGTAAAAAAAAAACTAAAATCGTAAAAAAACAAACTCAATGATTATTTATAAATAAATAATAAACCATTTGACATAATTTATGACGGTTTATTGAAAAAAGTATCATAAATTGGTCTTAGTAACAAAAATAAGACTGATACTTGGGTTTATGAATAAATAAGGCTATGAATATTAACCAGATAAATGGAGACTATTCATTGACTGTTCAAAATTAAGTTTAAAAGCAGTCTTACTGCATAATGGCAATGTTCTTTCATCTGTAACTTTAGCACATCGCATTCACATAAAAGCAACTTATGCAAATATTAAAAACCTACTCGAGAAAATTCAGTACCAACGTCATTCTTGGAAAATATGTGCAGATTTTAAAGTTGTTGAAATATTACTCGGGATGCAAGGAGGTTACACAAAATGAGGACTAATTTAATTCCAGGACAAAGGAATGTGACTGAAAACCCCTAAGTAGAAGCAAACAATATTATTTTGCCACCTTTGCACATCCAAATAGGTCTCATTAAAATTTTTGTCAAAGCCATGAATAGAAATGGAGAAGGTTTTCTGTATTTTAAAACATTATTTCCTAGATTGAGTGAAGCTAAATTAAAAGAAGGAATTTTTGTCGGGCCAGATATAAGGAAGATAATGAAGGATTCTAATTTTATTGCAGAATTAACCAAAGAAGAAGGCGGCATCCGCCGCACTGCTCCTCCACCTGGCCCAAAAAGTAGAGGAGCTAGTACTGGCCCAGGAACCTTGGGTTGTAGGCAACCAGGTCTGCGGGCTCAATACGAAAGGATACAAAACAGTATCCCTCTACACAGCAGGTAAACTGAGAGCTTGCATAATAATCAAGGAAGGCTTGAAGTTTCTATCCTTGTACAATTTCAGTGACCAGAACACAATTGCCACAGCAGTGGAAAGGCAGTCCAAACCCCTTTGAGCTGTCTCCTGCTATATGGCACACGATGTTCTGCCACCTCCCATCAACCTGCAGAGGATCGTCACAGAAGCCACTGCACGGGACATCCAGCTAGTTATCGGCGCGGACGCCAATGCCCATCACCACATTTGGGGTAGCACCGATACGAATAAAAGGGGTGAGTCACTCTTTGAATTTATTTTAACGCATGACTTAGCCCTAGCTAACAAAGGTGAGGATCTTACTTTCATTACGGCAAGCCGTAGGGAAGTTCTGGATATCACTCTAACGAACGAGCACTCGCACCACGCTATCAAAGGGTGGCATGTTTCACAAGAGTGCTCGTTCTCCGATCATTTATATATAATGTTCGATGTGGCTTTTGACCCTCCCAAAAATCCAACCTTCATTAACAAAAGGAGGATGAATTGGGTAAAGTACCAAGCAGTATTCGAGTCTGCACTAGGAGGTTGACCTACGAAGATTGAAGACATATGTTGCCTGGAGGAAGCCGTTGGGACCCTTACATCGGGGTTCAACGAAGCATGATCTGCATGTAGTCCAACGAAGCCTAGGGGGAAGTATAAGCCCCCTGGTGGAATAGTGACATTGCGGAGCTGCGGAAGGAATGTAGGAGGTCCTTTAATCAGGCTCAAGTATCCAATGACTGGTCTTCTTATAAACTAAAACTGAGAGAGTTTAAAAGCTCCATCAGAAAAGCAAAACGCACCTCGTGGAGAAGTTTCTGTGCAGAAAAAAAACAATCCAAGGATGTCAGTCGTCTGCGAAAAGTTATGACGACCACCCCCTTATTTTTGGGGTCTATCAAGGACGCGAATGGGACCTGGACCAAATCCAGCTCCGAGACGCTAGCCATTCTCATGGACACGCACTTCCCGGGCAGTGGGGATGTGGCTGACAAAGCTGATCCACATACGCCCCCGAACTGCCTAGCAACCGCTGTGCCTGTAAACGACAGGCTCCTACGCTGGGAAATCAGCTCATTTCAACCATTTAAATCCCCTGGAATGGACAACATCTCACCTGTTGAGATCCAGCAGTGAATCAATACAGCGCTACCGTGGCTCAAAGCCGTCTTTAAGGCGTGTCTACGGATAGCTTATATTCCACAGCGGTGGAAAGAAGCTAAAGTAGTATTCATACCCAAAGCGGGCAAGACATCCCATTCCTCACCTAATGACTATAGACCTATCAGTCTTACCTCTTTTCTGCTGAAAACTCTGGAACGGCTGATAGAGATTCATTTGAGAGCTACCCTGCAACCACTCTCTGATGCGCAGCACGCATACACAAAAAGGAGATCGGTTGAAACAGCTCTTCACTCGCTCACCAGCTACATCGAAAAATCGCTAAGCGTCAAAGAATATACGCAGGTGGTTTTTCTAGACATCGAAGGGGCTTTCAACAATATCAGCCACAAGGCTATTGAGAAGGCACTCGAGAATAATAATGTGGATGATAACCTGATTAGGCTCATCGTGCAACTACTAAGCAGCAGGAGCATTAACTCCACACTAGGAGACAGCATCCTAAGAAGGCGGACGTGCAGAGGCACCCCGCAAGGTAGGGTGCTATCACCCCTTCTATGGAACTTAGTGGTGGACAAACTCCTGTCAACAATAGAAACGGCTGACTGCAAAGTCGTAGCCTACGCCGACGATGTTGCAATAGCAATATCGGGCAAATTCATCAACACACTATCTGAAAGACTAAACTTAGTCCTAGGTATTCTTACCAAATGGAGCAAAGAGTGTGGTCTAAAGATAAATCCGCAGAAAACGGAAATCGTGCTCTTCACGAGAAGATACAAAATTCCACGATTTGTTCCACCTAAACTTGATGGGACAAGTCTCAATCCATCTCATCAGGTCAAATATTTAGGTCTGATTTTAGACTCCAAGCTTGCATGGAAAGCAAATATAGCAGAAAGAGCACGTAAAGTGGCATGCGCAATCTACTGCTGCAAAAGAGCTATTGGGAAAAGATGGGGACTGAAACCCAAAACTGTATCATGGCTCTATACAGCGATAGTGGTACCAATCCTTCTGTATGGCGTGGTTATTTGGTGGCCAGCGATGGCAAAAACATCAAACGTGAACCTGGTTAACCGGGGCTATGCGCACTACCCCGACAAAGGCATTGTTTATGCTATTAAATTGGCTCCCGACGGAGTTCCTAACGAAACAGCAGGCCAAGTGTTCTGCTATTCGATTGAAAGCTCTAAATTTCTGGCGTGATGGGAATATCGGCCACTCCACCATATTACGGAGGGATGGACCAACGTCAGAGAAAGTAGATCTCACTCCTCCGATTCCCTGCTTCCACCACAGTTTCAAGTCCGTCATCCCCAGCAGAGATGACTGGATCATGGAAGAAAATAGGATACAGGAATCGGGCGACATCTACACTGATGGATCAAAAATGAAGGGAAGAGTTGGCTGTGGCGTGTTCTCAGAACAGCTAGGCCTGAAACTATCATTTCGATTGCCAGACCACTGCAGCGTCTTTCAGGCAGAGGTCATTGCGATTTATAAGGCAGTTGACTGGCTCAGAAGTCAGAAAATTTCCATAAGAAATTTAAACATCTTTTCTGATAGTCAAGCTGCTATCCAATCATTATCCAACGTGTATACCTCATCCAAAATTGTAATGGAATGTCGCACACTACTGAACGCGATGTCGCTTCACTATGAAGTGATTCTTTGCTGGGTGCTGGGTCACGGTGATATACCTGGGAACTGCGAAGCTGATGCCCTAACTAGAGCTGGCACTGAGCTCCAGGATTATACACTAACACCCCAAGTCGGCCATCCGTTGGCCTCCGTCAAGCTAAGTTTCAAGCAGTACTATATAGAGGCTGCAAATAGGGCCTGGCTGCTGGAAGAAACCTGCAGGACAACCAGGCAAACTTGGCACACACTAAGCTCAAAACGCACCAAGCAGCTCCTCAACACGAGCCGTGAAACACTAAGTTTCATCGTATTCGTACTGACGGGGCATTGTCTCATTGGCAGACACGCAGAAAGACTGCGTGCCCCTTTCCACGATTTCAGCTGCAGCTGCAGATCGGAGGAGGAGGAGGAAACTATCCAACGCTTTCTGTGTGAATGCCCAGCACTATCCAAGAAACGCATGCAAACTTTAGGCTCACCTTTCCTTGACAGCCTCGCGGAAGTAGCCAGTTTGAATATTAGCTACGTAGCCGGCTTCATACGAGAATCTAAATGGTTCTCGTCACCCAACAGGTTTTAGTGCCGCACCCTATTGAAATGTGGTATCACAATGGGCCTATCATGGCCTAAGTGAGCCGCCTTTTGACAAAGGGGGCTGCCACTACAACCAACCAACCAACCACAGAAGAAAAACATGTATGGCTTTCTTTTGTTGAAGTGGCGACAAATTTTTTGGGAAATAGAAAGTCTGCAAGCTATGAAGATATGGTTTCTAAACTACTACAGGCTTTAGGATGTAATATGTCCTTAAAGATTCATTTCCTTCATTCCCATCTCGACTTGTTTCCCGAAAACTTAGGTGCAGTGAGCGACGAACACGGAGAAAGATTCCATCAAGACATCATGACAATGGAAAAACGATATGAAGGAAAATGGTCACCGAGAATGCTTGCAGATTTTTGTTTGACACTAAAACGAGATCATCCATCGTATAGTAATAAGAGACGAGCAAAACGAACAAAAAAACCTGCAGAATAATTTTTTAAAACTTGATTCCCTTAAAAAATAAGTTATGTTTCTTTTTAAAAATAAATGTATATTTCCGCGGAAATGAGTGTTTAAATTTTTTTTCACACACATATTTCAAGTTATCTATGGCCAAGGTATAAAAAAAAACAGTAGCGAACCACTGCAAAAAATAAATAAACTTTTTGTTGTCCAGTGTTATTATTATTTAAGGTAGTATTATTTTCATAATTATTATTGTGTTTAATGTTTTTAATATTAATGTAGGTATTACTGAGAAGTTGACCATGTGAACGTCAAGGGTCGCACATCACGGCTTGTTAACTTCCCAGTATATGGGAAGTTCTTGTAATCGGCTCGAAAATCAAAATTGAAATTTTCAACATATCTTTACGTTTTGAGATCTTTAAAGTATATTTTAAGTGTTTTTAGAAAGAAGTATGTATGTGTGTGTATGTACGTACGTACGTACGCATGTGCGTTCGTGGACAGTTTTTTCAAAGAGCGTAACTCACGTAAACAAAGTTGTATTGACTTCGTTGAGGTGTAAATTGAAGCGTCTTTGCAATTTTAAGAGCTGATTAGTTTTTGGGATACTTCGGTCGGGGGGGGGGGGGGGTTATTGTTTTGCCCGCTTGAAGGTCAATTCTGTCATGCATTATATCTCGCGAACCACTTATACGATTTGCTTAATGAAGGTGTCAATCGACGCGTATTAACAATTTTGTGAATCTTTCAAATTTTGGAAAAAATCCTTAATGCAGTTTTTTAATTTAAGGAAAAAAAGTGCAAAAAATTAGGTTTTTTTTCGTAAACAATAAATTTTTAACCTGATTTACGAAAGACAGTACTCAATGTTTACAAAATTTATATACTCCAAACAATTTTTGTAAAAAAACTAGCAAACTTTTTCTCATGATTACAGGAAAAAACAAGCCGCGAGGTGCGAGCCTTGAGGTCCACACGGTCAACTTCCCAGTAATATCTACATAATCATCAAAAACATTAAACAAAATAATAATTTTAAAAATATTACTACTTTAAATAATAATAATGTGAGGTATTCTCATAGCAGTAACAGAAATAAGTTAATATTAATCATATCATCTATGGAAGGGTTTTTATGGATTTCCAACATTTAAGCAGTTTTTTTATTAACACTAAAACACTGTAAAAACTAATATAAATCTGCTCAAATTATGCAAATATTATAAAACTTGGATTTAATTTACATAAATTTCCTTAGAATGAAAGATTTAAAGTATTATCATTCGTATGAACCCTCTATACATGATAACTTTGAATAATTTTTTATTTTTATTTTAGTTTTTTTATAATCATGGAATATGGTTTTGCTGGTTTTTCTGTTAAAAACTGATAAGGATGTATAAATTTTATAAACATTTATTACTACCCTAAAACCATAAAAGTCTAATTTTTTGTATTTTCTTTTATTAAATTAAAAAGTGGCTGAAACAGTTTTTCTATAATGTTAAAAACATCGCAAAAATGTTAATACACGTCTATTGACACCTTAGTGATGCAACTATTATATCTGGTTCGTGAGAAATAGTGAATGATAGAAATGACCTTGAAAATCTTGATGGCTTTTAATGATTTTTTATTTTTAATTTAATTTTTTACGTAATCATGAGAAAAAGTTTTGATGATGTTTTTACAAACATTGTTTGGAGTATATAAATTTTATAAACATTGGTTACTATATTTCGCAAATCAGGTTAAAAATTTATTGTTTATGAAAAAAACCTAATTTTTTTCACTTTTTTCTCTTAAATTAAAAACCGGCGCCGAGGATTTTTTGAAAATTTGATAGATTCACAAAATTGCTAATACGCGTCGATTGACACCTTAACCATGCAAATAGTATGTTTGGTTCGCGAGATATAACGCATGACAGAAATGACCTTCAAAAGGACAAAACAACAAACCCCCCCCCCCCCCACCAACCCCGACGTGTTCCAAACTAATCAGCTCTTAAGATTGCAAAGACGCTTCGATTGACAGCTCAAAAAAGTCGATACGACTTTGTTTACGTGAGTTATGATCGTAGAAAAAACTGTCCACGAACGCACATACGTACGTTCGTACGTACATACACACACACATACATACTTTTTTCTAAAAACACTTTATATATACTCTATACACCTCAAAACGTAAAGAAATGTTGAAAATTTCAATTTCGATTTTCGAGGCGATTACAAGAACTTCCCATATACTGGGAAGTTAATTATAGCGTTGACACACTGACCCATCATCAGTACGAAAAGCGTCATCAGCACGAAACTGCAAATGACGGGGTGACACACATGTTTTCGTCATTGGTGCTGTCATTATCATTCGGTCGTTGGTGTCGTTTTGATGAAAAACGTCAATTGTCCGCGATGGCACGTCAGATTTGGTTCGAAGCTGATATAAATAATGTCAAATTCCATACACGGCAGATGGTTTCTCATTATTCTACCCAAACATAGATGGCAGTTTTTCGTACTTATCGAGATAAGTATGGTCTTTTTTCGTGCTTATCTCACCGTCATTATGATGGGGTTTTTTGTGCTGATGATGGTTTTCGTACTAATGATGGGTCAGTGTGTCAACGCTATTAAATTAAAAACAAATTTTTTTTCAAAGTTGCCATGTAAAAAGTCTTCATATGAATGATATTACCTTATATCTTTTATTTTAAAGACTGTTGTTAAGCCAATCAAAGTTTATTAATATTTGCACACTTGAAACAGATTTTGAAGTTTTTAGAAAGCTGTGTTTTAATTGTAATAAAAAACTGCTTAAATTTTGAAATGCAAAATAATTAATCAAATTTTGTGGTAATGAACGCTTTGAATGGTAAAATGTTTTGTAGTCAATACTTTGCTGGATCATATGCTTTAGAAAGCTTTCATCAAATGAAAAAAATGTAATTTTTAGTAGTTTTGGTTTTTAGTGTTCGTAAGATTTTAATTACTTCCTCCATCATCATTCGTAAGGCTTTTTAGTTTTAACATGCAATTAAACCGATTATTGACTGCACATTCAATGTTTTTCAAGACCAACTGAAAATAAGAAATAATTATTAGTAATCGTGGAAAAATACAAATTAAATGATTATACAGAAGTCATGGCAATTTTGGATGCAACTATTCAAAATGGCCACCACGCGACAAAATCTCTTCAGTGGGCGTAATAACAAAAACTGCATTAATTTTTGCTAGCACTCTTTTGTCCTTCAAAAATTGAAATGAAAATAACAAATAATGTAGAAAAGGCTTTGTAACCTAGCCCCCCCTCTCCCGATTAATTTGCGTGAATATTCAATCATCCCCCTTACCTACGTAATCAATGGACGCTCCCGTAGATGATACGATTAATATTAAGCCATTCCAATTACTGTTATGAGAGGTACATTTTTATTATTTAAAGTAGTAGTATTTTCATAATTATTATTGTGTTTAGTATTTTTAATATTTATGTAAATATTACTGGGGAGTTGACCGTGTGGACCTCAAGGGTCGCACATCACGGCTTGCTTTTAATCGGCACAGAGAGGCTTTGTACGAAGATTTGTTCAACCTGCTCAGATTTCACTGTTTAATTTTAGTTGTTACCACTGTAGTGTTTGGATGGGCCTGTTCCATGACATATCATATTTCAAAACCGAACGCTACATCCGGAATGATATTTCATAGAGCGCCTTCGTCTAGGTTTGATTCTAATGGTGCTGTAATCCACGAAATTAACTTTCCAAATAAGAAGGAAAAAAACAGTCGTTTTTAAGTTAATAAGGGTATATTCATTATACACCGCTCGTCAACTATCTGTTCCGATTAAATACAAACTATGTAAACTTTTTTCGACGAACGCTATCTCCAGAAGCGTATCTTCGGCGGCAAAGTACGTGCAGCCTAGATAATACGTACATACTAGCAGAGTAGATCTGCGCTCCATGGCCAACACAGCGAATGGTTCCAGTCCATAAGCAATCTGTAATTTCGTTAATGAACCTTCAATAAAGTTTGTGGTGTCGAGTAATTAGGCACTCCCGGTCTTGTGGTTTCTGGAACAATGATCGTGTGGTACCACTGCCACGTACCGCGGACGTCGAGTGTTCCTCGCCATTGTGAGTTTTTGCGCAATTGCATCCTCGGTGCTGCGCCTTGAATGCCTGGCGTCATGTTCGCCTCACTCGCCCAGCAAAAGTGGAGTTTTATTGTTTCTTCGATTAAAGGTCGTGATGCACGAATGCACGAGAACCGTTAGGGCTCGTGATTGAATGGGCCGCAACAGGCAACGTGCACTGGGCGGTTGGGAGTGGATACGTGCAGTCTACTTCCACTACCGCACTTAAGTGCACTCGCAATGAGATAACAATTGCGAAATTGTTATAACAATTGCTTCGCCGCGCCCCATCCGAGATTTATCTATCGCAGAATGATATTCCTGGCGAAAGGCACTGTAATTACGGGCATTGTTGTGCACATGCTGCGCGAGCACTGCGCTCCAGTGATGCCTAATAAGCCCCCGATTTGTAAATCAAATTTGTGTAGTATCTCGCAGGATTTTAGAATGCCCCGAAAGATTGATACACTCCGCTGGTACAGTGCAATCCGGCACGCAATGTTTGGAAAATTCATTAAAAAACAAACACTTTTTACAGTTTCATCTTGTTAAGAAGTCAGCTTGAAGACTTAATGCTTCTTGAACTGTTTGCTGCTAATCGGTTATTTCAACGGTAATTAAAGCCGTTACAATAACTTACTTTGATAAATATTTTGTTGCTAATATATGTGGCTACATCTGCATTGTTTCTTTGATCAAATTGAACGGTCGTTATACATTTCAATCAGGCTGGGAACTTATTATAAAGTTAACCGCAATTTTTGACAGGGTTCGATTTAAGCTTCTAATCAATCTTTTTAACTGATGAAGACAAGTTCTTTCACATTGGTGAAGAATCATATTTGACTGGTGCGAAAAAAACAGAGCACCACATAGCCAGGGTTTGATCCCCCCCCCCCCCGAAATTTTCCCATAATTAAAAGTAGTCATACTGTTCAATCACATCGAAAGATTTGGGGTACTGAGATTTCAAAATTTTGTTAAATGTTAACATCGCCTTGTCTAGATTTTGTTTGGCAATTCAAACAAATAGAGTTTCCGGGAATTGAACCGGGTGCTCCTGTATATAAACCGACGACATTTACCACATGCTAGCGACACATCTAACTACTTAATAGCCACACACAAACAAGAAATTGTAAGTAGATTTTTTTGAAATCTAATGGATTTGTCATCGGCTATGTTTTGATTTTTGAATGGAAAATCGTGGATTTTAGGGAAAATTTCGCGAAATCTAATGATTTTCCAAAATTTGCTGCGATGTAATTAAGGTATAAATCGTAAAAATATGTCTCAAAACTGAGCCCGAGGTTGTTTAATCACTTATGCATTGAAAATCCAAAAATGATTCTAATTCAAACTTTATAACTTATTTCCACTGCACTGCTTCCAATTTTCCACTCAAAAATTTGAATTCAGTGATTCCAAACTGCTCAAAATCTGCTTAAAACTGTAGACGAAGAAATTAAAGTTCTGCGAATCGTTCTACGACAACAGCAAAGACCAAATGTAAATTCACTAGATCCAGAAACTTATTTTAAAATTACTATTATGATTTCACTATTAGATGATTTTATTGCACAGTTGAAATAAAGATTCGAAGGTCATAATTCTACACTAAAACCGCTACTTATTTTGATACCCTCAGAATGCGGTAAGAAGGATTACAGTTTCGAAAAAGGTTTTTTTTTTCAAATTTATAGTAAATTTTTGAAATGCGATGCTATTAAATCTGAATTTGAGCTCTGGCAAACAAAATGCCAACAGCAGCCTGAAGTAGATCGTGCGACTTGTGTAATTAAAGCCCTTGGAGAGTGCAATAACGAACTGTTTCCAAATATTCACAAACTTTTAAAAAATTTCGCGACATTACCAGTTACGACTTGCACACCTGAGAGAACATTTTCGACAATGAAACGTCTGAAAACGTATCTCCAAAACTCGACTGGTGATGAAAGATTAACTGGGTTGGCATCAATATCAACTCATCATCAAATCGACATCAATACAGAGAAAGTTAAAGACTTATTCGCAGCAAAAAAGGCTCCAAGTTTAAATTTTCTTTTGTAATACTTTTTATTTCACAAAATTAACTTTATTTTGGTCTGAAATATTATAAGACTACTGTTGTATTAATTTTATATTAATTTGGTTGAAAATGAAATTAAAATAACACAGCTTCTTATATGACAATTCGCAGTATTGACCTTTCTCGGACCGTCTTAGGACTAACAGAACAGAGATAAAAAATGTATCTTCTAGATATCAGCATACATACGAAAAGATTGAAAAATAATTCAGAAACATTTTTCGGTAGCAGCCAATGCAAAAAAAAATTAAAAACAAAGCTGCCACTGAAAATGTTACCAAATACAAGTACACACCAGTTTTCCTTTGCAATCTTTCCAATATATTTTGGAAAGAAGAAAGTGTCTATGTTTGTATTTACATGCGGGATCGTTCTGTTTCTCGACAAAATCTCATGGTCAAAACCTAATATTATTTTATTGTTAACGTCAATTTATTATCATTCTGATTTAACAGAGAAGAAAACACAATTCTTGTTTTAAAATTGCTTGAAAACAATCATGCCATCTTTATTGTACATGCAGCCGCTTTCTGCAAGGTCCAGATATTTTTAAAACTTCAAGATTGGTTGCGAATGCGATTATTTCTTAAGGTTTTTTCTTGACGTGAAAGACAATAAAGAATAAAATGTCTACTTTTCTGTTATATGATTATTGTTTGTGATTATTATTACTATTATTGTTATCACTCAATTTTTTTATTTATGCATTTTTCAAAAGCTGGCTATGTTGGTGAGTTGATCTAAGTGGCATTCAATTTTTTTTTTGGTTTTCGAGGAAAATTCTAGAAACGCAGCAATTTCAAACTCTTAATTTCATGAAACAAATTGTCGAAGCATTTGATTTCTTAAATTGTTCAATTCGCACTTAAACTACTCTTTCATTTCCAGTATGTAAGCTAAAGTAGAATTTGAAATCTTGTTATAGTTTTTGAAGTGATAACAATATCCAAACGAAATTACACTATGCTTCTAAACTCTAAAGCAAATAAGAGCCTAACTGTTATTTAATATGTGAATGGATGCCAAATATGTGAGTTAGTTGCCCCAGTGCAAATATGCATGTGAGAAAAGTGAAACGTTATGATTTTATATCATTGGAATATACATTTTTATTATGTGTAATTAACACAGACTGATAATGACAGAGGTTTGGAGGAGACGGAGGAGACGGAGGTGGTTTTAGTCGGTAAAAACCCGGCATGCCGAGGTGCAGGAGCTAATCGGTATCTTTTGAAGATTTCCACCTCCCAACGTTGAAAACAAAAAAAAATGAACTCACACATTCCCCCCCCCCCCCGAAATATTTTTCTGGCTACGGCCTTGGAGCACCAGCTTGAAGCTGATCACAAGTAAACATTTTTTTCATTTATCTTCTTTTTATACCTAGTCTTGTGGAGCCTCGTCTTTCGATAAAGGATCATGATAAAAACGAAACGTTATTGAAAGCTTGTTATCTGCGCCGATGTACATAGTGTTATAAATTTCAATAAAATAGCTGTGTACAACCGGAGGTCGTTTTTGTTGGTGTTGCTGAACTTATTTTGAGTTTTGCTACTAAAAAGCCACTCCTGGCCAAAAGTGTACCCAGAACCTGAGCTAGAGGAAGCACCTTGTTTTTGTTTCAGGAAATAGAGCAAGCGGTGGTGATGAAGTAAGATTCTTAAAAAAAAAAGATGTGTGTCACGGGACTCACGACAAAATTGACACTTTATTTATATTAGTAACATTATCATAATAAAAGTTTTTTAAGTTTTTTATTAACTTCCCAGTATATGGGAAGTTCTTGTAATCGCCTCGAAAATCGAAATTGAAATTTTCAACATATGTGTACGTTTTGAGGTCTTACGAGTATATTTTAAGTGTTTTTAAAAAGAAGTATGTATGTGTGTGTGTGTATGTATGTACGTACGTACGTATGCGGGTTTCGCGGACAGTTTTTCTACGAGCATAACTCACGTAAACAAAGTCGTATCGACTTCGTTAAGGTGTCAATCGAAGCGTCTTTGCAATCTTAAGAGCTGATTAGTTTTTGGGACACTTCGGTCGGGGGGGTTTGCTGTTTTCACCCCTTGAAGGTCAAACCTGTCGTGCGCTATATCTCGCGAACCAAACGTACGATTTGCTTCATCAAAGTGTCAATCGACGCGTATTAACATTTCCGTGATTCTAACAAATTTTTAACGTGTGGACCTCAAGGGTCGCACCTCACGGCTTGTTTTTTATATTTCTTCGACATTTTCGTTGAACAACAAGTTAATTGAAACATTGCGTTTACCTTGCGTTATACATAAAAAAATGTTCGGAATTACTTATCAAAGTATGATGCTGAGACATGAGACTTTCTTCTACCTGGATGTCCTCACTTATTTCGCCTATTACCAATAGAGACGTTATGAGTAGCATAGAGTCATTTAGTAATTGAAATTTTTTGCCAGATTATTATCGTTTTTATTGGACCTTCGTGCAGGTTTCGATTTATGAATTGTTTTTCCTTTTCATATGAACCCACACAATGTTTGTCATCGATATATCTCGATAATGTATTGACCATTGTATTAATTGACACTGGAACGTTTATAGTTTGACCAACAGGGTTTGATCATCGCCGACCCCCCCCCCCCACTCACTCGCTCTTTACCAATTTTTGGGATTGGTAATGATTTTGAACTTCCTAGTATATACGAAAGTTTTTATAATTGGTCCGAAAATCAAAATCGTCAGGTTTTCCAAGTAATTTAAAACTATTTTTAGATAGAACTATGTACGTGTGTATGTATGTTTGTATCTAGGTACGTATAAATGTACGTAAACATTCATTTCTTTGAGATATCTATCGGAACGTTTCAGCAAAGAGCTGACAAGATTTTTCAGGATTCAGTTTTTCAGGTTTTTTTCAACACATCGTCAAATTTTCATTTTTATTGAAGCTGGTTGTTAATTCCACAAACAAAAATGCAAATACACAGATTTTATTTTTTAAAAAAAATCATTTGTACTCCTGAAAATCAATACTTTTAAACATCAGATGCTGCATAGAGTTTGAGTAATTAAAAATTTGTAATTTTTTCATAGCTGTAAGAGTAAATTATATTAAAACAAGCCGCGAGTTGCGACCCTTGAGGTCCACACGATCAACTTCCCAGTAATATCTACATAAACATCAACAACATTAAACACAATAATAATTTTGAAAATAATACTACTTTAAGTAATAACAATGAGAGGTTTTCATAGCAGTAACGGGAATGAGTTAATGTGAATCATATCGTCTACGGGAGGGTCCATTGATTACGTAAGGTTTTTGGTCGATGGTGACGGATTGCATATCCACGCAGATCAATCGGTGGGGGCCTTTTTGGTCTTGAAAATTTTTGTACAGTAAAACCTGTCAATAACGGAATCTCGTGGGGAATTATTTTTTTCCACAATTGACACGAATTCCACTATTAACAGGTTCTATTATTGACAGGTATTTGAGTCGAACCAAAAAGATTTTCCATTATTGAGAGTAAAATCAAATAAAAAAACCAATGCATATATTTTCATGGTCATTTAATGATCAAATCAAGTGATATAATGAACGTGAAAATGAAATATGTACTGAGATAAAACTATTTTTTGATAAATGAATGAAGGAAAAACTGAAAATGAAAAAACCAACGAATGACAAACATTATTATTGAAAGTAATCGGTAATCGAAGACTGTTTTGTTTTGCTTGCAATCAAATCATCCGGTACTAAATTGATGGACACTACTATTTTATCGAGTAAAAATGTATTTTCAACATTTTGCGATGAAAGGTATTCGTCGATCATTTCATTTTTGTCTTTAATAACACAGCAGACTTACCACATTTGTATTTTGCTTTCAAAACTTCGATTTCAAATTTTGGCTTCATGATCTTTTATCAAATTGTACTTTTGTTTTAACGCGAGACGTGAACGTTGGATTGGTTTATTATCCCCCATTTTACGATTCATTTTCAATAGCGACGGAAAAATGTGAGAGTAATGAAATTCTAATTGTGTGGTCAATGTCTTTTCGCTCAAGTGCAATTGACGAATCGAACAATCTATGGTCGCACACACAAAGACGGTGCATAATTCATAGCTATCGAATCAGCAAAAAACTGAATTTCGATTTCTTAGAAGTTTTGATTACACGACGCTGTCCAAACAATAAAAAAGTCTAAACAATGACTGGAAGTGAGAAAGTAAACGATACATATTTTTGCGATGCCAAATTGCCGCAACAGAAGCGATAAATTTTGCATTTTACGAAATGAAACAGTGATTTCGAAACGATTTTTATAATCATTATTTGTGATATTGGAAAAAATATAGTTTCAAATGGAAAAAAGACGAAAAATAGACGATTTTTTTTTTGTTTCCAAGAATTTTTTTTCCACTATTCGGAGTTTCGATTTTCCGTTATTGACAGGTCAATTTGTATGGAAGAGCTCAACGGCCCAAAAAAAATTCCACTATTGACACGAATTCCACTATTAACAGGTTCCGTTATTGACAGGTTTTACTGTATATGCAGTCAAAAATAGGTTCAATTGCATGTAAAAAGTAAAATGTATTACAAATGATGATGGTTATTGAAATCTTACGATTACTAAAGAATGAATCTACTAAAAACTACAACTTTTTATTTGATGAAAGCTTTTTAAAGCATATGATCTTGCAAATTATTGACTACAAAACATTTTACCATTCAAAGCGTTGATATCGCAAATGCAAATTTGATTGAAATTTTGTTGGTTTTCAAAATTTAAGCATTTTTTTTTAATTAAAAGACTGTAAAAACTATTAAAAATCTGCTCAAATTATGCAAATATTTAAAACTTTAATTGAATTTACAACAATTTTTTTAGAATAAAAGATATAAAGTGTTATCATTCGTATGAACCCTCTTTACATGGTAACTTTGAATGATTTTTTATTTTTAATTTAGTTTTTTTCATAATCATGGAAGAAAATTTTGCTGCTTTCTCTTCAAAAACTGATAAGAACGTATGAGTTTTATAAGCTGGTATCACTGTGCTATGCAAATCAAGATCAAAAAAATATTTTTTTTGAAAAAACCATAATTTTTCGCATTTTCTTCTATTAAATTAAAAAACGACTAAAACGAATTTTTATCATGTTAAAAACTTCACAAAGAGGTTAATACACGTCAACTGACACCTCAATGATGCAAATATTATATCTGGTTCGTAAGATATAGTGAATGATAAAAATGACCTTGAAAATCATGATGACTTTTAAGGATTTTTTATTTTTAATTTAATTTTTAACGTAGTCATGAGAAAAAGTTTTGATGATGTTTCTACAAAAATTGTTTGAAGTATATAAATTTTGTAAACATTTAATACTATATTTCGCAAATCTGGTTGAAAATTTATTTTTTATGAAAAAAACCTAATTTTTTGCACTTTTTTTCTTAAATTAAAAAACGGCTACAACGATTTTTTTCAAAATTCGACAGATTCACAAAAGTGTTAATACGCGTCCAGTGACATCTAAATTATGTAAATCGTATGTTTAGTTCGCGAGATATAACGCATGACAGAAATGACCTTGAAGATCTTGATGACTGTTAATGATTTTTATTTTTTATTTGATTTTTTTTTTGTAATCACGAGGAAAAAATTTTGATGCCATTTTCAAGAAAACTGTTTGGAATATATAAATTATATAAACATCGATTACTTGGACTTGAAATAAGTTTAAAATTTTGTTGTTTTTTAAAAAAAAACAGTTTTTGGCACTTTTTTTTAAAAAATTTAAAAACGGCTCCAAGAATTTTTTTGAAAACTTGATACAATTACATAAATGTTAATACGCGTCAATTGACACCTTGTTCAAGGAAATCTTACGTTGGGTTCGCGAGATATAACGCATAACAGAAATGACCTTCAAACGGGCAAAACAGCAAACCCCCCGACCGAAGTTTCCCAAAAACTAATCAGCTCTTAATATTGCAAAGACGATTCGATTGACACCTTATTGAAGTCGATCGGACTTTTTTTACGTGAGTTATGCTCGTAGAAAAAAGTGTCCACGAACGTACGTACGTACACACACACACACACACATACATCTCCCTTTCTAAAAACACTTTATATATACTCTTTAGACCTTAAAACGTGAATAAATGTCGAAAATTTCAATTTTCGAGGCGATTACAAGAACTTCCCATATATTGGGAAATTAAAAATGTGGATCAATCAATGAAGCCAAAGAATTAGAAAACTTTTATTTAAAAGTATTGGTGAGTAGTTTCTAGTGAAAGATGATTTTGCTGATGAATCTAATAAGCATTATATTAACATAGGACATAGCATAGTAAACAGTTTGCAGGTAGTCAATAATTCAAACTTTATTCCGATAGCGATAACTGCTTCACTCTATTCTTACGTTTTCTACTATGTTAATTTGGAACAATTAAAAGCAATGTTAGTAAACTTTTGAAGCACTGTTTTCAGAAACATCTCCACATCATCTCCAACTTTCAGGGACAAACTGCGGAATCAAACAACTGGCTGAGTTTAAATAACGATGAAAGGCAGTTGTCTGTATCGGTGTTTAATCTGTTTGCCACTGGTTCCTTGTTGATAAAAAAGCTTCTTAGGGGTCCAATTTCGATTGCTTGGAGATATTCTTGACCACTGCTATATGTTCCTTCGATATCTCGTGGTGACTCTCAATGATGTGTTTCGCGATCGCTGACTTCAATCCTGTTGGTCTCGCACCAGTTCAGCCTCTCTAGGTGCTCCTGGAGTCTTACCCCCACTAGTCGCTTCGTTTGTCCTATGTACGTCTTAGAGCATTCAGGGCAGGTCACTTTACAAACACCGTTTTCTCCCATAAACTTTTTGGATCTTTAGGGCTATCTAGGACCGTTTTCAGCTGTGTATATTTACTTGAACCCACGCTTTCTATATTCCTTCTTTTCAATATTCGTTTAATATGTTTAAACACTGGGGAGTAAGAGACTGTCACTCGTTGTATAGTGTTCGGTTGTATTACTAGATTTGTTAAGTTCTTGAATCGATCTCTCTTTTGTTTCTTATTTACTATTTGCTGGATATCGTTTCCGGTGTAACCGTTCAGTTCTGCTGTGGCTTTTATGTACGCAAGTTTCTTATTGAATCTATCGTTGCTTAAAGGACGGTCAGCAATCTCTGCGCCATGGAATGGTAAGCAGCCATTTTTTGCTGCATAACATGACTTGATGACGCCGGTATCGCTCTTTGTGTTGCTTATAGCTTTCTATGGATATCGTATTCAACCATTATTGTTATATTATTCAAAGTTTATTGTTATTTGCAAAATTTGAGCTGATTTTTAATAGTTTTCACAGTACTGAGTTTTAATTTTAATAAAAAAAACTGCTTACATTTTGAAAACCAAAAAAATTAATCAAATTTGCGTTTATGGTAATCAACGCTTTGAATGGTAAAATGTTTTGTAGGCAATACTTTGCAAGATCATATGCTTTAAAAAGCTTTCATCAAATAAAAAATTGTAGTTTTTAGTAGTTTTGAGTATTCGTAAGATTTGAATTACTTCTTCCATCATCAACGGTAATGCTTTTTAGCTTTCACATTATATTAAACCGATTATTGACTGCACATTCAATGTTTTTCCAGACCAGCTGAAAATAAGAAACAAGCCGCGAGGTGCGACCCTTGAGGTCCACACGGTCAACTTCCCAGTAATATCTACATAAACATCAACAACATTACAACAATGAGAGGTATTCATAGCAGTAACAGGAATGAGTTAATATGAATCATATCGTCTACGGGAGGGTCCATTGATTACGTAAGGTTTTTGGTCGCTGAATATTCACGCGGATCAATTGGTGGGGGGCCTTTTTGGTCTTGAAAATTTTTGTTGGTTTTCAAAATTTAAGCATTTTTTTTTAATTAAAAGACTATAAAAACTATTAAAAAGCTGCTCAATTATGCAAATATTTTAAAACTTTCATTGAATTTACAACATTTTTTTAGAATAAAGGGTATAAAGTAATAGCATTCGTATCAACCCTCTTTACATGGTAACTTTGAATGATTTTTTTATTTTTAATTTAGTTTTTTTCATAATCATAGAGAAAAGTTTTGCCGTTTTCTCTTCAAAACTGATAAAAATGTATAAATTTTATAAACTGGTATCAATGTGCGGTGCAAATCAGGTTAGAAAATATTTTTTATAAAAAGAACCATAATTTTTCGTATTTTCTTCTATTAAATTAAAAAAACGGCTGAAACGAATTTTTATATTGTTGAAAACTTCACAAAGATGTTAATACACGTCAACTGACACCTTAATGATCCAAATACTATATCTGGTTCGTGAGAAATGAATGATAAAAATGACCTTGAAAAACTTGATGAGTTTTAATGATTTTTTATTTTTGATTTAATTTTTCACGTAATCATGGGGAAAAGTTTTGATGATGTTTTTACAAAAATTGTTTGCAATATATAAATTTTATAAAGATTGATTACTATTTTTCGCAAATCAGCTTAAAAATTTATTGTTTATGAAAAAAAACTAATTTTTTTTTGTTTTTTTTTTCTTAAATTAAAAAAACGGCTCGAAAGATTTTTTTAAAAATGCGACAGATTTACAAAAATATTAATACGCGTACAATAATAGCTAAACGATGGAAATCCTATGTTTGATTCGCGAGATATAACGCATGACAGATATGACCTTGAAGAGCATGATGACTGTTAATGATTTTTTATTTTTTATTTGACTTTATTTTGTAATCATGAGTAAAAATTTTGATGACATTTTTATGAAAACTGTTTGGAGTATGTAAATTATATAAACTATGATTACTTGGATTTGACAATAAGATTAAAAACTTATTGTTTTTGAAAAAAACACAATTTTTTGCACTTTTTTTTAAAAAAATTAAAAAACTCCTAGGACGAATTTTGTTAAAACTTGATAGAATCACATAAATGTTAATACGCGTCGATGGACACCTTGATCAAGGAAATCGTAGGTTTGGTTCGCGAGATATAACGCATGACAGAAATGACCTTCAAACGGGCAAAACAGCAAACCCCCCGACCGAAGTTTCCCAAAAACTAATCAGCTCTTAAAATTCCGAAGACGCTTCGATTGACACCTTAACGAAGTCGATGCGACTTTGTTTACGTGAGTTACGCTCTCTGAAAAAACTGTCCACGAACGCACACACGTACATACACACACACACACATATATACATACTTCTTTCTAAAAACACTTAAAATATACTCGTAAAACCTCAAAATGTAAAGATATGTTGAAAATTTCAATTTCGATTTTCGAGTCGATTACAAGAACTTCCCATATACTGGGAAGTTAATAAGGAATATCCCGATTGTTGTAAAATCGTGCAAAAATACGAATTCAGTGATTATGTCATGACGATTTTGAATACAATTATTCAAAATGGCCACCACATGACAAAATCTCTTCAGTGGGTGTAATATCATCAATGCTAGCGCTCTTTTGTCCTTCAAGGATGGATATGAAAATAACAAAAAACGTCGAAAAGGCTTTGTGACTTGTCCCCCTTCAATTGATCCGCGTGAATATTCAATCAAACCAATCCACCCCGCATCCACCAAAATTCTTACGTAATTAATGGACGCTCTCCTAGATGATACGATAAATATTAAGTCATTCCAATAACTGTTACGAGGGGTACATTATTATTATTTAAAGAAGTTCTATTTTCATAATTATTATTTTGTTTGATATTTTTAATATTTATGTAGATATTACTGGGAAGCTGAACGTGTTGACCTCAAGGGTCACAGCTCGCGGATTGTTTATTTTCCATTTATTTTAAAAAATATTCAACTTGTTTTAACTAATTTTACATTTTGTCACATAAAAATTTGCTAGGCCCTCCTTCTCCCTTCATGTAACACTTAGTAACATTTTCACATATCCCCCGTTTCCCTTGGAGTGTTGCGTAATATACGGATGGCTCCAAACTAACTAAGTGACTTCTGCTGTCCGATAGCATTCTCAAGTGATATTTCTGCGAATCACGCGACTGAATTCTCTCCCGGAATCATCCTATCAGTTATATTTTTATCATCATGCAGATCACAGTAAATGGAAATATTAAACAACAAATGTGAGTGTGATATCACACTCGATTTTGAAAGTTTTATATGCTGGTTAGTAATAACTGCCACGAACAAATTCGTCTGGTTAACCCACAAACTATCAATGCCTTGTTCTTAGACTGAAGGTCCTAGAAGTCCACGAGGTTTTAAGCAATGACTGCTAGCAAAACAACTCATTACCAGAGATTCCATCAAACGGCCCTCCATAAAAATTTAGCCCCGGGTCTGAAAAATTCTTAATACCGCACTGCTTGAAAGCTTATCTTGAATTGTTTTTGAGATCTGATTTTGCATTCGATTTAATACACTGATTGCCATTTTGTCTGCGGTATACCACGTACTTCTATGCAATTCCAGGAGGTCAACGGAAGAGACAATGTGATGCATGATGTCAAAGTAATGCACCATTTACATAGCTGTGCCTAGCAGAAACTCTCCGATCCGTGAAGTAGAAATGCCCAATCAGTTACCATAAGCATTTTTATTGCAAAGAAATGCATTTATAGATAATTACTGAAGAAAGTAAATGTTATTAGCTTTCTAAACTAAAGAATCCTACCACAGCTGCAACGGCTCATTCTTTAAGTTTACAATATTCTTGCTGTTGCAATTATTCTAAGTGAGATGTTAAAATGAGAACAGGTAGTAACGCGACCTCTTGTTTAACGTCCTTCTATGGTTTTTCCGGGTGCTTCGGCTTCTTCGTAGCACACAAACAGAACGTCAAAGCATTCCTTCAACAATCGGAAATCCACTCGCATTAAAATCCAGGTTGGTTGCGGGCATGTGTGCGTATCCCAGACTGAACCGAATCAGATACAATACAAATACCATCTGTCTTCACTACAATGGAATCGATTCAAAACAAATCCATCCAACACTTCCTCGGAATTAGCGCAATCCAGCAGCAGAACATCTCCACTAAGAGTTGGTGAGTTGGGTGAATTGATGTCATGAACGTCATCGAGTTCTTCGCGAGCGATACAACTTCTTAAAGGAAATTGGCGAACAAAAAGCTGAAATGCCATTAGGCACGTGATGATCACTACATTGCTGGCGGGTCTAGCACAACCAGTACTGCACTGTGGCCCAGATGGCGATGGATTTGAAGAGAACCTGGTTGCAGCTTACAAATCGCGCATCTTCATGTACAGCTCCCTCGGCAGCAATCGTCAGGGATTAGCTTCCTTGTCTTCGAATTGCATTATTCATAAACCCGCGGTACAAACAACCCAGCCCGGAGAGATGGCCATGCTTCCCGAGAAAGGTTCCAAATATGGTGCATATGCCTAAAACTGGTCATTCGGTGTACATGTTGCACTTCGCCTGTTAGCCAGCTAGTCAGTCGCTTCCGCAATGTGTAGTGTGATGGCTAATCAGCCTTCGGAGACCAGTGACACTTGACATGAGGCATACCCTTTTGTGTTTTGTGGTCGAGTGAGGAGTTTCGCGGAAGACCCGGTCGTTCTGTGGCATGAGAAGCTACAGCCATTTTCAAGCAGCAAGAAGTTGCAGTTTCTACAGGTTTTGCTTGGATTTGAATTTGATGAATACCACACTGAGACATCATCCATGGCCACGATGATGCACCAACAAGGTACAATGTACACAATTTGGGGCAGCACCTTCAATTCTCAGCCGATCAATCATGTTGCCGGCATACGCAATTTGTGGCAGCCTTTGTGGTCTCAACACTATAAACATGTGATTCCTCGTTGGATTATGGCTCACAATTAAGAATAGAAAATTTACTGAAGACTTTGATGGAAATGATCCATTCATCATAGTTTTATGTGCTCACCTCAGATTCTCGACAATCAACTACAAGCTTACAAATTGTATTAGCATGTCGCGACTCATTTTGTGTACCAGCACGCAAGTCTAGTTATTATCTGGATTCTCCGACCATCTCATTTAGCCTTAATGAACGCTCAATACTTTCATCTCGTCTTCCTCTTTCGGCCTACGCCATGGGAGAATCACTCAACGTAAACCCCACGCCGTTGTGAAAATTACGTGATGATCAGTACTAGTAATTTTGAGAAAATTTATGACCCAGCGACCCTTGAAGCGTCTTAACTTGAAAAGAAGTAAATCTTTCCACAAAGACTAATTGAGTAACAAACTAATTGAAATGTGATCGCAAACGTTTGGAAGTGATTGCAAAGTATGTTTGTCTTGATAGTTATTGTAATAGGTTTGAAAATCGAAATTGAAATTTTCAACATATTTTAACTTCCCAGTAATCGCCTCGAAAATCGAAATTGAACTTTTCAACATTTATTTACGTTTTAAGGTCTATATTGTATATATAAAGTGTTTTTAGAAAGAAGTATGTATGTGTGTGTACGTACGTACGTGCGTTCGTGGACAATTTTTTCTACGAGCATAACTCACGTAAATAACGTTGTATCGACTTTGTGGAGGTGTCAATCGAAGCGTCTTTGCAAGTTTAAGAGCTGATTAGTTTTTGGGACACTTCGCTCGGGGGGGGGGGGGGGTTTGCTGTTTTGCCCCTTTGAAGGTCATTTCTGTCTTGCGTTATATGTCGCGAACCAAACGTACGATTTCCTTGATCAAGGTGTCAATCGACGCGATTTGCCGTTTCTGTAATTCTTTCAAGTTTTTAAAAAAAATTCTTGGACCCGTTTTTTAATTTATTAAAAAAAATGCTAAAAATTAGGTTTTTTTCATAAACAATAAGTTTTTAACCTGATTTGCACAACACAGTAATCAGTGTATACAAAATTTATATACTCCAAACAGTTTTTGTAAGAAAACCAACAAAACTTTTATTAATAAAATCGTAACAAAATCAAATAAAAATAAAAAAAACATTAAAAGTCATCATGATTTTCAAGGTCATTTTTATCATTCACTATATCTTACGAACCAGATATAATATTTGCATCATTATGGTGACAGTTGACGTGTATTAACATCTTTGTGAACATTATCAAAACTCATTTCAGCCGTTTTTTTAATTTAATAGAAGAAAATGCGAAAAATTAGGGGTTTTTTTCATAAAAAATATTTTTTTAACCTGATTTGCACATCACAGTGATACCAGTTTATAAAATTTATACATTCTTATCAGTTTTTGAAGAGAAATCAGCAAAATTTTCTTCCATGATTATGGAAAATCATTCAAAGTTACCATGTAAAGAGGGTTCATACGAATGTTAACACCTTATATCTTTTATTCTAAAAAACTTGTTGTAAATTAAATCAAAGTTTTAAAATATTTGCATAATTTGAGCAGATTTTTAATAGCTTTTAAAGTCTTTTAATTAAAAAAACTGCTTAAATTTTGAAAACCAACAAAATTTCAATCAAATTTGCATTTGCGGTAATCAACGCTTTGAATGGTAAAATGTTTTGTAGTCAATACTTTGCAAGATCATATGCTTTAAAAAGCTTTCATCTGATAAAAAATTGTAGTTTTTAGTAGATTCATTCTTTAGTAATCGTAAGATTTCAATAACCATCATCATTTGTAATACATTTTACTTTTTACATGCAGTTGAACCTATTTTTGACTGCATATACAGAATTTTTCAAGACCAAAAAGGCCCCCACCGATTGATCCGCGTGAATATTCAATCTGTCCTCATCGACCAAAAACCTTACGTAATCAATGGACCCTCCCGTAGATGATATGATTCATATTAACTCATTCCTGTTACTGCTATGAATATCTCTTATTGTTATTACTTAAAGCAGTATTATTTTCAAAATTATTATTGTGTTTAATGTTGTTGATGTTTATGTAGATATTACTGGGAAGTTAACCGTGTGGACCTCAAGGGTCGCACCTCGCGGCTTGTTTATGTTTGTATTCAAGATCAAGAAAACGGAATTTGTGCTCTTCACAAGAACGTACAAAATTCCATCACTTCTCCCACCCAAATTAGATGAGATAAGCCTCAAATCTTCTCATCAAGTGAAGTATTTGGGCCTTATTCTGGACTTCAAGCTCGCGTGGAAAGCGAACATAGCAGAAAGAGCACGCAAAGCGGCATGCGCAATCTACTGCTGTAAAAGAGCTATTGGGAAAAAGTGGAGAATGAAACCCAAAATCGAATTATGGCTCTATACGGCGATAGTGAATCCAATCCTTCTGTATGGCGCAGTTGTTTGGTGGTCAGCTATTGCGAAAACAAACAAAGCAAACCTTCTAAACAGGGTCAGAAGGATTGCAGCTATTGCAATCACCGGAGCTTTACGTACTACCCCGACATAGGCACTGTTTATGCTACTGAATTGACTCCCGACGAAGCTTCTTACGAGACAGCAGGTCAAGTGCTCTGCGATTCGATTGAAAGCTCTAAATCTCTGGCATGAGGGAAATACTGGTCACTCCACCATATTACTGAGGGACGGACCAACGCCAGAGAAATCAGACCTCACTTCTCCGATTCTCTGCTTTCATTATAGTTTCAAGTCAGTCATCCTAAGCAGGGATGACTGGGCAATGGAAATAGGTAAGTCGCAGGAATCGGGCTACAGCGTTTCCTCAGAACAGTTAGGCCTGAAACTATCCTTTCGGCTTCCGGATCACTGCAGTGTTTTCAGGCAGAGGTTATTGCAATATACAAGGCAGTAGACTGATTGAGAAATCAGAAAATTTCCGTAAGAAACCTGAATATTTTCTCTGACAATCAAGCTGCTATCCAAGCACTATCCAACGTGTACACCTCATCCATGATGGTGATGGAATGCCGTACACAGCTGAACGTGATGTCACTTCACTGTGAAGTGACTCTACACTGGGTACAGGGACATAGTGACTGGAAATAACCGTTTTCCATTACTTTTTGATCACCCCTCGTATTTAAAAAAACAAATTCAACAATTTTTCGATAAATATTGAATTCAAATTTGCACTTTAGGTGATTTTTGGTTAGTCTTAAATTCATAGAAAAATAATTCAAAAAAAAACTATAAAATAAGATCGATTCAGCAGGAAACTCCAAGTCAAATAAATAAATAATTCTAAAACAATTATCAAGAGCCTTCAACACATGTGTGAACTTATATCTAATATCTTCAAATAAAACGAATATTTCGGTGATGAAAAACGTCTTGCCCTATACAATAAATGGATGGCTGTACATTTTGCTTGGTGTTCTGGACGTGCATGATACGATCCTCAACTTCCTGCTGGCTTGAGGCAAAAAAGATTACCGATTCTTGTGAATCTTTGATTGTAAACTTCGTGGTGCTTTTTTTCACCGTAGATTTCTTTTTTCACTATTTTGTTAGTGGGCACCAAGTCGCCATGTAATGCCCATATCAATGCTGCGTTGAGTCCATCTAGTTTGTGAAAACTTTTGAAATGCTTGATTAAGCCGTTTACTCTACTATATTCCGCTTTACAAATAAAACAAAGCATATTCAATAAGATGGTCAATGAGATAAATCTAATTGCTGCTACTATTTGACTTTTCAAAGTAAATCTAAAACATTAAAACCGTCAAGATTCAAAATATGTCTGAAATCAATTTATATGTACTTACCGCGCACAGTCATAAATATTCACCCCACAATTACAAATATTCACTTTGGCTAAATAATTCGGAACGAACACGAACCTCCAAGAGCCCAAACACACATGCACAATTTCCATTTGTGAAGAAACACACTGCTAAAAACTATTCGGCATCAAAGTTTACCGTTGGTAGACGCAATTAGAAAATGATTCTTCGCTTCAATGAATAGCGTTCATTTATTTTATGAACTGATTAGTCTGCATAGTATTAATGAATGGTTACATTAAAATAATGTATAAGAACTTTGTAGCAACGATAGCAGTCGAGGGTTATTTATAAACAATTAATGTATTGTGTTCGTAGTATGAATGTTTTCATTATTTAACTTACGATAATATATTTTCTTGGCAACAAGACTTATGAATTAATTCATTTCCAGAATGTAGAAAAGTTTGCCGTTCCATTGAAATTGCATAATATGTATGACTTTTTTACATTAAAACAAGTTCAAGTTTACATTAAATCAAAGAATAGTCCACCATAAAATAGATGTATGCAGATATGAATCAATGAATAGTAGATCATACAAATAAGAAAAAAAGCATTATATTAATGAAAACTAGTCTATAATAGCTTTTCATTAATAGCATGTCGAACATTTTTTTCAGTGTTGAATTGAAGTCAAGCCAATACCTCCATCAGAAACAGCATTCGAAGTAATTTACAATCAGCTCCACAAAACTCAAAGCTGAAGATCGAGTCGATGTGAAATAAAATTATAAATAAATATCCTGAATTGTAAATCGAACCAAAAGCATTCTAAACCCCATGGATTTGGTAGTATCTCTCAAATCAATTCTTATCGTCTTAGAAATGTTTTGTACTGAAAACTAAATATGGGCTCTTAATGAAAATTAATGGAAAGAATGATTTTGACGAAACGGAAGTGGTATTAGTCGATTGAAGGGTATGTAGAAAAGTCTTTTCTATGAATTTGTGAAGAAATCCGACATGCCGAGAAGCAGAAGCTGATCGGCATCTTCTTTAAGATTTCCACCTTCCAACGTGCATCACTTTAACCCAGAAATTAGCAACGGCTGACTAACGGTTTTTTTAAATGAGTCTCGACGTTGAAGATGTTTTATTAATGTTACGTCACTCCTTGAGCACGCCATCTTCCCGCTCAATGCAACATTATCATGCCACATCTATCGATACTCTAACTATCTACTCAAATGGTCTTTTACCCAACCCTACTTTGGCTGTCACTTCGCGAACTGTTGTGCTTGTCAACTTGTTAAGCACTCGGCGTGCAAGTTTACGAGATATCCGCGGAGTCGTTGCCCTAAGATGACTTCGCTCGAGCCGCCACAGAACAAAACGTGGGACCTGTCGCTGTACGAGCTGCAGCGCAAACCGCAGGAAGTCATTACCGACAACACGGAGATCGCTGTGTCGCCACGGAGCCTCCACAGCGAGCTGATGTGCCCCATTTGCCTCGACATGCTCAAGCGGACGATGACGACCAAAGAGTGCTTGCATCGGTTCTGCTCCGAGTGCATTATAACCGCCTTGCGATCCGGCAACAAGGAGTGCCCCACTTGCAGGAAGAAGCTGGTCTCGAAGCGCTCCCTGCGACCGGATCCCAACTTCGATTTGCTGATTTCCAAGATCTATCCAAGTCGGGAAGAGTACGAGGCCATTCAGGTAAGTGCGGTCGGGGGTTTTCTGGCGGAATAGGTCGAGGTAAGTGTCCTTTTCCCTTTCCTCAAACTGTGTCCCTTGGCTAGAGAAAGAGTGGACACGGCTTCGTGCCAACTGCCTTCGTAGCAGTTCATGCCAACTTTCGCAAAGTACACTGCCTTAATTTGGAGCAGTCATTGCATTTGGCAATTCTTCTGCAAACTCTTTCTGTGTATCCTCATAGCCTACAGTCGTTCGCCTTCCAGTTTCCATTAGTCCCGCCTTACCTATCTCACTACTCTCGGTATCCAATGAATTGCCCTTAATTGCCAAATAAGTGAACAATTAGCAAAGTCTAATTCTGAATGTTGAATAATATCTCCGACAAAGTGAAGTATTCGATAATTGCCTGTTCAACACGTGCAAGTCCGTCTCGCAAGACGCAGGCAGACTCATCGCAGGTACCGAGGCCCAGGATCGCTTTATTTCCAATAAGCCTTCTCTGTAAAACGTAACACCAAGCCTTAAGATAGGACTCGAATGCCGATTTAAATAAATCGAATGGTGTAATGTGATAGAATTGCCATGTAGTGTTTTTGGTCCTTTTAAACTATTCTCCTTTCCATGGTGTCTATAAAGTTCCATGATGAGGTCATAAACAAATTAATAAAAAAAGCAAGAGAATTTAATAGAAAAACGACCGGCACAATTTTGGTGCTAATGGCCAAGGCCTAAATGTGCTCATGATGGGCATTACCTGAGCATGCGCAATCTACTGCTGCAAAAGAGCTATTGGGAAAAGATGGGGACTGAAACCCAAAACTGTATCATGGCTCTATACAGCGATAGTGGAACCAATCCTTCTGTATGGCGTGGCGTAGTTATTTGGTGGCCAGCGATGGCAAAAACATCAAACGCGAACCTGGTTAACAGGGTTAGGAGGACTGCAGCTATTGCAATCACCGGGGCTATGCGCACTACCCCGACAAAGGCATTGTTTATGCTATTAAATTGGCTCCCGACGGAGCTCCTAACGAAACAGCACTCCAAGTGCTCTGCTATTCGATTGAAAGCTCTAAATCTCTGGCATGAGGGAAATACTGGTCACTCCACCATATTACTGAGGGATGGACCAACGCCAGAGAAAGTAGACCTCACTCCTCCGATTCCCTGCTTCCACCACAGTTTCAAGTCCGTCATCCCTAGCAGAGATGACTGGATCATGGAAGGAAATAGGATACAGGAATCGGTCGACATCTACACTGATGGATCAAAAATGGAGAGAAGAGTTGGCTGTGGCATGTTCTCAGAACAGCTAGACCTGAAACTATGCTTCCGATTACCAGACCACTACAGCGTCTTTCCGGCAGAGGTCATTGCGATTTATAAGGCAGTTGAGTGGCTGAGAAGTCAGAAAATTTCCATAAGAAATTTAAACATCTTTTCTGACAGTCAAGCTGCTATCCAATCATTATCCAACGCGTATACCTCATCCAAAATTGTAATGGAATGTCGCACACTACTGAACGCGATGTCGCATCACTGTGAAGTGATTTTTTGCTGGGTAACGGGGGATAGTGATATACCGTGGAACTGCGAAGCAGATACCCTAGCGAGAGCTGACACTGAGCTTCAGGAGTATACACTAACTCCCAAAGTGGCCATCCTCCAGCCTCCATTAAGGTAAGTTTCAAGCAGTACTATATAGAGGCTGCAAATAGGGCCTGGCTGCTGGAAGAAACCTGCAGGACAACCAGGCAAACTTGACACACACTAAGCTCAAAGCGCACCAAGCAGCTCCTCAACACGAGCCGTGAAACACTAAGTTTCATCGTATCCGTGCTGACGGGGCATTGTCTCATTGGCAGACACGCAGAAAGACTGGGTGCCCCTTTCCACGATTTCTGCCGCAGCTGCAGATCGGAGGAGGAGGAGGAAACGATCCAACACTTTCTGTGTGAATGCCCAGCACTGTCCAGGAAACGCATGAAAACCTTAGGCTCACCCTTTCTGGACAGCCTCACGGAAGTAGCTGATTTGAACATTAGCTGCGTTGCCGGATTCATACGAGAATCTAAATGGTTCTCGCCGCCCAACAGGTTTCAGTGCCGCATCCTATTGAAATGTGGTATCAAAATGGGCCTATCGTGGCCTAAGTGAGCCGCCTTTTGACAAAGGGGGCTGCCACTACAACCAACCAACCAACCGGGCATTACCTGAAGTGGCACAATTCAGGAAGTCATTTAGAGTGCCGAGTTGAATATGCACTAATGAAACTGGTTCAGATGATCTAAAAAGACTGTATTTTTCTTAACCTTTTACTAGCTATTCATACAAATTCCTAATGCTAACACCCGTAGGTGATCAAACACTTACAACCTAATTAATTGTACAAAATTATGCTTTCCACGCTTGTAAAAGGTCATGCACTAACATATGCAATAACTAATCACTACTCGTAAATTTCTCACATGACACAAGCAACCAAAAAGGCAATATCTATAAATTATACTATAATTACTATAAATAAGATGACATGAAAATTCGTTATGATCTGTTTGAAAAAGTCAGATGCTTTCGTTGCAGTTTAACATAATTTTCGAAGTTTTGAAAAGTGTTTTTAATTTCAATAACGATGGAAAAGGCTGAGAGTTGCACTCCTCAAATTTGGCAAAAAAAAATTGTAAACTGGAGAGAGTTAAAAGAAGACAAGAGAGACAAATTGCCAGCATAGAGTGCTGCATAAGAATGGTATACGAAGCACTAAAACAGGTGATAAATTGCAGGACTGTCCAAGATGGAATATCTTGGACGGCTAAAAGAGCCCGAAAATAAACGCATATTATGGAACTGTCCGCACATTAAAAAGGGGCCCAAAAAGATCATCTGTCGAAATTTATCGCCGACTTTTTGGGGAAAGTAGCGACATTTCAGTGAGAACAGTCAGAAGATGCCTTGTGGAAGCCGGACTACATGACAGGATAGCCAGGAAAAAGCCCCTGGTAATGTCAACTAATTGAAAGAAAAGAATGATGTTACGTTCGCCACGCAACGTGGTCGATCCAAAACTCATAAGGGCAAAATGGGGGTCTGCCCTATTCTTGAAGACCCCAAACCATCGTGCGAGTAAACGCTGTCTTGTTAAAAAAATTGATAATGTTACGTTCGCCACTTCACCAAATCAAGCCAATTAAGAATTATATTGTTATTAATGAATTATATTGTAGGGAGTAGAGGTTTGAATTATATAAATATAGAGGAGATGTAGGTATGTAAGGATATTGGATTAGGTAACTAAGTAGTTAGTAAGGATGTTATGGAGAGTGGTCCTGACCGTGCGCGCGAGGCTGCGTAATTGAAGTATCTTCAACAGCTAAATGCATTATAGTCAACGTCACAGACCCTGCAGATAAGTTGCCAGCAATCACAATAACAAACAACCCTCACACAATCGCCGCAACAGATCCAAATCCAGGCTCCGCCCGGTCTACGTTACGCCAATGGAGTCCCCTATGCGCCTGCGATACCCACAACCATTAATACTTGCAATTCACCATGGTTAACGACCGCCACGATTATTTCACCAGCACAAGCAGCAATCACAGCATTCCCCCCGCACCGAGGTGCAACGCTCTAACCAAACCCACGAAGCTTCAATCGCCAGCTGATGTGCGACGCCAAAACCGGTTCCAAAGCTAGGAAGCTTTGATGAGGTCAGCAAACTCGTGGGCATTGACCGTCGATGTAGCAACGGGATTGGGACTTCCGATAAATAGGGTTGCGGGAACAGCTGACGGCTCTCTTTCGGTGCGGAACTTGAGCGGTGTGCATTTTTCGAGTTCAGATCTTCGAGTAATATATAGTGCGGTGTGTGCTGTCGTGACCGCGCAAATCTTACAGTGAAAACTTTTCTACAGTAATTTTCCAGTTTGGTTTTGAAAATAGATAGAGAAAGTAAAGACGAGTGCTGAGACCAAGAAACCGAATTTTATAAACATATAGACGAAGTGAACTGTTCAAGAGTTGAGAATAAGAAGAATAAGAAGATTTACGATATTTTTCCGAGAGTATTGAGTGGACTCAAAGGATACTTTTGAAAGTCAGCAATTTGGAGAAATACCAAGTGCCAGAAGAACACTCATATAGTATAAGTGTAAGGGAGTTTCCTGAAAAATAGCGGTGCACGGGCAGGACATGCGGAACACAACCAGGTACATGCGGTGCACGAGGCTGAAATATTCAACATTAAAATTTGCAAGCTCCTGCGCAAGTCGAAATAAATAAATAACAAACGTTGACGTTGCATCCAGGACGCTAGCTAGCTTTCCAATATTGGCCGAATTCGGTCAATAGGAGGAGTGGAGCCAAGTTAGAGAGGACGGCAACAACAACAATAAGGCCGAAAGTTATTGACCCTACCAGCATTATCGAACCACAAGCGTTATCCGATTACGTGCGGCGGAAATAGGCTTAGGAAGAAGAGACAAATTGTAAGTAGAATTAAGTATTTATAGATAGGAATTAGCTAGGTTTTTACAGAAAATAAATTAGTTCAGTGAATTAAAATTGTCGTTATTGTGTGAAATGGCGAAGCGGACGTCGCGTTTCCAGCTTGTGTCTCCCTTGTTTCAAGCTCCCTATTCGGTCGGTGGTTTTGGGTCGTCGCGAATCCTGTTCCCGTTTCCGGATTCGCGGACAGGGCAGTCCCGGCGCAGAAACGGGTGGCGCCCTTTTATAAAAATAAATTCCCACACCCCACTTCGCGGGTTTAAGCCGGGTGGAATTGCCCAAACCGTGGCCAGGGTCGGCTACGGTGCAGTGGAAAACGTTGCACGAAAAAGAGCTGCAACAATGGACTTCGCACGGGAACATTTAATGGCAGGATATATGCAGGCTGGTTATCAACGAGTTTGAACTTAAATCAAATCGGGCACTCGTGGGAAGGCATAAAACAAGCAATAGCAGTAAGAAATTTGACAAACTTGGACCAATTGTTCGAAGCGGTGAAAGAAGCATACATGTGGAGAGGTGCAAGAGTTTTATAACGATAATTTCGAATCGCATACAATATGAAGCAGAAAGGTTTCCCGACACGTTACTGATGTGTTTTGAAAATAATAATTAAAAATATTGGTCTAAATAAACGAATTTCAAAATAATTTTTATATGTTTCTAATTGCGTGTTCGCTTAAAATCTTGGGTTCTCCAAGATTTTTTTTGACTTGTCCTTTTGGAGGCAACATCGGCCAATCTTTGTTAAGTTTGGAGTGGCAGGATTGCCATGAAATAAGTTTGGTTGCATGGCAGGATCGCCATGAAATACGCTTCGTAGAGGCCATTGTGATTCTTTATTAGAGGAGAGGAGGGACTCACCTAAATATCGACGTCTAGCGCCAAAGCTGTTGGCATGCGTGAGCTGCCTATATTTCTAATACAGCGCAAGCGCCGCGATGAACAATTCAAAAGAAAAGGGTGCCGATGTAGGCAATCCAAGTTCTCTAGTATGAATGTTAATTTATTCGTTGATTATCATTTCTTTTATACTAAAATATTCCCTATGTACAACTTACTAACTAATCAAATATTATTTACATATTCCTGACCTAAATCTATTTCCAATATTTTCCCATGGTCAAAAATGCAAGTGCAAGCAATAAAGTGTAGTTTATTGGCTTCAAGAACCTTACTGCAGATGTAAGCAATAAAAATGCCAACAACTTCGGATCATTTTCATTGTTATGCCATACTGAACTTGTTCCCAGTGCACATTGTTAGTCTTCAATTGTTTTGCTGAGTCGCTCTAATTTCATTGTTTATAATTGGACTCGGGATATACCCACAAAGCCTGACTCACAATGTTTTGACTCGTGCCGGGCTATCAGATGGCAATGTATGAATATTGTTTCGTTTGTTGTGGCTTGTATTACACTACAGCCTCCCTCAATTGTCATTGAAGCAGATAAAAAGCAAACCTAAGGCAAATGAGTTATTTCGAAATATTCATTAGCAAACTGGATTTTTCTTAGTAAGTTACAATTGTTTCTAACTACATGTCTGCAGCTGCATTCATCCAGTGAAATAAAGTAGCTTTATGGATAGAGTTTTAGCAAATTTTTCACGACACCATGTACAAATGATCACCGAACCATTGTGTAAGCATCAATTTTGATAGTTTTTTCTAAAGAACATATCAGAAAAAACTTCTCCTGAAAACTGATAACAGAAAACATAAAAAAAATTCGCTTAAATGATAAAAAGTTTCGCAAGCACCGATCTCCCTGTCTAACAGTTCAACAAATTAGAAAAATTTCTGGGCAAAGGTAACCTTTATACGTGTTTCAAATGAGAGTTTAATTTAGTTAATTTAGAATAAAAGATTGGATAATCTGATTTTTCAAAAAAAATCTAAGTTGTCGTTCCCCCAAAAACTGAAGTGATATCTTACATGCTTTTCGTGAACAGGTACATAAACTCAACATGCATTCAATTTTGAGTATTGTATACTTTAAAAAATACATTCGCATTATTTTTTCACCTAAATTTTGTTGCAACATACCAGGAACAAGCGCGATTTTCTGACAACCTGAATGCATTGATTTATATGTTCACCAAAAAGGCTCGTCAAGAACATTACAATGCGTTTGATGCTCAACGGTTTATGATCTTTTTATTTCATATAATTCAACAAGCATTTATTCACTTGCGACATTATCCATGAAAACATATTGACGGCTTTTCTTTCCACAGGAAAGGGTTCTAGCCAAATTCAACCAAACACAGTCACAACAGGCACTCGTCAACTCAATTAACGAAGGTATAAAGCTTCAGTCACAAAATCGTCCCGGCCGTTACCGGCGAGGTACTGAAAGCGATCATCAAAATTCGAATCATGCAAGCTCCAGCTCTGCCTCCCACAATAACGGCAACGATTCGCGTGACGATCGGCAGCAAAACTCAAACCCACCGTCCGTGAGGAGCACACCGTCACCAGTACCTTCCAACGTAAGCAGCAGCAGCAAAGCAAAACGAGCTACATCGGCATTCACTTCCGAGCGCTCTGAAGAATCCGAGAGCAACAGTGAAATGGACTGCCGGACCGAAGGCGACTCCAATATCGATACAGAAGGTGAAGGCAACTCAGAGTTGGGGATCAATGACGAAATCGAACTAATTTTCAAACCGCATCCAACCGAAATGGCCGGCGACAACCAACTGATCAAGGCACTGAAAGAGAATTCAATTCGGTACATCAAAACTACGGCCAATGCAACTAGTAAGCTACTTATTTGTATCAAGTAACATCTAATGATAATTTGCTGTACCTTTAGTTGATCATCTGGGCAAGTATTTGGCGACTCGTCTGACTCTGGACCTTGACACTGAGCCTCCAGCGGACTACCGTGTGCTGAGCTTCTGTATCTACATTGCTCCGCAACCCGGGCAACTGGTCATCCTGAATGGGAATCAGCCCCTGCAGCAAGTCAGCGAAAAATTCTGGAAAGTCAACAAACCAATGGAGATGTACTACTCATGGAAGAAATCCTAGGGAACGTAGAACCACTCTCTGGAGCAAAGAGAGTGAGCGATCGAATTTTTGTTCTTCGTCATTCTCATTCGCTGTCGTAGATTTTCAGTAAATATTGCATCGTAGCTGTATTTCAATATCCAAACTAGACTTTGAGTTGATCCGTAAGAAACATTCTGTTTTTAGTATTTTATATGCGTCTATGTCTCATTTCTCATGTACACGTGTAAGTATGTAGGGTATAAGGCTTTGTCTTATTAATTCTCATTTTACTTACTTAATCGGATGCAACTGGCGTTGGAAAGTATGTAGATATAGAAACAACATTGCACTCCAAGGAAGTGCAGTGCAGAAATAAAACATTATTTAATCCGATAGTGTTGCTCTTTTTCTAATTTATTTTGCGAAATTAGGTCTTGCACAACTAATAACAACTTTAACTTCTCTGAGCAAAACGAAACGGTGTTGAATATCTATTCAAAAGTAAAGTTTTTTTTGGAAAGTATAGAAAAATTGAGAGAAATGTGTGTTTTTATAGGCTTTCCGTTATAGTATTATGACTCTCAACGAGAAACTCATCATATTGGACGCCAAAATAGTTGTTTTGAAATCAAAATCGAACCATAAATTTGCTCTTATATGCATGTTCAACAAACTGCTGCGATTGTTAACAAAATATATAAAGAAAACTGTCATAAGTAACCAGATTTAAAAGTATGCAACTGTATCGTTCAATTCAAAGCTCCGGAGTCTTTAATAGACTACGTAGCTTTTTCATATCGACGCCTGAAAAATAAAAGGGCGCTACCGAAAATATTGGCGAAATTTCAGTTTCAGGGTTGTTAAATGCAGTTTTATTCCTGCGGTGACTGGAAAGATTTTCTCGCGTGGTGGCCATTTTGAATAGTTGCATCCGAAATTTTCATGACTGCTGCCTAGCCACTGAACTTGTATTTTTTCATCATTTACATCAGAGATTGATAATTACTAGCAGAACCCAGCACTCGAAATTCGAGTGCAATGATGATTTTATTATAACTGACTCTAGAAACTCGATCGAATAATCATCAATCTCAGTTAGAACCCTTATTTTCACGCTTTCACAAATTTAAGTGAAATTCTAAAACCTTTTTCCAAAATTTCCTTGTATTTAAACTATTAAACCAGATGTACATTTCGTCTGGCACAACCAGACTTCTTCAGTATATAACTAATTTCCTAAGTTCTGTGTTTCTATTTTAATCCCTAATGTTTTACATTTTCATCGCAAAATTTAATCAGGTTAATTGATCCTAAGTCATTATTCATTCTAATCCCTACAGGTACTCGACTTATCTCTATAGTTTCCCTTGTGTCTAACTCATAGACTTTCCTTACCTGTTTTATTACTTTAAAGTAACATGCTTTTCAAGTCCCTGTGCATATCCGAGAATGATATGAAGAAGAAGTCTGGGTGTGCCAGACGAAATGTACATCTGGTTTAATAGTTTAAATACACGTTTTTAAGGAAAGTTTGGAAAAAGGTTTTTGAATTTAACTTAAATCATCAACCAATATAATAAAACGGCAAGCTAAATTTGTTTTTCTATTGTGATTAAATAATGTTTATGAATTTTTATAATTTTAATGATTGGCGCTTCAATGCGTCTCGAACGTATAACAATGCTAAGCGTTTTGTGCATGTCATCATTCGATATTCACATTCTTGAGATCTACCAAACCGGTTGTTGTAAATAATGTTAGGAAAATCAAACATCGTTTTTAAATCTTGGAAGTTTTCTTCAACTGAAAACACTTTTTTGTGGAATATTAGACGACCTTCAGCAAAACAAACTAAAAAAATATGACCAAATAGTGATGCAATGTACGTATACATTTGCATAATGAACGGCGACGCTAAATACAATACACACGAATGGTCCACAGAGAGAAAGCCATCACACAACACCGAACCAGTGAACGGTCAAATGCAATACACATGAAAGTGAATGAAAATATTGCTAAATATGGTGAAGTTTGATGATTTAATTAGCTTCCAAAAAAGGAACTAAAACTCTTGGAACAGTCCTAGATACGAACCTGGGACTCCCGCATGCAAGGGCAAATTGCATCCGCATGCACCACACAACCCTTACATAATCAGGGTTTCTATCTTGGTAGTGAAGACTAGTATACCATTCGAATTTATCGCTATGTGAACGTTCATCGTTGTGTATGTACTGGTAATAAAATCTATTTTCTATTTTTTTCTATAATTTCCGAACAATTTTCACACAAAATACAATTCTGCACATCTACAGGATATTCTCTTTTCATTGATGTATTTTTTTATGAAAATCGGTCCAGAAACAACGGCTAAAATGCTAGGTACCACAAAATTCATGTTTGCCGTTTAATAATATAGATTTCTTATTTTGCAGTTAATCTGGGAACACATTGAATATGCAGTAATTGATGGCTGTTTAATTATATTTAAAACATAGAAAGTATTACAAAAGATGAGGGACGATGTAATTGAAATCCAATGAACCCCTAAAAACTAGATTAATACGCTTTGATTGGCAAACCATAATGCCTTTAGAATAAGAGACATCAAGAAATATTATTATTTATAATAATGATCATTTAGTAAATGAAACGTCGATTATGCATATATGTGCTAAGCAACTAGCTAGCTAGAAAACTTGTTCGTTCTGCTCAGGAAGTTTCATCAGACTTGAACCCGCAGTTATGCAACGTATTGGAAATAAGTGCTGAATCTCCAGTCTGCATCAAGAAATATCAAATATTGTATTTCCGCTTCAATTTAGGCATTTCCTGAACCAAATCAGATATTTCCTGAAACAGTTCGGTAAATTTCCAAATCGAGTTGCTGCTCTCTCAATTTAAATTAGAACTTTCCCAACCCAATTGATATCGATAAAGGTCAATTTAATATGGAAAAGCACCAATTTAATTTAGAAAACACCTAAATTGTGGGGGAAATGTTTTTAAAGATGCGTGAATCTGGTCGGTGGTCACTTGAATATCTACTTCGGTACTATTACATTTTTAGTTATCATAAGATGTCCATTTCATTGAAACTAGCATATTTTCGTAACGATAATACTAATTTCCTCTCATTTTCTTATAATGCCGATCTGAAACCTATTTGGTTCAACTTGGTGGAAGCCATATACACTCGAACGGTCTCTCATTCGAAAATTTTGGACATTAGCCCCAAAATTCCACGCTAATCAAACGAATTAGCAGAGAAATGATTTTATGTAGAAGTTTGTTTCGTTCTGGAGAGAAGGACTCAGCGGCTAATTTTGACTTTCTTCTATTACAGGGCAGTATATTGTCTTCATTCCTGATAATAGTCTTCTTTAGTATCCTAGCGACCTGTTTCTAGTTTGAGCTGTAAAATATATATAAGCTATCAGTGGATTAACGAAAACTTACGTATATTCTAATGTTACCACATTTCGTTTTCTCCATCAGCCAAAGAGTCCACGTTGCATAAAATTATCCAGTGCATTTAACAAACTAGCCAGAAACGGCAAATTAAACATTGACAAAAGAGTTTTGAGTTAATTAGGTAGTACGAAATTTTTAGCCAACGTTACGTTCTAATATTAAACTCCATGGCTGGGTTCACTTTACATAATTGTGTTTCACACTACAAGGAATATCAATACCTACTTCGTTAAGGTTTGCTGTAGATACTGTTCGACGAATGTAGCAGGTACATGGTACATGGGTCACATTAAAATATGACTTTTAAGTTAAAGTTGGCTTTTTACATTTTATACATTCAAGCAAACCATCAGAAATTATTTACACTCGAAAATTTATTAAATAATTTATTCACAAAAATCGAACAAATAAAATCACTGAGCAGTAAATTCCTATGCAAAACATTTGCAAACAAAAATAAATTCTTTAAAATATTCAGGCTATAAGTTAAGTAATATCGGTAACTGTTTAAGAACTTCTTTTTCTTTTTTGAGGATGTATGGTTTAAGTAAGCACCTCTAAGTATAGGTACATTTCATGAGTATTCAACACGGGAGGTCGGATATCATTGTTAAGTGCACTTTTCTCGATGATAGCAAGCAATTTCAAAAAAGTACAATTAATCTAAAACGCCCGTCTCCCGCGTTTTCGACGTTATTTATGCAGCCCATGCTTCACCTTATATAAAAGAGCGTCTTTGAAATGCTTATACGTTGAATTCAATTCAATTTCCTTCTCGCACTCCTCCTTAATATCTAACAAACAGTGTCTCGTGGAATCAACACTTCTCGAACGGGATAGTCGTTTCTCCTTATCGTAAGGCAGACCCAAGTCGCTCAATTCTTCGACTTCATCATCATTAACTATCCTTTGTTCCATCAAAAGCTGTTTTACACGACTGTGAATGTCCAACAATTGTTTGACTTCGGACGGATCACCTGTTTGCTTGTTTCGTAAGTATGAATGGAATGATCTTACCGCTTTCTCATCATTCAGCACCCCTCGCAGATCGAGAAAGTAAATTCTATGAATTTCATCTTCAGTCAGTTGAGTGCTATCGCTGAAACAACGGATCAATCTCTTCGTATGTGAATGTGCATGCTGCAAAGAGAAATATGTTGCATACAATTTATATCAACAGCATATAAAAAAAAACAATAATTAACTCGCTCGTTCATGTTACAAAAGAATTAAAATTGTTTTTTGAAAATGATAATTTTTTAGATGCGCCATCGTAAAAAAAACATTTTTTAATCAGGAGTAAATACGTCAAATATCCACCCATGAACATGTAAAATAAGCAAAAAATGTAAGAAAAAATATCAGCACACATAACATCAGACCGTCGGTCGTAAGACATTTGGTGGAAAAAAATCATAGTGGAAGTTTGGGCGACCTAAATAATTTGAAAGAAGTAAAGAGTTTTTTACAATTGGATTTTTACGAGACGCTTATTGTATTCAGGCGACCGAAGGAACTTTATCTTTATCAACTCTTTATGTCGAAAATATTAATAAAATTCATTCATGATAGGTGAGGGTATTATTAGTGTTACAATAAATAAGGATTAGTTATTGTGGGTTATAAATCAATGAGAAAAAATTGTTAGCACTGAAGAAGTTCAAGAGTTTCATATCAACTTCGTAAGTGCAAACTGAGCGGCTTTTCTTTTTTTTTTTGAAAACAAATGGTTCTATCGTAAAAACTTGTTAAACCTACAGAACACAGCAACAACTTTAAAATTTCTGATGAGAACTGAGTATGCCATGAAATTTTATGAGGCTGGGAGATTCCGAAATAGACCTTTAAAATTATTTGAAAATAATACCTTCAAGGTTTTCTTAGAGATGGGATGAAGATCGGTGGTCAATTATATAATATCGATGATACTAAACATGCGATCATTTTCGTGGTCTTTCAACAAGCATTTCACAGTATTGACCAAAAAGTACTGTATAAAACAATGTAGCATTTCAAGGTGCCAGCAAAATTAGACCGACTGACTAAAATGACAATGAAATCAACATCATAGGTCAGAATCAACAACCAACTGACCGACGCCTTTGATCCAAATGTCGAACTAAAGCATCCGCCAAAAAATCCCGCTTAAACGTAACCAGAAAGCAAGAGAAGTTGGACTGAAAATCAACATGACAAAAGCAAAAATCATATTGTAAGCAAGAAATAGGATACCCGGACGAAATGTAAATCTTGACATTTAAATATTATTTAAAAATAAAAAAAAACATCTACTCAGTTCTGTCTACACAAAAGACCAGCCGCATACACAGAAAAACAAAGCTCTAAGTTTAAAATCCAAAACCCTTTTTCCAAAATTTCCTTAAAAACGTGTATTTAAACTATTAACCATTAACCATATGTACATTTCGTCTGGCACAACCAGACTTCTTCAGTGTATAACTAATTCCCTAAGTTCTGCGTTTCTATTTTAATCCCTAACGTTTTACAGTTTCATCGCAAAATTTAATCAGCTTAATTGATCCATTCCCTAAGTCATTATTCATTCTAACCCCTACAGGTACTCTACTTATTCCTATAGTTTCACTTATGTCTAACTCATTGACTTTCTTTACCTGTTTTATTACTTTAAGGTTTTCTAGTTCTATCTTATGATTAGTGTCTAACATATGTTTTGCTACCGACGTTCGTACAGTATAAATCCTTCCCCTTCTGGCTAATGCTGCCTCATTCATATGTTCCTCGAATCTCGTGATCGCAATCCTCTTCGTCTGCCCAATGTAGATTTGCTGGCAATTTCCGCACGTAATCTGGTATATCCCACTTTTTTTCTCCTCCTTCCAGTTTGTCTTTTTCCGTCGATATGCTATTTTTTATTCGAATACTGCTCTTTGGTACCACTTCGAAGTTGTATTTTTTTAACATGCGTTTCAAGTCCCTCAATCGTTGCCTTTCAGGAATGAGCGTCGAACATTCTTTTACTCTCATTCGTCACTTTTTCTTTTTGATGGTCTGCTTCTCGTATCCCTTTTTCTCCGCTGTATCCATCACGTATTCCAACTCCTTTTCGTAGTTCTCTCTGTTCATCGGGATTGTTAGCATTCTATGTACCATACAATGGTACGCCACCATTTTGTGCTGGTAGGCGTGATTCGACGTGCTGGGGATCGTCCTTTGGGTAGCTTTTATCTTACGATAAATCGACAGCTCTATCTTCTTCCTGGTTCTTGTTAGTAGGAGGTCCAGATATGGCAGTTTTCCATCTTGTTCAATCTCCAGTGCAAATTTAATGCTCGGGTGCACCTTGTTCATTACACCTAGTTGTTCTTGTTGTCTTTGTTAACAATCGCCAGAATGTCATCCACATACCTTACCCAAAAATTCGGTAACATCCCCCGCTCTTGCATCGTTTCCTCCTAATTTGCCATAAATATTTCTGCCAACATTGGTAATAGTGGGTTATCGCTAGTCCCCTTGTAGTTTTATAAAAACCTCCCGGAAAAGTGAAAAAGTTCTCGTTCATACATAATCCCGCTAATTTGACAAAAATGTTCTTCCTCTTTTTCTCCTCCATTGTTTTTCCGAATTTTCTCAGCCATATCTCGAACTGGTATAATGCTTGTTTGTGTGGTATACTCGGGAACAAAGCTTCCATATCAAATGAAACCAGAATGTCATTTCCACCTACGAGATCCCTTACGTTTAACTTTTCGACAAGTTCTAAAGAGTTCCTTATCGTTCTTAATCCGTTGATTGAGCCTAACTTCCTACATTCTGCCACTAACTATTTTGCGATTTTATATGTTGGTGAATTTGAATCCGCGATTATTTCTCGTAACTCACTCCCCTTTTTGTGTACTTTGTGTACCATCCGTCATTTTTTTATCTTTGACCAACTTTTTTATGTAAGAAAATTTCCATTTAAACATGCTCTTTGATTTTTTTCCAGACGTGCCATTTCTACGATTAACTATGCGCAATGGGACGATGTATTTTTGGAGTGCCCAATTTCAAGCACCCTCTTTAGTTTTTAAAAACTGATAAAAAACAAAAGCATTTTTAGTACTTTTCAAGGCCAAATAATTTTATGTAAAGTTCCATTGTCGTATGTAATCAAATAGCTGGGGGGAGGGAAACATATGAATTTTGTGCAATTTTCTGCCTGTTGTGAAAATTATTCAAGGTTTCTCTTTATCATCAGCCAAAATGAGTGGCGAACCTAACAAATGTCAAACAGGTTTGGCACATCCACAATTTAGTATGTATGGTCGCAATTGACTATGAAAATCTATGCATCTTTTTTTACGAACCTGATTACAAGTCACCTTTTGATCAAAACTGAAGCTGTAGGTACAAAACATACACTTGCTAGAAAAAGTCTGCGTTCACCTGGTGTCAATCAGTTTATAACTGTAAAAAATCAAAAACAAACAAATACTTTCCGGATTTTGTTTCACGTATTTATTAAGGATTTCTTACGTTATTCGACACAAGTAAGTTCATTTATTTCGCTTCTACAGTTTTTGAGATAACGGCCCTTTTCTGAGAAAACATACTAAAGCGAGGCAGAAAAAGTTTGCGTTCACTTCTCATATAAATAATAAAATAGAAAATAGTTAAACATATTTAAATTTGTTAGTAACTGGTGGGGTATCCCCGGTTCTTTATCACCTCTCGGAGCCTGTTCGGCATCGAATTGACGAGCTTTACTGTCTCTTCAGCACTTGTTTTCTCCAACTCTTCTGTGAGAACAGTTTTCAACATTTCCTTACTTGTTATTGAGTCTTGTCAAATTTTCTTCTCTAGCGAATCCCATAAGTTTTCGATTGTGATTGTGGGGGTGTATGTAGCTGTTTTGGGACATCATATAGTAACCAAAAGCTCACCATCTCGGCTGTATACTTCGGATCACAATCATGTTGGAAGCAAAAATCTGAACCTAAGCCGAGTTTAATGGCACTCTGCCTCAAATTATTTTTCAAAATGTTGAGATATGCAACTCTATCCATCGTCGATTCGATAAACGCCAACTTTCCAACTCCAATACTCGCCATACACCCCCACACCATGACTCCACCACCATCATGTTTTACAGTAGGTAGGAGGTTTTCTTTTTGGAGTGCTGTTCCAGACTTCCTCCACACTAACTTGCGTCCTTTTATGCCAAAAATGCAATATTTAATTTAATCTGAAAGTATTACATTCTTCCAAAACTCCATTGGCTTATTTATGTAAGGCGCTTTTGTCGGTCGACCGGTACGGTTTCTTCCGAGCAACCCGTCCGTGGTATCTAGTCTTTTTGAGGGTTTTTCTTGCAGTATCCGGACAGATATTTTTGTTGAATGATTCCTTGATTTCAGTTGCTATTTGGAATGCAGTCAGCCATGTAATTTTTTTCCTAGTGACACGATGTGTCGTTTTTCCCTGCAGGACAACTGTGATGGACGGCCGGAACGAGGTTTGGATGTGAGTTCTCCTGTCAATTTGAAATTATTTATATTGCCTCCCCACTATTGTTACTGTATCACTGTAGCTGTTCTCTTCTTTCCATATTTTTATGATGATTTTTCTTTCACTCACACTGATTTCTTTCCTTTTATCTTCCATTGCGAAAAAAATTATTCACAACACAAATTCTGCAGAAAACTATTCAACCACTTGCCAGAATAGTTACTAATGAATAATAAATGCAATAAAACAATAGAAGAGTGTATTTCAAACGACTTATTCCGGGGAATCCCATAATTCATCAAGTAAATGCAGACTTTTTCTGCCTCGCTTTAGTTTGTTTTCTCAGAAAAGAGTCGTTATCTCAAAAACTGTAGAAGCGAAATAAATGAACTTGTGTTGAATACCTAAGAAATCCTTAATAAATATGTGAAACAAAATCCGGAAAATATTTGTTTGTTTTTGATTTTTACAGTTATAAAATGATTGACGCCAGGTGAACGCAGATTGTTTCTAGCAAGTGTACGTATTTCAACGATTTAATCTGTGCTCTATTGTTCTACTTTTCAATATTAACCTAATTGAAAGCTTTAAACTGTTAAAATTTCTTTCAAGAATCTGTTCAAATTAAAATCCTATTTTTTTGTTCATTCTTGGCAGTGCTGGATTTGTCATTCTCAAGTGACTAACGTCTCCTAAAACTGATTTTGCTTCTTTTAAGACTTTTTCCACTCTCTCAATTGACTCTTGTAGAGGATTAGCTCGTAGCTTGAAGTAACCTCCTGTGTCAATCTTGTCTAGCACTTGTCGGTCGAATTCAATTTTGTCCATGATCATAATTCTTTTGCCTTTATCTGCTTTAAGGTAATGAACCGGTTTAACCTGCAATTCTCTAATAATATTTAGCTTTCGTCTATCAACTTTTCGTGGCTTCGTGGCATATTTTTTGAAAATATTTTCCGCTTCAAATCTCACGCTGTCTTTTTCTCCGTTAGTCGAATACTTTATTCCAGCTTCTAAATCAACGCCTGTATCTTCCATCGCCCTACTTCTCCTTACTGCAAATTTTAATCCTTTGTTTAATACCTCTAACTGTTCTACGGTGAAGTTACAGTTAGACTTATTGTTCACATAATCTGGTAGGTGTGCTACTGCCGTTCTTCTCCTAGTTTTCTTATTACTCCTATTTACAAGCACCGTCAATTTCCTCTTCAGAGTCTCCTTCTTCCTATATTTCACAACCTCCTCTGCTCTTTTAATTTTGTGTAGCATTGTTGAAACATCCCAATTGTAATATGTCGCAGCCTTACGTAATGCTAAGAATGCTAAATACGCCTTATTCGTCGTGAAGCTCAATTTCTAGTGTAACTTGTTTATGCTGTATGTACATATGGTTAATGGTTAATAGTTTAAATACACGTTTTTAAGGAAATTTTGGAAAAAGGTTTTTGGATTTTAAACTTAAATTTGTGAAAGCGTGAAAATAAGGGTTCTAACTGAGATATTTAAAGCTCTAAGTCTACAAATCAATGAAATGTCCTGTGCTGTGTTATGGATGTGAAACATGGATTGATATAAAAGCATATGTAACCATGTTGAACGCCTTCGAAAGACAAGTCCTCAAGCGAATAGTTGAAGCAAAGCGGGAGGACGGCCAATGACCAATAAGGTACAACGATGATCTGTAAGAAATATTTGACGGGCCAGAGGTTTTCCATTGCGGAAGCTGCAATGGGATGGTAACGTGCAAGGTTTTGACAAACATCGAGCACCTTAAAAGTTATTCCAAGGAAAATCCGATGGTGGAAGACCAGTGATAAAGCCCAACTGCAACGACGAGTAGTATTGTAAGATAGAAAATTGATAGTATATGGTATACGACAAGGTATCAAGTATCAGACAAGACCAATTCTTCCTTGTAAATAAACTCTCAAATATAAAGAACATATATTTAATTTCCAAATACATAATATCAAATCATAGCTGTAAAGATTCAAGTTCATCCGAATCTCTTCAATACTCAATGGACCAAATGAAAACTTTCATGAATAGCTATGAACAAAAAAATGATAGCCGTAAATCAAACTTTTGAAAAAATAGTAAATTACAATTATGAAACGCTCACGCTACTTTAATTCATAGGTTTTAAAATGAAATTTTCTTATAACGATCTTCTATGGACCTAGAGGATAAGATTGTTATACCCGAACTTGATTTCCTCCTTTTGTAGCTACTGCTTTACAATCTTTGCATTTGCATTTCGGATTATTACCCTGCATGAAAGTCCAAATTAGTGGCATATACTCAAATGCAAATGATTTTATTCTAATTTTGAGAATATTTAAATATGTAAATCAGTTCATTTTGCCATTAATATCTTCTTAAAAGAGTGCTATTTCTGTGTCAACTGCAAATCAACCACTAATGAACAAAAATTGACGCACCAAACACAAATGTATAGATAATAGTACATTTATCAGTAATATCGCAACTACATGACTACAGTTAACTTAACCAAATCAAAAAATTGAATGAAAGAGCTAAACATGGGAAAAAGAATTGATTTTCATTATTCTTTAAGTTTGTGCATTTTTTGTCTATAGCTGTACATGCATATACAAGGACTCAAAGTAATACTCGGATGTACAAGAATTAAAAGAAGAAGAAAACCAAAATTTATACAAGATTTCTGTTTTTCTATAAGCTACATTTTTGGTAATTTAAATACATAAGTAACCAAATTTTTTTTGTAGATTTTAGAAAGACTAAAGATGTAATTAAATGGGGAAGCATGGTTTCGGGGTGACAGCAGACAGCACGACCACGGTTAGGCTAATTGATGTATTAAGCTCATTATACTTCAACTATTTTATAAATTATTTGTATCCGCGCAGTATACCCGACTGTCAATTTTACGTTAGCGTATATTATGCTTACGTAGCAATTCTACATAATCATTTATTTTGAGTTTTGAACAGTTTCGAAACTCTGCTAACCAAAAAGCACACGAGTAGGCGGTGTTTTCGACTAGACACGGAGGTTCAAAACTCAAAATAAATGATTATAAAGATGTAAGTTACCACATTAATTAATCTCAAAGTGAAACTCATACAACTGTTCTTTATTTACATTTTTCGATACTAATAAGTTTTATAAAAATGTATTTCTTGTTTTTAATATTTCGTAGTTAGTTCCTTATTTTTTATAACAACTTTTGTTGTCATCGTTGCATCTTAGTTTCGTCCCAATTTCCAGGCTTTAGTATTTCTGGACTCTTCCACTGCGAGGTTATTGCGATGCTCATCAAACTCTTCAGCCTGCATCAGCATATGCCCTAAAGCAAGCATTAGTTACCGTCGCAACTTCTCGATTGTGGATCCCCTGGTTTCTTCCCCCATAGCAGGTTAACTTTCTTCCGCAAGCGATAGTCTCTCTTGGCCCCCAAAAATTCCGCTGCTAGCACCCCTACTCTTCCATCATCATCTCTACCGCCTCCCGGTCCTGCTGGTGAGTGAAAGGTTAACGTGAGGACGCGTCTATTATAGTCCCAAACCGTATCGCCTTCCGAAGCTTGGTCTGCATCGCCGACACAGTTCCGGTGGCGATCCACGTACTGCCAACTGATAGTTGAGCCATTCTCGTTGAGGCGATCGATTAGAACCTCCATAAATTTGTAGTATTACACCATGGCAAAAAGAACAACAGCACAAGGCTAAAAAACGTACTGGACTGGGAAATTTCTTTCTTGGTTATTTTATCATTTTTTATATACATCTGTATCTTTCTAGTTTCATTTTACACTTCTTCCTGTCTCACTTCTCACACACGTAACTTCCATATAATTGCGATCTCCATACTTCCACGATCGCCATACTCTAGCGATTCAAACCACGCAAACCTTACACACCTGCAATTTCCACACTTCCGCGATTTCAAACATCCGCAAAATCACACACGCGTCAGCATTTCGAGTTTGGTCGCTTTTCATCAGCATCTCACTTGACTTTTCGAACGTACCGGCCATTCGAACGCCGCCGTTCCCAATTGCCAATGATCTTTAGTTTTTTATTAAGGGCCCCACGTTGTTACGATCACTTTTTGCTGTTGCCGATCCTAGTCACGGTTCGAGCAATCTCACCCGGCTTTAAGAGGGGCGTGAGAAAAGAATTCTAAGAATAAGGACGCTACGCGTTTTTGCGCCAGGACTGACCCTGCCCACTTAGTCCCGAAAGGAGAACTGGATCCGTACCCACCAGAAACCACCGAGCACAGAATGAAAAAGGAGCCTCACACACTTTACCAAATCTGCCAAGTAGACGAGTTCACCGGACTCGTTCTACTTTATATTGCCCACCGGTAGTATGCCGGTCAGCTGGGCGATTTCTATTCTCCGAATCGGCCTCCCAAATTGGCCACAAAATTTTACCTTGGCGGATACTATGGCTATTGGGTGTTTGTGGGGGGGTGGGTCACATTGACGCTGGCAATGGAAGGTCGTTGTGAAGATTGGCATCCGCGGCGATGGAGACGTGAATCGTTTCGTCAGTGCGTTGAATTCGAATGGTTAGACTCTGTCGGCGAGTTGGGCATGTTTCAGCATACGCGAGCAATTCGAAATGAATCCCTTTAACAGAATTCACAACCAGCTTGGATACTAAACACAATTTGCACGTTATTTGAAATTATCAAGGTACAGTTCAATACTCCTCAAGCTCTTCAAAATCGATGTAAAAAAGTTTGGTTCCCATAGCTGTTGACCAAGAATAACACATGGCTGGTTTAGAAAGATAAATTTATTAGAGATTATGATACTGAAAGTGAGATAGTTCCCAGCTAACTTATTAGATGGCATTCCAATTCCGTTCAGTACTCTCCATAACAACATTAATTGAGGCACAGTTTTACAAAAGGGTACTGTTCCAAAAAGCTGAATTTTCGGGAATCAAAAAAAAAAACAATTATACTCTTGGCATTTTCATTTTTGAAAAATTGAATTGTTGCTAAATTATCTAGAATGTAGCGAGATTGTAGTTATCTATCAATATGATTCAATTACCTGTTCCATCAGATAGGAAGTTAACTATGAAATTGGGGAGGTTTCGCACAACGGTATACATCCGATTTCTATACCGTTTTGCAAAACCGTTTCCACCATTGATGCTATTTGAATTAATATAATTTAAATCTCACTGTTATGTGATGTTTTTGGCACATTCGTATCAATTTTATTTATAGGAAAAGGATATAAAATATGCTCATATGTTCATACATTTTTTACTAGAAAAAAAATCGTATAACATCAGATGTTAAAGTGTTGTTGTTTATTTAAATTGTTTTTTTTATGTTAAAGTGATTCATGGTCGATACCAGTTTAGAATAAACAAAACAATAAAAAAGTTTTTAAAGTAAATTCACTGAACTCAAGTTTTCACTCACAAAAAACAAAAAATTCTAAAACAAACCCTCCTCATCAGCGTTGTCAAATTCCAGGGGTTTTTCTTCGGCGTCATTAACGGTATCATCTTCTATCATTTTTTTGTAAAAGCCTTTGTAGTCTTCTTGTATATCAATGAATTTTAGAAGTTTTTCAAAGGCCTTCTTCTTTTCCGTGGAAAGTTTGTCCTCGTCTACGTGGGCGTGAGCGTGAGAATGAATGAGCTGAGTAAACTTTTGGCTGCAGAACGTTAACATACACCTCAGGGTCATTGTACGTGGATCGGACACTGACTTGAACCTTGTCGTTGAGCTGTTTTTTGTACCCAATAACTTTTACGGTTCAGATTTTGAAAGGTAGCTTTTTCTTGAGTATGGCCGATGCTGCAGTTTTTAAATCGTAAATGAGCCAGGTATCGTTCAATTTCCTCAAGGTGCCATGTTTTTCAAATATGGAGTAATACTCCTGTGGTGAAACAATAGTTTCCTTTTTCCGGAAATCTTTTTCCATCCTTCCAAATACCCGGTCAGGAGGAATGAAACTGTGCCGTCTGACTGGGAAGTAGTGATACACTTCAGAGAACGATTTACAGTCCTCTAAGAAGTACAGTGGCGAGCAAAAGTGGATACATGATTTAAAAATTCTAATGAAAGGCTGCTATTTTGCTAAATTTCAGTAATTTTGAATTAACATTGACATTATATCATAATAAAAGAACAATTCACTTTATTACCGAAACATAAAATCACATATGCTTTCTACAAATAATAATAAAAATAAAACAATATTTTTTTTCATTTATCCAGTTTTGCACGTTTTCAATTAAAGAGATTTTCAGGAGCTTTTCAATACTGTGTCGATAGTCCCTTGTTTTTTCAAACACTCCGCATGCATGTTGGCATGCTTTTAACTAGCCTCTGAATGGTGTTATGTGGAATTTTTTCCCATTCAGCTTGCACTCGACTCCAGAGTTCCACCACATTTTTTGGAGAATTAGCATATTGTGCCAGCCATCTTTTTAAAATGGCCCACAAATTTTCAATCGGATTTAAATCCGGACTAAGCGCTGACCATTTTATTTTCAAGAATTGTTGCTCACCAAGCCAATTTTGCACAATTTTAGCGGTGTGCATCGGGTCACCACCCTGTTGAAAAACGATCTCTTCAATGGGATAGGCGCACTCATCGATGAAATCTGGTAAGTTTGTTTTCAAAATATCAAGAAAATGTCCTTCTTTCATTATCCCATTTATTTTTACCAATGGACCCAGATGCCACCATGTGAAGCAGCCCCACACCATTAAACTTCCACCTCCATGTTTTAATGTTTGCTTCACTTGATGTTTCTGAAGGCTCTCATGTCGTCGATGCCAATAATATTCTTTGCCATCCGACTAGAATCGATTAATCTTGGATTCATCTGACCAAATTACTCTTTTCCAATCTTCCACTGTCCAGTCTTTATGGTATTTGGCAAATTTTAGCCCCTCTTTGATGCTTTTCTTAGATAGCAATGGTTTTTAGGCTTGATAGATGCTACAAAGCCAACTCTTTTGAGCGCTCTCCTGGCAGTCCACTCACTAACAGTCTTTTTTATAAGTTGCGCTGCTGTTTTTGGTGTCCTTGCTTCCTTGGAATCTTCACTCCTTAGTAGTATGCTCATTAATCGTGCGTCGGCATCCGATAGGAGTTTTGGTCGCCCTCCAAGATTTCTTGCGGATGAAATATTCTTCCTTTTTCTTACTAGAAGCACCGTTCTGTGGCAGATTTTTAACTTCCCAGCAATTTCTCTCGAAGAGTACCCACTTCGAGTCAAAGAAACGATTTTCTGTTTTCCAAATCCGGTAAAATTTTCCTCACTTTGATTATATATTCAAAATAGGTAAATAATAGACCTTCAATTACCATCTAGCAGATCTGATGAAACTAACAAACTAAAACTGTGAAAATGTGATATTCAAGCGAAAACACAAAAAAATAACCTTAAACAAAAAATTACAAGCACGTGCAAAACTGGATACATTGAAAAGTGGAATTATATCGACGGCTATTGTGTTACCGCATCTAAATACTTCTGATATTTATGTTGAATTATATTGATAAACTGCAATTGCTAATAACTATAAAGATTTCATTCTACAATTATTTGCAATAAGAAGTATATAGGTGGATATAATAGATTTCGAAAATCATTTATCCAGTTTTGCTCGCCACTGTACATGCATGTGGCAATCATTACCAAACTGTCGCTGTATAATTTCAGCGTCAAGTTTTGACGTCCACTGCGTACCAATTTAGCATCAAGGTATTTTAAGTAATTCAAAAGGGCAGAGGCTACCTCATAAGATCCACGACCAGATTGTGTTTCCAACCACATATAGTTGAATATGTCCTCCTTCAACTGTTTTTTTTTCTTCCTGGTGCTCCATGATTGCTAAATTATAAGCCTGCCTGCCTAGCATAGAAAACTTCTCTTATAGACAGCTTGGGAAGCGGCTGGTTTTGTTCACAGTCGAAGCATACTTTAACAGTATTGTCTTCCTTCTGGTACAGTTAGTCGAAAAACCCACGAGCAAGACGTTTGTGAACTTTGTACCCAGTGCGATAATTTTCTTGCTTTTCTTGCTTTTTTGATATTTAATAAAAATTCTTTGCAAGCGGAACAAGTATCTTGATGTGGGTTCCCAAATCCAATATTGTAATGCCTATAAAAATGGTTTTGAATTTCGGTAGTTTTCCCACATTTTTACTATGGTCAATTCCGGAGGCAGATATGATCGTGTGGATTTTTTTGATCTTGAATAATGAGTCTCACGACATTTATATTTTGAGATGTGGGCTTTAATTGCGCTCGTCATGAGGGCTGACTATTCCACTTTTCGAGCCCCACCACGATTTTCTTTGGGTGACTCTGGGTTTTCATAAAATCTTTTTGCAAGATTCAATATTCTCTTGCGGCTGGCACCTGTTATCCGTTGAAAAGTTTTGAAACAAACGCGAATGTTCTGCTTCGCTTGATTTTTTACATTGTACTTCACAGTACATAAACAGTTGTTAGCATTAAAGCCAAGTCGCCGTCGCCTTGTTGGGGGATATATTTTCATATGAAGCAGCAAGAACGTGTCCTGATCAATTTTATTGGGTACTCTACCAAACTGCTTCCGAAACGAATGATATCATTACATGATAATAAGCCAGCTTCACAAATAGATTTTGATGTTTTACCGTTTTGTAATCCATGCTGACATGCAATATCCACCGAGTCGTCATTTACCACGTAACTTTTCTTCGGCTTTTGAGTTTTCTCCTTTATCAATTTGCGATGTTTTCTGCCACGATCCAGTTCTACAACCGCACAACTATACTCCGGATCACTCATTACGGAAAACACAAATGACCTGAGAATACACACAATCAAAGAACCGTAAGAAACGAAATTTATATCCTTGATAATAAACCCAAAACAAAACGAGCCTATTCTTCTTATCTGGACTGTTCAACCGACGGAGACTTAAATCGAAGTGATATTGTGTAGGCTAGCTCCCCTTGGCTGCTTCATGGATTTGTAACATTCTGAAAAAACTATAGAACTAGTACCGTTTTGAAAAAACTTCATGCTTTTAAGGCGGGATTCTTCCCGTTTCGACAAACCGGAACGCGACCATTCGATTCCTCGCGAAATTTTACATACAAATCGATATCAAACTCGATTTTTTTCGATTTTGGCGCTTATACCGTTTTGCAAAACTGCACCTCAATTCCTTCCTTCCTTATCTACCTAATCCAATATCCCTAACCTAAATAAATCCAATATATATAAATATTCAAATTTTTTTGCCTAGATGAATCTAATCCCTAATCCCCTTTTAATTATGTAGTGCAATACCCTTACAATCCAATCTAATCAAGTACATGCCTAGTAATTTGTGTGAAGTGCGGAATGCGCAATGTGCATTCATTTTTCAATCGCAATCGGTTATCTACACGGTGTACTGTCCGTGATTAAGGATTTTCAAGGGCAGAACAGCCCTGAGTTTCGCCTTGAATAATGCTCGCTTCTAGCGTGGATTGTTCAGGGCGTCTATTTTTTCATCGGCACGTTACGTGGCGAACAGTAAAAAACGAGGTTTTCAGTCATAGTTCATTATCGTTGCTGAGAAAATTGAAAGTATATTGTTATAGGTGAATGGAAAGTCCGTTTTCCGTTTCGAATTTCAATTACTGCATTGCTGAGATTCAATATCCAGAGTATCGTTGTACCCGGCATCGTTATAAGAAAGTTTCACTTCATCTGAATTGACTTATTTTTTAGACTGATTGGAAGACATGGCTTTATTATAGTGAAATTTGAGTGTGCTGCCAGGGCATACAATGTGATGCTTTGCATTACCCACGGTTTTGATATCATAAGCTTCATATTAAGTAATTCTCAAAGTCTGACAAAAATACAATGCAAAATATTTGCACAACTGTTCAAAATACTAAAATCGTTCGGCTGTGCTCTTTTGCTTGTATTCAGTTGAACATTTTCGTCATCGATAGAAATTCCAACTTCAAGACGGGCGAGAGTAATCGCCTATTTATTGTTTTGACTTCGTTGCTGCTTAGCTTACGTGATGCGCATTCAAACTAAACTTTTCTCAATCGTTTGTTCTTCGAATTGTACTCATTCATGTTAATTGAAAGTGCTAATCAGGCACCAAACCGGTACGAAGAACGGGTTTACAACGTACATTGTTCTCCCAGAAAAGCACAATACTGTCCAGAAATAATGATTATGCTAAAATAAAAGGGTACATTTATTTAACCGCCTGGGAGATGGTCACACTGACGCGAAGTGTGCTCTGTTTTCTTATCTAGTTTACTTAGCTTTCAAAGTCAACCAGATGATTTCGAGCTACTATGTTTTGAAACTAATAGTTTTAACATTCAAACTTACACTCCTGCTGCCCGATGCCATGTCCTGATTATCCTGTTTCCTGTAATTTAAGCTTTTGAATCATTTCCACGGCGTTTGGGCAAATACCACTTACCTGTCAGATCAGGAACTTCCTTAATTGTCGAGCGGAAGGACTTAGAATGTTGAATTCTAAAGTTTGTTTGGCTGCATGACACAAATCCGGCTAACGCTCCGCGGCACTTTTAAGGGCATAATCGAAAATGACATTCAATGAAAACACAAAAAAACGTAATCAATAAAGTGTCAATGTTCATCTGATATCACCCCCAACGTTTAGTCATGGCAACCACCACCGGAAACTTAATTGTAGTGGTCCATAGGATTTGAATTATTTTTTCTTTTGTAATATTTTATGTTGTTCACATACAATAAAACAGCGATTATTTATTGCATATTGAATGTTTTTCAAGATCAACTGCAAAATAAGAAATGATTATTAGTCTCATTAATGTAAAATTGTGAAATAATACAGATTCAATGTCATGGAAATTTTGGACGCAACTATTCAAAATGGCCATCACACGACAAAATCTCTTCAGTCGGCGTAAAAACAAAAACTGGATTCAAAAAACCTGAAATCCCGATTTCGCCTTTCAAGCATTGATATGAAAATCACAAGTTACTAGAAAAGGCTTTCGAACCTGTCTTCCTTCCGATTGCTCCACGTAGAGATTCAATTCGATCGCAACCCATGAAAATCCTTACGTACGTTCCGTAAAATTAAATGGTTTATATTAACTCATTCCACTCACTGTTATGAGATCTTGAATTCTCTTAAATTGTAATTACTTTAATTCATTATTATTTAGGTTAATATTTTTGATATGTGGTTGATACTACTAGCTTTCTTACTAAGCATAATAATCACCATTATAGATTTCAAATCTAATCTCGCACAAATATCCTTTACGACACTTCAGCTTTGTTTGCATATATGCAGTGGCGTTTGATGCATTTCTTCCGTGAACTTGTTAATATCTACATAAGTGCTTCCTGTTTCGTAAACAAATGAATAATCTTATCTTCGAATGATCCACAAAGAAAATTATATCTAAGCCAATCCAAACCTATACTAACACTAGTTTCTTTGACTTTATTTCAATAAATTGAATTGCTAGGAAAGATTCGTGAATATATAAAGAAAGGATTAGAATGTCTTTTCATTTTTTCGAACATCATGTGCATATCACATACCTATATATTCATTATATGAATGCAGCACACTAAAAGTAAGTCAAACTAGATGCGAAAAGGAACGAAAACGTGTGTCCGAAGTGTTACCCCTATTTATATTACATTTATGGTAAAAATGACATTCACTATTTTTTATGATTTTTTAATTTTTTTATATATTTTTATTTTTTACAAAAAAAAAATCTTAATTTTTTTTAATTTTTCGACTTCTAAACGATCACTTCCCAGATCAATTTTACGGTTTCATATGATCTCTGAAAATAGGCAGCCGTGACCGCGAACTTTTTATGTTATACAGTGAAACCTGATTAAATGGGACCTGGGTAAGTGAGAAACCCCTATTATTGAGAATTCCAATGAAGTCCCGGCACTTTTTCATCGAATTACCGCTGTTAATGGGATGTTTGGAACCTGATTAAATGATATTTGATTTCTAGGATTTATTCGATGTTCACCTCTATAATTGGGACTCTGTACCTCAATCCCCTGTATAAGTGAGACATTTTATCAGTTTAGGACAGGTTTCGACACGTTTATTTACGAACATTTGAATTTCTTTCGCATGTGCTTTGTTTCTCAGTACTATCTCAGGTTTTGACCTACAAACAAGGGAATAAAGGTGTACAAAATGTCCAAACGTAAATATAACACATTATCACCATCTGAAAAATTAAAGCTTCTATCAGATTATGATTGTGGAAAGTCGCGTGATCAACTGTGTACGGAGAATAAGATACCAAAGTCAACGCTAAGTAGAATTATTCAAAACAAAGAGAAATTTCGGTGTCAGTGTATTGATGAAAAAGGAAAAATAAAACGAATATGATCGGCAGAGTATCCTGAACTTGAAAAATGTCTCTCGACATGGATAAAGCAGGTACGGAATAATAACATTCCAATAAGCGGATCAATGATTAAAGAAAAAGCGTAAGAAAGCCCTGAAATCAACATCCTCCAGGCCATGAGATTTGTAAGAAAAGCTTGGTTTTCTGTTAGCAAAACCACAAGTAGCAATTGCTACAAAAAAGCTGGATTCAAAGTGACGAATTTATCTGAACCTGAGAACCCACAAGAGGAGCTAGAGATCTGTGCATCGTTTCCAGAATGGAACAAAATAATTACCTCCTGTGGGAACGACCAAAATGACCAGCAGCCGACTTTTCAGGATTACGTTTCTATGGACGATGATGTACTCATTTTAGAAGAGCTCAATTATGAAGACATCGTTTCTAAGTATTCTTCTTTCGATACAGAAGAGGAAGTAGAAGAAGATTGTGAAGAGACTTCAGTATTTCAAGCGTGAGGCGATGGAAGCTTTAGAAACTTTACATAAGTATTTCGAGATGTCAAATATTGATGATTCTAGTATTTTTGATCAAATTTATTCCATCGAAAAACAGGTTTCAGCAACTATTCATCAAATACAAACAAACACGACCGATTACTTTAAGTCATAAACTTTACTTAATTGTATTTTCTTATAAAAAATAAATACCTCGTAAAAAATACGCATTTTTATTAACATTTCCACCTCAATAAATGGAATACCGGTACATTTCGACCTCTATAAGCGAAGGCCTATGTAAGTGAGACAACTAAAATTTTAAACCTATCTAATTGGAAAACTGGATAAATGAAAACCTCTTTAAATGATACAAAATTCTTAGTCCCTTGAGATCCCAATTAACCAGGTTTCACTGTAGTAGTAGGAGATGGGGCCATAATCTTAACGCTTACCGAATTTTAGTTTGGTTGTGTCATTGGCTAATTTGGCTTCTATATTGATTACTCAACCTAATACTGATTTATTTACAATTTATTTTAGTGTATCGTGGTTGGATTTTGGCAAATATGAGATAGTAAAAATATAATAAAAAAAAGTTTGGCAAAAAATAGAATACTTCGACGGCAAAATCACAGATCCGGATAAAATTGCAGACGTATTGAGCAACCATATCACGACTGTTCGACAAAAAACTATATCAGTGCTGTCTCAGATTGAGGCTTTAAGACAAAACTTCTCGCTTAAAGTCACTTTGCATTTGAAATTAACCAATAGTTTAAAAAACCACACAGCGCCAGGGCCAGATGGAATTTCAGTTGACGAAATAAAATTCATCAAGAAATACATAGCAGACATTCTAGTAACATTAATAAATACATAAATCAGAAAAGGAGAAATTCCATAGTACCTGAAAATATTGCAAATAATATCTGTTTTTAAAAGCGAATTAAAAACAGACCCGAATAACTATCGTCCAATAAAGTTTCTTAACGCTCTGAGTAAAATAATGTAAAAAATATTAGCTTCTCGAATTAATAATTACTTCGAACAAAACCAAATATTGGATGAAAATCAATTTGAATTCCAGGAAGGGAAAGGTATAACTGATGCTATTGTTGAGTTGGTGAGCCAGGGGCGTAGCGAGGCGGGGGTGTTGGGGGTGTGACACCCCCCTAAAATTTTGTAGCGAGTCGGCATTTTCGTGCCGAAGTTGGCATATTCAAGAAATTTGATTGTAAAGTCGGACAGTCGGCAAATTTTTCTAATCAAGTCGGCATTTTCAACATTTATCACCCCCCCAAATTCATGAAGCTCGCCACGCCCCTGGGTGAGACACATACATACAGAAATGGATTAAGGTCTTTACGTCGAAGCAATCTTCATTAATCTAAAAAGGCCTTTGATACTATAGTGTATCACGCGTTAGCTACAGGGCCAGGGTCTCCAAATGCGACTCCTTTTTTGGCCTTAAGTGTCTAGGATAGTTTTTCATACATTTTTTTCCGAAAAATAATTTTCTAAAGACATATATTACAGTTAATCAAATTTAGTTGTTGTTGGACCTTAAAATAGTCACTTAAAGCTAACAAATGCTTAAAGATAGTATCTTATAGTTTACTTATATTTATGATTTGCTCGCAGACTATCCTCGTTCAGTTTGTGCTGCAGACAGGTAAAAGGTTGCTTTTGAAACTGTGCGTAGTCAGAGGAGCAGAAGGGATTATTTTAACAGAGTAAGTGAATTGGGGATAAGTGCTGCAAAGCGATATTTAAGGCAAAATTACGGTGAAAGAGGTAATTCACCAATGGTTCTAAGTGGATGAATCATTTGTTCTGGCGCTTATTCAATCATGGATCGAAAGAGAACGATGATGGCGCGACTTTTATAGAATTTCTTATTAGGCCTTTTGTATTTTGAGAGGCATTTCTTGAGAATTTTCCTTTCGAAAGTTTCTATATCTTTGGCAGTGAAGGAGGTATAGGTCAGCCATGCTCGGGCAGCAAGTGATTATAAGTCTAATGAGTGCTTTATACATGACGCATGACAAGAATTTTCCTTTGGTTTTCAAGAATAGCAAAAACATTCCTAAGATTATCTCCATTCATAAGAGCTTTTACAAATATTTAGGCATCCATATTTATGTATGTTGACAAACAAAACCGTCTCATTACAATGTAAACGACGCATTTCGGAATGCGTTAATCATAAATATGTATTTTCGAAGCAGTTTCTATGCCATTGTCGTAGAAAATATGCTAGATTTTCAATTACGCCAAACACGTGCCGTTCGAGTGCAAACAAAACTTGAGTTTTGCGTGCACGGAGCAGCCACTATCTCGCAATCACGTGTCTCCCTATTTCGTGCGAAATCATCTTACACGACATTGATATCTTCCTGCGGTAATCTGGTATTCTCTATTCTCGTATTATAGGCACATCATTTGATATTTGAATAATTTATATGATTAGTTAAAGTGTTTATGAAAAGAAAGATTTGAAGCAGTTTTCTTTATGAAGGTGTTCGGAATTGTGAGCTAGCTCATAGTTTCTTCTGAAATACAGATTTGGCTATTAAAGCGTTTACATGGTTTCAAGGTATTCAAACGTAGCACTCAAGAGGAAAACCATACACTGCATTTCCCAATGATTTGGATTTTTTTTAAAAAATTTCAAATATTTTCCCAAACGATTTAAATTTATGTTTACCTCCTACATTTTTCAAAATTTGTTGTTATAGTCAAACTTTTACCTACAAATCAGTACAGTGTTAAGGGGGAAAACTATAAACCTTAACTTCAACTCAAAACAAAAGAGACAGTTGGTACAATTTTTTAACCCTCTAAAAAACTATCGAAATCAATTGAGAAATGTTATAAAATTATTATGTTTACAAAATTCCGTTGAAGTGGAACGTACCGCTGTATTAAAAAGTGGAACGTGACACTAAGTGGACGAAATTAGTAGTGCCACCAATAAAAAAACATTTTCTTTTAGTTTGACAGTATAACACTTCGGTTCGGAAACAAAAGGCTGTCACAACAAATGCTTCACTTCCTAGTTCACGCCAAGTTTTAAACGGAAATTCTAATTGAAATTGACAACAAAGGCTAAAATGCTGGCAGCAACTCGAAGCAGAAGAGCCAATGCCGGAAGTAAAATAGCTAAGTTACTAAACGAGGAGGAGGAAGATGACTTCTACAAAAGTTCGTACGGCGGGTTCCAGGACGTTGATGACGACTTCGACTATGTGTGAGTTGTTTACAAATTAATTAATTAAAATATTAAAAACTAATTCGTCACTACCCCTAGGCAAAAAGATGAAGAAGAGGACTTGGTTGACTCAGATTTCAGTATTGATGAGAATGACGAGCTGATAAGCGACCACGAAGACGATGCGCCCAGACGAGCCAAAAAGCCGACTCGAGGCTACAAGGTAAACAAACTGCTGAACTGATTTACATCCAATTTTTTTTTTATCGTTGGGAGATGGAAATCTTCAAAAGATATCGATCAGCTCCTGCCTCTCGGTATGCCGTACTCCATCAATTTTCATTAATTGTTCATTTCGAAGTTTCGGTACATAGTAGTCCTTTCCAGGCGACAAGAAGCGGTATAAGGAATAGTACCTGATTCGTGGAGTTTAGCATACTTTTTGTTCGATTTATAATTCAAAATACATATTTATAATTTTATTTCATACTGACTTCGTCTCTTAGCATTTTTGTGGAGCTGATAGTAAATTTATTCGAATGCTGTTCCTGCAGTAGGTTCTTTTTTTTAAAGGAATATGAGTTAGCTATGTTTCTTTACAAGAAAAAGCTAGATGTTTTATTGAGGGTTCTTCTGTTAGCCGTTCAGTCCTAGCTATATTATTCATGTTTCTCACATTGTAAGGGTTTTTTTGGAATTCTATCTAATCCCCACTACTGTGGAAATTGTATATTGTGTATTGTATAAATTTAAATCTCTCCATGGAAATCAAGCATTGCAAGTTTAGTTTTTGAGCTATTTTGTAATCTCCAGCAGTTAAATACCTTCGTTACTAGTCTGTAGATCAGGGGTGGCCAAATTTGGAGCGCCCAGCGCACTGGCTGCGCTACGCTTACGCCGAGTAGGCTGGCTGCGCTTTTGTGGCTGTTCGTCGTCTGGCTGGCGGGCGGTCGGACGGACGGACAAGTTGACCGTCGCGCCAAGGCGCGGGCAGCGATCGAAGACAGCCAGGCATACTTCCTCTTCGCTACCTCTTATCTCCGCTTTTACGCCGGCGCTAACGCGGGCGCGTTCTTGGCGTACCAAAACTCTCGGCGCACGTTTTGGCCACCCCTGCTGTAGATGATCATGAGATTACCTATAAAAATTCGGTTCCAATTCAAGATGCCGTAGGAAATTTTGAAAAAATGCCGTGCGTACATAATTTGCATTCAATTAACATACTTTGTTTTCCCAGAGTTTATTGCAAATCAGCTTGTAGTAGCCAAAACCGTTACTTGTTCAGGTCAGTATCCACTTTTCGTTCAATTTGAAGATTAGTTTTGCCTGAGTACATGAAAACAGTGTAATCTGTGTACATAACCACTTTCGCAACAAGGTCTGCTTTTTTATGGAGTTGTTGTAAAGAAGGGATAGCGTCGGTCTTAGGATCGAGCCCTGCAAAATACCAGTGCTAATTTGAACAGTTTTGCGTTTGACATCTCCAATTACTGTATTTTGAGATCCATCCGTCAAGTAACTTCGTTTGCTTTTCCCACAACTTCATATTCTTCGAACCTGGCGATTAGTGTTTCACGTATCACTGTGTACAAGGCTTTTTTAGGCCAAATTGCTGCAAAGTAGTGACCCTTATCCAAATATTCATTTATAAATTTTATTACATCCGGAATGGCATTTGTTGTGCCCTTGCCCACCTGGACTCCACACTGATTTCTATCCAAGATATCGTTTGGCAACAAAAAATTTTTTTTCAACGTTGGGAGGTATCTTCAAAAGATACCGAACAGCTCCTGCCTCTCGGCATGCCGAATTTCTACCGACTAAAACCACCTCCGCTTCCTTCGATCACTCTCTCCATCAAAATTTAGTAATTCTGCGTATTTAAAATTTCAGGACATAGTACTTCCCAGACGATAAGAATCGGTATAAGGGATAGCACCAAATCTGTAAATTTTAGTGTCCTTTTAGCTAGATTAATAGTTCAGACTATATGTTTATGAATTATTTCCTGTTGATTACATGTTTAGTTTTGACTTAAGTGGAGCTGATTGTACTTGTAATTTTGAATGATGGTCCTGAAGGTGATATTCTTTTAGTGTCGTTTTAAAGGAAGTTGGGTTCGCTATGTTTTGAATGTTGTCCGATAGTGTATTGTAACATTTAGCTGCTTTGTTGAAGGGGTCTTCTTTTAGCCGATCAGTTCTGGCAAATGCGATAGCTATATTATTCATGTTTCTCATTCTGTAAGTGTTTTCCCCCTCAATTCTATCTAATTTCACAGTGGTGTACTCATTACGGTGTAAATTCTTATGTATGAATTTAGCTCTTTCCATGGAAATCATGCCTTGCAAATTTAATTCTTGGGCTGCTTTGTAAACTTCGCTCGTTGGAATTAGCATAGGGAGATTGTAAATGGTTTTATACGCCTTGGTTACTAGTCTGGAGATGGTCATGAGGTTACCTTTAGAGGTTTGGCTCCAAATGCCGTAGGAAATTTTGGAAAGGAGATGCGCATAAATAATTTGGATTTTTTTTTCTTTGGAAAGAAGTAGAAGCGACGTAGAAAACCAATGAAGACAGCCAGTTTTTTCCTTAGATCATTTATGTGTGGAATCCATGTTAGTTTCTCGTCTATTAGAAGTCCTAGATATTTTATTTGTTCTACTCTCTGGAGGCTTGTGTCATTGATTTTTACGGGTGGTTGTATGTCAGTCTTGTTCTTTTGTTTGAAAATAATATATTTTGTTTTCCCCGCGTTTATTGCCAATCTACTTTGTAGAAGCCAATACCAATACTTGTCCAGGTCGGTATTTTCTTTTTGTTCAATTTCGAGACTGGTTTTACCTGAGTATACGAGCGCAGTGTCATCTGCGTGCATAACCACTTTTGCAACAAGGTCTGCTTTTTTATGGAATTGATATAAAGTAGAAATAGCGTTGGTCCTAGGATCGAGCCCTGCGAAACACCTATGCTAAATTCAGCAGTTTTGCTTTTGACACCTCCAATTAGTGTATTTTGAAATCTATCCGTCAAGTAACTGCGTATAAATTTATTAACTTCCCAGTATATGGGAAGTTCTTGTAATCGACTCGAAAATCGAAATTGAAATTTTCAACATATCTTTACGTTTTGAGGTCTTACGAGTATATTTTAAGTGTTTTTAGAAAGAAGTGTGTATGTGTGTGTGTATGTACGTACGTACGTACGTCCGTACGTACGTCCGTACGTACGTATGTGCGTTCGTGGACAGTTTTTTCAAAGAGCGTAACTCACGTAAACAAAGTCGTATCGACTTCGTTAAGGTGTCAATCGAAGCGTCTTTGCAATCTTAAGAGCTGATTAGTTTTTGGGATACTTCGGTCGGGGGGGTTTGCTGTTTTGACCCTTTGAAGGTCATTTCTGTCATGCGTTATGTATCGCGAACCAAACATACGATTTGCATGGTTAAGCTGTCAATCAACGCGTATTAACATTTGTGTGAATCTATGAAATTTTGAAAAAACACTGTTGAGCCGTTTTTAATTTTTAAAAAAAAGTTCAAAAAATTGTGATTTTTTTCAAAAACAATGAATTTTTAACCTTATTGTCAAGTCCAAGTAATCAATCTTTATATAATTTATATACTCCAAACAGTTTTTTAGAAAATGCCTTCAATTTTTTTTCTCATGACTACGAAAAAAATCAAATAAAAAATAAAAAATCATTAACAGTCATCATGATCTTCAAGGTCATTGCTGACATGCGTTATATCTCGCGAATCAAACATAGGATTTGCATTGTTTAGGTGTCATTGTACGCGTATTAATATTTTTGTAAATCTGTCGCATTTTTAAAAAAATCTTTGGAGCCGTTTTTTTAATTTAAGAAAAAAAACTGCAAAAAATTATGGTTTTTTCATAAACAATAAATTTTTAAGCTGATTTGCGAAAAATAGTAATCAATCTTTATAAAATTTATATATTGCAAACAATGTTTGTAAAAACACCATCAAAACTTTTCGCCATGATTACGTGAAAAATTAAATAAAAAATAAAAAATCATTAAAACTCATCAAGATTTTCAAGGTCATTTTTATCATTCACTATATCTCACGAACCAGATATAATATTTGGATCACTAAGGTGTCAGTTGACGTGTATTAACATCTTTGTGAAGTTTTCAACAAATATAAAAATTCGTTTCAGCCGTTTTTTTAATTTAATAGAAGAAAATGCGAAAAATTATGGTTTTTTTTATAAAAAATATTTTTTAACCTGATTTGCACCGCACAGTGATACCAGTTTATAAAATTTATACATTCTCATTAGTTTTTGAAGAGACACCGGCAAAATTTTCTTCCATGATTATGAAAAAAACTAAATTAAAAATTAAAAAATCATTCAAAGTTACCATGTAAAGAGGGTTCATACGAATGCTATTACTTTATATCCTTTTTTCTAAAAAAAATTTAAATTCAATCAAAGTTTTAAAATATTTGCATAATTGAGCAGCTTTTTAATAGTTTTTATAGTCTTTTAATTAAAAAAAAATGCTTAAATTTTGAAAACCAACAAAAATTTTCAAGATCAAAAAGGCCCCCACCAATTGATCCGCGTGAATATTCATCGACCAAAAACCTTACGTAATCAATGGACCCTCCCGTAGACGATATGATTCATATTAACTCATTCCTGTTACTGCTATGAATACCTCTCATTGTTGTAATGTTGTTGATGTTTATGTAGATATTACTGGGAAGTTGACCGTGTGGACCTCAAGGGTCGCACCTCGCGGCTTGTTTGCTTTTCCTACAATTCCATATTCACCGAGCCTGTTGATTAAAGTTTCATGTGTAACTGTGTCGAAGGCTTTCTTCATGTCCACGAAAACAGCTGCAACGTAGTGGCCCTTATCCAAGTATTCATTTACAAATCTAATTACATCAGGAATGGCATCTGTTGTACCCTTGCCCACCAGGAATCCGTACTGGTTTCTATCTAGGATTTCGTTTTGCAATAAGAATTCTTTGATTCGAGAATCTACAATTTTTTCGAGGATTTTACTTAAGGAATTCAAGAGTGAGATTGGTTTGTAATTGTTTGGGTCAGTTTCATCACCCCCTTTACAAATCGGTATAACTGCAGAGATTTTTAAGTATTCCGGGAATCTTCCCTGGCTTATACATTTATTTCGCGAGAGTATCAGCAATATTTTCTTTGATTGATTTGAGATCATCAACGGAGATACCATCAGGACCTGGTGCAGTATGAATGAAAAGAAGAGATTGAGGATGTGTTTCGAAATGATGATGTCCGTATCGTAGGCAATTTCGTTACTATTTCATGACCTATTTTAGAGAAATGGTGATTAAGGCAGTTGACGATTTCCTTCGGTTCACTGATCATCTTGTTCGAGAAAGATAGTTTTTCGATATTGTGTGTCTTACTTTTTTCGCCTTTCCTTAGAACACCGTCAACTAGATTCCAAAACTGGCAATGATTTTTTGAGCTTTGCTCAAGCTTTTTGGTGTAATAGTGTTGCTTCGCTTCTGTTATTATTTTGTTACATTCGTTTTTTACTATTTTATATTGTTTTTGTTTTGTAGGACTTTAAGGATCCTTAATTAGCAGTTTATATGCTTTATGTTTTTTCTTTGAGGCAGTAATAACTTTTTCATTAATCCACGTTATATTCCTTGTCCTGATGGATTTAGTAAACATGGCAGAATCTTTAGGTTCCTGTATTATCCCGGCCAATTCCTGGAAACTTTCTGGGGTTTTCTTTTTAAGTAGCTGGTTAGTTGTCTCAATGAATTTATCTTTTCTGAGGTAAGTTATATATTTCAAACTTGATTCGGGTATCTAAAATTATTTCAAAGATTTTACTTAAAGAATTCAAAAGTGAAATTTTTTTGTAGTTGTTTGCCCCCTGTTTAGTTTTGTCAATAATTTTATCTGTTCTGAGGTAAGTTAGTACATTTTATTCTCGTTTTTTTGGGTTATTGTTTGCGCTTTTATAGATATTTCCTATAAGAGAAGTAACAGTAATATTCCCTTAAAGAAAGTCTACTGATATACTTCAGATAGTTACTTTCAACATTATCAATTGCACACCAATAGAGTCGAGTCCAGGCCCCATGGCGCCACTAATTACCTTCTTTTGAAGAAGCTCTGCTTGACCATCGACTCCGAGAGGCTTATTTGGCTTTTGATGTAGAGCTGCTTATATCTCTTCGATTGATAGTGCAGTCAAAGGTGCATTTTCCATTGTTTGTAAGGATATTACTACTGCTGACGGATTTAGTGACTCACGAAAATATTGAGCCCAGTTGATTTTGATTTCATCCCGGACGCTCATATGTCCTTCATCATCTGTACACCAGTGGCGGCTAGCCAATAGAAAATGTTACTCTTCTCTTTTTTATGTAGCGGTTACTTCTTCATGTTGTTGGTAAATGTATTGTTATCAACTTTTAATATCACGAAGATCGTTCACAATTCTCATACGTTTCAAATTTACTTCACTCATTGGTGAATGCAATGCGTTCTTAGTATATCTGATTGTCATTGCTACATACTTTCACGTTTGTTCACCATGTGGACATTTATGATTAGCTCGATGGGCTATCTTTGTTTTATTGCTATCTATCCAGTTCGGCGCCGAGAAAAGGAGCAGACTCAGTTTTCTGGATTCCACGAAGGACGAATAGCACGACCCCTTTCAAGCTAAGCTAAGATTTCGCTTGGTCATTAAAGTAATGAAAATGACGGCAAAATAAATTCTGAACTGTTTCAATTGCTGCAACAACGGATTGAATTTTCCTTGACAGTATGTTTACAACAGTAGTTTTGCCGAGAAGCAGAGAGATTTCCACTACGTAACATTGGAAAAAAAGCCCATTAGTATGTTCAAAAATTAACTGGAACACGTTCATAAGCAAATGAAAATTGTAGTTTATTAACAACTGTTTTACACCATACGATTCTCTTAAAGTATCATGATCATTAATGAACTGTTGCGTTTTAACAATAAAATCAAATGTTTCCATCCATCTATTTTTTCGAAATGAACTTATTGTGAACACAACTTTGGATGCCAAATTCTAACGTCTAACTATGTGAGCAAGTTAGCTGCACCATAATACGTTTGATTTTTTTACTTTTTAAATCATTCTGATGGCATTTCTTCACAAGCAACCCAAAAGACTTGTGGCATCACTGTCGCAACTAGCGTCACAAAAGTCAGTGAACTTTTCAACGAGCTCATCTTCTAAAATATATGCACAATTGCAGTAAGCTGCAGTCTCCTTGTAAAAAACATCGCCCTTTTTTAGCTCTTCGTTTACTTGACATGGAAAAAAACTTAAACACAGCAACAATTAAATCAATTTCGAAACGTTTTCAAAGCTATCTTGAACAGTTGCATCATTCAGTTTGTTGAAGAATCGCGATGAATTTGCGAGCGGTGTATTTCGCTTTTGTTATTTATTTTTGGTTTGCTAGTTTTGGATGAGGATTTTTTTCGGAACTGGGAGTTTTTTTTTGAAAAAATGAAATAAATCATAAATTCATTCACTTTTTTTTATTTACGGTCCATGGTGCCGGATCGATTGCTTCCTTGATATGCAATAAAAAAAACTTCCGATCGGAATAAGAATTCAAAAATAATTCAGAATCGAAATCAATCGAAAATATCGTGGCACGTGAAGAATTGCAAATCGTTTACTTGCGCGTATTAAACGCAACTTTAAAAAGTGCTTGAAAAACCGATATAGTTTAAGTTACTCGCTTAAGCGAATCAAGAGTTACATCAAACATCGGTGTATAATACAAACAAGCCGCGAAGTGCGACCCTTGAGGTCCACACGGTCAACCTCCCAGTAATATCAACATAAATATTAAAAATATTAAACACCATAATAATTATGAAAATAATACTACTTTAAATAATAATAATAAGAGGTGTTCATAGCAGTAACAGGAATGAGTTAATATTAATCATATCATCTACGGGAGCGTCCATTAATTACATAAGGTTTTTGGTGAATGGGGGTAGATTCATTTGATTGAATATTCACGCAGATCAATCAGTGGGGGCCTTTGCTACGTTATTTGTCATTTTCATATCGATGATTGAAGGACAAAAGAACGCTAGCAAAAATGGATGCAGTTTTTGTTATTACGCCCACTGAAGAGATTTTGTCGCGTGATGGTCATTTTGAATAGTTTTGTTCAAAATTGCCATGACTTCAGCATAATCACTGATTTTATGTTTTTACACGATTTTACATCAATGAGATTAATAATAACTTTATATTTTCTATTGGTCTTAAAAATTTTTGAATATGCAGTCAAAAATAGGTTCAATTGCATGTAAAAAGTAAAATGTTTTACAAATGATGATGGAGGCAGTAATTGAAATCTTACGATTACTAAAGAATGAATCTAGTAAGAACTGCAATTTTTTATTTGATGAGAGATTTTTAAAGCATATGATCTTGCAAAGTATTGACTATAAAACATTTTACCATTCAAAGCGTTGATTACCACAAATGCAAATTTGATTGAAATTTTGATGATTTTAGCGGTTATTTTATTAAAAGACTGTAAAAACTATTAAAAATCTGTTTAAATTATGCAAATATTTTATAACTTTGATTGAATTTACAACAATTTGTTTAGAATAAAAGATATAAAGTAATATCATTCGTATATACCCTCTTTACATGGTAACTTTGAATGATTTTTTTTAAATTTTTTTTCATAATCATGGAAAAAAGTTTTGCCGGTTTCTTTTCAAAAACAGATAAGAATGTATAAATTTTATAAACGTTTATTACTGTGTTGTGCAAATCAGGTTACAAAAATATTTTTTTTATGAAAAAACCCCCAAATTTTTGCATTTTCTTCTATTAAATTGAAAAAAACGGCTGAAACGAGTTTTTATAATGTTAAAAAAATCACAAAGATGTTATTACACGTCGATTCACACCTTAATGATGCAAATATTTTATCTAGTCCGTGAGATGTAGTGAATGCCAGAAATGACCTTGAAGATCATGATGACTGTTAATGATTTTTTATTTTTTATTTAATGTTGTTTGTAATCATGAGAGAAAGGTTTGATGATATTTCCACAAACACTGCTTGGAGTGTATAAATTTAATAAACTATGAATACTTCGACTTGAAAATCAGGTTAAAGATTTATTGTTTTTAAAAAAAACCTAATTTTTTGCACTTGTTTTTTAAAAATTAAAAAACGGCTCCAACGATTCTTTTCAAAATTTGACAGATTTACAAAACTGTTAATATGCGTCGATTGACACTTAAACGATGCAAATCGTATGTTTTGTTCGCGAGATATAACGCATGACAAATATGACCTTGAAGATCATGATGACTGTTAATGATTTTTTATTTTTTATTTAATTTTTTTTTGTAATCATGAGAAAAATTTTTGATGATATTTTTACAAAAACTGTTTGGAGTGTATAAATTATTTAAACATTGATTACTTCGACTTCAAACAAGGTTAAAAATGTAATGTTTCTGAAAAAAACTCTAATTTTTTGCACTTTTTTTTTAAAATTAAAAAACGGCTCCAAGGAATTTTTTAAAAACTTGATAGAATCACATAAATGTCAATACGCGTCGATTGACACCTTGATCAAGGTAATCGTATGTTTGGTTCGCGAGATATAACGCATGACAGAAATGACCTTCAAACGGGCAAAACAGCGAACCCCGCCCCCCCGACCGAAGTTTCCCAAAAACATATCAGCTCTTAAGATTGCAAAGACGCTTTGATTGACACCTCAAGAAAGTCGATACGACTTTGTTTACGTGAATTATGCTCGTAGAAAAAAGTGTCCACGAACGTACGTACGTACATAAAAACACACACACACACACATACATCTCTCTATCTAAAAAACACTTTATATATACTCTATAGACCTCAAAACGTAAAGAAATGTTAAAAATTTCAATTTCGCTTTTCGAGGCGATTACAAGAACTTCCCAGATACTGGGAAGTTAAAAAAGGAAAGCCCTTGAAGAACAAGAATCGTGTTTTCACGAATTTCCAGACATATTTATATAAAAGTTCTATTCAAATCGATGGTTCAAGACTCACTCAAATCACAGCTAGACGCCCGCTTTCAGTTAACTCGACTGTGAGTACCTGATCATTGATCGGGGAAGCAGATGCGTGGTCGATGCATAATGCTGATCACATCCTTCTCATAGTGAACCGAATTGATCTAGTAAGGAGTTTTCTAACAAACTTCACCATCAAGTTCCGACTAAGAATATTGCTAGATTGTTTTGTGTTCGTTTTCTCCCATACCAATCAAAGTTATCGAAAAAATGGTTCGAGTGGTGGCTCTGCGGGCATCAAAATACCAAAAGTTAAAATCCCGGGGTTTAATGGAAGGTGTAAAAATTGAACAAACTATTTCAGTCGTTAGTGCATAACAGTGCACAATTAACTAAAATCGAGAAGTTCCATTACCTAAAACACTGCTTAGTGGGTGACACGGCCAATCATTTAAAATTTATTAATTGTGTTGGTGGACAGTATGAAGCGTGGGGCACCGTTCTCAAACGGCAGCATAATCAAAAAAACTTCAGTGAACGATCATTTGGAAATGTGTTTAACCATGCGTGCACTCCGCTAAATTACACGAACATGTCGGCAACTTGATTCATAAATCCCTCTGCGTTGCAACCTCTTGACCAGGACGTGAAAATCTAGATGTTATTGTTTATACCGTAGGGATAAAACTCGGCCCCGGAGCGATAATTTTATGGGAAACAGAAATAAAAAAGCTGGCCAGCGTGTCTTCGCAGAAGTAGATTCTTGAGTTCCTTCAGTAACGTCTTGGATGGTTTGGAGACACTGAATGTCACTAGGCCGGTAAAAATTGAAATATAAAGTGAATGCAGTTACTGGAAACGACACAAGCAAGAGTAAATGTCGCGCCTCTGATGTCGAGGCGCATCAGTTGTTCTAATGCAAGCTCTTTCTTAAATACAGTGCAATTGAACGAAGGAAGCATGTATCTGCCACCAAGGAGCGGAGTGCAATAATCTCCATCATTCTGCGCATATTCAAAATGCAAAGAATTTGGGGGAATGCAAACCACGATTCTGAAACTGTTAAGTATAAGAAGGGTGTTAATAATTACACGCATCCTGTTCTCACCATTGACGCAACTTTCAGCGAATGCTGTGCCAGTACAAACACGTTATTGCCAAACGCAAAAACTAATTTGATCTCAAATGGGCGAAAACTTACAGTGAAGGCATTAATGGACCAAGAATCGCAAATGAATTTCATTACTGAAAGGATACCTCAAATTTTATCTATCAAGGGTAAAACAACAAACGTACAGATAGTTGCAGCTCTTGACAATTCTCGCGAATCATACTGCGATTGGCGCCGAAGAAGTAAAGTTTTGAAACGGTCTCGATCGTTCAAGGCATAATTACTTTATTTCGACTTTTGATTATTCTTTGCTTTTACAATACAAAGACTGGTTTTCCTAGTGAACCCTCAACTGTACAAATATTGTATGTAATATATATGAAATAAAGTGAAAAACTCAAAATGAAGATTTTAAATGTCGCATTCCCACTTACTATGTATGAATGCGTTTTAAGTTTGTGGATATATAATTAGGCTTCAAATCATCACTTTTCATGTTGAAAATATACTGATAGGCTAGTTTATCCTCGGGTGTCTTCCCTAATTTTTGGAAGCTTGCTAACATTTTCCCTGTACATAAGTCTGGTTCCCCATCCAATGCTTGCAATTACCGTCCTATTTTGTTACTCTCATGTCTTCCCAAACTTCTTGAACGCATTGTCTATAATAAAATCTACCAAGCTCTTTCTTGTAGATTATCCCCGTTTCAACATGGTTTTCTTCCAGGCCAATCAACTAGCACAAACCTTCTTGAACTTACCCATACTGTCGCAAAGGCTCTCGACAATCGTCTCCAAGTGGACGTAGTCTACACTGACTTCAGTAAGGCATTTGATACTGTCAACCACAATGTTCTACTTCAAAAATTAGAACACTTTGGTCTGTTTGGTCCAGTACTCTCTTGGCTTGAGTCATACATTAGTTTTCGTTCATGTCGTGTTAGTCTATCTGGTGCACTTTCCTCTCTTTTCTTTCCAACCACCGGTGTCCCTCAGGGATCTATCCTTGGCCCTCTTCTCTTCCTCATATACATTAATGATCTCCCCTCTGTCCTAGGATCTCAGTGTCTTCTGTATGCTGATGACTTAAAAATTTTCAGAGTTGTCCGCTCAGAAGAAGATTGTATTGCTCTCCAGATGGATCTGGAGGCAGTAGATTCTTGGAGTCATGCTAATTTTCTCTTTCTTAATGTCCAGAAATGTCACAAAATGTCCTTCACCTTAAAACCCTGTCCAATTGATCATATTTATATGTTACATGATCTTCCACTCGTGGCTGTTTGTCAAATTAAAGACCTGGGAGTGATTTTCGACCCGAGACTTAAATTTGAGCTTCACATTGCGGCAATCTCCGCTCGCGCTTCTCGTGTCTCTGGGTTCGTATTAAGAAACTCCCATTTGTTTACTGACATTTCTTCCTCAGTTAACCTATATACTAGTCTCGTTAGACCCATCCTCGAATATTGTTCGCAAGTATGGTCTCCACATTTCCATTATTTAGACTCTCTCCTTGAATCCGTACAGCACAAATTCACTCGTTTTCTTATGTTTTTTAATTTTGCTTATATACCTTATACTGAGCGACTTTCGATGCTTCAACTTCCCACTTTGAATTCCCGTAGACTCCTCTTAGATGAATGTTTTCTGTTTCGGCTTCTCCACCGTCATTTGAATTCTAACCTGCGAGACTGCTTAAGTTATCGTATTTCAGAACGACCCGCCAGATCTGCTAACACATTTGCAGTTCCATATGCGAGGACAGAAACATTTTACCATTCACCTATGTTGCGGCTCCCCCGTAATCATAATAATTTGCAACTTGGTCCGTTTCCCCACTCACTTTATACGTTTAAGCTACAGTTAAAGCGCATTTTATTTAATTAACTTTCTTCTGTTTTATTTTCTTTTTTTTTGTCTTGTAATTGGACTTCTAGTCTGTAAGATGATGAAATAAATAAATAAATTAGTACAGAAAAGCTGCAGGATCAGATATTAGGCCACCGAATTGTTTGCGTCTGGCTGATTTTACTGTATTTCAAAGAATTGGGGCTAGGTCCACTAGAAGTTTACGTAAAAACTTTAGGCATAAATTGGGACCCTAAATATGACGTTGTTCGATTCGAACCTATAAAGCAAGTAATTAATATTAAAAACGAGGAATACTTGGCGATTTGGCTAAGATACTGACGCCGTGGAATAGATTTATCGAATGTAGTAATAGGCAAAGCATGTTAAAATGCACTACTTCAAATTGATTGGGATGATGAGTTTCCTGAACGCATTCGTAAGGAATGGAATAAATTTCCGAGTGGTCTGCATAATATACAAGCAATCCAAGTATCAAGAGGATTTGGTCTGAAGGATTGTACAAATGCAGATCAGATACCAGGAGTTTGTGATACTTCGGAGAAAGCATATGCAGCGTGCGAATCACAGAGAAAGAGGATCCGTTTAAAAGTTAAGTTACAGGTTACAGTACATCACATTTTAAAAAAATTACTTCGCCTCGCCTTGAACTTTGTGGTGTTATATTATTGGTGAGATTGCTGATAAGGGCTATAACAATTTATAAACTAATAAACAGTGTGTTCATGCATACGATCGGACTCGAGATTGTCTTATAGTGGAGTGAACAATCTCTCACAAATGTGTACATTGATGAAACAGGATAGTTGAAATTCATGTCGTGTTCCTTCGAAAGGAAACCCTGTGGATTCTGCTTTCAAGTTGGAGATACATCCATTTAAAAAATGTGATAAGGTGTCAGCAACCAGTAAGATTATAAATTTCACACAATTTTTGGATCCGGATGGGAAATCTGTATGAGAAGTCGCTTGATAAATTCAGACTTCAACTTTGATGGAAAATGTCGTGATAGACAATATGTTAAGTGAACAGTTTATGTTTTTCATACATGTGTTTGATTCAAGTATAAAATGTGCCAAGAGCTCATGAAAGATTTGCTACGTGCTATAGTCACGCCAACCAAACGCCAGACATTTCAAGAAGTTGTACTAGATTATGCTGGCCTAATCGATTTGCGCCGACATAAAGGAAGAGGTTTGTTCACGTCATAAACGCACATAGAGATTGTAGTATGTTTTGCGGCAAAGGATGTAAATTTAAAGTCCAAAGATTTGTTGCCAGACGAGGAAAATGTGTTCACATAAGCAGTGACAACGGACGAAATTTAATTGGAGCAGCAAAAAAACTGAAATATTTCTATTAAATGTAAAATGGAAAGATTAGAAAGTAACAGGATAGAACACATCTAAATCAATCGCTTGTCACTTTATTTCACTACGTGCACTCCCTTTCGGAGGCCTATTGGATGCCGCAGTGAAATCTAGCAAAGAAAGAAGATTTTAGGAACATCTTCCTTGTAGGAAGCTCTCTGCCAAATAGAATATAAACTCTCGACCATTGTGCAAGATCATCTATGACCCGTATGACGATAACTTTCGAAGGAAAAGTATCGAATTCCGTAAGGTGCGAGTAGGAGTGTACGTTACATAATTTTCGTAAGAATCGGTTAAGCATTTTTGTTTGTTTTGAAATACCCAAGATAATTTCTGTCATGCATCATACCTCGCGAGTAAAACGTTGAATTTTTATGATTAAGGTATCAATCGAAACGTAATAGCATTTGTTTGATTTCATCAAATTTTATATAAATTTAGTGCAGCTGTTTTTCAATTGGAAAAAAATTATTTCTCAAAACAAAATTTCACCCGGTTTATAATTCAATCAATAAATCTTTATAAAAATCAGATTTCTTTTTCACATTAAAAAAAGAGAATAGAGCGCTGACAGAAACTATTTCTTGAATCAATAGATGTCTATACATATAATATATAGAATGTTTTGTGTATAATAGTATTAATCCAATATTATTTTACAATATTCCAAACATATATCTTTCTAATAACATTTTCTTTCTTTTATGTGTTCCTATTAGAGAATCCAATACCGACTCTTATTTCTAATCCCGGGATTTCGGGATTTTTCATTGCCTATCCCGGGATCCCGGTATTACCCCGGGATTGAAGACTGCATTATGAAAAAAGCAAGAGGCAAATAAAAACAGTTTTAGTAGAAATCATCGTTAATCGTTTAACATTATTTGTCCCACATTGTTAATCAAATATAAAATTAAATTTTAAAAAATCAACAAACATAATTTTTGATTAGATAAATCGTTGTGACTTAACATCTGTAATACATAGTCTAAAAAAATTATTTTAGACTTCAATCTACTTGAAATAAAATAAAATAATGCAAATCAATTGCCTAGTAACAAGCCGTGGGGTGCGACCCTTAAGGTCCACACGTACAACTTCCCAGTAGTATTTACATAAATATTAAAAGGTGACTTTGAATGATTTTTTTTATTTTTAATTCAATTTGTTTTGAAATTATGAGAAAATATTTTGCTAGTCTCTACAGAAATTGATAAAAGTTTATAAATTTTATAAACATTTATTATCACGATGTTAATTTTATTAAATATTAATTAATTTTTTTATGAAAAAAAACACTAATTTTCAATATTTTTTTATTAAGTTAAAAATTGGCTTAAAAGATTTTTTTTTAAAATTTAAAAACATCATAAAAATGTTAATACGCGTTGATTGATTTCTTAATGATGCAAAGATTATGTTTGGTTCTCGAGATATAATGATTGACGTAAATGACCATGAAGGACATGATGACTTTTAATGATTTTTTATTTTTAATTTAATTTTTTTTGTAAGCGTGAAAAAAGTTTTGGTGGTTTTTTCACAACAACTGTTTGGAGTATATAAATTTTATAAATATTGATTACTGCGACTTGAAAATAAAGTTAAAAATTTGATGTTTTTGAAAAGAAAAACTCCAATTTTTTGCACTTTTTTTCAAAAAATTAAAAAACCGCTCCAACAATGTTTTTAAAACTTTGATAGAATCACGAAAATGTTAATACGCGTCGATTGACATCTTGATGAAGCAAATCGTACGTTTGGTTCACGAGATATAGCGCATGACAGGGTTGACCTTCAAGGGGTGAAAACAGCAAACCCCCCGACCGAAGTGTCCCAAAAACTAATCAGCTCTTAAAATTGCAAAGACGCTTCGATTGACACCTCAACGAAGTCGATATGACTTTGTTTACGTGAGTTATGCTCGTAGAAAAACTGTCCGCGAACGCACGCACGTACGTACGTACATACACACACACATACATACTTCTTTCTAAAAACACTTAAAATATACCCGTAAGACCTCAAAACGTAAAGATATGTCGAAAATTTCAATTTCGATTTTCGAGGCGATTACAAGAACTTCCCATATACTGGGAAGTTAAAAAGATTATTTAGAGTTTCGAAGATGATAACGGAATATAATAATGCGTCCAATGTTTCATCACCGAGCCTGCTCCACAAATTATTACAAATATATGCAGCCGCAGAAAAGGCACGTTCGGGCTCAATTGAAGTTGGAGGAATCGACAATGAATACTTGTAAGTTTGCTCCAAATTACATCCTCGAATGGGACTAGAAGATATCTGATATAGGTACATCTCCTTTTTAACTATTTTAGATGAATCAGTGTTTTTATTTATTTCAGGTGGCAATATTTTCATACTGTTTTCTATTTCAAACTGAAGCTTTTCTTTGAGTGTTAGCTCAGTTTTGCTTGTTCCTGTGGGTTCGATTCCCAAAGTGTCTGCCTCCTTACTACTTTCATAATGGTTCTCTCTGTTGGTTTTTTCAATTTATGAAACTATCTGCCTTAAAATTGTTGTGCTGCTTGGAATTGGAAAAAAATCGTTTATTTCGGGCGATACTGCTGCGTCTAAGTTATCATTATCACGCCAAGGGTTTTGCAGATAACTCAAAACGCCCGATAATTCAGTTCGTCGGCGACTTTCTAAGTTCTCTAGCAAATGCGTTTTTAATTTATTAGCGAGCATGGGCTTAATAATCCCGAAAATCCCGGGATTGTAGGAAATCAGTCCCGAAACTTTCGGGAGTAAAAAAGAACCGGGATCCCGGGATTGTAATCCCTAGTTCCTATATAAAAATTGTCAATTATACTTATTTACACATGAAAAAGTTGATTGTTGATTATGTTTAATTTATCAATTTCAGGAACCTAAACCCAAAAAGATTATCAAGGGAACTGCTCCTGAGGTTTCCAAAACACAGTTGAAAGTTGAGAAAAAAATCAAGAAAAGGACCCGACCGAAATTCACGATAACTGACACTGGTCGAAAGTCGATTCGTGCTTCCACTGCCCTTAAATCAGCTGCTACTAGACATCGCCTCAAAGAATTAAATGAAGCCAGAAAAAAGAAGAAAAAGGTACCTAAAGTAGAAGAGTACATTCCGACGCAGGAAGAGTTATTAGAAGAAGCTGCTATTACCGAACAGGAAAATACCAAATCTTTAGGTAAGTGGCTTAGAATTAAATAAGTATGTACATTATGAATTTCACATACCAAATACAGTTGTTTCTCTTACTATAAACAACTGTATTATAATTAGGAGTTTGAATGCATTGCGTGTTTATCAATCACGGAAATAAAAAACACGGTTTCAACTTTTATATTGAAATATCTGTTGCACGAAATCAATTACTCGTATAGTGAAATCTGGGTGCATGAAAACTTCTACAAATTGACCCATTGTGATTCAAAAAAAAAATGGATCAACTATTGCATCAATTTATTTAAGTCACTAAGCCTTAGGTACAAACTCACACTACTCTCCCTACTCACTAACAATTTGGCCACCTGCTTAACTTGATGAAATTGATGAAAAAAATGCGCCTTTTTAGCTTGACTACTTTAAAATTTTAGACTAAAATTTTCTTGCATTTACGCAAAATAAGCTTCAGTAGAAATTACGCTCCCATATTTATGTGAGTTTACTTTATGTGTTGGAGAAAGGATATTCATGGTTGTAAAAAGTGTAGCATTTCTTACAGGCAATATGTTAAATACACATATTACAATACTTGACGTTTTGGAGTTTGCGGAAAATTTTAAGATGAATATCTTTTAGGGGAGTGCTGTTCTACATAAACTAATGAAACGTTTTTTGATAGTAACGAATCAGGAAAGAATGCACTAAACAGAATTGAATTTAGCTTGCTTTTCTTATCCGAACAATATTAAATTTTCGAAATTACTATAGTCAATATTTGCAAGAAAAAAGAACAAATTCTAGTAGATTTTCAACTGGAAGTAGATCTGGTTCAAAAACGGAACCTCAAAATGCCGTTGTTGTATCTGTAGATGAAAAAGTTTAAGATTCCTTTATTTAAAGGTATCCATCTTAAAACAGCGATTACCGTTTCACTGCTCCAGGAACTTGCAACTGCTAAGTCTTTGAGCGCTGTTATTTTTCTTGAGAGCAATAGTTGGTTAAAGACATTCAAATTGAGTAATAATTTTTAGTTCCAAGCATTATCTGGCGAAAATACTATCGATGATTTTGTCGCAGCCTAACACTGAAAATTGCCAGAAGTATATGGATAATATTCTGCGAAGGATAAGTTTAAAGAAGATGAAACTGGCATGTTTTGTTGGTAGATTTCACCCAAGAACTCGGTAGTGAAAGGCGAAAATTTTCAAAAAGAAAAGCTGAATCAAATTTATTGTCCATTTTTTGTTTTTACTGTTGGTTTAAGAGAGAGAGAAACTGTGTTGTTCCTTATACTGTAAATATTTGTCTTCTTCTTTTTTTTCTTTCTCTTAAACTAACTGTAAAAACGAAAAATGGACAATAAATTTGATTCAATTAAGACAGCCAAGTCCTCGTCCGTATTTAACAAACTCCTGCAAGCAAAGAAAATAATAGCTGCAATCAGTGAAGACATTCGTTTTTTAAACACATGTTTAAAAGAAAATATTACCCCGCCTTCACATAGAGTAAAACTTCATGGAGGACTCCATAATGTAGACAAGCTGAAACTAAAAATGGAAAAACTGTTGCTAAGAAACAGTATAAAATGTAAGTTCCAAAAACTAGACGCGATTAATCTTGTAGCTTATAACGCACATCTGAAGTTAGCAAAGGACTTAACAATCGAAGGGATACCGGTGCAACCAAAAATTTTCAAGCTGCATAGAGCATTCGAATGTGAAAGAAGTCGCAAACGGCATACATTAGCAGGTAAACTTAGCAAGTTGAAACGAAATTTACAGCCGACCAACAAAATTACATTGCCTGAGATACAACAATTAGATAACTTTGTAATCAATAAAGCGTCAGAAACTTTCACGAATAAGGAGTTGGAATTTCTCAACAATGGACTGAATTTTGCTATAAAATCTAAACTATGCATGGAAGACATCGTGATTGATGTAGAAGGAGCAATTAGAGGTCTTGAATCGGAAGCAAAAGAGGTTGTATGGAAAGAATTGGGAGATAAGCTGAAAGCAATAAGAAGAGATAAAAATTCAAAATCAAATATACATATAGAAATAGTGAAGAAACTACGAGAAAAAGATGTATTCTACCTTAAAGCGGATAAGGGCAATGCAGTTGTGATCATGGATACAAAAGAATATAACGAAACCGTCGAAGCAAAATTAAATAACGGCAACTTTTTCCAGTTGCGTGCTAATCCTCTAGCAGACTCGAGACTCAAAAGAGGAAGGAATGCAAACATGTAATAGGCAATATTGCAGAACTACGAACACCAAACCCAGCACTTCCTAGGATTAAAGTCCAACTAAAAATACACAAGCCAGGAAACGAAGTCAGAGAAATCATAGCGGATATAAATTCCCCCACGCATAAAATTGCGAAATGGTTAATTAATGAGTTAAGTAGCCTAGGGAACTTTTATAGCAAATTCGCTGTGAGGAACACCAATGAATTAATAGATAAACTGAGCGATCTGCAAAATATAGATGAGAGAGATTGCCTCGTATCTTTTGATGTCAAGGCCTTATATCCGAGTATCCCAGTCAAGGAGGCCATCTGGAAGCTGGAAGAGTGGATAACAAGAGCAAGCGGTAACCCGGAGGAAAAAAGACAAGCGAAAGCCTACGCTAAACTTGCGGCTCTCTGCATGAATGAGAACTATTTCAAATTTAGAGATAATTTCTACAAAACCACATCAGGAACTGCAATGGGGAATCCGCTGTCTCCGTTAATCTTTATGGGGAGCATCGAAACGGAATTGGAAGAACGGGGGATTATGCCGAAGTTTTGGGTGCGATATGTAGATGATGTGCTGGCAGTTGTTACGAAAGATGCGATCGAGGAAACGCTAAATAACATCAACAAAATACATAAAAACATCCAATTCACGATGGAAAAAGGGGAGAATCAATAGATATCCTTCTTGGACATAAAAATAATAAGGAACATGAACAAATTGGAGTTTGACATACATAGGAAGAGCACTCACACACAAAGGACAATTCCGAAATCATCGCACCATATATATACACAAAAAATGGCAGCATATCATAGCATGATACACAGGCTCTTAACAATTCCATTAACAAAAAAGCGGTTCATGAACGAACTCGAATACATCAAGACACAGCAGTGAAAAACGGATTTACAGGAGAATTAATCGACCAAATGATGAGGAAAAAACAGCAACGAATGAGAAATGAGCAACAGACCTCCGTAGAACAACATAGAAGAGCCAGCATCTTGTATTCGAGCTGTACGGACATCATCCGTAAAGCATTGGCCGCGCATAACATAGATCTAGTATCTAAGAGTACGAACCACCAGCTGAGGACCTTGCTGGGATCGCCAAAAGATAGTCTTGAAAAGGACGAGTTGAGTGGCATTTACAAGGTGAGCTGCTCGGAATGCCCCAGCATATACATTGGGCAAACAAAAAGGCTGGCAAAAACGAGGTTCGAGGAGCATAAAAGGGAATTCGAAAAATGGAGGAATGATGACGTCCGTCATATAAAGTCCATGGTGGCGAGACATATGATTAACCATGGACATACAATAACATTCAACAACGTTGAAGTCGCTAAGCGAGTGCGTAAAGCCCACCTATTGGATGCAGCCGAAAGTATGTGGATATTGAAGGAAGGCAAGAACAATAGGATGAATCACGACGAAGGCAACTGTGCATCGAGCCTGGTGAGAGCGTTTAGTGGTCGAGTAGGATATAATTAGGATATAGAAAGTAGGTATAAAAACTTAGGGGTATATAAATAGTCGTAGATCAGGTATAAGAAACAAATTGTGATTCGCTCTGAAGAAGAAGGCACGTAGCCTTCGAAACAATTGTATGCTATATAAGAAATAAATATTTACAGTATAGGAAAGAAAAGCTGGCTAACAAAAGGTGAAGCACTTTATAATCTTGTAGTGTCACCTGTGAAAAAAGCTTGTTTGTGATTTGTAATACGAAATCGAACTTCCAACAAAAAAATTCTAATAAAGTAGAGGATCTTCTTGTCTTATTAAGGTCTAACTCAAAAGCATATACAAAATCCTCTTTTTCTAAAAAAAAAAAGGCTCTGCGAGGTTAACAGAAAACAAAAATATGAGAGAAAGAAAGTCATAATTTTAATGACCAAATATGCAACCAAGAAATGCTTCCATCGGACAAGAATAGAACATCCTAAATCACTCATAATGACGATCAGTCATAAGAATATATTTACATCGAGCATGCACAATTCCCACGTTCCACGTGCTGCATTGCTTAGCGTAATGCTCTAGATAACTCATGGCTGGTCATCGTCTAGACGAGTGTGAAAGGACCATTTATGACCTCATAAAAACCACGAATATCCGTAGAAACGCGATTTGTTTCAGAAATTACTTAATTTTGGTCACACATAATGCGACTCCTATGCAGAGTTCAGAGTAGAGTGTTAATATCGGGTATATTGATTTTTGATCCTGTACATAGAGTTCCATTCCTACTTTTAATTTTAGAGTAAGATTTCTGTACAAAGATTTTGGATAAAGAGCTGTAGATTTAGAAATAAAATTAGAGTCAATTCTGAAATCATACTGTCATATTCGGCAGGTGTTTTAATACAGACTACTCTCCTGCCATATTCGGTAGTACCAGCAGAAATATAGGCATTTCGCGTGTCATCGGAACTAGCGCTTGTTGCTGGTCATTTGAGAAATATAAATAAAAATACGTATTACACTTGCTTAGTTATTTGCCAACAATTTTTCAAAGCTGATGTCTTTTACGTAAAAAACTCCTTTTCTGTCGCGTAAAAAAACCTCAAATGCCAAAATAACCTGCTCTCGTGGTTTCAGCTGAGAATCTACTAGGCTGTTTTTCAAGCTCCGATAAAATGATAATCATTGGGCCAAATTTCAAAGAAATGCGATAAGCGAGGCAAAATTGTATACTCATCCAGCATGACATGTGTTCAACTGGTGGTCGTGCATTATCATTAAGCAAAATGGAACCACCCGTATTCACCTATCTCGGTTGTATTCGTAGCAATTACTGGTGCATTAATTCAATTGTAGGACAATACGACACGGCTACTAATTCACCATACTGTGACTCAGCGTAAGTTTACCCGCACTCTATTCTACAAATTCAATATTCCCTATGCTCCTTACGATGTTCGTCGCAAACATTTCAACCTTGCCACCTTATAACAACGTAGAATATATTTAGACGAATCTCTCCTTTGCAAGCTTTTTTTGAATATCCTCGAAACTCCTCTCTGCAATGAACTTCGCTTCCGTCACTCTTCTCACCCTTCTAGAAACTTTACGATCTTCGCCCTTCCCTTCACCACGTCTAACCTATATTATAATTCTCCCCTGACTCGCTTACAACGAAATCATGACCTTATGCAGTTTGGTTTCTTCGGTTACTCTTTAAATACTTATAAGATCAAACTAAGAAATCTTATATTTTCCTCTTAATTTTAGTTCTCAAATTTTCTAATTCATTCACGACTGTTCTTTATTCTTATTTATTATACTTATTTCATTAATTAATTCATGTACTCTTTAGAGTTATCTTAGTCTTAGTTTAGTTCATCGCTACTATGTAATTGGAACTCTTCTGTTTAGTAGCTTTGTCAACAATAAACAATTAATTAAATTGCATTCAACTGGACAAACATTAAGCTCTCAGATGAAGCCGTAGTTTCGGAGCCTGTTCCGGTGGTTGATCAGCATCTAGCCACTGTCCAGACCTGTGGTTATCATAGCGAATCCATTTTTCATCAAAAGTTTTATCCTGTCGATAAGTGAATCGACTCCATTTCTGTCGATGAGCAAAGTAACCGTCGTCGAAGCATGTTCGCTGAGTTTAGTTCGTGGGGTACCAATGGGTGAATTTATTTGACCTTACCAATAGTTCCCCGTGGCGACTTATTGTTGCAATAGCTTTGCTGGTAAACACGGTATAGTCGCACTTTTATCTCGTTCAACTTTGATTTTCAATATGCTATTATCCACGTTTGTGTCTGGTCTTCTTCAACGCAAATTTTCGAGCAAAGAATATGCTTGCTTAATTTTGCGAACCAGCTACTTTTTTCTTCGCAGGTTTCTTGCCCCATAAGCGTCGTTAATTTTTCGAACCTCTGTAACTGCTGTTAAATGTTTTTAGATTGAAACAACAAAAAACCCGAAAATCTCTTGACAATATATTTTCTGAAAGCGAAAGAGACAAAAATTAGGCAAAAATATAGAAATGCAGCTTTCCAATGATTATAAACAATAGAGTTAATTTTTCTGCGCCTCAGCACGACAAAAGTACGCTTCGAAATGATCTTCAAATCGGAAATTTCATATGTAACAATCCAATAAAACAGATTCTAACAAAATAAAATCAACATTAAACAGAAATTTTAAAAATAAAGTCTTGCAAAAGGAAACACTGGAGAATTTATCACGTGAATGTAGAAAAAGGCTGATGAACGATGTTCGATAAAGAATTACTTTTATTTCATCTTTAACATGGTACATGGTGCTAAATAGAGTTCGTTTAAACGATGAACTCAAATGTACCAGATCCTAGCCTCCCTTTTCAAATTTAAAACCATTGATTCGCTTCATTGAAGAACACATTTTTCCATCCATTTTCCGGCTTAAAACATACCAAAAAATACAACTTTACCCAAAATTATAGCTAAAAATCATAAGAGTTTTGCTATAGTTCCTAAAGTGTAATACGACAACTCAATAAATAATATTTGCAGAGAAATTCATGAAACTAGAATTGGAAAAGAAAAAAACACGTCCAACAAAACGTGTATTCTCAGGACCCGTTATTCGCTATCATTCCCTCGCAATGCCCATAGTAGATCGACCGCAAAGGAAGTCGACAGTTACGGAAGATGTGAAGATGGAAGTGGATGGAGACAATTTGAAGTTAGTGTGTCAAATTGAGTTTTTTGATTTTACTTATAAATGAAAAATTTTGCAGCACAAATATGACAAAGACTAGCAATCCTAAAGACGTTTGCGAAAGAACTTTCATTACGTTTGAAAACGATATAGATGACACAGTGTTCAATTCGTACTTCAAGTCAAAATGTGTGAGGCCAAGAAAAAGTAGTATTTGTGCTATCACAGGGTAAGTAATCAAAACGATGTATACCTGTACATGAAACATGGGTATGATTATTTTCATTTCTATATTCGAATTCTAAATTTGCAGACTTCCTGCAAGATACTTCGATCCTGTCACACAGCTACCCTACCGTGGGTTGCCGGCATATAAAATTTTGCGCGAAGCTTATTATATGCAGATGGAAGAGAAAGGCAACCCGAACAATCCGGAGGTGGCGAAATGGCTCGAATGGCGGAAACTAGTTAAGGAGAATCGATTAAAGCTTAAAAGTAGCTCACACACATGAATGACTATGTCATTTTCTTTTTAATAAAGCTATTTTAAATACATGAAAAACCTCAAATATGCATTCAACATACCGATCAGGCCCAGTGAAATGAAAATTAAAACAATAAGAAGAATTGAATTTTTAATAAGGACTTTTTCAAATTTCTGGATATTTAAATGAAGGTAATTAAATATCTTCGAGTGATATCTTTGACGAAATCCGATTACAAGTAATGATAAGGTTTCATGGAAAAGAGCGTATTTTCTGGACTGTAACGAGCAAGGTAAGGTTTTTGGTCTGATTATTGATGCTTCTGTTATAAAAACTTCTGCATTTCATTTTTTTTGGAGGCACCCATTTTGTTGGTTCGGTGTAAATTCTTTTTTAAATAATATTAAAAATAGCTGCTTTCCCAGCTTGTTAGTAATATTTTTCAAACAGATATTATTAATACAGGTTTCAAAACAATTCGTTTCAATACAGTGGGTGATCGTCTAACGAACATAATCTATTACAAGACTTTGTTCGCTATCCGAATTGTTCGTAAAGCGATCATCGATTTACCATAGGTTTTTTGGGAAATCGATTAATTCGTCCTTGAGACGCTAAAAATTAAATTAAAAAATGGATATATAATTTCTTAGTAAGTTTATTTAAATAGTGTTTCATATGTACATACATATAGTCTTGCATATTAATCAGTCCTTTTCATTTTTGGTTATGGGGCGCTAAAGAACATGTCCAATGTCGATTGCTTTCCTCTCTTTTTCAGGATTTTCCGGAAGTGATTAATAGCAATGTCGTTGTAAAGATCCCTAACCCTTTTGACATCAGCTTGGTTTGGGTGCCATTCTAAAACCATTGCTCTGACATCCACCCACTTCTTCAAAAGACAGATGTTGGCATTGGTCCTCTTTCGTCTTCCTCTTGTTCAGAAGGAGACATATTTCGCTTTGTTTCTTGGTGTTCTTCATTCAAGATGTCTTGGAGTTCTTCTGTCGTCAGTTCATCTTTATGTTCCATTATGAGGTCTTCTATGTCATCCTCGTTCACCTCCAATTCCAGATCTCTAGCAGGTGTCAAAATTTCATGCATAATTTCAGGAATGTCTCCCTGATCACGCCCGTCTCTTTGAATGTAGGATGGACACAGCTTTAGCCAAGCAGAATTCAACTGTTGCTGCGTGACTTCTGGCAACGCCTTTTGAATGATACGAATAGCTTCACGAATGTCAAATTTTTCGTTTCAAAACGTTTTCAAAGTCATTATTTAGGAGAATTGGCATACTTCAAAAACACCGACGAAACAGCGCGCGAGTGCACAATTTCTTGAAACCCGCAATAACCTCCTGATCCATCGGCTATATCAGCGAAGTCGTATTCAGAGGTAGAAGCTGAACTGTCAGCCAGGGAAAGTCTGTCAGCAAAGTATCTTTAATTATTCTGGTGCATTGTCCAATAGCAGCAGTGCTTTCAATGGCAAGTCGTTGGTATTTATTTATTTATTTATTCAAGCACATTTTACAGAGTTTAACTCCAATTACAAAATGTATAAGAAAAAAAAAAACAAAGTAAATAAAAATCATAAGAAGAAATTAGATGATAAAGTAAAAAAGTGAAATAAATCCATTAACTAAATATTACATTTGCTAAGTTACGCTTAAATGATGCAAGAGAAGGTGGAAAAGGTCCAAGCTGTAGACTATTGTAAGTTCGTCGTAAACGGAGTAATGTAGAATTGAAATAAACTTCAGTTCTAGCAAATGGTAAGGCAAAAATATTCGGTACACGAGATGGTCTGAAGCGTTGCCTCAACGAAATAAGGTTGGATATATCTATTTCAATGTAGCCGTGACACAACTTTTAGAGAAGGCATAGGTCAAGATATATCCTTCTAGAAGCCAATGGAGAAATATGAAGAAACAGAAGACGTTCATTTTAAGGAAAAATAAGGGATTTCAAATTTACAAAAGAGAAAGCGTGTAAACTTACGCTGAACAGATTCAAGTAGGGCAATTAAATAGACATAATGAGGTGACCAAATTTGTGAAGATTATTCGAGTAGTGAATGTACGATACCAAAATAATTGCACCGCAGAATGAGGATTAGAAAATATCCGGCAATGCCTCAATACAAAACCCGAAAGCTTTGAAGCTCTGGTAACAACACTGAAAATGTGAGCATCAAACTTCAGCTTAGCATCAAAGATCACCTCCAGATCCTTCACTTGATCAACCACATTCAATATAATGGAGTCAATGGAGTAATCGAAGGAAGTGGGCGTAGACTTAAGGGAAAAGGACATTGCATGACACTTAGGAATATTAAGGAAGAGAGAGTTTGCTTCACACCAAGAACAGAGAGTGATTAAATCCTTTTGAAGAGCTTTGCAGTCGTCAAGAGATCCAATCACTCTAAATAACTTGAGATCATCAGCATAAAGAAGGCAGGAAGAGTCAAACTGAGAAGGAAGATTATTAATGAAGAGAATGAATAGTAAAGGTCCAAGAATGGAACCTTGAGGGACACCAGATCGGGGATAGAATGGAGCGAAATAGCTACCACAAACGGAAACACGACAGGCTCTATAGGACAAGTAGGAAGATATCCATAATAGAAGGGAACCAGAAACCCCAAACAACTGAAGCTTACGACATAGTATCGAATGGTCAACAGTGTCGAAAGCTTTGGAAAAATCCGTGTATATGGCATCAACCTGAAGATGATTATCAAGAGCGACAGCAATACAATTAGACATGACAAGTAGGTTGGAGGTCGTGGAGCGGTTCGGAAGGAAGCCATGTTGCTGCGGAACTATAAAATGACCCAAGGCAGTGTAGAGACATGAATGGACAATACGCTCAAGGATTTTAGGAAAAGCAGAGAGATGGGATATGGGACGATAGTTTGTAACGGACGAAGGATCACCAGATTTAAGAACAGGTAAAATATAAGCCATCCTCCAACATTGAGGGAAAGTACCAGTAGATAAGCTCAGATTAAATATGAAGGAAAGAGGAAAACACAGAGAAGATGATAATGATTTAATGAAAAAAATTTGGGATGCCATCAGGACCAGCACCAACATTGGAGTCTAAGGAGTCAATAACAGTGATTATTAAGAGATGATCATCTGTAATTGAAGAGATCACTTCATTGGGAGAGGCTGCATTGGGAATGAAGGGGGCAGGGACACTAGAAGAAAAAGTTGACGAGCAGTAAGAAGCAAACAGATCATTGATGCTAACAGCAGAGGAGGCAACGGAATCATTCCAGTGGACCGTATAAGGAATAGACGAGGAAGACCTTAGAGATCTTATATAGGACCAGAAAGGCTTGGTCTGATTGGAGATGAACGAGTTTTCAATGGAAGAATTGTAAGCACGAATAGCTCGACGAATTTCCATCTTAGCGCAGGATCGAAGCCTTCGAAACTCGAGTTGCTTTTCAAGTGAGTTCGTATCAAAGTAGCCCTTGATGATCGGGGCTCAAACTTCAAACAGCCATTCTTTGAAAAGAGCCTGTGTGACCCATGCCCTCTGATTCGATCTCCACATTACTGACAGTCTTCTCTTGATTATGGATTTTTTTGAATGCTCTAGGATTCTCAGAGTGGTAAACGAGAAGTGGTTTAAACTTCATATAACCACTAGCGTTAGCTCCTAAAAGTAACGTCAATCGATCTTTCATCGGTTTATGCCCAGGAACACTTTTCTCATCTTTCGTGATGTAGGTACGGTTCGGCATGCGCTTCCAAAACAAACCAGTTTCATCACAATTAAATATTCGTTGTGGACGATACCCTTCTGTTTCAATGAATTCTTGAAATTTGAGACAGTACTTCTCAGGTTCTTCTTTATATGCACTAGCAGACTCACCATGCATTAATACATGTTTAATTCCAGATAAATTTTGAAACTTTGCAAACCAGCCACCAGTGGTAGCCTTCAATTCTTACTCCTCAGATAATGAACCTGGAGTTTGTTCTTTCAATTTCTCAACCTAGCCATACTAGTTACATCTCCTTTCATTTCCCGTTCATTTATCCAAACTAAAAGCAACCTATCCATTTTTTCATGGATGGCACATATTTGCTTCGCAGATCTGGTTTTCGTTACTCCTTTGGCTGCTTGAGTCTTCTTGATGATATCTTTCTTAGCTAAGATTGTGCATACTGTAGACCTGGTCAAGTCATACTGTCTCGCAACATCAGCCATCATCTTTCCACTCTCTACGTTGGCTATAATCTCTTGCTTGGTTTTTATGGTGAGCACAGTTCTTGACACTCCACTCTTTTTGGGACCCATAATATTGTCAGATTTTCAGTTTTTTTTATAAACGGTTCAGAATGCACATACGAAAATTTAGAGAATCTGAAACCAACTAACGTACACAATTGAAAAAGTTTCAGCGCACCCTACAACAACGCGGGAAATCGAGTCGTGCCGCACTGCTACGTGATATGGTTCACGTTAGCACCGCACGTGTGTTATTACCACATTACGAGAAGTGTTCGTTAGAATTCGTTTTAGTTCGTTATCCGAATATGTGTTCGTTGTCCGAACACAAAAATCTTTCGTGAATTTGTTCGCAATCCGAACTGTTCGTTAACCGATCGCCCACTGTACATGCGAAACTCTAAGACTGTTCTCAATGTGCAAGTTAATATGCATAAGAATAAACCTTCTCTTCAGTACTGGCGAAGTTTAAAAGCGTCAGTGCAGTGCTTACATCTAGTAGCAGTTATGCTTAATAAGCGGCAACGGCTCGTTGATATTTAAATACATTTTATTTTTGCTAGTCAAACCATTCGATTTATTTGAAACCGAACCCGACTTATATGTCAACACTTTGTGCTATGTTTTTGAGTGAAGGCTTATCAAAAATAAAGCGATGTTAGGCCTTGGTACATGCATGAACGTGTGTCTCGCCCACCTTCAGCGATAAAAAAAGACACCATCTAGTCCAACATAATTCAATATAATTCGTATGAAGAACAACAATCGTACAATACTTTCCTTTAAATCATAACCATTGTGCTAGTTAATAGGACATCACCATGACCATGTGCGTATAATATCGTTAAACCACATCACAAGTAGGACATTTATAATTTGCCACAATAGTTTTGGCTAGTTTCAAGATATTTTGGCACGAAGTAATACATTTTTCGGTTCCCTTACTAATACTTCGTACAGATAATACTTTCTGATCGTTTGAATTCCATCCCTGGTACATATCAATTTCTCATAGGTCTTCAATTTAATACTGTTTCAATGCTATGTTTTGTAACATTGCTTTAGGCATTCTTACCGCCTTTTCTCTATTTCTTTCATAGCTAATTCCCTATCTTATCTAAATCTTTCAATACGCTAACCATTAGTTTGGCAATATAATAAACTTCCTATAAAAATTGACAATACTAACAGCAATATTATTTCTTGATTTATTTTTAAATATGTTCTAATCTAACTAAGTTCTAATTTTGGCTTGAATCGTTCAAATATAGCCAACCAAAAAATTACTACCTGCATCTCTATTTAAGATCTCTAAGATTATCGTGGGGTCAATTCGCCTTTATATTTGAGGAAAACATCGTCGATGTTAATGGAGCTGATTGCCAGAGTTCACACGACGGCACCATCTCTGTTTAAATAAGAGTGTCTTCGTCTTGGGTCTCATACAACATGAGCAATGAGTGCTGCGAAGGAGACCGTCCCAAATTCGCCCCGGCAAGTGACCCATCTGGCGATAAAAGCCCAGCCTGAATGCTATTGTTGTCACGATATCCAGAAGTTGATGAAGTTTGTGAAACTGAATCCCACGATGTTTCGTTGACTGCTTTTGGTCTGTCTTGCGGTGGATGAGGATGATCGATGGAATGTGAAGTTACCTGGCAGAACATGGAATTGTAATCAATGATACGTCTTAATGACAACATACCTCCATGTGCGATTGCCGGCCTCTTTTCAATCTGAAGGTTTTTCGGCTTGAAGCTTTTGACCTTTGCAATCTCGGTCTCTGGTGCTCGGAAGAACTATCATCCGCAGGGCTCTCTGGAGACAATGGAGTGGTTGAAGTCTCTCCCGAAGAGTGTCTAAATTCTACAGATGAAACAAATCTCAATCTTGGGGGTTGCACTTTGTAGTGATGCTGTTGCATCGACTGTGAATGGGAAAGATGAGGAAGCGAGCTTGTCGCTATAACTCCGGGGTTAACAATGGCTGAACCACTCATATGCATTCCCATCGGTGTAGGGGTTAGCCCTTCAGCGCTATGACTGTCGCTTGTTATATGGTCTTTGTTTGTACCCGTTGAGCCACTCGACAGTGACTCTCGTGGCGGATGCAAGGTTTGCTGAGAGAGTGTATCGCTTGGCGTCGCCATTCCCACTGAGCCACTTCGAGAATCAATTGTCTGGACAGTAGAAATGTGAGAGTGTCCTTGCTGACAAGTTCCAGTGAAAAGCGAAATTAAAGACGGCCTTTGTTGATGTTTTTGGTTATCATTTGGCTGAGACGTGGGCTGTTGTGTATCTCTGCGATTAGGCTCTATAGAAAAGTATCATAATGTTCAAAAAATTAATAAATGTAAATTAGTAAAAACAAAACAATTACCATATCGTTTTTCCTCGAGTTCATCCCTCAAATCTCTTAGCTCCCTAGCTAGTTCCAGCAGCAATGCTCCTTTTGATTTGATTCCACCTTGTGGAGGCGTACCTCTCAATCTTTCGCGAATCAAAAATTGCATGTGTCGTTCATGGTCTCCGATTGGGGGCTGTGCTATCTAAAATGCATTGATTGAAAATGAAACGCCACTCTTAAAATTGAAGGGTGTGTAGATTTTCTACGATCAATTAATATAAAATGATAAAGTGATTCTTATTTGATACTAATTACTTACAGTACATAAAGTGTAACTATTAAATACAGAAAGTTATGTGTAAGCTTTTTATTTTTCATCTATTTTTTCGTAGCTGTAAGTGTGGAGGAATTTTCTAATTAAACTTAAATTTCAAGTCGCATGTACGCCTGTATTGACTTCTTTGCTGGTGTGCCATTTGATACCGTACATATATATGCATGCACAGACAAATAAACAGCTGTACATAAGAGCTAACAACTTACCTTATGCAATATAAAAGGCATCAAAACAATGTAAAGTGGGGTTCTGTGAGTCACAACGAATTCCATGAAACTCCAAAGGTCGGGTGCAGCTTCATTTCTTCGTCCTAGATCACGCATTACCCTCGCTATCCGCGGCCATTCGTTCGCAAGTCTCGTCTCAAAGCAAATGCATAAAATTCGAAGTGCTACCGAAAAATGCATTCTTCAACTACTTGTTAACATCATTATCACACCTCACCTAAAAACGCGGCCTGATATAATGATCCTGCGATCCTAGCTGGGCGTTTTGCGTCCCGACTGCCAGTGAAAGTCAAAGACCCTGCTCGTAGGTCCCCACCAACTCGATTGATTTGCACAACTGCCTGTCCCGTACGCCCAGCAGGAGGACTCATTGAATTTAAAACAACGGTGACAAGATATGAAACGTCCGTTTGCTTAAGTTCCCCGATATCGGAAACACCACGCCCTGAGCAAACTTTTAAACACAGAGGCATGAGCAGATGCATGAGAAATCCTTCCGCCTTTTCTTGAGTTGAAAATTCTGATCCACCACCGCACATCTGCTCCAATGAGAATCCTTCAACAGGACTAACAACTTGCAGGGATAGTAATCGGACAACTGTTGAACAAAAGAACGCTGGCGGGCTCTGAGACATCAACGCTGCTCCAGCACTTGATACGCCATCCGTGGTAGCACCTGGTTCGTTTATGATCAAATTTTGAACCGTGTTCAAGAGTGCTTTAATATGCTGCCAATGTAAAACGTAGGGATGACGAACTATTGTTTCATGTATTCCTTTGAGGAGTCCAGCTGCAGCCTCCCAATCGGTGTTTCTCCTAATGGAGGGCTTTTTCGATATTTTCAAAAATACTTTATCGAGTCGACGAAGAATGGTAACTAAAGCATTCCGCAGAGTATCATTCGACCACTCAGCTCTGGGTAATACGCATTGCATGTAACGCTGTAAGCCCCTGCATGCCATGGATTCAGGATCATACGGGGATACTTTCAGTAACGAATGTGCAATGTCAGCAAGTCTTATATGGCACTTTGCATCGAGGAGTTCGACTGCCTTTGAGTCAGTGGGATGCTTTTTAGACAGCTCTCCGAATCTTGTCGAAGCTTTGCTAAGAAATTCCCCAACTAAAGACAGTAAAACATCTCTTGGCCGGCGGTATTCGGTGCGTACCATTTCTGAGTCCTCAGCCGAGTCCATAAGGGTTTTGGTGCGTGTGTCGCTCACATATTTAGAATGGGACTCATCTTCGAAATCAACTCCCGGCGAGCAAGGCGGCCCTCGGCTGCAATTTCTTTGGCTGGAACCTTTATGTTCGGGACTATTCCTGTACGGTCCATTGTAACTCTTTGCGAGACCTTCACAATTGTGCACCATTGTTCGTATAGCGACCGCAAGCTGAAGTAAAATGTCTCTTTCGGATTTTCCTTGAAGAGGAATATAGCTAGGAGATTGTATTTGCTGCATGTAACATGGTAAAATCGCTTCGAGGATTATCTAAAAAGACAAACATAAAAACGTGTAAATTTAATGAATGTTTATACGGCGCGTAGTTTCATTTGGTTGAAAAGGACAAATTTACCAGCATTTGATATCCTCTGGTACTTTCTGCTGAATACGAAACAACCATCACACAAAGTGTTATGCAATCCAGCACCGTAACCATTTCGTCTTCATCGTGGTAACAAAAGTCTATGGCTTTTAGTGGCTTCGGCTCCTTAACCAATTCAGCAATGTTTAATGGGTCTGGCGAAGGATCTTCTAAACTTAGTAAAAGATTGAATAAGCAGCTTGATTGAACCTAATTATGAAGATTGTTGAATTGATTTATTATACAGAGAATAATAAGCCGAATACTTTGTGGGCTTCACCATAAGTTCCTTCTTCGTCAGTGTCTAAAATGGCTGACACCGATCCAAACATTTGCAGTATAAAAGGTTTTCGATTTAATAGATAGAACTGTTTTACAGCATATTCGATAGTTGTTGTTATTAATTTATTCGTTTGGTGTAGTGAGTATATTTGAAGTAAGGTTGGCATGATCATGAAGTATCTGTAATATGAATAATATATATATATATATATAATAATATACTTTAAAAAATATTAAAATAAAAATTTGATGTTTAATCAAGTGAGCAGTATGTAGCAATTGAGGCAAAGCTTATAATTTAAGAGGACAAAGTGATTGTTTTTTTCTATTATCAAAGTTTATCTCACAAAATTACTAAGTTTTGCTAGCAAATATATGCAATTTAATTATGATTATATTTTTTATTTCTCAAATGCAGAGTTTCATTTTCTCTCATGTTTTAAGTTTTATGATTCCTTCAGGCCCATTTTATTTTACAGTCGAGGAGATCTCTTGAATCCATCATCAAATATAAAAGATATTTGTCGGTTGGTGGGCTGTATTTCTTCTATTTATAAAATCGAATCTGACTGAAATTTTGTAAAAATTGGTTGTTATTGTGAATAAAAAGTTAAAACGAGTGTTCTAAGTGGCTCAAATTCTAAATAACGAGCTTTTCTGGCATACATCGTTGATGGTTTTTCTCTTGATTCTTATCACTTCTCAAAATGTACTCACCCGTTAGTTGAGAATATGTTTTTGAAATTAAAGGCAGCATTTATAAATGTTGCCATTACATATCGCATTATACACGAGTCTTCTGCATGAAGGATCGCAGCACCCGCCAAAACATTTAAAAATAGTTGAATATCGGCGGAGTAGGCAAAATTCCCGGCCATAGCTTCGAACATCCTGGCAATAAGTCGAACCCACATAAACTTATGCAATACGTCCAGGCCATGTAGTTCCTGCCAATTGACACTCGTAAATCTTAATCTTAAAGTTGTACAAGAATGCACATACCTTTCCGAATTCACCACCCAGATGCAAATCTAGATCCGCCTCGAGAGCCTTCCGAGGGAATGATGGAAGTTTCATTAGCTCCTCGTGTAGGAAGACAACTCTTTGCACGACCATGTCTACATTTTTCAGAATAGCCCAAGTCAAATGGACTTTTCCAATTTCTACGAACTTTTTGATAAGCTCTTGTTTTTGTAGTGCTAGGAACGCTTCGTCGGTACGCATCTGGAGTAATCGGACTTGAGGATACTGCGATCGCTTGAAGAAGTACAAATCTCTGATGTACCAGTTCGAGTTAAGTAATTTTTCTGTAAGTTCGAAATACGCTAAGTTGATTGGATATGCGTGGAATTATTTTTTTATGTGAGCTCACGTGTTTTGTAATCGACTAAGCAATACTGGTGATGGCTCTTGTCTTCTGTCGGGTAAAAATCGAGTGCTTCTTTAAGCAGCTGGCAGAACAAAGTGTCCTCCTGAACCGGAAACTGAGAAGGGATGTGACCATCATCTAAAAGTGTTTTTAATAAATATTAGTAGGCATTTAATTTCAAAGCACTGCAAACTACTACTTAAGTAATATATCTAGACGCACGGAATCATTTGAATTTAGGAGAATAATTTTAATTACGTCTTTGCATAAATTACTGGAGATTTCTTAAAACCTAACTACATGCATGGTAATTTGATTTACCATCAAAAGGACCATGCACAACGATTTTCTTAGCTGCAGGGACATTTGCTGTTAGCAATATTGATGCATCGCACTGTTCTTTCCGCAGAATTTGTTTTAGATCCTTGAACATTATTCCATGAACGCTGTGGACAACCATCCATAAAATTGAAAGTGCAGATCCCACCAGCTGTAAGTTAATAAAATTGTCTAAGTCCTTAAGTGTATGTAGCTAGAAATCTATTGTATTAACCTCCTGGCTCTGCTCGTGAGAAGATCTAACATAAAACATAACATAGCCGATAATGTAGTTGTAAAGAGCAAACGCAGCTTGTTGTGGAAGACGTGGTACGAACCGAATGAGGTGCCTCAGAAGTTTAAACATCTGATCTTGTCGGTCTCTTGTTAATCTCTCTAGAACATAGCGAAGGAACAGCGCCGAGTCTTCCACCAAGCAATGCCAGATAACCTAAATGTTGGAAAACTCCAAGTTATAGAAATTGCCGCACGATCAAGAATGAGGTAAGACCATACTGACCTGATAAGCAACCTCATACACTGAATTTCCGTCGGAGCCAACAGCAGCGTCATCTAGGCATGCCACTATTTGCATCACTGATGAACATAAAACCGATGGGAATAAGGAATGGGCAGCATGAAGGTGAGGAGCCACGCGAGTTCCGTCCGCATCTTCCTCTCCTTCAATGTGATCCTCACCGGGAGCATGATCCAAACCAGGCTCGTGCGACGCTTGCTGATTTATAGGAATCGTTGTTAGCAGGAAACTCTGCCGTTCTGCTCGTTGCTTGTCTTCCTGCTGTTGAATGGCATGGCGAATAGCTTCAGTTTGTTGTTTTTTTCTGGTTTTCGTTGCGGTCACTAAGGAGCGCTGAGAAAATAATGGATATGAACATATTTTCATATTTTTCACTCGAAAATTGCGAAAAATTTCGGTCACTGCACATAAACTATAGCATGTATGCAGCGAATTTTCACCGGATTATCTAAATCTTGCTTCTACGGTTTTCTTTGTATTTCGGGCTCTGCGCAATTTCCTTAGGGAAAAGGAGAAATACAACAACTTAAGCGATCTCCGTGTAAAAAATAATTCAATTTTCCCATAAAAAAAGAAAAACAAGAGCCATAATGGGACATCTAAAATGATGGACTCATTCTAGAGATACGCTTTCCGCAGAGAAATAAAATAAGAAATAAAAATTTGAAGAAGCAATGAAGGGTGCCAAAAATTAGGAATAAAAGACATCTTTCATTTTTATCAGGACATTGATTTGTAACGTAATGCCCGCAATGAAAACGCCTCCATAAAGTGCGGATTAAAAATCGCAACCAATATGTTTTAGAAACATTGAATCGAACAGTCAACTTAACGTCTTTTTGAGTTGAATTTATAACATAAATTGTTTGACCAATCTGAATGAATCACTAGCAGAACCCAGCACTCGAAATTCGAGTGCAATGATGATTTTATTATACTTGACTCTAAAAATTCGATCGAATAATCATCAATCTCAGTTAGAACCCTTATTTTCACGCTTTCACAAATTTAAGTTAAATTCAAAAACCTTTTTCCAACATTTCCTTAAAAACGTGTATTTAAACTATTAAAGCAGATGTACATTTCTTCTGGCACTCCCAGACTTCTTCAGTGTATAACTAATTCCCTAAGTTCTGTGTTTCTATTTTAATCCCTAACGTTTTACATTTTCATCGCAAAATTTAATCGGCTTAATTGCTCCATTCCCTTAGTTAATATTCATTCTAATCCCTACAGGTACTCTACTCTATCTACTCTATCTCTATAGTTCCCCTTATGTAACCGTTTTTGATGGGATTGTCTTATTGTTGTGGCTGTACTGTGACCGTTTTAAGTCTCTTAGGCATCGAATCGACCAGTTTTTGTGTAATTTCTGGGGTAATTTTGGCTCATTCTTCAATTAATTCAGTTTTGAGGTCATTTTTACTCGAAATTTTCCGTTTTCGGATATTTGTGTCCAAAATGACCCACACATTTTCAATGATGTTCAAGTCTGGCGTTGCATAATATGCGGACAATTCCAAATCAGCCATGTTTGTACAATACCCGATTTATGTTTCGGGTTATTATCTTAGTAGAGTCGGAAGTCATCGCGAATGCCCAGGTTTTGCGCACTTTCAAGCTAGTTTGATTTCAAAATTTGAAGATATTGCGACTTATCCAATATTGTCTCAAAGAATTGCAGATTTCCAACTCCCGTTGCAGACATACAGGCCGAAACCATTATGCTGCCACCTCCGTGTTTGACAGTGGATTTTAAATTTTTTGCTTGCAGCTCTGTATTTGGCTTACGCCAAACATATGCGGCACCATCAGAGCCAAAAATATCAAATTTAGATTCGTCGGCGAAAATTACCGTATTCTAAAATCCAGATTTTTTTCAAATATTTCTGGACCAATTTTAAACGACATATGTATTTGATTCTTGGTGCTAATGAACGGCTTCCTGCGTGCTATTCTTTCTTTGAAATCATGCTGTCGCAGCACACGGCGAATAGTTTCCGCGTGGCATGACTTACTCAGCTCAGCTTCCATTTCACTGGCGATTTTTCGAACCGATAATTTCAGATTCTCCCGGTTTTTTCGGAGAATATGGCGCTCATCAGTCGTGTTGAAAATCTTGTTGGGAGCCTATCTTCCCTTATCGTGCGTCCTATTTTCGTGGATGAATCTGTTTATGATGCCCTGCACTGTACCGCCACTCAGTCCAACCATCTCACCCATTTTTCTGTGTGAATAGTCATTTTTGAAGTGACTGAGATCAAGTTCTCGCTGTTGAATTGTCGTACGTGGTTCCATTTCTCAAAACTTACGTTTCTGCACGATGTTCTTGGAAAAACCAGCAAGACTGATCTTGATCACGTTACAAATAAAATGATCAACACACAGAAAAAGAAATAACAGTACCATTGCAACATAACGGTTCATTGCACAGCAGCAAAGAATTTGGTCGAAATAAGCTTCGGCATAATTTTTGATGCGTTTTCATTGTTTTTTAATATTTGAATTTTTTTTTAAAAATATAAATAAAGTCGTATCTGATTAGTTTAAACATTAGTTAACTGCTTTTAAATAATCTTGATATTTTGTTCAGTTTAGTTTTTATAGGCAGTTATAGTATTTTCTACGTGCTGGTCGGAATAAGCTGTGAGCCACTGTAAGTATCTAGGCCTTATTAGATTTCCGTGACCACTTGCTAGGATAAATATTCAAATACCACCAACACATATTACCCCAACGTCACTGTTAAAGCCACGGAATTCGAACGTCACCAGTAGAGGATTAAATCCGCGATATCATAACAGATGATAAAAAATTGCCCTGGAACGATGTCATTCCCTTATTGTCAAAATTCGGGAAACACAGTTACGAAATTAACGCCATTCGCGGTGGAATGTGCGAATTCTAATAAGGGTGAAAAAGTGTGTGTAGTCATTGTTGTTGCGTTAAACCATAGAATCGATATATCATTTACATTATACATATACATTCCTGGGAATTTGCAAAATTTCGTTAAATCTGGAAAATATGTCTCTTGTGTTGAAGTGAAAGATGAAGTCCGCGAAAATGCTTTATCCTTCGCAAATCTGGCAGTGCTAGGCATTCGTCAATTTTTGCAAGCACATGGCCAGCGCATGGGCAGCACATGGCGCCATTTCTTGGAACGAAAATACGAGCTTTTGGGCTTCGATTGCATACTGGGTCTACCTATACTGTGCCGGGAACGACCGAAACCGCGTGTTTTTAGTTTTTTATGCACATGGTCGTTGTCAGAGTTGCTGTGTGGGGTTTTCGTTTGACGCGAGTTGCCGAAAGTAAAAAGTAGTTCCCAAAATATTATGAAATTTCATTTGGTGTACGGAGGATGAACAAAAACCGAGTGGGGTGTTCAGTGTGCGGAGAAAAAAGAGGAAAAGATCGTAAGTAGTTTACCTTCCCGAAGGACAATAAGTGAGAGGCATATGTATGTAAAATTAGCAATATTATATACATACATACAAGTGTATGTATTGTTTATTCGGATTAAGTGTAAGAAATTCAATGAAATACATCATATAAAAGAAAACGTAATTCGTGATAGGCATCTATTGCAGTTTTTGTGTAAATAACATACAAATAAAGGAAAATATATAACTTTATGAAACATTATAACCTTATATACACGTTGTATGCACGTGCGTACGCTACATACGTATCAACTAGTGGCGTGCGTAGAAGATACGAAATGTGGCAGACACGGTCAAATGAAGGGAGCAATCTACTGTTAAAATGCTCAAAATGAGTATTTTTTAAATGACTGTTAAAAAAAGACCAAAGATATCAATTTGAAATTTTGACTGCTTATTTATTAAGGTCAAAAGTTGAGATTTTAATTGTCAAACATAATTCAAAAGCAAAACAAAATGGCGGCAGCACTCGTCCGGCGCTGCAGCGATTTTTTTAAATACGCGCTTCATAAAATCCAGCCAAAAAATATCCATTTGAAATCAAAATACCACAACATTTCTATTAGTTTTCTGTAACTGCTAGTGCATGAACCTCAGTTTAGACAAAAGTATATTTTTTCGGCAATTTGGTACACTTTTGAATATTAATAAAAATTCGGTCATTTTCTTGACTGAAAAACGTGTGCCAAAATCTTTAAAAATAATTATTTTTTGTTTAAAATTGGGGTTCATGTTAAAGATAAATGCAATGTTAGTATGCAGGAAAATTTGAAGTAAATTGTTAGAGTAATTTTTCCGAATTCTTACGGCGCGTACCACATAATTGGGTGTTGAGAAAACTGTGTAATTTTTTTTGAAGAGATATTCAGGTTAAATAATTACAAAAAACTTACAATTAATCGGCAAATGTCGTTGGTAGTAAGTGCCTTCCTTCTCGTGTAACACTTGCTCATTTGTTAAGTTTTCCTTTTTTGGCCACACGACCTTCTTCACTTTTTCGGTACTTTTCTTTTCGGCAAAGTACAACTTCTTCCGATCATACTTTAGGACAAAATCATGTGCATATTGCCCAATAGTAACGTCCACAGCTTCCATAATGGTGATGAGTGGTTGATCACCTTTGTTAAATACACAAACTGCCAGCATGGCAGCGGTCTCGGGTATTTTTAATCCGCTGAAAGTGCGTTTTGGGCGCAATACGCCAAATCGTTTTGTTCAAAGACTCGTTATTGTTTTGATTGTTGGAGTCCAAACATCTTCTCAATACAGTAATCCCTTGATATACGTTTTTTTTTCGACTTACATCGTTCATTACTTTGAGACTAAACACTTGAAATTACGTCGTCCGTTTTTGACTTTTTGTTTGTTCATATGAAAAATAAAATTATATTTATTTATCGCGTAAGGTTGATTCTACCCTCGAATAACGTCGCTTTCGACTTACGTCGCAAATTTTTGGAACCTAACTCCGACGTAAGTTAAGGTATATAAACTAGACATGGTAGTCTATTTCCGATTCCCAAATGCGTTCACTACTGACTGCGCATGTACGTCACTGAGGCACATGTGGACATTATAGGTAATGAAGAGGCAGACAAACTGGCTAAGAAGGGAGCAGAGATCACACCGATTGGTCCTGAGCCTGTTCTGCCAACGAACATAAACCTAATCTCAAAAAAGATCAATGAGACACTCAGGGAAGAACATCGAAGACGATGGCTCAACCTACCAACATGCAGACAGACAAAGCTCTTTCTGCCAAACCTACGACCTGAAGTCGCAAAATACTGTCTGGAACTAAATAGAGTCAGACTGAAAAAACTCACAGAAGTGATTACAGGCCACGGACGCCTGAAAAGTCACCAAGCTCTTCTGCAAATTTTGGACGATGCATGGTGCACTAGATGTGAGGAGGACGAGGAAACAGCGGCACATTATGTGGGCTACTGTCCCGCGTTCTCCAGACACAGATATAGAGCCCTTGGCATGCCTCAAATAGGAGACAAGGAGTTCCATACCTTAGCCTTGGACGACCTGATGAGGTTCATCATCTCATCCGGAAGATTCAAGACATAAGTATTAACTCCAGAAAGGAAAAGTATGAGGCTAGTACAATCGACCAGCAGGTCGCAGTGCTAGGGCTTGCCCAGCGCTTTTGTCCTCGGCTTTCGCGCAGTAAGCAAGAGGTGGAGAATGAAATAATTGCGGCCCAGTCGTTTTGGTGCGTGCTGAATTCACTGAAACAAGCCGAGTTCATTGATACCCACGCTGATCCTCATTGCGGTCGGCTGTTACTGTGCAGGTCGTGGGGCTTAAATCAGGCCATTCGTTCCTTTCACCGGGAATCCAGGAGGCGATTCGCCTGTGATAGTTCCGGCTCCGATCCAGTTGCGAGTAGACGGAACAAGGAAACAACTTGTACGATTGCCTCGCATACATTTATTCAAACCAAAGGACACACAAACTTCCTTTCATCGATGTCTTTATTATGTACTCACCAACACTAGAACTGAGCCGCTTCCAGGCATCTCCTCTTGAAGAATGCATGTCTGTGCGGTTTGATTGCGCCCTTTTTCGATTTGCCTTTGAAAAACTTTGTGATCTGCTCACCTTCGTACTCCTTCTTGGCGTCGTCCAAATCGTCGAACTCCACGTCGTACGCGTGTCCTGCCAGCGCGGTTTCGGCCGTCGACCAACTGAAGCGCACTATGCTGGGGAAGCCGAACACCGGATCCGCGTTCGCAGCCGCCGCCAGGAAGCGCTTCGTATCAGGATCGGCAGGGTATCCGCTCCCATACGTGCCGTGCGTCAACGCCAAGCCGTCAGGGAAGCGCCACAACTTCAGCGAGTGGTCTCTCCTGACTTTGGCGCAAATACTGGCCGCCGAAACAATGGGGTACGTGGAATCCGCCTTTTTCGCGACGGTTATTTTGTAGTACGGGAAAATCCTGCTGAGCTTGTCTTGGTATTTTTCTGGTGGCCCCACCGTGTCCACGTAGACCTCCGCAATGTTGACGTTTTCGTCGGCAGCTCGCTGGATCAGTCCGATTGCGGAGTCCATGGAGATTTCGTTGAGCGAGTACTTCGTGCGCCGGAGCATGTTTGAGCTTATCTTGAATTTAAATTCATAGAAAACAATAATTTCTTTTCATAATCAATGAATTCAATGGAAATCAATGAAGGAATAAAATTAAATATTCACGGGTTTTACCACATTGGGCGCGATCACCTCCACGGCCCAGCCAACTCGCATGTTCGCCCCATCCTGGGCGTTCATGTTGCTGAAGATCAGGTCGCGTTTGTCCTCCGTCAGCTCCTTGGAGTCCGCGCACCCAAGGTCGAGCAGCACTTGGGTGCTGCCGAGCGGGCAGTAAGCAATGCCGTACACCATTGGCCCCAACACAGGACCTCGTCCAGCTTCGTCTACTCCCAGCACACAGGGCTCGTCGTTGCACACTTGCGGGACATCCGAGAAAAGCACCGAGTTTCGAGAGTTCGTTTGTGCCAGCAGAACTGCGCTCAGCGTTTCGAGCGGAGCGGTCTTGAAGTCTTTTGTTTCGACGTCCACCATTCTTAAAACTTGCCGTGTCGCGGACTGTGGGGAACTTGAAACTGGCGCGAAATGCGAAGGTGCTGCTCTGTCGAATGTCTGCTAAATGACAGTGCGGTCTGTTGCGCCAGCTGTTTATTATCAGAGCGGCGCTTTGACGTTTCGTCTGTTGTATGTGCATTTCGATTGTTTATAGATAATCTCTGGATCGCCGCATCAAGTATTCAAGAAGCGCCGGAGAATTAATTACCTCCTACCAACACAGTATCACTTTTTCTGACATTGGCGAGCATTCTATCGAATAAGAGCAACATGACAAAGCCATTCACAATTGGCCAAGTGAAGGCGATGACGAAGGCTCGATGCGAAATCAAGGACGCGGAGCGCGTGGTGAACACCACAGTATAGGTACACCCAGTAGGTAATGTTTCATATATAGGCGCACTATCAAGTACGGCCCGCGGTTCTACGGGACAACGTCAAATGTTTGTTTACATTTTGCATATGTAGGCTGCCATTTATCATCTGTTTGCTGCATTCAAGTAAGAGAACTTCAATGGTTTGCTGCCATTTTGTTATAAATGGCAGCAAACCATTGAAGTTCTCTTACTTGAATGCAGCAAACATATGATAAATGTAAACAAACACATGCTAAATGTAAACAAACATTTGACGTTGTCCCGTAGAACCGCGGGCCGTACTTGATAGTGCGCCTATATATGAAACATTACCTACTGGGTGTACCTATACTGTGGTTCAACCGCTGCAAATCGATCCCGCCAAGCTTCTTGGAGGATTCGAGTAAACCAACCTCCATGTCACGACGACGACGACGACGACGTCACTGAGGCCTGAAGTCGCCGAAAAGTGCCCAGTAGGAATAGCATCAACACTTTTTGGAAAACATGTTCCGCCCAGTAGGAAAGGGAAAATGGCAAGTGATGTTGGAAATAAGCTTTATTGTTGCTGCTATTGCACCCACGCACCGAACAAGTCACCATCGTCACTTCACTTGTCTTTAGTTTACACGTTTCCCACGCAATGCACCATCTATCCGCCGCCGGTTTCCGCTATTTTTACTTTTTGAATTGTGGCATCTCGTTTTCTTTCGCCTTGCCAGATGTGCACCCTATGTTTTGTTCATTTGGCAGCCCAAATTTTTTGGGCAAAATGGCGCACGAAAAGCCTGCTGTGCGAGCGAGATGGAAGAAAAGCTGCGCATGGTTTTACCATGTCTAGTTTATATACCTTGGACGCATGGTATAAAGACAAACAGGTAGTCTCTTCTGAAGCTGCCGTGACGTCATGTGATTCAGACAATCATGACATTTTGCCCAGTAGAAATTTAAGCAACACTTTGCGGCATACAAGATGTGATTTTCCTGCTGGGTGGAGTGACACGTATTGGAAGAAAATGATAAATAATGTGCCATTTGAATATTCTTCACAGAATATTTGTTTGTTTCCTAAGCTATAATATTGATTACAGTAAACATCCGTTTTTGTTACCTGACAATTTGCTAAATTTGAATATGTGACGTTTTTGCAACGCCAGATTCAAATGTGAAATGTCGTTATATTTTGGGCTGCCATACGCGCCGTCTACGATTTTTTACTTTGGTAGCCCTAATTTCAGTGAATACGTGACGCAATGTGAGTCAGATGTGCGAGCGAAATAGGATGACGATTTTCTAGTGAGGTTACCTTCGTTAGTCTTTATACCATGCCTTGGACGTAAGTCAAGGGACTACTGTAGATCATTATCGGTAAAGTCATCATAAATAGGTTTCAACATCTCAAAAAACTTTCGGTCGAATCCTGGTATATGGAATTTTATTTAAGTATAGTTAAGTGCAGTGATGTGCAGTGGAAATTCCTTATAGTCAAGCAGAATTTTGTCTTAAAGCCCATTTACAATACACGTTAATGGACTGGATAGTAAAGTGATAACAGCCTCAAAAACATTCATTGCAAGTGGCCTTATAGAAGAAACCAGCATAATAACTATGTATAACATAGACGAAGAATAAAATACAAATAAACTAGAAACTCAAGCGGACTCTTCGAGAAATCTAAATAAATAAAATCTTTTATTCAATGAATAAATAAATACGTTTATGAAAATAACTTTTTTCGTTTTTTTATTTGTATTCTAAGTCTATGCGCCTCTCTTTGCGTAAAAATTCTTATATTACGTTATCAAAAAAATTGTTTTCTCTTCGCATTTGTATCAAAAGATTCTTTTGACTGCAATCAAAGCAAGATCCGAAAGTCGTTCTTGGGACTGGCGATTTCTTAAAAATGTATAAACTCGTTTTAAAGTCGAAAATGACCTTTCTGCAGTTGCTACTGTTGCTGGTATTGTTGTTAATAATTTTGCTAGTATGCATACTTGCTTGAAACCGTTTGCGACATAAGGTCGGCTTTGAAAATAATCGATAATTTTACTAGCATTCGCTATTTTAAACTCATCTGACGAATAAATAACTTTAAGCTGGTGTTTCAATTGTATCTTATCAAAAAATTCTCCATGGTATCCAAACGAGTCTCCGGAAAATTTAATTTAAATTTAGGAAAGTAGTTCGGTTCAAGCAATTCCAGAAATAAAAACTGTTTGAATGAATAAAACCGATCGCGGATTTGCCCAAACACAATATCTAAAATTGCACGAAATATTCTTCGTTGATTTTGTAATGGGTCTAATGTATTTCTACTTTTTTTTCGTGGTGGCTGATAATCTACTGTAACAGCTGCATAAAAGTGTTCAAATTTAAGTGAAAAGTCATTTTCAAGCCAATTTTCAAATTCTATTATTTTTTGACTAGCATAAGATATATTCACTACTTTACTTTGAATAATATTAAATAAAACGTCTGTTCTTGAAAATATTCGGAGAAAATTACAAGGTATAATTGAAAATCTGATTCAGTAAATTTTACCGCGTAGATATCAGAAAAAGTCAAAGAATCGCCATCCCAGTGGTCTGAGTCGTTTAAAATTGTTTCAAAAACTGTTGCTATTTCATCTTCATACTCATAAATAACCTTAATTATTCGCGAATGGTAATGCCACCGGGTCTTAGAAACTGAAGGCAAACGGCGTTTGACTAAATTTGCAAATAAATTAGATCTTTTTGTAGATGCATTGAAAAATGTAGCGATTTTATTAATATGGACAAAAAATACTTTATTAATTTCCGGAATCAATTCAACTTCTTTGGACAATACCAGATTTAGGGAGTGTGCATAGCATGGAACGAAAATAGCTGATTTGTGTGTCTCCCGAATCAAGGTTTGAACCCCGCGAATATGAGAGCTCATTACAGCAGCACCATCGTAACATTGAGCAATTAATTTATTACCGATATTAAATTTTTGAATATTTTCCAAAATACAAGATGTTAGCACTAAAGCTGTACGACTTGCACTAACATCTACGAAACCAACAAATCTTTCCTCAATCCCGTTTACTGTCAGATATCTGAAAATTGTTGTTAGTTGCTCACGTCCACTTAGGTCAGGTGTTTCGTCTACCATGACAGCAATAAAATGAGCTTCCCTTATTTCTGCTTCAATTTTATCTTTAACTACGTTAGCTACCGCGGAAAGAAGCTCATTTTGGATTCTATTCGACAAACCCGAAAACGTTGCATTGGTACTAAGAGATTCAATATGCGATTCAATTAATGGATCATATAAGCTTAAGAAATTCACCGTTTCCGAATCCAATTACAGCCACTTCGGATCAACGCTCAAATTTTCTTTCTGTGGCTAATATGCTTTAGATCACCCCAGAAAGCTTCACATCTTTGACAATTTTATCATCTCCAGCTCGTCCGGAATACTCTCAATCGTTACAAAATTAAAATGAATGATAAAATTACCGACTTTGAAGATTTTTGAGCACTATTTGAAATAGACCCAGAACATAGGTTCTGGCTGGCTCTAAAATTTACTATTTGTCATCTGTATTCAACTAATAAAAAAAAATGAAAGTAAAACTGGCTTGCTAACTTTTCAGTCACACTGTGGTCTCAGCACTATATTCCCCAGCCAATGGTAATGCGAATTCGCCTTCTCAAATATCCATAAACACTGCTGAGTTTACCTCAAACTTTGACTCATTATTCGATACTTTCAATTTTTCTCAGCAGTCAGGAGCTTATATGTGCATTTATACAAAAGGTTATCCATCCTAACGGTTAAGTTATCACATCTTCATTAGATGCTTCAAAGGTCGGTTTATTTCTATTCGACACCTGAATCTCATCTGGGGAAGGCTGCAGTTAAGGAAATTCTAGTTTATTCTAATGAGGGGACCAAACCAGAATGCGTTGCAGGATTTTTTTGCTAATTAAACAGGCGAGAAGGGTTTTGCAGCCGACTCATTTTTTCATAATTTTCATACGCTTTTCGGAAGGTCCTTAGCATATTTTTTTGGATGTATGAAGCCTTTTATTGTGAGATTCATAGAGAGATATCCCGAGAACGCAGCACAAATTTTTCTACGAGCATTATTAGACGAAGCATAAATGCATCTAATGTCAATGTCTTATCTTCACCTAGTGATCTTTTTGAAGGAGGAGAAGAAGAATAAGGAGACTTCATACCTTCATCTTCAAGTTTATATGTAAATTTTCGAGAATTTGATGTTAGGCATTTGCATTTGTAAATCGTATTGAGTGCCTAGAGAAAATCTTCGTGTATGATTTAAATTCATCTCTAGGTTTGAGGGACATATATTCATTTTTGATAGCTCGGGTTCATGTGCCTCAAAAGTGTGATTGCTGTGCTTTCTACAACGAGAAATATCTAATAAAACTATTTGTACGGGTCAGGATCTATTACACGATGAATTTCTTCTACAGAGAACTTATAGCTGGCCAGACATCAACCTAGGAAATTGTTTTTTCCAAGGTCCCGTACTTCACAAACTATCTTTACTTAATTTGTATATCTTGCCTGCAACATATCACAGGAATCCAAATAAGCACATTCATAGTATGTTTTGCAGGTTGCAAATAATTTCCTCCTTCATGAAGATAATGTTTTTATGTTTCGATGGAAAAAAAGATTTCATGGAGAAACCAACCATCTAAAAAAATGGTTAACGCGCCCGAGCAGTACCAACTTGATGGTGTGGAAATCTGCTATTAACTTCATCAATTTTTAAAAAAATTTTATTTATCTTCCATGAAGATTAATATTTGAATTGTTTAGCATCCTATTAGTTGATTTTAAAGCCACCACCTATAATTTTATTACTGTCCGGACCCTAAAATAAAGTGTTTCACTTATAAACGGTATTATCAGGATTCATCATTTTTGAGCTTTCACCTGCCTTATTAACTTAAATTTAAAAGGTACTTTAAATTACACTTTTCAATTGACCTTTTAGTAAAGTCTAATATGCTGCAATACAAATACAATAATAAAATATTTTCGAACACTTCATTACACAATTATTCTTTGCTCGTGCCGTGAATAAGGTTAGCGTATTAATGGTTGTAATAGGATATGCGATCGTTATTGCACATTGGATTTGAATATGGGGTATTTAGGATTACGTTGCCTTGCTAATTTATTGGTCCATGCAAACATTTGGTAAGCATCATAATAATAAAATATCACACACACCATTTGGCATGAATTATGGTTTTCTATGTTACAATACGAGCAATATTTTTTCCTCAGAACTGTTTCTGGGAATCGTGTGGATTTCAAATTGCGGCTTTTGCTAAGTGATAAGTACCTACAGTGGCTCAAAAATAAAGTCGAGTATTTACCTCACCAGCAAACTAACAAGGCTTTAATAGTTTAAGCACATCATGTACAAAAAATTTAATCCATTGGATTGGAGCTTTACTACATAGTAAAAATATAAGCATCATAAGTATTATATTTTATAAATATGGTAGTTGAAATGCTCAACATATCTTTCTGCTTTGAGGTCTTCAGAGTATATTTAAGATGTTTTTCGAAAGAAGTCTGTGTGTACGTACGCACACGCGTCCTTGCATGGTCCCTTTTTTCTACGACGATAACTTCCGAAAGAAACGTTGCGTTGTTTTTTATGATTCTATCAAATTTTAAATAATTTAAGTACATACTGTTAGTATTTATAAAGATAAGAATAATATTACCTTATTCCACTTACTCTTATGACGAGGTTGTGGCATAGATCAATTCTTATTATTTTTATGATTTAGAAAAAATTTCAATAAACTCAGCGCTGATGTTTTTTTTAATTTAATAAAAAAATTGGAAAAAAAATATTTATTTTTCAAAAATAAATATTTTATCTAATTTGCATTTAATCAATCAATGCTCCTCAAAATCAGATGTTTTGAAAAATGTTCATCAAAATAAGAATCAAGGTTTTTTTTATACTGTGATGTATCCAAACAAACATCTTACCAGAAACCCATCTTTCACACAATAAATTGATGTATTTATTGTCAAATAAATACATCGCTTCATCAATGGACAAATATTGCGTATCACCTTGTAATTTTTTCCCCGCGGCATCGAAACAAATCATTACGTAACGTTTGTTATTGATACATTCATGTGGAACTCGGCACACGTTCAGTGTCCCGACACCACACGTTGCAGCGAGCAATGTACTGCTAGCATTAATGTAGATTAAATGGGAAGTGTGGTTTCGGGGTGACGGACGGCATCCTCTTCAGGTGCTGTCATTTACCATCCGTCACCAGATAGCACGACCACAACTAGGCTTATTGATGGATTAAGCTCATGATACTTCAACTATTTTTATAAATTATTTGTATCCGCAAAGTATAACGACTGTCAATTTTTTCGTTAGCGTATATTATGCATACAAAGCAATTTTATGTATTTTGGGTTTTTGAACCTCCGTGTCTAGTCGACAACCCGCCCACTAGTGTGCTTTTGGGTTTGCGACTTGCTAACACTATTTTTTTTGCACATTAATGGAGGTTCTTGTTTCCAGATTTTTGGCCGATACCATCATAATTTAATGGGAAGTGTGGTTTCGGGGTGACGGACGGCATCCTCTTCAGGTGCTGTCAAAAAAATAGTGTTAGCAAGTCGCAAACCAAAAAGCGCACTAGTGGGCGGGTTGTCGACTAGACACGGAGGTTCAAAAACCCAAAATACATTAATGTAGATATTTTAACCTTTTTTTGGTTGCTTGAATCATGTGAGAAATTTACGAGTAGTGATTAATTATTACATCGATTAGTGCATGACGTTTTTCTGTTGTGAAAAGCAATTTTTTTACATTGTGTATCATATATACAGGGTGTTTTGTATTCGGTGGCATAAAATGACACCACGTATTCTTTGAAGTGTCCCAAGAAAAAATCGTATCCGAGGGGGGTGGTAAATCCGAAGGGGTTTCGTGATATAGGAGGGGGAAGTACCCCGCTCCAAAACCACGACCTGGCACGTGTAAATCGTCATAACTATTTTATTTTTATGTGTAGACTTTTGAAAAAGAATGCGTTTGATAGCCTGTCAATGTATCTTTTTAGAAATGTATTAACAAGTGCCCCCAATGCTGCAAGTTTTACACGAATAAATGAGAAACTTAAAACAACCGGAAAAAATTGCTAATTTTGACTTTCGCGACCGCGTTAAACGCTAAAGTGATGTCCTAACCTATAAAAATTATTATCTTGACAGAAAGCCTTACTTTCTGCTTGAATACTTCCGAAGGAAAAGGTTGCCGATTTTTCTTTGTTTCCTTCGAAAAATAGAAAACTCATAATTTGTGTGGTCCATCGGAATTAGCCAAACGTGATAAAAAATTTTTATCTTCCTGGTATAATCCCACAGTGAAAAGATTTTTGAGTGATTGGTTTTCTTCATGCTATTTGTTGCACCTGCGAAAGTTTGGGAGTTTCCAACCGCAGCGTTTGGAACCAGGACCAGGAACTTTCAGGGACGCCAATCAGGAGGAGCACATACTATCCATAGTACGCAACGAACCAGACGTATCAACTCGCAAGCTAGCTTTGTGGCTGGGCTTATCGGCGACTACAATTTGGAGAGGTTGAAGCAAGGAAAGGATGCGCCCTTACCATTTTCAACCCGTGCAAGAGTTACTTCCCGAGGATTACGTGAAAAGGGTTGAGTTCTGTGAGTGGTTTATCGAACGGGATCGAACAGACTCCAACTTCAGTAGTAACATTTTATGGACCGACGAGTCTCATGTTTCAAGGGATGGTATCAATAACTTTCACAACAGCCATTTATGGGCTACTACCAATCCCAGAGTAACCAGGGCCACCTCTACACAGCGTAAATTTAGCAGAAAAATGTGGTCAGGCGTACTGGGGCGAAGGTTAATTGGACCATTCCATTTGCCAGATAGGCTGAATTCTGCCGGATATCTAAATTTTTTGGATAACGAGCTACCAGCTTTATTGGAACATACACCAATAATCAATTTGAACAGCATGTACTACCAACACGATGTTGCTCCAAGCCATACTGACCAACAAATCACCCATTGACTTGGCTCAAACTATCCAGGAAGGTGGGTAAGTCGAAATGGTCCAATTAGGGGGCCACCCGGTCTCCAGATCTAACTATCCTTGATTTTTATGTGTGGGTTGCAATGAAGCAAGAAGTGTACAAGACACCTGTGTCATCATTTCAAGAATTAGATTTAAGAATTGAGGCAGCTAGTGAAAAAATGAGAGAGGAACTCATGCATTTCGATGTAGTCACAGAAATTAAGAAAAGAGCTCCTCTTTGCATTTCTGTGGAAGGAAGACACCTTGAACAGTTTATGTGATCACAAGTCATTCTGCTGTTTAATGATAAGTTCAAAATAAATTGTAACTTTAGATCTTTAGTTATTATTTTCCATAATAAAGTAAGTCAGCAAAATTTCACAAAATTTTAATTTTCTATTTTTCGAAGGAAACAAAGAAAAATCGGCAACCTTTTCCTTCGGAAGTATTCAAGCAGAAAGTAAGGCTTTCTGTCAAGATAATAATTTTTATAGGTTAGGACATCACTTTAGCGTTTAACACGGTCGCGAAAGTCAAAATTAGCAATTTTTTCCGGTTGTTTTAAGTTTCTCATTTATTCGTGTAAAACTGGCAGCATTGGGGGCACTTGTTAATACATTTCTAAAAAGATACATTGACAGGCTATCAAACGCATTCTTTTTCAAAAGTCTACACATAAAAATAAAATAGTTATGACGATTTACACGTGCCAGGTCGTGGTTTTGGAGCGGGGTACTTCCCCCTCCTATATCACGAAACCCCTTCGGATTTACCACCCCCCTCGGATACGATTTTTTTCTCGGGACACTTCAAAGAATACGTGGTGTCATTTTATGCCACCGAATACAAAACACCCTGTATAAGGTCTTGAATGTTTTACCACCTGCGGGTATTAGCATTAAGAATTTGTATAAATAGCGAGTAAGAATTTAGTCTTGTTTGAACTATTGAACGCGTTTCACATAGTGTCCACACATCTTGCCTATCTAACGGCGCTTTACGTAATGCCTTTTAGTCTTTCGCTACTGACATCAAAATTGTGCCGGCCGTTTTTTTTTTAATCTTCCACATAAATATCAATTTGTCTATTCCCTCAATCATGGGATATTATAGATATTGTTATTCATCTAATCATGGAAAGAACCAAATCGACGAACCAAAGGAAAAAATTAACAAAAATGTACGTGGAAAACATAATTTTTTTTATATCCAAATATATTTTTATGTAAAAAACCTGCTAAATACAAATCCACTGGAAGAATTGAAGTAGCAAGTCATATTTTTTTCTAACATCAAAAAGTGGTGGAAAATTGAATTTTTCAAAAAATGAACAGAATTATGCAAAAATCAATACAGAGGGGATTTTGAGGTCACTGATGACGAATCTGAAGTTTGATTTGCAAAATTCGAACATCGGAACCAGTATGGTGGCCAAGATAAGTGACTTCACATTTTTGGTCTTTATATAGTCAGGACTAGATTTGTTTTAATCCCAAATAAATTTGCAAGGGCTCAAACGTTAGTTTTTGAGCTTTTCGTTTAAAGTCGTCTGGTAAAATCATTTTGCAATATGGCCGTTCTAAAATTGTGGCTAAAACCACTTGATTTCACTTTTTACGGTACTATGGCAATGAAACGAATTTTTTGAATGTGATTTTTATCTGCAAGACTGGTTTTCCATTTCTTTTATATCTTGGTGGAAGTGTTCGCCTCACAATAATTGCCATGGTTATCTGAGAATTCGTCAATGTGGGAATCTAAAAAATACTTCAATAACTTCAAGTTCATTAAACAGCCAAGTTCTTTACAATTTTAGAAACGATTTTTCTGTAGTTGGGGGTTTTTTATCTCCCAGAAAATTTGTTGCCACGTCTTTAAAACCAAGCAACAATAAACAATAAACAATAAACAGCATTGGCCCTGCTTATTCAAGGCTTGAGTAAATTGCTTCATAGACCAAGTTTTATATGCAGAGGAGGGATGAGATTTTTTTCTGGTTTTACTAACGGCTCATATAAGATGTTATTTGAACCAGGAGTAAATGATTCTCTTGCCGGCCATGATTTTATCTTATAGTGCTTTTTTCGTTGTCTACTATCCCACAACCCGAGCAGGGTTTGCTAGCAGTGGAAACAACGCCAAGCGTCGGCCAAACCTTGGCGCACCACGAACGGCCAACGGTCAGCTGCCAGTGCTGGCCCAGTACTGGCTAAGTGCTGGCTGACTACTGGCCCAGTGCCAACCCCCAACACTGGCGATCGGCACTGGCCCAATGCTTGAAGCCATTATACTGAAATATAACAATTCAGGATACAAGCAGAATGTTAAACGATTTGAAGGAAGTTCAATAGTGAGCTTCAGTGCAAGTTCGTTATATTGATAAGTATTGCTTAGTTATAATGCGCGAATTTATAGTAATGCATTAATATTGAAATGTAAAGTTCAAAGAAAACATTTCAGAAATCATTGCATTATTTGCAATTCTTGTTGAACTCATAGTTAATATTGATTGAACGCAAAAACGTTCATTTTGCTGGTGTAGGCTGAACTGTATTCCCTTTCGTAGTCATCGATATTTCGCAGAAATGTGTTGCAGGCGAAGGTAAATGGCACGAAGGTCACACCATCGTAACACGAGGCCGATAAAACAATCAAAACCAAACTGGCACCACTACATTTAGCCATGGAAAGCACAACTGATGGAATTCTATAATGATACTAATACTACTAATACTAAATACCGCTAAAAAAAATTACCTAACGTCAGATTTGGGTATGAAGAAAATATATAATGAAGATTTGTGGATTTCCCATCAGGTTAGGATTTATTGGTTGAAAACAACCTGATGAACGCACACGAGCAAAGTTAAAATGATAGATCCGAAATGACACCAACACGTTGCAGTCATCGACGTCGCAATATGCGTGAGAAAGGACGAAGTAACGTTGGCAGACGAAGTAAATTTGGGCAAATGTACAACCGCGAGGATAATCTTTGCTGAGATTTAAGAGGATTCGTACATATGTACGCTGATATGTTCTTATGTGGTTACGCTCATAAAGGAAGATAAGAAAATTAATCAGTTGATGCAATTACAATGTGTGTAGGTATGGCTCTAGTGTGAGGGGAATGTATATTGTAAGCGATGATATTAGTTACAAGGTCTTTAATATTAGTTGCCACACTGTGCTCATAGACGGAAGACATCCTAATTCAAAACCGAACGACTTGTTTGAAGTGTTGGTGATTGTAATTGATTGCAGTGATATTAAAATGGCAAGTAATTATTATCGATTAAAAAAACGTCGGTTCTTAACGCGACAAAATGAAAACCTTATAACGAGTAATATTGCAGATGAACAAGTTTCGGCGAGTTTCGTGAGCAACGTACCCTGTACTTCTCAAGGTGTATTAATGACTTTTGAAAGTGATTCGAGTGACGAGTTTGTTAACAGTCACACAGACAATATTTCCAGGGATTTATCCGAAACGTATGCACAAACAACTGCAACGGCTAATATTCGTGAAACTTTTTTACAGTGGACACTGCTGAGCTGCTATTGATTCTTCGCGAAGATGGACATTTAACATTACCAAAAACAGCAGCGGCTCTATTACATACAGCTCACCGTCGAACGTTGTATCCGATGTTAAGCTTGAATCAGACTGAGGGCGAGTATATATATTTATCAATTAAAGATGGTCTTCGCAATTTAATCGGAAGTGACTATAAGAAAACGGAAATTAAAGTCATTGTACACATTGATGGGATGCAAATTTATCACAGCTCCAATATCCAAATATGGCCCTTCAATATGAAATTTTTTGATGAGGATGTTATAGCGAAGCCATTTCTTGTTGGCGTTTATAGCAGTGACTCCAAGCCAGCAGATGTCTCAGTATACTTGAAAGCCTTTGTTGAAGAAATTAACGAGCTAGTTGATACAGGCGTACAAATCTAGGGAAGAACGTTTGGATTTAAAATAGTCGCGATAATTGCAGACTTTCAAGCCAGAGCGTTCATCAAATGTACCAAAGCACCAGGAGGATTTTACGCATGTGAGAGATATCATACTAAAGGCATTACTGTTGGAGAAGGAAGACACAAAAAAAGAATCCATCCACAAATAAATAGTGCGAAACGAAACAAAGAGTTTTTTGAACAACATCGACAACATTATCACACCATCATCATAAAGAATTTAATCCGGTGAATTTCATGGTGATTGATTCAATGCATTTATTATTTCTGAGTGTGATGAAGTCGTTGCTAGAAAAGTGGGTGAAATCTTCGAGTGGTGGACGTTTAAGAAGAAATCAGATTAATGTTTTGCGATGTAGATTGTTGTCCTTAAAAAACACCGTAACATGTGACTTTGCACGAAAACGATTTTTTAAGGTTTGATTGGCAACTTTCCGATATGGCTGAGTATAAAGACGCGTTGGTAAGTACATTTAACAATAACAATCAATTGTTACAATACTAATTTTTCGCATTAGATGGCTTTGTATCGAACGATACTTGTGGGAGAGAATGTACTGCGTACGGCAATTCGGAGAATGATGACTCACACAATAACCAAAAACGTCGAGATTGAGTATTCTGGGTTGGTTCGGCAAGTTCGTGGAGTCGGGAAGCGAGACTTTAGTGCCACTGTAACATTTGCTTGCATGCATGGTTAGTGTCTATAAATCTTTAATACATAACTGAATATACAAATGTTCTTTTAATACGTCATAATCACACTACACACCTTAAGGTGTGTAGACTTTCCGCTTTTGCTTCAAAAATTTCAACTTTCTTTCTCTTTTCAGATGTACTGGCGAACCACACGCCAATGGCAAAAGATTGCAAAAACTTGGCAGGCACAGTTGGCCGTTGGCTTTTAGGGGCAAAAGATCGCCAGGGTGGTCGAAAAGGCCGAAACTTGTCTGGAACTACGTAACACATGAATGACAAAGTAGGACCATCGCCGGCAATGGGGCGTGATTTACTTTTGATTTACTGTTTTAAGCATATAATAAAATTTTTCTTATTTATTTTTACACCCGAATGGCTTTTGACATGAACTAGAAGTGTCGTATGTACGATTTTTATTATAGCTTCTATTTCTTTGGCATTAAAAACTCTTAATCCTAACTCATCAACCAAAATTTTATAAAACTGCATTTTGACCATGTTTGCTGGATATAACATCTTCGTGCGAGTCGTGCTTTTCTAGATATTGATAAAAATGTCTTCTTTTCAAAATTGCATTCATATCCACCACTATATGGAAGATTGGCACATTATGTATCTCGAATAAGCGACATAAACGACTATTTGCAATGCAAATGCCACTTTACAACGCTCTGCCGACACTCAACGAGTAGTGCCATTTCCCAGCGCTCCCCCAATGCTGGGCCAATGGCACGTTACAATGCTGAGCCGACGCTCACCCGAGCTCAGCCTACACTGCCGTTCTGTGTACTGGGTCAGTGCTGCTTGTGAGTCTTGGCCCAGTACACAGTATAGGTAGACCCAGTATGTAATGTTTCATATAAAGGCGCACTATCAAGTACGGCCCGCGGTTCTACGGGACATAATCATATGCTCTACTCTGTCTAGCACACGTATTTGATTTTCTGTTTCGCAAAGAAATCACTGGGTTCTCTCTTAAATCTTTCTTAAATCCAAATTTCTTTTTGGATTCTAACAGCTCGATTGCATACTGGGTCTTACATATACTGTGGCCCAGTACTGGCATACAACGTCCGTCCGTAGTTATCCAGCACTTATATGTTACTGAGCCAGCACTGGCGAACGAGACTCGGCACTGGGCACTGGGCCAGTTATGCGACAGGGTTCGGGAAGCGCAAATAGCAAGAATATTTCGTACCCTGACTGTAGCCCAAATAGAATCGTTAAAATTTTGAGATCACCACATTTCAGCCAGCCATGGTCAGCATATTTTAGTTTTTCTAAAAGAATTTAGCAAAAAATTTGACTTTCTACTTTGTTGGAATAATTTTACATGCTACTGTTATTACCATGTTTCTGCAACAGGCAATGAAATATTAGATGCAAAACCTGAATGTTTCTTTCCCTTTTTCTAAGAAAGAATCTGGTTACAGGAGCATTTGTTTGAACAGATGTTACGCAGTGCGTTGTAGGAAATGTATTTTTAGCTTGCCTCTTTACTTCGTGTTTAGATCTCTAGGAAGAAAGTCGTTTATGCGCTTTACATAGAAAAATAAAAATAAAATAAAAGTTATAACAAGGATTATTGAGTTTTTAATAAGAGTGATTAAGAGAAGACATTCCAAAAACATTTTCTAACATACTTCATTTCTTTTAGTGGATTTGTATTTAGCGGGTTTTTTTACACATAAAAATACATTTGGATACGAAAATGTTTTCGTCATTCATTTTCGTTAATTTTTGCAATTTTTACATGTTTTTTGAGGTTTGGAGTAAAATGTGACGTGATAGCACAATTCTGAGCACAGATTCGCGATCGGGAGGCAAAAATACTACGAATAACATGTTTTGCATAAAAACCTATGTCACTTTTTTTGGGTGGCTGTGTTATTGTTGTTACATATTAATCTAAAACGATATAAATAATATCAAATTCTATTCACGGCAGATGGTTTCTCGTTATTCTACCCAAACATAGATGGCAGTTTGTCGTACTTATCGAGATAAGTATGGTCTTTTTTCGTGCTTATCTCACCGTCATTATGATGGGGTTTTTTGTGCTGATGATGGTTTTCGTACTGATGATGGGTCAGTGTGTCAACGCTATTATATTAGCTCATTCCCCTTAGTGTAACGAGTTCTTATCAATGTTAAAATACGCGAGAAACCCTATCATCTTTACTAATTGCAGTACCAAATGCATCTACATATGCATGTACCCAAACCACGTTTCTGGCGTGGTGACGTTAGCTACGAAAGCTTTATGGAAAATTGCGTCACGAATACATTCCTATTTATTATCTTTATACATTGGGTTCTTTAACGCTCAAAGGGTCGACTTCGATTGAAGAGATTATGATTCTTAACCGAAAATTAAACACGTAAAAATTCTCCAAAGAAAACAATCGGTTACTAGAATCTTTCAAATCGTCGTCGCCATATTGTGACGCAGCGATATAAAATCATTATCCACAAAATTAGACTGCAACTCATCAATTTCTTTCCGGGCGAACTTTCGGTTTATAATTTGCCAATGCTGCAGAAATAGATGCTAGTAAAGCAACAACCAGCAAAACTTGAAATAAATATATCATAAAACACTTTATAATAGTTACTGAAATCGAATTTGTTAGCGGTCCCATGGTGTAATGGTTAGCACTCAGGACTCTGAATCCTGCGATCCGAGTTCAAGTCTCGGTGGGACCTACAATTTTTTCGGTTGTTCAATTTTTTTTTACTGGAAATGTGGCCGAAATTTTACACAAATTTAGTTTTTACGAAAAGTTATAACGGCTTACATGTCGTTCCTGATTGAGCGTGACCTCCATGTCCTTGGTTTGTTGTCGCGGGCTCCACGGCGGGTCAACTACGGGGAGACTCTCGATTCCGATTTTGGGCGACGGCAATGTAAACTCTATGCCGGGCGGCGGGACCTTGAACGACATGTGGGCTCCTTCCTCCATTCGCGGCCACACCTGGAAGCGGCATTTCCACAACACCTGGTACCTAAACAAGGGGCGAGACGTTCAAAGGGGCGCGAAATGTTTTCAGGGTCCCTTACCTCAGGATGGCGCCGATGCGAACGTCGGGGTCTTTGTGCTTCAGCGCTCGCATCATAATGTCCGAGGCGAAGTTTGGCGCCTTTACTGAGCCCAAGATGAAAAGGGATGCGGACACCGCGGCGGTCTCCTATTAATAGATTTGAGAATGAGGAAATTAATTAGAAAACGGCTGTACGGGTTGGGAATTCCTGTTACCTGGTTTGTTTCCAACAGCAACTCCCACGCAGCAGGAAGCGCTTCAATGAAGGACTCTTCGTTTAGGATGACTGCGCCCTTAACCAGTGTGGCCATCGGGAAGTGAAATAGCTCGCGGACGTGGTTCTTAACGTATTTCAGAATGGGCGGAAGATCTTTGTTTTTGGCATCCGATTCCCGTTTGATTGCTTTCGCTATCTTTTCCGCCATCTCGCTTTCGGGGTCATCATGCATTAATCTGATTTGAATGAGAAATACGGATTGTATTAATGTAAGCTACCATCGAAATTATGCTCTGGAAACTGCAACGAAACGTCTACGAGCCGTTTTGTTTGGACCACATTTCGAAGTGTATTTGACTTTTTTGTTAACAACAAATTGTTTAGGAAATTCTGGGCTTCAGTTCAATTTGATAGATTTTACGCACTTGTGCAGGCAAGAATTCTGTTTCAAAATGTGAACTTAAAACGAGAAAACAGTGATTCGTTTTTCGATTGCTTTATCTGATATTCTCGACAAAAATCAACTCCGCGTGGAATGGTTGTTAACAAGTGTAAGAAAGACGTTACCTCTCTCTCCTGGCAGAAAGACTGTCCTTCCTTTTTGACGGTGAAGTTTGGGCGGAGCTCTGCTCGGACACTTTTCTTGTGGAGCGAGGGCGTTGCTCGCGCAACTTGCTTAGGCGTGCCTCGTTCGAAACTTCCTCGGCGTTCACGACAAACCCGAATTCTTCGCCGTAGATCTGAAAATAAAATAGTGAAGTTGTTGGATTAATCTAACGTTGCGGCTTTGTGAGGCAAAAGCAGAATTAAACCTGTGTGAGTAATAGAACGAAGCAGACAGAATAAAAAGCACGAAAACCTGCCTCCTATGAGGATTGAACTCACGACCCCTGGTTTACGAGACCAGTGCTCTACCACTGAGCTAAAGAGGCGAACGGGGGCGTCGAGTTCTATTTGTGCATTTATGATAAAGCTTAAAAAGCTCTTATCATTTGGAAAATGATTGAAACGGTTCAAAGTGAACCGATTTGTTTTTAACAGTTATAACGTGCGAAAGTGCCTTCTCTGTCATTTGCTGGTGTGTACGCGAACGTGACGCAATTTATTGCGTGCAACGCGGTTTGTTTTAGATGATTTCCCGCGTTCCATTTATTTTGTCGCTCGCATTAACCGGCGAATGGTGACGCATATGTCTGTGAGACCGGTTTCGTAGAAAAATATGTTTATGAAAATAACATAATTTTTTAGTGTTGCAGGGGAATTTTATTATTATTAATAAACGTGATGTGATGTAATAATTTTTTGTGTTTTATTATACTTTAACCTTGTATTTTTTAAGTTCAATTTGCTGCATTTACAGAAATTGTGTTATTTGGGATTGATCTTCATTCGAAAATTTCGACGTCACCATCTATGTAAGATAATTTTGCGTCACCACTGGCGGGTTAACACTACACACACACTACAGCTGACAATTAGTTTGGCTCATAATGAGTTGGCGATAAGTAAGTAAAAGCTACAGTCGCTGACACTCATATTCGTAATTTCATAATATTTGAGAAAATTCGTTGAAATCTTACCTTTAAAGTCAAAATTATAATTTTTTTCATTAAAGCAATATGACCTTATTGAACATAGCTCTTAAGTAAAGAGAATTAAAAAATACCATAAAAGTGCAACTACTCAGAAATCCATGCCACATTCACATCCGTAAAATTCCATGGAACCGAAAATTTCCCGTTAACAATGCACGAATTGCGATAAAATTTGACGAACTAGCGCATTTAAGCTATAGCCGTGGCATTGAGAAAACATTTAGTAGAGTTTTTGTAGATAAGGAACTGGTGAACTGAGAAAAAATGTTGTAAGTGAACATGAAAATGGAAAACAACTTTAAAAGAAATAAGTTAGGGAAATTATTTAGACAGTACGATTTACTCGTACATATGCTAAAAAGACATAATAGTGAAAAGAGAGAAGTTCAAAAATTCAAAAGTTAGTGCTCCAAAATTATCCAAATTTGTGAATAATAACTTGAGAAAATCTGTAAGTACTCACTAAGTACTTCCCCGCGTTTTAAGATAAAAAGGATTTAACGAAAAATTACCGGGGGAAAAACCATTCATCCGTAAAGCGAATAAGAAAAAAACGCCTAGAATTCGCAAATGCTAATAAAGATTGCCCATTTGAGTACTGGAAACGAGTAATTTTCACCGATGAAAGAAAATTCACTATACGGAAACCAGCGAGTGTGGAGAACAGTAACTATTTCGTTACAAAAATAGAACCTTCAACATACAATGAAACACGTTGGAAAATCTTCTATGGTATGAGGGTACTTCTCTGCTGTCGGTACGGGGAAATTGCATTTTATTGGCGGTACTTTAGATAAAATTAAATGTGTAAATATTCATGAACAGAATTTAAAACCTGTGCCGAAAAACTGAGATTCCTAAGATTTTATTTGGGTGTTTTGAGCGTCATTTGGTGGTGTTTTAAGATTATTGAAAAAGTCGTGCTTTTCACTAAAAATATTATGTATTTCCTCAAATACGAATCAAAAGCATATGATCTTGCAAAGTATTGACTACAAAATATTTTCCCATTCAAAGCGTTCATTACCACAAATGCAAATTTGATTAATTTTTTTGGTTTTCAAAATGTAAGCAGTTTTTTTATTAAAATCAAAACACGGTACTGTAAAAACTATTAAAAATCTGCTCAAATTATGCAAATATTAATAAACTTTGATTGATCCAATAACAATGTCTTTAGAATAGGAAGCATCAGGTAATATCATTTGTATGAACATGATGACTGAATGATTTTTTTATTTTTTATTTAATTTTCGTGATCATGGAAAAAGGTTTTGCTGGTTTCTCTTCAAAAACTGATAAGAATTTATAAATTTTATAAACATTTATTACTGTTAGTCAGGTTAAAAATTTATTTTTTATGAAAAATACCCTATTTTTTTTTATTTAATTGAAAAACGGCTTCAACGATTTTCCAAAAACGTAAAAACATTTAAAAATGTTAAGGCGCTTCGATTGACACCTTAACGAAGTCGATACGGCTTTGTTTACGTGAGTTACTCGTAGAAAAACTGTCCGCCAACGCACGTATGTACGTACGTACGTACACACACACACACTTCTTTTTATAAACACATTAAAATATACTGAAAATTTCAATTTGGATTTTCGAGGCGATTACAAGAACTTCCCAAACACTTTAATAGTTTACTCCATTTTGCAAAAAAAATTCAAGAGTTTCTGGTCTTAAAATCAAACTCAAATTTTTCCGGCCACTAAAACTTTATTGCGACCGATTGTACTGGGCATCTCACGCTAGCACTGGACTACTATGAAAAAAGTGATAGGAGGCAATCTTTTCTACAATGAAGAAGAATCGTTCGCAATTCCCTCGTGATGTGGAGAAATGTGTATCGAAATAAGGAGATAGTGTGAAAAATTACGTTTTTTTTGGATTTATCGATTATTGTGAAAAACTTTCTACAAATATTTTAGGATATATTTGAATCACCCTCGCACGATATGGACAGTGAATAAAAAATCGAAGTTTACCTTTCGCACTGCCCTGATAAGTCTGAAAGACGCTCGCATATGTCGTTGATAGCAATACGGATGGCAATATCCTCGATGTGAACAGTAAAAATTAAAAGAATTCATCACTTCGATCACGGACTTCAACCACGGCATATTCTTGGCTGTTTCGTCCGATTCGTTGGAGTCAGTAGGCGATTCGGGCGGTTGATCATCACTAAAAAAGTGTGGACTTTATTGATCATTAAAGAAATAAGAAACCATTCGAAATACTTTATTGATACCTTAGTATTCCAGGCGATTCTTCGCCACCGCTAACAATTCCTGGCTCTGAAGTGTCGCTGCGATCAGACAGCGAGGATACTTTTCGTCGCGACTGAATTGAATCTGTTCGTTTAACTGAAATTGTACAGAGTAAATAGTGTAATAAACCGAAAATGACTAAAGAATATGGTAAATTACAATCAGCTTCAATATCTTTGCCATCCTTAGTTCCACGTCTTAGTTTCAAGGAACGTCTCTTGAAAGATCCACCCGCAGGGGCTCCAGTTGTACCACGTCGAAGGAGAAAAGGACGCACGGCTGCTACTGGACGTCGTTGGGCTGCAAGAAAACATTGTTCAGTGCGACCATATTGAAAATGAAGTAGAGGCCATGCAAATCCTGGACCAAGAAATAAAACTAAAGAGATAAGAAAGATCATACCAGCGCTAAGTTCTTCGCCCTGCATTGTCACTGTGGTGTTGCTGCTATTCTCCGACTCATTGTCAGGCTCGTGAAGAACGAAGGAAATTTTTCTTTCAGTTTGTGCACCTGTTGGAAAGACATTTGTTTTAGGCACAGGTAGAACACGGTGACAACGAACCTGTTTCACCTCCACCTGCAATTGATTGTAGACTTTGTGCAGAAGTTTGCGAGTGACCCATCGAGCTTAACGCCATAGACCATCGTCTGTTAGCTTCTCTATATACCTTGTCCCAAGGAGCTGGTTTGTCCTTGTGAGAAAGCTTCGATGTTTTTGGGAGCGTTTGATATGTTTCTCGCAAGAATGATGTTATTTCGTACAAAAGAACGCACGCAATAAGCTTTAAAGCGTAGGGACAATCGTTACCGTGAGGATTTACGCTGGCTGTAACGCGGATGGAATGGAATTTTGATTCGTTGCTAGATATATGAGTTTACAAAAATATATACCATCATCCAAGAAGTCTTCCTCTTCGTCAATTTGAAGAAGCTCACGTTGCTTTTCTGTGTCTACTAATGAAGTGTTCACTTGATCAAATGAAGTCTTATCCGCATTAACTATATCTTCAAGTCGTGCTCCAACAATTTCAGCCCACTGAAAGTATTCGGAAAACGTGTGAGGAAGTTGTATACGTTAACGATGATACGTAATATATGGGACTGGGCAGAAGAGAATTGTGCTGTTAAATGCGAAACGTAAAGTGTGCCGAAAGATTAAAATTTAGTTTGGCCTCCCTTTTTAGTATTTTTAGACGTTTGAATTCACTGATGCAGACATTTTCATTCAGAGCAACATTTTTATTGGTCCATTAATTTTTTCGAACTAAAAATAACTATATCAACACATTTAAATGACTAAACCTAATAAAAATAGAAAAAAAACTTTTCTTTTACATGTAAGCTCCTCCATTGTAATGTGAATCGTGTACATTTGGAATAATCATTCAATTTTTTTCGCTCTCCAATAGGTAAATGTAATATGACTAGTAGGGCCCGCGAACGAATCGATAGTTACTGTTTTCCTTATCGATAACGATATTGCTCTAATTTCTAACTGACACATTATATAATTTTCGGTTCAAAGGAGAAACATGAATTGGAGTTAATTTGCCAAGGATATAGGTAGTAGGATTATTACTGGCTTCGTTTTCGAAATATTCGCCCTTAATGAGCGAAGGAGGAAATACATGTAACAACGTTGAAAGATAGATTTTTTGGTACGCAAAGTGTTGATTAAACACTACAGTACAGTACTGTGGCATAGTGTTGGATTTGAAATTACACCAGCGTTTCCATTGCCAAGTTATTGTTTGTGAACTTCACTGATCCGCTTAGCCGGAGCCATACCGAAGATATAGGACACACTTTTCTAAAAACTAGATTTTCGACAGATCGTGCTAAATTATACATTCATCTCGGTAACAATTTGATTTTGAACCTATACCAACTTGTTCATAGAAACCACTTTTAAAATAAAATGTTATTCCAATTTTCAAATTTTTCAACGTGTCTTATATTTAAAATTTAAAATTTAAAATTTTTTCGCTCATGATTTTCAGACCAATATTAAGGACATTATATATGTATTTCAAAAACCTTTCAGTATGACCACGCAATAACGTCACTAAGTGTCAATATTTTTTTTATGATTTTTTTTGTCAATGAATCCCTCGATATAACTCATTCGCCTTAGGTTTTTTTTTCTTGATTCAATGACAATTGAGAAAGTCAAAGGATTGACCAATGTTGCCTCTATAAGTACGATAGGACAATAAAGTTTTGGAAAACTTAAGACTTGGAGCAGATGCGTAACTAGAAACTCTGTATTTTACTATAAATAGGATGGCATGATTGTTATGATTAGTTTGAAAAGGCCAGTTGCATTCGTTGCAGTTTGAAAGTGATTTTGAAAATTGTTTTTAATTTCAATAAAGCTGCCAGCTCTCTAGCACTGATACACGTGGAAAGCCGCAGGATTGTCCACGATACTCCCCGAGCCAAAGAGCCCGAAAGACAACTCAAAGTACGGAAAAACAAATTGTCCGCACACCGAAAAGGAGCCTAAAAAGAACAGCTTTAAAAATTCATCGTCGACTTTTCGGAGAAAGTATCGTTATTTCGATGAGAACAGTCTCTGACTGACGTCTTGTGGAAGCCGGACTACATGGCAGGGTAGCCAGGAAAACGCTCCTGGTAACGGCAACTAATCGGAAAAAAACAATGCACTTCGCACGCGAACATCTAACTTGGAAAAATTAGTGGAAACTCATCTTTTGGAGCGACGAAACAATAAAAAATCGAATTGGCATTAATAGCAGGAGATATGTAAGACGACCAAGGATTAAGAAACTCGACCGTCGCTACACTTACACTGTTGTTACCACGAAGGTGGCTCCATCAATGTTTGGGGATGTTTCTCGTGGTTTTGTGTTGAACCAATACACCGTATAGAAAGATTATTAACCAAGGAAAAGTATGCCGACATCTTAGAAAACATCATGTCGCTGTGAGTTGAGAAGAATCTTCCTATTATATGGAAGTTTCGGCACGACAACGACCCCAAACACACGGCACGGAATACAAGGAATTTTCTGGAGAACCGATGTAGACTGTTCATCGACGAGTTCGGACTGAACTTTTCGAAGTTATTAACTTCCCAGTATATGAGAAGTTCTTGTAATCGCCTCGAAAATCGAAATTGAAATTTTCAACTTTTCTTTACGTTTTGAGGTCTATAGAGTATATATAAAGTGTTTTTAGAAAGAAGTATGTATGTGTGTGTGTATGAACGTACGTACGTACGCACGTGCGTTCGCGGGCAGTTTTTATACGAGCATAACTCACGTAAACAAAGTCGTATCGACTTCGTTAAGGTGTTAATTGAAGCGTCTTTGCAATCTTAAGAGCTGATTAGTTTTTGGGAAACTTCGGTTGCTGTTTTCACCCCTTGAATGTCAACCATGTTATGCGCTATATCTCACGAAACAAACATGCGATTTTCATCATTGAGGTGTCAATCGACGCGTATTGACATTAACGTGATTCTCTCAAATTTTCCAAAAAATCGTTGGAGCCGTTTTTTAATTTTTTGAAAAAAAGTGCATAAAAACATCAAATTTTTAACCTGATTTTCAAGACTCAGTTTTAAATGTTTGTATAATTTATATACTCGAAACAGTTGTTGTAAGAGAACCACCAAAAAATTTTTTCATGGTAACAAAATAAATTAAATTAAAAATAAAAAATCATTAAAATTCATCATGACCTTCATGGTCATTTATGTCATGCATTATATCTCGAGAACCAAATATAATCTTTGCATCATTAAAAAGTCAATCGACTCGTATTAACATTTTTATGATGTTTTTAAATTTAAAAAAGACTCTTTAAAGCCATTTTTTTAATTTAATGAAAAAATATTGAAAATTAGTGTTTTTTTATAAAAAAAATAATTAATAATTAATAAAATTAACATAATAATAATAAATGTTTATAAAATTTATAACCTTTCATCAATTCCTGTAGAGAGACCAGCAAAATATTTTCTCATGATTTCGAAACAAATTGAATTTAAAATAAAAAAATTCATTCAAAGTCATCATGTAGGGTTCATACGAATTTGTATACCTTAAATCTCTTATTCTAAAGACATTGTTGTAAAGTCAATCAAAGTTTATTATTATTTGCATAATTTGCGGAGATTTTTAATAGTCTTCACAGAACCGTGTTTTAACTTTAATAAAAAAACTGCTTAAATTTTGAAAACCAATACAAATCAAATCAAATTTGCAATTGTGGTAATCAACGTTTTGAATGGTAAAATGTTTTGTAGTCAACACTTTTTGAGATCATATGCTTTGAAAAGTTTTCATCAAATTAAAAATTGTAGTTTTTAGGAGTTTTGTTCTTTAATATTCGTAAGATTTCAATTACTTCCTTCATCATTTGTAATACATATATTTTACTTTTTACATGCAATTGAACCTATTTTTGACTGCATAATCAATGTTTCTCAAAATCAACAGAAAATAAGAAATAATTATTGGTTACAATGATGTAAAATCTTGACAAAATACAAATTCAGTGATTATGCCGAAGTGCTAGCAGTTTTGACCGCAACTATTCAAAATGGCCATCACGCGACAAAATCTCTTCAGTTGGCGTAATAACAAAAACTGCATTCATTTTTGCTAGCGCTGATTTGTCCTTCAAGCATCGATATGAAAATAACAAATAACGTAGAAAAGGCTTTGTAACCTGTTCCCCCTCCGATTGATACACGTGAATATTAAATCAAACCAATCCACGAAAATCTTAACGTAATCAATTGACGCTCGTGTAGATGTTACGATTAATATTAAGTCATTCCAATAACTTTTATGAAAGGTACACTTTTATTATTAAAAGTAGTATTATTTCCATAATTATTATTGTGTTTAATATTTTTTCGACCTCAAGGGTCGCACCTCGCGGCTTGTTTCATCTCATTTCATCTTAATGACTAACATAGTCCGTTTACAAGACGAATAAACCACTAATTAAATAAGATGCGTTTTATACTCTGTTTCAAGATATAAACTGAGTGAGGAAACGGGCTAAGTTATTCTGAATATAATATTCTGATTTCGAGGGACCGCAACATCGGCGATTATTGATAAGTCTCATTTCTAGCATATGGGACTGTAAATATGGTATGTATGCTATCAGATCTGACAGGGCGCTCTGAAATAAGATAATCTAACCAGTAAGAGAGTTCAATTGACGGTGGTAAGTCCGAAACAGAAAACACTCATCTAAGTAAGAGGAGTCTGCGGAGTTTCCGAGTAGGAAGTTGAAGCAAGGAAAGTCGCTCAGCATATGGCATAATCATAGAATCTAAATATTGACAGTTTGGTGACTCTGGTTGGTTGTAGTGATAGCCCCATTTATCATAAAGTGGCTCACTTAGGCCACGATAGGCCCATTGTGATACCACAAAATCATACTTGTGAGCAGTATTCAACGATAGGCTCAACGAGGCATGTGTATAGATTAACGGAGGAAGAAAAGTCAGTAAAAATATGGGAGTGCGTTAATACGCACCCTGAGAAACGAGATATTGTGAGACTCAAATTTATATTTCGGGTCGAATTCCCAGATCGTGAAACGTGTAGATATGGTCAAATGGACAGTGCTTTATAGAGAAGGACATTCTGAATTTGTGAACATTAAGAAAGGGAAACTTAGTTTGACTTCAGTAATCGGCCGGGTTCAGATCAATTTAAAGAGCAAAACAATTCTCTGCTGAGCGAATAACTCTATGAATTTTTAAGACATCAACATACAGAAGACACTGAGAAGCAACGACACCGAAAAAGTCATTTATGTAGAGTATGAGAGAGGGTTGAGTGTGCACATCATTCAGAAGTTCTCATTTTATATCCCAGCCATATATCAATGGCAGACATTACATTCCCATATTATTTATTTTACTCGGGTATTTTCTATCGTGTCACTTCAAAATTTTTCTCTTTAGAGTTATATTTAGTGCGGATTATGCAAATTGCATTTAATAAATTGTTTCCCATCTGATTTCTTTTCTTACATTTTACATCGGTAACTATAGAAAATAATCTTTCTGCCATCTGCATTAGAATGAGGCATGGACAGTATAATCAATGCAGCATTTGCAATATTTCTATATACGAAATAGTCTGTAAAATCCTTATAATTATACAAGTAAAGCCAAAATTTTTCAATGGGTAGTTTCATTAAATCTTCCTTTTCAGTTTCATTAAAAGCGAAAGGCAAAATTTGACAAAATTATCATAGTTTTTAAAAATTAAATTTAAATCAATATGCGGAAATCGATTTTCACCTAAAGAATACTTTACATCAATGAAACGCATGGCCGATAAAATTTTAGATGCAAGAGGAAATCGTTTTTTCGTTTCATTTGCGATCGTCATGTAAAATTTCAAGCAATTCATTCTTACATTTAATTGAGTGTATTCTTCTGTGTCTAGTAAGTACTCTTCACACTCCGCTCCTAAATATATATCTCTTACATCTAAGCAGTGAGTTGTGTTGATATTATCTTTGATATCAGTTTTCATTAATTCTGGTTTCAAAAAGTTCTAGCATAATTTTAAATATAATTTCCGACATGCCGCGCAAAGAAGGAACTCAACATAATTTCAGCAGTATTAACATTTAATTTATGTTCGTTTTTCACTGCACTTTGGCTAGAAGTCGACGGGCGATAAAAATCTTTCAAAACTTGCTTGTTTTGTCTTTCCTTCGTTAGGTTTGCATGTTTGTATCCATTTCCATTCCTCTTTATTTCTGTCAACCCACCCGAAATTTTACAATCACACACTTTGCACTTCGGAATGGACCCTGTTTTTGAACAAAATTCTTCGTTGGATTCCATAAGCCATAATTTAAACTCCAGAATATCCAACCAACATCTTTGGAACTTCTTCGAGAATTTTTTGTTTTCCATTTGTATCAAATTATTTTCACGAGAAAAAAACGCTCAGCTTTGACAGATAAACTCACAATTGGGGATTTCCCTATTTCATCAATATCCCACTTAAAAGATCTCATACGAATTTGGTGCTTTCTCAAGTGATAGAATGGGTGTGGGTGAAATTTAGGTAGAAATTATAATATTTGGGAGATGGTCTTGTATAATAGAAACAATAAGTTAGCTGAATTATTGACAACTAATAGGAAGACTTTTGCTTGAAAAATCCCTCAAGCCTTACAATAATCCCTTTTTCCCTACATTGGATAAAAGACCCTCATTTGAGGGATAAATCCCTCAAAACGGCATCACTGACTAGAGCTAAATTGCAGCAGCTCTGTTATACAATTCGCCGCGGGGAATTGTGCATGCGTATTAGTGCTCTAATTTTCATGGGTACACATTTTAATACGCACACTACTTCGGTCACAGTGTGTATACGTACACGAATTGCTGGTACACAATTGGGGTTTTGCCAAAATACATTTGCCCAATTCAACTTGGAGAAATTTCGTTGTATGCTTTCACTCGTTCTTTGACGCGCTAGCTTAGGAACGAAAACCCAAGCGCTCCCTTTGAAGTAGGGGTAATTTTTGCATCTCAGCTCGGAGTTTTCGTGCTTTATATTCTTTATGACGCGGTCAAGAGTCCTACCAATACATTTTTTCCATCTTTTTTATCGAGTGGTGGCTCCTAACATAAGTAAGTGGTATATTATGTACGACAAATCGAACCGTAACAAATGGTTTAGGCAGCTCACTTTCAAACTAGCTTAGCTAGCAGGTAAACTTCTGACAGGTTCAAATTTTTTAACACACAATACTAATAAGCAAGCATGTGAGCTGAAAAAGAAACTCCAAAATAAACACATTGTGCGCCTGCTGTGATTGCTTTTATAGACAAGGTGCTGCTTTTAGAAAGAGTGCAATTTGAATCAAATCTAGAAATAAATTCTGAAAAAGTGAGATCATCAGCGTTGTACTTTCACTGATTCCCTACAGGTATGAAGCCAGAAGTCATGTGTTAATATATTAATTTATACTACTCGGTATTCTATGAATTGCTCATTAAATTAAGGAATACATTTTAAATTGATATTCTATGTGTTTTGTTTGATGCAAACATAACTCAAACTTTTGCGAAAAAACTTTAGTAGCATATACTTGAAATTCATAGTTATTTGCTTCATATCACCTACCTTTGTCTTAATGCGGGAAGAATTGATAAAATCATAGTAAAAGACCGCTGTGCTAGGATGTCTTGGATCCGAGAATGCATAAAAACAAATACTTATATTGCGTTTTTTACGTAGAGTGTCCAGCAATCTATATACAGTGATGGATAAAAGTTTTCACATATAGAGCTTTGTTGAACAAAACAAGCATTGAAGCAAACCCAAAAGAACATATTTCATTCATTATTCTACGAAACCCAATATTCATCCTTAAGCTATCAAATATCATATTAAAAAAGACTTTACAGTAAAATACCCTAATCTGGGAAAGACGAAAACATTTTCAATTACACGTTTTTGCCCGGACAAAAGTTTTCACACACTAAGTTTTAAAAGATTTCCAACATTGAGAAAGTTGTAACACTGGCAAGACTGATATTTGTAATGTAATGGGAAAGTCCGGTAAAGTATTTAACAGGCGGTGAAATGTATTCGCGTGTTTTTGAAGTCATTAAAGCTGTGATCATGGCTCGCAGGCAGAAAGAAAATACGCAAGAAAAGCGTAAAATAATTTTGAATTTATTCAAACAAAATAAATCGTATAGAGAAATTGGAAATATAATGGATAGGAGCAGATATACAATTTGCAGTATTGTAAAACGTTTCAAAAACGAGGCAGAATTTGAAAGTTCTCCGCGAAATGGACGACCGCGAAAACTAACTACAAGAGAAGAAGCACAGGTTCGTTGAAAATAATTCATTGCGGCTAATGAATCACATTATTAGTTTACATTTACACAATACAGATTATAAGAATAACTAAGAAAACTCCCAAGACAACATCAGAGATTGCAGCCCAAATTAAAGTTGACTTTAAAAAACTGTTCATCCAAAAACCGTACGTAGAGTCCTTCGTCGAAATGGATATACACCGTAACTAGTATGTGCTGTCCCGTGAATGTAAAGCCATTATTTTTTTACTGAAAATTATTTTTATTGTAACCAAAGTTAAAAATGTAGGAAAACAATAATTATTTTCGATCCACCCTTTGCCTTAATTATGGTCTTCAAAAGGTATTTGAACGAGTTGCATGCGGCCCCAACGTGATCTTCTGGTATTTTGGCCCATTCTCGAACAATAGCTTTCTAGAATGCATCCATACCTTGGGTTTTTTGCGCCTACCTTGGTCTCCAAAATAGACCAAAGAGTAAAAAAAATCTAGCGGGTTTGCATCGGGAGATTTTGATGGCCATTCTGTATGCGAAATGAAATGTGGAACATTGTTTTTTAATCATTCTTGGTTCACACGCGCTTTATGTGCTGGCGCCGAGTCTTGTTGAAACGTCCAAGGTCTCAAACCGAATTGTTTACGTGCCCACGGTATTAGAGCAGCTTCCAGGACTTTTTCCCGATAGTATGTCGCATTCACTTTGACGCCAGGCTCAATGAAAGTGATTGGAGAGCGCCCATTTTGGGTAACATGCTGCCGACCGTGCGCAGGTCCAAATTATCGCTCGACCTTTCTTTTAACCAAACACGATCATTTTGTTTGTTCAAATATTGCTCAAGTGGGAAATGTTTTTCATCGGAGAAAACAATGTTCGGAAAATCACCACGTTCGGCCCGACGAAGCAACAATTTTGATCGGTTTTGCTTAGCTGTAAGTTCATGCACTTTTTGGCGCTTGTACGGCTTCAGTCCAAGGTCTTTTTTCAATATACTACGCAACGATTCGGGTGATACTTCCATATCTTTTGCCATGTCACGTGCACTTCGGTGCGGCTTTTGTTGAATTCATTTCTTCACTTTCTTGGCGGTATTTTTTGATGTTGCACTCTTTGGACGGCCATTTTTTGGTCTGTCTTTCACGCTACCGGTCTCATTCCATCGTTTTATGGTGCGGTATACAAACTTTCGATTGATATTCAGGTGTTTTAGGTCCCGAACAATTTGCATCACCGATTTTAGGCCCAAATGAAGAGCAATTACAGCATTTGTTCCATTCCCATCGCGTAAAACTTTTTTTTTTTGTGTACAAATGTAAAGAAACCGACTTGTGCTGTTAGTGCACAATTGTTTGACGTTTCTTCAGAAGCAATCGGTTTACAGGTATCACTGTTGGTATTGTAGATTTGGCGGCTTGTTTGAACGGGACAACACATACTAGTCACGGTGTAATGCACGGGTACCTAAACGGAAACATCTAATTAGTAAAATTAATAAAAAAAAAGAGGTTGCAATTCGCGAAAGACAAGCCTGAAGATTTCTGGAATAATATATTATTCTCCGACGAGACTAAATATAATGTATTTTGGTGTGACGATAAAACCCTGGTGTCGAGAAAACCCAACACAGAATTAAATGCAAAGAACATTGCTACCACAGTAAAGTATGGTGGCGGAGGAGTTATGGTTTGGTGCTGTATGGCTGCTTCAGATGTTGGCGAACTTGTATTTATAGAACAAACTATGGATCAAAAGCTCTCTTTAAATACTCTAAAGGAAAATTTGGAAAAGAGTGCCATAACGTTGGGCTTAGATGATCAATTTTATTTACAACAAGACAATGACCCAAAACATACGGCTCATAATGTTAAAATGTGAATTGCATATAATGTTGCTCATACTTTACCGGTTCCCCCGCAATCATCAGATCTCAATCCGATTGAGCATGTGTGGGAAGAACTAGAAAGACGCTTGCGGACGCATACTATTTCTAACAAAACACGTTTGAAGGAGATGCTTCAATTAGAATGGCAAAAAATAACGGCAGAGTATACAAAAAAGCTGGTTCAGTCGATGCCTAGGAGATTAAGAGAGGTAATAAGACAGAAGGGACTCTCGACGAAATATTAATTTGAAAACCATGCTTGTGAAAACTTTTATCCGGGCAAAAATGAGTTATTTAAAATGTTTTGTTGTTTTCCAGTATAGGATATTATTTTATATATTATATTATTGTGATATTTAATTGCTTAGGGAAGAATATTTATCTTCCAAAAATAACTTCTTCTGGTTTTGTTTCAATACTTGTTTTATTCATCAAACGGCAATGTGTGAAAACTTTTGTCCACCACTGCACATAAATGCAGGAGATTCACTTTTTGTTTCGCTGCAACCTTTGGGTGTTTTTTACTTTTTGACATTTTAATAAATACTTGTTGGCACGAAAAGTAGGATGAATTTCTACTTTGCCAACGCTAGCGTATACCGAGGGAACTAGCGCTAACTACTATTTACATGATGTTTATCGTCCGTTAGTTTGTTATCGTTATTTGACTAGCATCACTAAACTACCCTAGTGTAAACGAGCCTTTATGGTTGGACACTTTTGGCAAGAAATGATTTTTTCAGAATGTGAAGAAAATTGCCATTAAAATTGAATAATTCACCATTACCCATTGACATTCGGACGAGGTGGCCGAGTGGTTAAGGCGTTGGACTGCTAATCCAATGTGCTCTGCACGCGTGGGTTCGAATCCCATCCTCGTCGGTAGCTTTTTACCAAAGCGTTCGCAATACGTATCTAGAAATTTTTGGGAAGCTTTTAACTGTGTTCAATCCACGGAAAAGAGATTGCGACAGTTTGAATAAAGCGAGAAGAAAGCAGTCACAGTGGGTAATTTCTGGGAGCTATATTTGCAGTCACGAAGCGAAATAATGGAGGAAATGCGTACTCCGATACTTTCCCGAGTTTAAAAGCTTTTCGATTATTTTCCAGCATAAAATCATATTTTCGCTCAACTTCATCTCGAATCAACGTAACTAAAAACTACGCAACGCGCATTTGTCTTTCATCTCTTCGCGGATAGTTAAAAGAGTTTGTATTGAAATTATTTCACATGAGATTTTAACGGTTTTCGGTGCAATCGTCGTGAAACAAGTGCAAAGTACTTATTGTTAGATTTGTTAAGATTTATTCAAGTAAACATATTAAAAATGGGCTGTGCAACATTTTTTTTTGACAGAGCCAATCAGAAGAAAAATAGATTCACTATGTTGCATTTCCGCGAAGTGATGATTCTGTATAAGCAACACACGGGAAAAATTTGACTCGGTGTGAACGAGAAATAGAAAAATGTGGAAAATCTACTCCACATGCGCTATTCATTTCGTTCCTGTAGGCATACAGAGAAAAACAAAAGAAATTTTTATAAGAAAGTACAAATAAATCATATATAAATGAAACAATCTATTCCGTCTTTATATAAAACTTTCCTTCCTTATGCGGAATACAAATATTCATAAAAAAGTTCCAACAAAAGCATAAATGTTATTAACATTTAATTTAAAAGATACTTCAAAATATCACATTTCCCTATGGACAAAAGTATTGACACAATTGAATTTTTATTTACGGACTGACTGTGACTGTACGGTGTTCCCAGAAACCTAATTTCAGATCTTAATATCGGGGGAAGTCCCTTTGTAATTTCGTAGATGTTGGCTTGTGTTTGTGTCAGTTTGTTAAGTTAAGTTAAGTTTGAATAAGTCAGTTCTTGTAACCATGCGCCGAAAAAGTAAGGAAGCAAGTGGAAGTTAAAGAAAAATTGTTTTAAATTTAAGTAAACAAAACAAAAGTTACGCGGAAATAGCGAACATTGTTGGGAGAGGTCGGTATACAGTTCGTAGTATAGTTAAGAGATTTCAAGATTGTCAAAATTTAAAAAATCGACTGCGGAAACTTAATGAAATTGAAAAAAAATCCCAAAACTAGTGCATCACAGATACCGGCGCAGTTGAAGGAAGAAGATAGTAAAGATGTAAATGTAAAAACTGTACGCAGGGTGCTCCACCGGGCAAGAGTGCCTCGAAAAAAAACCTTATATAAGTCCAATTAATACGAAAAAAAGAATAAACTTCGAAAATGAATACGTGCATAACGATAATGGTTTTTGGAGGAAAGTTTTGTTTTCTGATGAAAGCAAATTTAACATTTTTAGTAGTGATGATAGAGTTTTAGTGTTGCGAAAACCTAATACGGAACTAGACCCGAAACACTTGGAAAGTACATTCAAGCATCGTGGCGGAGGGGTCATAGTATGGGGGTGTATGGCTTCTTCTGGTGTTGGAGAGTTGGTTTCCATAGAAGATACGATGGAGACATGTTATTTACATATTTTAAAAAATAACTTTAAAAAAGTGCAGATAAGTTGAGACTTGGAGAGGATTATTATTTTCAACAAGATAATGATCCTAAACACACTGCCTATATCGTTCCTCAGTGGATTGATTACAACATTCTGCACATGTTACAGACCCCTCCGCAATCACCGACCTCAACCCAATACCTTTGGGATGAATTAGGAAAGCGGGTTAGAAAACACAATATATCCAGCAAATCGCAGTTAAAACAACTTTTATTTTTAAGGCGAGGTTGCTTGCGGCACTAAACCGTTATAATTTTTCTTCTTAACTTTTTTTCCCTTTATTCTGTAATTTGTACATTTTTCTTTTTATGCATTTGTTCTTTTTTGTTTTATTATTATTATTATAATTTGTTTCACTTTGTACTTGGTTTAAGCTATTAAGTGAAATGAAATAAATAAATAAATAAACTACTTTCTGAAGAATGGAATAAAATTGGTGCAACCGTAAACCAGAAGCTAGTATTTTCTATGGGGGGTGTATTTTTTTGTAATATCCCATGTTCATTTTTGTCCATAGGCAAATGCGATATTTCGAAGAATTTTTTTAGTTTGTTAATAACATTTATGCTCTTGTTGGAATTTTTTTATGAATAATTGTACTTCGCATAAGGAAGAAAAGTTTTGTATACAGACGGAATAAATTATTTCATTTATATATGATTTATTTGTACTTTCTTATAAAAATTGTGGGTGTGTCAATACTTTCGTCCCACTCTGTAAATAGGAAGTTCATATTTAGCTATGACACGACAATAGTAGGTGCATTTTGGACGTTTTAAGCTCTCAAGTGTGTGATTTGTAATTTAAGGATGTTATATTTTTTGTTTAGGCCTTTGTGGTTTTTACCAGTAAAGACATCCTCTATCATTAAGGACATGAAATGGCATCGATAAGAAGAAAGATGTTGTGCATTAATGAATAGAGCTCTGTACATTTTGGATGCAGTCAAGGATGGAGTGTCGTATTGGATTTTCGCCGAAAGACATTAAATAAACAAAGCAATCATTTTCAAAATCAAAAGCAGTGAAAGCAAGAGTGTTTATGATAATAATCGAATGTAGAAAAAGACGAAAACTGCGCGTGCTGGAATATCCTTTGATGGAATCGTCATTGCTTAAATGGTTCGTGAGATAGCACGAAAGCATTCCTAAATATCCGAAAATTGAATGCAACCAAACCCAGCTTCAGCTTCATCGAAAAGGGGATGAAAATAAGAGTGGATGGTTTGTTTATTTTAAAAAATATTTCGAAGTCCGACTACTCGAAATCCGTGGCGGAAAAGTTTAGAGTGTCAGCGCTGCAGTGAAAGCTTTTACAAACAAGCCGCAAGGTCCGACCCTTGAGGTCCACACGGTCAACTTCCCAGTAATATCTACATAAACATCAACAACATTAAACACAATAATAATTTTGAAAATAATGCTACTTTAAGTAATAACAATGAGAGGTATTCATAGCAGTAACAAGAATGAGTTAATATGAATCATATCAACTACGGGAGGGTCCATTGATTACGTAAGGCTTTTGGTGGATGGGGGTAGATTGATTTGATCAATCAATCGGTGGGGACCTTTTCTACGTTATTTGTTATTTTCACATCGATGATTGAAGGACAAAAGAACGCTAACAAAAATGAATGCAGTTTTTGTTATTACGCCCCCTTAAGAGATTTTGTCACGTGATGGCTATTTTAAATTGTGATGTTCAAAATTGTCATGACTTCAGCATAATCACTGAATTTAAAAATTTTCACGATTTTACATCGATCAAACTAATAATTACTATATATTTTCTATTGGTCTTGAAACATTTTGTATATGCAGTCAAAAATAGGTTCAATTGCATGTAAGTAAAATGTAAAATGTATTACAAATGATGATGGTTATTGAACTCTTAAGATTACTAAAGAATGAATCTACTAAAAACTACAATTTTATTGGATGCAAGCTTTTCAAAGCATATGTTCTTGCAAAGTATTGACTACAAAAAATTTTACCATTCAAAGCGTTGATACCGCAAATGCAAATTTGATTGAATTTTTTTTTGGTATTCAAAATTTAAGCAGTTTTTTTTCTTAAAACTAAAATACTCTTACAACTATTAAAAATCTGCTCAAATTATGCGAATATTATAACACTTTGATTGAATTTACAACAACATTTTTAGAATAAAAGATATTGAGTAATATCATTCATATGAACCCTCTTTACACGATAACTTTAAATGATTTTTTATTTTTAATTTAGTTTTTTTTTAGTTTTGCTGGTTTTCTCTTCAAAAACTGATAAGATGGTATAAATTTTATAAACTGGTATTATTATTATTATCAGGTAAAAAAAATATTTTTTATGAAAAAAATCCTAATTTTTCGCATATTCTTTTATTAAATTAAAAAACGGCTGGAACAATTTTTTTATAATGTTCAACACATCACAAAAATATCAATACACGTTTATTGACACCTTAATTATGGAAACATTATATCTGGTTCGTGAGATATAGTGAATGACAAAAATGACCTTGAAGGTCATAATGACTGCTAATAATTTTTTATTTTTTATTTAATATTTTTTGTCATCATGACAAAAAGTTTTGATGAAGTTTTTACAAACACTATTTGAGGTATATAAATTTTATAAACATTAGTTACAGGGTTTCGTAAATCAGGTTAAAAATTTATTGTTTATGAAAAAACCTAATTCTTTGCACTTTTTTTCCTTAAATTAAAAAAACGGCTCCAACAATTTTTTTCAAAATTTGATGGATTCACAAAAATGTTGATACGCGAGGATTGACACCTAAACGATGCAAATTGTATGTTTGGTTCGCGAGATATAAGGCATGGCAGAAATGACCTTCAAAGGGGCGAAACAACAACCCCACCCCCTCCCCCCCGACCGAAGTATCCCAAAAACTAATCAGCTCTTAAGATTGCAAAAACGCTTCGATTGACATCGTAACAAAGTCGATAGGACTTTGTTTACGTGAGTTGTGCTCGTAGAAAAAACTGTCCACGAACGTACGTACGTACGTACATACACATACACACATACATCTCCCTTTCTATAAACACTTAATATATACTCTATAGACCTCAAAACGTAAAGAAATGTTGAAAATTTCAATTTCGATTTTCGAGGCGATTACAAGAACTTCCCATTTACTGGGAAGTTGATAATCATCCATTTATTACCTAATTTCACTCTCTCACGTGGTTGTGGCATCAAAATCAATGTAGATTATCGTTTTAATGAGTTGGTTCAATATTCAATAAAGTCAACGTGGTTTTTAATTAAATTTAATAACGATAACTTGGAAAAAAATATTTTTCAAAAAACATGTTTTTCTTATATAATTTGCACTTCTAGCAATGCTTTTCAAAATCAAGTGCTTTGAAAAGTTCTCATCAAATAAAAATTCAAGGATGTTTTTATACTTCCAAAAATAATCACATAAAACAATGGACAATTAATATTTATAACGAAAGATGGAGCGTTCATTAAGGATCATTTGTAATCCTAAGTATAATTTGTTGAATGTTTGAGTTCATTTCATGTAATGATTTGTACGATTTTAGTTACTTGTGTCTCTATCTAACGTAGGACTTTATATGTCTTACATATAATCAAACATTGGCTATTTACTGCAAACAATACAAACAAGTGTCTATGCTGAAGTCATGGAAATTTGGACGCAACTAGCAAAAATAGTCATGACGAGGCAAAATCTATTTCAGTTGACGTAGAGCAATAAATAAATTCAATAACCTTTAAATCTTAACTTCGCTAAAAGTTTCATTATTAATTATCATATTTGTGTTTCATATTTTTATTTATGTGGATATTAATGGGAAGTTGTTTGTGTAGACCTCAGGGGTCGAATCTCGCGGCTTCTGCTTGCATAATTTAACGTTCAGAACAGTTTCTGCTGGAAGGCTAGAGTATCCCTTGGTAAACCACGCAAAAAATAATCTTGGGCACATTAAACACTTGAGTTTTAAGTAGATTTTATTTTCCAAGATCACAATCGAATAACCGACTGACTGTCGAAAATGCACGGTTGACCCTATTTTCGCGGCAATGTGACTGCACTAAAGAGCGAAGCATCCAACACTGAGAAAAACAGTTGATGCCTTCTTTTAGTCATTGAATCAATATTAGAAGTCATATTTATAAGATTATATTCAAAAAAGCATCTAAGCTTCTAAGCTAAGCTAAGCTTCTATTTCTATTTCATCCACTACCCAATTAAAAAGAAGTGGTAGTGTCTGGGTGTTAAATAATTCAAATTGTTTCAAATAAAACTTCGCTCTTTAATCTAAGGATCATATCCTTTTTAGTTTTTTTTTAAATATATCTGAAATTTCATGTTGAAATTACCTGGTGAAACATTTTGCCAGCAGCCCTTTGCAGAATGTGTGTACGTCTTGCTCCTGATGCTAGTGGTGCTCTTGTGGTGATGTTAGCTCCCGATGGTCTAAATGATTGCAAATTTTGCTTCATCCACGTTGGCCACATACCACGATTGCATAGATGCACAAAATTAGCACATTCTAAGAGAAAAGCAGCGCGTGCCGCTATAGGCGCTTGTGGCTGTAATAAAGTGAAAAATTGAGTATTGATAGTAGTCTGATGACTATTGTTGCCAAGAAAATCACAATAATCATTGTGTTGAAATAATTGAATTAATTTTAAGTAAATTTGACTAAAAACTAGACTATAAAAGGTCGCTTTATTCAAATGGGCTGTAATTAAAACATGAAGGGACATTTTAAGACAAATCGAAAACATATTTTCATATTTAAATCTTGGGGAATCTTACATAGACCCAAGGCCGCAGCCAGGGGGGGATTGCCAGGATTTGATTCCCCCCCCCCCGAAATTTTCTCATGGTTAAAAGTAGTCATACTGTTCAATCACATCGCAAGATTTGCGGTACTGAGATTTCAAAATCTTGTCCAACGTTAACATCGCATTTTCTAGATTTTGTTTGGCAATTCAAACAAATAGAGTTTCCGGGAATTGAACTGGGTGCTCCTGTATATAAACCGACGACATTTCCCACATACCAGCGACACATCTTACTACTTAATCGCCACACACAAACAAGACATTTTAAGTATATTTTTTTGAAATCTAATGGATTTGTGATCGACTATGTTTCGACTTTTGTATGGAAAATCGTGGATTTTAGGAGAAATTTCGTGAAATCTAACGATTTTTCAAAATTTGGTGCGATGTAAATTAAGGTATAAGTGGTAAAAATATGTTTCAAAACTGAGCCCGAGGATGTTTAATCATTTATGCATTGAAAATCCAAAAGTGTCCACTGCACTGCTTCCAATTTTCCACCCAAAAATTTGAATTCAACTTAAATTACACATTTTTGGCGGGATTCATATGTCAATTTGCTAACCACAAGTCACGAAACTTAACAAGTAAGAAGTGTTTAGTTTGCTGTGTAAAGCGTAAAGTGCAAGTGTAAAGTGTTGATTTGCAAGTTTAAAGTGTTGCAAGTTACGTTGAGTAATTCAAGTAAATACACTAGTGCAACTATCTTTCAGGTGAGTAGCAATGATACAGTAATGCCTTCTTTATCCGAACAACCAATTGTCCACTACAATGCAACATTTTCCCTCTTGTCGAAAATTTCCGAGGCTTTCACCAATATCATATCTTTTAAAACTTAGCGTGTGGAAACTTTTGCCCGGGCAAAACGTTGAGTTTATAGTATTTTTATGTTTACCAGAACAGGGTATTATGTTATTAATTTTATTTTTATGATATTTAATAGCTTAACAATGAATACTTGGTTGGTTGGTTGTTGGTTGGTTGTAGTGGCAGCCCCCTTTTATCCAAAGGTAGCTCACTTAGGCCACGAGAGGCCCATTGTGATACCACAGAATATATGGGCGGCACTAGAACCTGCGGGTTGACGAGAACCATCCAGATTCTCGAATAAAGCCGGCTATGCAGCCAATGTCCAAATCGGCTGCTTCCGTGAGGTTGTCTAGGAAGGGTGTGCCCAAGGTTTGCATGCGCTTCCTGGACAGCGCCGGACATTCACACAGAAAGTGTTTAATGGTTTCTTCCTCTTCCTCTGATCTGCAACTTCGGCAGAAATCATTGAAAGGGACACCCAGTCTTTCTGCGTGTCTGCCGATCAAACAGTGTCCCGTTAGTACGGAAACGACGGAACTCAGGGTGTCGCGGCTTATGTTGAGGAGCCGCTTGGTGCGTTTGGAGCACAGTGCGTGCCAAGTTTGCCTGGTTGTGCTACAGGTTTCTTCGAGCAGCCAGGCCCTATTCGCAGCCTCCACGTAGTGCTGCTTAAATCCTAGCTTTATGGAAGCTAGAGGTTGGCCGACTTCGGGGTTAAGTGTATATTCCTGAAGCTCGGTGCCAGCTCTCGCTAAGGCATCTGCTTTGCAGTTTCCAGGTATATCACTATGCCCCGGTACCCAACAAAGAATCACTTCACAGTGAAGCGACAACACGTTCAGTTGTGAGCGGCATTCCATCGCAATTTTAGATGAAGTATACACGCTGGATAATGATTGGATGGCAGCTTGACTGTCAGAAAAGATGTTTAAATTTCTTGTGGAAATTTTCTGACTTCTCAGCCAGTCAACTGCCTTATAAATCGCAATGACCTCTGCCTGAAAGACGCTGCAGTGGTCTGGTAATCGGAAGGATAGTTTCAGGCCTAGCTGTTCTGAGAACACGCCACAGCCAACTCTTCCCTCCATTTTTGATCCATCGGTGTAGATGTCGACCGATTCCTGTATCCCATCTCTTTCTGTGGTCCAGTCCTCCCTATTCGGGATGACTGTCCTGAAACCATGGTGAAAGCAGGGAATCGGAGATGCAAGGTCCACTTTCCCTGACTTTGGCCCATCCCTCCGTAGTATTGTGGAGTGACCAAAGTTATCCTCATGCCATAGTCGCAGAGCTTTTAATCGAACAGCAGTGCACTTGGCCTGCTGTCTCGTAAGTAGCTCTGTCGGAAGCCAATTTAATAGCATAAATAATGCCTTTGTCGGGGTAGTCCGTAGAGCCCCGGTGATTGCAATAGCCGCACTCCTTCTGACCTTGTTCAGCAGGTTTACATTTGATGCTTTCGCCATAGCAGGCCACCAAATAACTGCGCCATACAGAAGGATTGGTTCCACTATCGCCGTATAGAGCCATGATACAATTTTGGGTTTTAATCCCCACCTTTTCCCAATAGCTCGTTTGCAGCAGTAGATTGCACATGCAGCCTTGCGTGCTCTTTCTGCTGTGTTCGCTTTCCATGCGAGTTTAGAGTCCAGAATTAGACCTAAATATTTGACCTGATGAGATAGGTTGAGACTTATCTCCTCAAGCTTAGGTGGGACAAATCGTGGAATTTTATACCTTCTTGTGAAGAGCATAAATTCCGTCTTTTGCGGGTTGATCTTTAGACCACACTCTTTGCTCCATTTGGTAAGAATACCTAGGGCAAAGTTTAGTCTTTCCGATAGGGTGTTAACAAATTTTCCCGATATTGCTATTGCAACATCGTCGGCATAAGCTACGACTTTGCAGCCAGTCGCTTCTATTTTTGACAGGAGTTCATCCACCACTAGGTTCCATAGAAGGGGTGATAGCACCCCACCTTGTGGTGTGCCTCTGCAAACCCTCCTTCGTAAGGTACTGTTTCCTAGCGTGGAGTTGATGTTCCTGCTGCTAAGCAGTTGACCGATGAACCCTATAAGGTTGTCATCGGCATTGCTTTCCCCGAGTGCTTTGCCAATAGCCTTATGGCTGATATTGTTGAAAGCCCCTTCGATGTCTATAAAAACTGCTTGCGTGTATTCCTTAACGCTTAGCGATTTTTCGATATAGCTGGTGAGCGAGTGAAGAGCTGTTTCAACCGATCTCCCTTTTGTGTATGCGTGCTGCGCATTAGAGAGTGGTTTCAGAATAGCTCTCAGATGGATCTCTATCAGTCGCTCCAGAGTTTTTAGCAGAAAGGAGGTGAGACTGATAGGTCTGTAATCCTTAGGTGAGGAGTGGGATGTTTTACCCGCTTTAGGTATGAAAACTATTTTTGCTTCTCTCCACTGCTGTGGAATGTAAGCCATCCGTACACATGCTTTGAAAATGGCGTTCAGCCATGGCAGTGCTATATTGATACCCTGCTGGATCTCAATAGGTGAGATGTTATCCATGCCAGGGGATTTAAAGGGTTGAAATGAACTGATTGCCCAGCGTAGGAGCCTGTCATTTACAGGCACAGTAGTTGGCATGCAATCCGAGAGCGTGTGTGGATCCGCTTTATCAGCCACATCATCACTGCCCGGGAAGTGCGTATCCACGAGAACAGACAGAGTCTCGGAGCTGGATTTCGTCCAGACTCCATTTGCGTCCTTAACGGACCCTAGAAATGAGGGGGAGCTCGTCATGACTTTACGCAGGCGACTGACATCTTTGGAGTGTTCTATTTCTGCACAGAAGCTTCTCCAAGAGGTGCGTTTAGCCTTTCTGATAGAGGATTTGAACTCCTTCAGTTTTGTTTTATAAGAAGACCAGTCGTTAGTTTCTTTAGCTCGGTTGAAGGACTTCCTACATTCCTTCCGCAGCTCCGCAATGTCACTATTCCACCATGGGGGCTTGTACTTCCCTCTAGGTTTCGTTGGACTACATGCAGACCTTGCTGCGTCATTGAAGGCCAATGTAAGGGTCCCAACGGCTTTCTCAAGACCGGGTGTGTCTGCAATCTCTGGAGGTCCGCCTTCTAGCGCGGACTCAAATACCGATTGGTATTTGACCCAATCCATCCTCCTTTTGTTAATGAAGGTTGGATTTGTCGGAGGGTCAGATGCCAGATCGAACTTTATGTATAGGTGATCGGAGAACGAGCACTCTTGTGATACGTGCCATCCCTTGATAGCTTGGTTCAAGTGCTCGTTCGTCAGAGTGATATCCAGAACCTCTCTACGGCTTGCCGTAATGAAGGTAGGATCCTCACCTTTATTAGCTAGGGCTAAGTCATGCAATAAAATGAATTCAAATAGTGACTCACCCCGTTTATTCGTGTCGGTGCTACCCCAGATGCGATGATGAGCATTGGCGTCCGCTCCGACTATTAAAGGGATGCCTCTTGCAGTGGCTTCCCTTGTAAGCCTCTGCAGGCTAGTTGGAGGTGGCAGAACATCATGCGCCATGTAGCAGGAGACAGCCCAAAGGGGTTTGGACTGTCTTTCCACTGCTATCGCAACGGTGTCCTGGTCACTGAAATTATACAAGGTTAAAAACTTCAAGCCTTCCTTTACAATTATGCAAGCTCTCGGTTTACCTGCTGTGTTGAAGGATACTATGTTATATCCTTTCAAGTTGAGCCCGCAAACCCGGTTTCCAACAACCCAAGGTTCCTGGGCTAGTATTAGCTCCTCTCCTTTTTGGGCCAGGTGGAGGAGCAGTGCGGCGGATGCTGCCTTGGAGTGCTGGAGGTTAATCTGCAGAAACCTCAGCATCGCGACACAATGTTTTATCCGCCTCCTCGTCAGATAAGGACATCTCCTCCTCCTCGACCAGGTCGAGGGATCTGAGAAGGTCCCCAGCCAACCCCGCAGTGGAGGTGGTGCTTCTTCCGTCATCGGAGAGAAGATCTGACTCAGAGAGGTCCACGGTCGGGTCTACTGATGCTTCCACAGTTCCCTCGCTTCCACTCTCCTTGCTCGGTTCCCGTACTGCCTTCCCAGTACGGTCCTTGCGATATACTCGCAGGGTGATAGCCGAGAAACCGTAGCTAATCACCCCGCACTTCGACTCCAATGGAGCTAGCGACTCCTCGTTCAAGATTATTAGAGCCTCTCGCTGTCCATTGCTGGGCTCGCTAACCTTAGCTACCTTCCAGTTTTCCACCGGGAGGTCAGCATTGCTGAGCTTGATTAGCTCAACAATTTCCTCCGGTGTGGATGGCTCCGCTGGTATCCACGCCCTGGACCGAGGCCTATTCGGGATATCTTCCCTGGAGACAGCGTCCAGCTTTGCTCCAGGCCAGACTTCTCCCACTCTACCTATAGCCTGCTTGTAAAGATCCGCTGAACGTTGATCTGTACAGGCTATCAACTTAACGTGACCCTGGTACCAGCCAGCATCACGACAGCTTGGTGGAGGGCCAGGATTTGCCTCAAGTATGGGCTTGTACACCCGGAGAAGCGCGATTTCCACCATCTTCCAGTTTGACGGTGAGATGGTGCCATCGCTACTGCTTCTGTCGATAACAGCCCATACCAGGCTTTCCTTGGCAGCTTCACTAAAACTCCTGCCCTTAACAGGATTGGGTGAGACCAGTTTTGGTCTTTTACTAACCGGCAGTTGAACGCTCGGTTGAATTGGGGCAGACTCATTAGATCTGCATCTTTTATGAGTTGCCTCTTTCTTCGGAATAGAGGCTTTGTAAGCCTCTACCGTGGTGGTTGCCCATTTCAGGGAGATTTTATCCTTCTGGGAAAGACCATCCGGAGGTAAATCTTTCAGCCTTTTCAGGACTTTGAAGGCGGACCTTCTGTCTCTGTAAGCCGTAACCGAGGGGTTTTGTTGCTTCTTAACACCTGAAGTGGAAGCGGTGTTGGAGGGCGCTCCGGAAACAGTGCGGGCCAGCTTGTTCGCCGTTACCTTGGTGTTACCGCTAGCGCCAGTAGGCTTGACTGAGGAGGTGCTTGCCCCTGGCATAGCTGCCTTGGTGCATGCATCCCTCGAAGAAGTAGGGGGTTGGCTGAGTACCGCGGTCTTCTTCCCACTAGAAGGACGCGTCACCTTCGTCCACTTCCCTTCCGGGCCGAGTGGATCTTCCTTTTGAGTTTTTGAATTTAAATTCATTGCGATTTGGGTCCCCCCTCACAGCCGCTATCTCCACTCGTTGTGCAGTTCCCCTGAGACCCCATGGTTATCTATGCCGAAGCAGGGAGGCCATGCGAGGGTTGGCACATTCCCTTATGAGGAGATGTGCTCAGAGCCGGGCCGGGGACTAATCAGGAGTCCAAACTCAACTGAACCTACACGGCCAGACTAGTGGCGACGAGTTTTGAACGTACCGTGAGGCCTGCCAGGGTTTTACCGGGACGGAGGCAGCATTGGCATTAGCCTGAAAGCCATTTCCGCAAGATGTCACTCTTGCGTACTCAGGTGACAGAATACCGCTGCTACCAGCCCAAAGCATCAGATATAGTCGTTAAGACGAGAGAGTTGTCCAAGAAAACAATCGAAAGTCGTGCCGTGGTAGATCATTTAGCGTTACCCAGGATGCACCACGAGGAGGCGATCTACCCTACATCCCTTGAACGAATGAATGAATACTTGTCTTCCCAAAATAATCACATGAATATTTTCTTTTGGCTTTGTTTAAAAATTTTTTTTATTCAAGAAACGGCTATGTGTGAATTTTTTTGTCCACAACTGAAATTGGAAATATCAAAAGAAGGATTAACAAGACATTACTGTACATAAAAGATGTATACCGGTAAAGTTAAGTTTTAGAATGCTTACTTGGGAGACGCTTGATGGTGAAATAGTAAATTGATAATAATTACTGCTACTTTATCGATATACACCCATCAAATTTTTCTTTGTCATAGGTTTTAGATTTTCATCTAAAATGCTTAAAGGTCGGAAGAAAAACACTTAATTCGATTGCATGTTTAAGAGAGTTAAGAAAACTGACACTCCTGATAGTGATATCAAAAGTGACGATAATCAGCTATTAATTTAACATTTCCATTCCCAATACCAGTTTCAGTGCCACGGAAACTTCCCAAAATAATATGTTAGTTCAGCAAAATAGCTTAGATGTGGGTAATTATGTAGGATTAAGGAATAAGATAGGCGATGATTTGAAATATAAACTTCTAAATTCTCCTTGGGAGCCAGAAAAATCGTTTTAATTTCCAGTAACAGACGATAAAAGAAAGCTTAAATTTCAAATACAGAAAGATTAATTGGGTTGGCATTACCTCATATCAATTCATCGTCAAATCGACATCAATACAGAGGAAGTTATAGACTTATTCGCCGCAAAAAAGGCTCGAAAATTAAATTTTCTTTTGTAATACTTTCTATTTTACAAAATTAACTTAATTTTGGTCTAAAATAGTGTAAGACTACAGTTGCATTAATTTTATATTAATTTGGTTGAAAATGTAATTAAAATAACCAAGCTTCTTATATGACAATTCGCAGTAGCAGCCAATGCAAAAAAATTAAAAAAAAGCTGCTACTGAAAATGTTACAAAATACAGGTACATACCAGTTTTCGTTTGCAATCTTTCCAATATATTTTGGAAAGAAGAAAGTGTCTATGTTTGTATTTACATGCGGGATCGTTCTGTTTCTCGACAAAATCTCATGGTCAAAACCTAATATTATTTTATTGTTAACGTCAATTTATTATCATTTTGATTTGACAGAGAAGCAAACACAAGTCTTGTTTTAAAATTGCTTGAAAACAATCATGCCATCTTTATTGTACATGCAGCCGCTTTCTGCAAGGTCCAGATATTTTTAAAACTTCAAGATTGATTGCGAATGCGATTATTTCTTAAGGTATTTTCTTGACGTGAAAGACAACAATAAAGAATAAAATGTCTACTTTTCTGTAATATGATTATTGTTTGCTATTACTATTATTGTTATTACTCATATTTTTATTTATGCATTTCTCAAGAGCTGGCTATGTTGGTGAGTTGATCTAGGTGGCATTCATTTTTTTTTGGTTTTCGAGGAAAATTCTAGAAACGCAGCAATTTTCAACTCTTAATTACATGAAACAAATTGTCGAAAACATTTTATTTCTTAAATTGTTCAATTTGCATTTAAACTACTCTTTCATTTCCAGTATGTAAGCTAAAGTAGAATTTGAAATCTCGTTATATTTTTCGAAGTGATAACAATATCCAAACGAAATTACACTATGCTTCTAAACTTTGAAGAAAATAAGAGCCTAACTGTTATTTAATATGTGAATGGATGCCAAATGTGTGAGTTAGTTGCCCCAGTGCAAATATGCATGTGAGAAAAGTAAAACGTTTTGATCTTATATCATTTTTATTATGTGTAATTAACACAGACTGATAATGACAGAGGTTTGGAGGAGACGGAGGTGGTTTTAGTCGGTAAAAACCCGGCATGCCGAGGTGCAGGAGCTAATCGGTATCTTTTGAAGATTCCCACCTCCCAGCGTTGAAAAAAATATGAACTCACACATCCCCCCCCCCCCGAAATATTTTTCTGGCTACGGCCTTGCATAGACCTTAAAGTTAGGGTTGTTGTTGTTGACCAAATTGATTTTGTTTGAATCTGGTTGATTTTTACGTCAAGCCAAAATACATCATTGTTCTATCAGGAGCAAACTCCTCTATGGATCTTTACATTGCTAATGCACGACGCTGTTTCAAGATTTCGAATCCTGAACGGAGCCTGCAAACGCTTTCTTATGATTGCTATCATAAAGGACGTGCAGCATGACAGGGACGAGGTTTTGCAGCGTAAGCTGGGTGTCAAAAGTTTTGATATTTGGGCTGCCCCAAATTTGAAGGCATGCTTTTTTCACGCCCGGCGACAGAAATTTGACTATTGGCGAGATAAAAGACTACATTCCAAAGTTTAATGAGTATTGATTGCGAGCAAGTTTGCGATGGAATTTCGAAGTCAACGAGACTTTTAACTTCACTGTCGACGAATCCATTGCAGTCGATGTCTGTTTGACTAGGTTTATGTAACCATATGAGCTAGCTCAGTGCTAGGTAAGCACTATAAGATTTATATTTGTATTTTCTAGTACAGAAGAACTTTCTAAACTTTAAATAGACGGTGCTGAAGGCTACCGATGTTTCCACCTTATACATGGCGACTGTTCTGTCTTTTATACAAATCGTGTCCCGCTTCCATTCAAGTTCCCGCCACTTAAGAGTATCTTCGATATAGTTGAAAGTAGACCCATGTCTAGCCGTAACTCCTTAACCCAAACAAATCGATAGGAAGGAGTTATTTTTAGTAATAATAATGTAGCATGTACCAATTGCAGTTTATGTCTAATGCAAAAAGTCCGTTTTACCACTTCTTACGAAGGAAAACTATTAAAACTTCAAATTGGCTAACATATATTAGTAGCATAGCATAGATATTGACTGGCACTGACACAAAACTAAACCGACCGAACAGCTATTATATAACCCGACTATGTGGAATTTTTCACACGTATTAGTGTTCAAGTCTGCTGCTGTACACGAATTACTTTCCAATCCTACATGGGGAAATTTCGCAGCGTGTTTCCACCCTGACTATCGCGTCCGCGTTGAGGAACGGAAACAAGAGCGCTCTTCTTGCAGAAAGGGTAATTTCCAAATGTTTTGTTATGTACATTATTTTGACAGTGTCAGTGCTATTTATTATCTTTGCTATGTTAGTAGTTTAATGCTCATTGCAAACAGTTATCGACTGTACATTTTTTACACTGAAAATAATGCTACATGTGCACTTTGTGCTTACCGCGAAATTATAGGTAGATAAAATTTGGATAAACTGTAGTTTGCTGCGACTGATAAAAGTGGTTACAAATAACCTATCTATATTTTACTGAAATGCCGAAACGTTTATTTATTTTGTAAGTTAGCCGCAATTTCACTGCCTTTAAGGATTTTGATACTTGTTAAAAACCCAAAGGTAACATTTTTTTAAATAATTAAACGCACACACACATGCAAAATTCTTTGCGAAAATAATGTAAAAACAAGCCGTGAGGTGCGACCCATGAGGTCCACACGGTCAACTTCCCAGTAATATCTACATATGTAGATATTAAAAATATTAAACACAATGATAGTTATGGAAATAATACTACTTCAAATAATAAAAATGTACCTCTCATAAAAGTTATTGGAATGACTTAATATTAATCGTAACATCTATTGTCAATTGATTACGGAAGGATTTTGGTGCATTGGTTTGATTGATTATCCACGCGGATCAATCGGAGGGGGGAGAGGTTACAAAGCAGTTTTATCATTAAAGTTAAAACATGGTGCTGTGAAGACTATTGAAAATCTGCTCAAATTTTGCAAATATTAATAAACTTTGATTGACTTTACAACAATGTCTTCAAAATAAGAGATTTAAAGTGTTATGATTCGAATGAACCCTTTTTACATGGTGGCTTTGAATGATTTTATATTTTTTTATTTATGTTTTTGTAATCATGAGAAAAGTTTTTGCTGGTTTCTCTACAAAAATTGATAAAATTTTATAAATTCTACAAACATTTATCATTACGATGTGCAAATCAGGTTGAAAATGATTTTTTTTATGAAAAAAACAATACTTTTCCAATTTTTTTCAATAAATCAAAAAAACCGCTTTAATGATTTTTTTAAAATATAAAAACATCATCAAAATGATAATACGCGTTAATTGACACCTTAATGATCGGAAGATTATATTTGGTTCTCGAGATATAATGAATGACGTAATTTACCTTGAACGTTGAATGATTTTTTATTTTTTATTTAATTTTTTTTTGTAATCATGAAAAAAACTTTTGCTGGTTTTTTCACAAAAACTATTTGGAGTATGTAAATTATATAAACAGGTTAGGTTTGAAAATTAGGTTAAAAATTTGATGTTTTTGAAAAAAACCCTAATTTTTTGCACTTTTTTTAAAAAAATTAAAAAACGGCTCTAACATTTTTTTTAAAAACTTGATAGAATCATATCAATATTAAAACGCGTCGATTGACACCTTAATCATGAAAATCGTATGTTTGGTTCGTGAGATATAGCGCATAACATGGTTGACCTTCAAGGGGCGAAAACAGCAAACCCCCCCGACCGAAGTTTCCCAAAAACTAATCAGCTCTTAAAATTGCAAAGACGCTTTGATTGACACCTTAACAAAGTCGATACGACTTTGTTTACGTGAGTTATGCTCGTAGAAAAACTGCCTGCGAACGCACATACGTACGTACGTACGTACATACACACACACACACATACATACTTCTTTCTAAAAACACTTTATATATAATCTATAGACCTCAAAACGTAAAGAAAAGTTGAAAATTTCAATTTCGATTTTCGAGGCGATTACAAGAATCTCCCATATACTGGGAAGTTAATAACAATGTCTAAAATAGTGCAACATATTCTATATTAATTTCACCCAACTAAATTTAAATAATATTTGCACATGGCGCTAGGTATTCAAATTATTTGAAATGGTGACGTAAACTAAAGCAGTTACGAAGCGATAACTTATTAATTGGAATCACAGTTTATATGAATATAACGCAGCTATGACGAACCGGCGAACGATTATACGACAATTGTATGTTTTTGCAAAAATATTAGCTCGTTATTGCTTACGAAGCCATATATGGCTTTTAATTTTCAGGACCATTTTTAAACCTGAACTAACCAAACATTCTTTGTTTGGGAAGCATATTTATCCCAGGTTGAGAATCCTTTCTCCTACACCTGAGCTCTAAAGTTTTTTTTATTTTTCAACCGTGTCATTACACAATGTCTTTTCTTCAGTCTTTGGAATGGATATTGGATATTGGAAACGAATTCTAGCACGAAATAAAATATGGAAGATAGAATAAGTTAATATGGATTGTTATTTCCACTTCTAATGACGTGTATTAATTTAAAATTATCATATTCGAAGCCATTTTCGTTCATTGAAATTGAAGCTTAATTAATATGGATGTGAAAATTCGCTCAGAATTTCTATGAAATATTAGAACCCGAGAGTTATTTTTTGTTTCTCATGTCTTCGTTAGATCAATAAAATATATTAAATAACGTTTTTAAATTGCTTTTTCTCACAATTTGCAACTTGAAGTTGTTTCGGTCGATAAAGTTGATAGATTTATAATATGAGTGGGTGCGTAACAAGCGACCACAAAAATAGTACAATAATCGCGTCCAAAATCTATTTTGCTGTATGATATTTTATTAAAACAACCTTAGAGTGACTGTGGTAAAATAAGTACGTGAGGCCAAGAAAAAATGAAATGATTCATTTTGAAAATGAAAATATTAAAAACTCTTAAAACTTTTGGCCCAATGTAAAATTCGAAAGAAAATCGCAACAGAACTAATTCGAATGATTACATGCTTTATAATTTGCATCAAATGCGATTCGGGCCTTACAGACTTAGTGTTTGGTACCAGCTGTACATCGAAAAGCTAGTTGGCACAGAAAATGAAATATTTCATAGCGTATTTTGATAATTATAAATATTTTTGTTCAGTATTTATTGAAAAAATAGTTATCACAATTCAAAATTTTCATTAATTTTTTTTATCATAGCTCAATGCTAGTGACCATATGTTTGTGAGAAAAAAGGTTTCATACATTTTTGAATTGCGCATGGCGTCGAAATTTTATCAATTTTTTTATTTCGTATTTCGCCAAAATCTTAAAATCGTTAATTTATGTAAATTAAATACTGGGCCAAGTGCAGCATTGCAAAAATCTTTACGTAAACAAAGTCGCATCGACTTCTTTGAGGTGTCAATAGAAGCGTATTTGCAATCACATGAGCTGATTATATTTTGGAAAACTTCGGTCGGGGGGGGGGGGGGTGTTTTGCCCCTTTGAAGGTCATTTCTGTCATGCACTATATCTCGCGAACCAAACATACGATTTGCATCGTTAAGGTGTCAATCGACGCGTTTTAACATTTGTGTGATTCTATCAAGTTTTTGAAAAAAATGTTGGAGTGGTTTTTTAATTTAAGGGGAAATAGTGCAAAAATTAGGTTTTTTTCATAAACAATAAATTTTTAACCTGATTTCCGAAACACAGTAATCAATGTTTATAAAATTTCTATACTTCAAACAGTTTTTGTGAAAAAAACAGCAAAACTTTTCCTCATGATTACAAAAAAAATTAAATTAAAAATAAAAAATCATTAAAAGTCATCATGATTTTCAAGATCATTTCTTTCATTCAATATATCTCACGAACTAGATATAATATTTGCATCATTAAGGTGTCAATCGACGTGTATTAACATTTTCGTTATGTTTTTGCCTTGACAAAAAAAATTGTTGGAGCCGTTTTTTCGTTGTTAAATTTAATAAAAAAATGCCAAAAATTAGGATTTTTTCATAAAAAATAAATTTTCAACCTGATTTTCACATATATTAAAAAATTTATAAATCCTTATCAGTCTTTGGAGACAAACCAGCAAAACCATTTTTCATGATAACAAAAAAATTAAATTGAAAATAAAAAATCATTCAAACTGGTCATGTAAAAGTGTTCATATAAATGACTACTCTTATTCTAAAGACATTGTTGTTAAGCCAATTAAAGTTTATTTACATTTGCATAATTCGAGCAGATTTTTAATAGTTTTACAGTATCGTGTTTTAATTTTAATAAGAAAACCGCTTTGAAACCAAAAAAATTAATCAAATTTGCATTTGTGGTAATGAACGATTTGAATGGTAAAATGATTTGTAGTCAATACTTTGCTAGATCATATGATTTAAAAAGCTTTCATCAAATAAAAAAATGTAACTTTTAGTAGTTTTGGGCTTTGGTTGGTTAGTTGGTTGGTTGGTTGTAGTGGCAGCCCCCTTTTATCCAAAGGTAGCTCACTTAGACCACGAGAGGCCCATTGTGATACCACAGAATATAAGGGCGGCACTAGAACCTGCGGGATGACGAGAACCATCCAGATTCTCGAATAAAGCCGGCTATGCAGCCAATGTCCAAATCGGCTACTTCCGTGAGGTTGTCCAGGAAGGGTGTGCCCAAGGTTTGCATGCGCTTCCTGGACAGCGCCGGACATTCGCACAGAAAGTGTTTGATGGTTTCTTCCTCTTCCTCTGATCTGCAACTTCGGCAGAAATCATTGAAAGGGACACCCAGTCTTTCTGCGTGTCTGCCGATCAGACAGTGTCCCGTCAGTACGGAAACGACGGAACTCAGGGTTTCGCGGCTTATGTTGAGGAGCCGCTTGGTGCGTTTGGAGCTCAGTGCGTGCCAAGTTTGCATGGTTGTGCTACAGGTTTCTTCGAGCAGCCAGGCCCTATTCGCAGCCTCCACGTAGTGCTGCTTAAATCCTAGCTTTATGGAAGCTAGAGGTTGGCTGACTTCGGGGTTAAGTGTATATTCCTGAAGCTTAAGCTCTCGCTAAGGCATCTGCTTCGCAGTTTCCAGGTATATCACTATGCCCCGGTACCCAACAAACAATCACTTCACAGTGAAGCGACATCACGTTCAGTTGTGAGCGGCATTCCATCGCAATTTTAGATGAAGTATGCACGCTGGATAATGATTGGATGGCAGCTTGTCTGTCAGAAAAGATGTTTAAATTTCTTATGGAAATTTTCTGACTTCTCAGCCAGTCAACTGCCTTATAAATCGCAATCACCTCTGTCTGAAAGACGCTGCAGTGGTCTGGTAATCGGAAGGATAGTTTCAGGCCTAGCTGTTCTGAGAACACGCCACAGCCAACTCTTCCCTCCATTTTTGATCCGTCAGTGTAGATGTCGACCGATTCTTGTATCCCATCTCTTTCTGTGGTCCAGTCCTCCCTATTCGGGATGACTGACCTGAAACCATGATGAAAACAGGGAATCGGAGATGCAAGGTCCACTTTCCCTGACGTTGGCCCATCCCTCCGTAGTATTGTGGAGTGACCAAAGTTATCCTCATGCCATAGTCGCAGAGCTTTTAATCGAACAGCAGTGCACTTGGCCTGCTGTCACGTAAGTAGCTCTGCCGGAAGCCAATTTAATAGCATAAATAATGCCTTTGTCGGGGTAGTCCGTAGAGCCCCGGTGATTGCAATAGTCGCACTCCTTCTGACATTGTTTAGCAGGTTTACATTTGATGATTTCGCCATAGCAGGCCACTAAATAACTGCGCCATACAGAAGGATTGGTTCCACTATCGCCGTATAGAGCCATGATACAATTTTGGGTTTTAATCGCCACCTTTTTCCAATAGCTCGTTTGCAGCAGTAGATTGCGCATGCAGCCTTGCGTGCTCTTTCTGCTGTGTGCGCTTTCCATGCGAGTTTAGAGTCCAAAATTAGACCTAAATATTTGACCTGATGAGATGAGTTGAGACTTATCTCCTCAAGCTTAGGTGGGACAAATCATGGAATTTTATACCTTCTTGTGAAGAGCATAAATTCCTTCTTTTGCGGGTTGATCTTAAGACCACACTCTTTGCTCCATTTGGTAAGAATACCTAGGGCAAAGTTTAGTCTTTCCGATAGGGTGTTAACAAATTTTCCCGATATTGCTATTGCAACATCTTCGGCATAAGCTACGACTTTGCAGCCAGTCGCTTCTATTTTTGACAGGAGTTCATCCACCACTAGGTTCCATAGAAGGGGTGATAGCACCCCACCTTGTGGTGTGCCTCTGCAAACCCTCCTTCGTAAGGTACTGTTTCCTAGCGTGGAGTTGATGTTCCTGCTGCTAAGCAGTTGACCGATGAACCCTATCAGGTTGTCATCGGCATTGCTTTCCCCGAGTGCTTTACCAATAGCCTTATGGCTGATATTGTTGAAAGTTCCTTCGATGTCTATAAAAACTGCTTGCGTGTATTCTTTAACGCTTAGCGATTTTTCGATGTAGCTGGTGAGCGAGTGAAGAGCTGTTTCAACCGATCTCCCTTTTGTGTATGCGTGCTGCGCATTAGAGAGTGGTTTCAGAGTAGCTCTCAAATGAATCTCTATCAGTCGCTCCAGAGTTTTTAGCAGAAAGGAGGTGAGACTGATAGGTCTGTAATCCTTAGGTGAGGAGTGGGATGTTTTACCCGCTTTAGGTATGAAAACTATTTTTGCTTCTCTCCACTGCTGTGGACTGTAAGCCATCCGTACACATGCTTTGAAAATGGCGTTCAGCCATGGCATACCCTGCTGGATCTCAATAGGTGAGATGTTATCCATGCCAGGGGATTTAAAGGGTTGAAATGAGCTGATTGCCCAGCGTAGGAGCCTGTCATTTACAGGCACAGTAGTTGGCATGCACTCCGGGAGCGTGTGTGGATCCGCTTTGTCAGCCACATCATCACTGCCCGGGAAGTGCGTATCCACGAGAACAGACAAAGTCTCGGAGCTGGATTTCGTCCAGACTCCATTTGCATCCTTAACGGACCCTAGAAATGAGGGGGAGCTCGTCATGACTTTTCGCAGGCGACTGACATCCTTGGAGTGTTCTATTTCTGCACAAAAGCTTCTCCAAGAGGTGCGTTTAGCCTTTCTGATAGAGGATTTGAACTCCTTCAGTTTTGTTTTATAAGAAGACCAGTCATTAGTTTCTTTAGCTCGGTTGAAGGACTTCCTACCTTCCTTCCGCAGCTCCGCAATGTCACTATTCCATCATGGGGGCTTGTACTTCCCTCTAGGCTTCGTTGGACTACATGCAGACCTTGCTGCGTCATTGAAGGCTAATGTAAGGGTCCAACGGTTTTGGGCTTTAGTGTTCGTAAGATTTTAATTACTCCATCATCATTCGTAAGGCTATTTAGTTTTTACATGCAATTAAACCGATTATTGACTGCATTTAATGTTTTTCAAGACCGACTGAAAATAAGAAATAAGTATTAGTAATCGTGCAAAAATACAAATTAAATGATTATACCGATGTCATGGCAATTTTTGATGCAACTATTCAAAATGGCCACCACGCGACAAAATCTCTTCAGTGGGCGTAATAACAAAAACTGCATTCGTTATTGCTAGCGATCTTTTGTGATGCTTGCATCGATATGAAAATAAGAAATAACGTAGAAAAAGCTTTGTAACCTGCCTTTTTTCATAATTATTATTTTGTTTAGTATTTTTATTATTTATGTAAACATTACTGGGAAGTTGACCGTGTGGACCTCATGGGTCGCACCTCGCGGCTTGTTAGTTTAGTTTTTAATGGTTCGTAAGATTTCAAATCTTTTCGCCCCGTCTTTGGTAATACTTTATATTTTATTTATCGATTATTTGCTACAAATTCAATCTTTTTTAAGATGAAATGCAAATAACAAATAATTTTTTTATTATTTGATCTGTATCGTTAAATGAAAACTTGAACGATTGATCATCAGAAGATTCTTTTCAGAAAAAAACCTGAAAGATCATTGATATCTGCTTTCAATTTTGTGATGCAGTGTACTGTACACGCACACCAGGTAATGTTGACATTCAACCATATTCGAGATTCATTTACAGAATTATAAATTTGTAGGAGAACAGTGGGACATACCTAAATCACTATACATAGTAAGATAACATGTGCATTGACGACGTATGTAATAAATTCGTATGAAAAAGATTGCATCTAGCATTGTTGGTTGTGATGTGATTAAATATATTTTCTAAATTAATGCATAGAAAACTATGTTTCACGGGAAACATTTGCTTTACCGACACTTGAAGTAATAATGCGCGTCTGAGGGACAGTTATTATCTAAAGAAGATTGAAGTTTCCATCCATTCCAAATCTCTTTGTAATGACGTCATAAAAGTTTGTTGCACGGTTAGATAAAATGATTCGCGTATGCTGCAATTTCGATTCAGAATTGACAAGCTTACACATGAGTTTGTGAGGTGTAGATTCCTATGCTGAGAAATAAAATAGCACTCGAATCATTGCGTCGCCTCTTTAGCTCAGTGGCAGAGCACTGGTCTTGTAAACCAGGGGTCGTGAGTTCAATCCTCACAGGAGGCATACTTGTTTTGGCATTTACTTTTACCATGGCAGAAAGTATCTAGTGATAGAACCTACAAAAAGCTCAAATAGATTTCTGGAAACAGTACTGATTATTTTGTATTCCTGGAAATGATTGCTTGTAGAAATTTTTTCTTAGTATTAATTTTTTTAATCTCGGAAAATATGAACTTAAAAGCATAGTTTTAGGAAATATAACTGAAACGTTGACTGTCGTGTTAAGATGAATAACGTATCTGCACTTTGGGTGATTCTTTCTTGAACCATAATGTGCAGAGCATTGCTTGCCATATGCGAATTGGGCAAGCCCAGGGTGCTGCAAGCGAAATGTATCTATATTTTTAACTTGCCAGTATGTAGGAAGTTCTTGTAATCGTCACGGAAATTCAAATTGAACTTTCCAAGATATCTTCACGTTTTGAGGTCTATAATGTATATTCAAAGTGTTTTTGGAAAGAAGTGAGCATAACTCACGTAAAGAAAGTCGTAAGCGTATTTGCAATCTCACAAGCTGATTAGATTTTGGAAAACTTCGGTGGTGTAATTTTTTTCCTTCGTACATACTCGGCACTGTTGGGCAGAAACCAACTTCAATTAACAACTAACAAGTAAAATTTAATTATTTGATTGAACATCACAATTAACACTTTAATTGGTAGTTGAATGCACGACTAAATTAGTTGTAGTTGAAATCTACAACTACAACAATTAGTTGAAAATTTTTAGTTGCGTATTTTAACTAACAATTGTTTTTAAGCTGTTAGTTGAGCAACTAAAACTATGAAATAACAGTAAAATTAGCATTATAGTTTTATATGCCAAAATCTTAAAAAGAAACAAAAAATAGTCGTTTGCAATTAAGGGAAATACATGTAAAATTTTAAAAAATGCTAATTTCAGATTGATTTTAAAAATATATGTTTTTTATTCAGAAGATTTTAAACATGAAATCCCTAAAGTTCATGTCTCAATGTACTTGAATTTTTTTTTATAATTTTTCAACACAAAATGGTGGCGATTTGAACGAATGAAAAAAAAAACACCTCAAAAAATGTCTCGTACAACTTAACGCCATTTCCGGAGATCATGCAACATTCAGGAAAAGAAAAATATGTAAATGAGATGTATAGTTCATAGATTGACTAATAAAATTTATAAGAAAAATGTAATTCTTATATTAATTTTAGATTAAACAAAAAATCGATTATTTTTCAAAAAAGTCACGTTTTAAACATTAATAAACAAATTATTTCTCCGAAATTACAAAAACATGTAGTACATAAGACTCTTTTGCAGATGTGGTATAAATTTGAGCCGGATCGATTCAATATTAACAAGCCGCGAAGTGCGACCCTTGAGGTCCACACGGTAAACTTCCCAGTAATATCTAGATAAACATTAAAAATATTAAACACAATAGTAATTTTGAAAATAGTACTACTTTAAATAATAATAATGAGAGGTATTCACAGCAGTAACAGGAATGAGTTAATATTAATCATATCATCTACGGGAGCATCCATTGATTACGCAAGGCTTTTAGTGGATGAGTGATGATGATTGATTACCACAAATGCAAATTTGATTGAAATTTTGATGGTTTTTAAAATTTAAGGCGCTTATTTTTATGAAAAGACTGCAAAAACTATTAAAAATCTGCTCAAATTATTCAAACATTTTGAAACTTTGATTGACTTTACAACAAAGTCTTTAGAATAAAAGATATCAGGTAATATCATTCGGAATAACCCTTTTCATATGGTAACTTTGAATGATTTTATTATTTTTAATTGAAATTTTTTCAGGGTCATGAAAAAAGTTTTGCTGGTTTCTCTTCAAAAACTGATAGGAATGGAATGTTTAAATTTTATAAACATTTATTTTTGTGTTGTGCAAATCAGGTTTCAAAAAAAGTTTTTGCATTTTCTTCTATTAAATTAAAACAACCGCTGAAACATATTTTTATAATGTTTAAATAATCAAATAGATGTTAAAACACGTCGATTGATCCTTAATGATGCAAATAATATATCTGGTTCGTGAGATATAGTGAATGGAAGAAATGTCCTTGAAGATCATGATGACTGTTAATGATTTTTTTTTTTTATTCAATGTTTCTTGCTTTCATGAGAAAAAGTTTTGATGACGTTTTTTTAAACATTGCTTGAAGTATATAAATTTTATAAAAATTGAATACTGTCTTCCGTAAATCAGGTTAAAAATTTATTGTTTATTAAAAAAACCTAATTTTTTGCAATTTTTTTTTAAAAATTAAAAAACGGCTACAGGAAATTTTTTAAAAACTTGACAGAATCACATAAATGTCAATAAGCGTCGATTGACACCTTGATTAAGGAAATCGTATGTTTCGTTCGCGAGATATAACGCATAACAGAAATGACCTTCAAAGGGGCAAAACAACAAACCCCCCCCGACCGAAGTATCCCAAAAACTAATCAGCTCTTAAGACTGCAAAGACGCTTCGATTGACATCTTAACGAAGTCGATCGGACTTTGTTTACGTGAGTTATGCTCGTAGAAAAAAGTGTCCACGAACGCACGTACGTACGTACACACGCACACACACATACATACATCTCCCTTTCTAAAAACACTTTAAATATACTCTATAGACCTCAAAACGTAAAGAAATGTTGAAAATTTCAATTTCGATTTTCGAGGCGATTACACGAACTTCCCATATACTGGGAAGTTAAAAAGTACTACTTTTTTCAATTATTGAAAAAATACTACTTTGAGAAACACGTGTTAAAAGTTTGCAGTAGATAAAAACCACTGATTATTAGTGTTTATTATAACTTACTCATTAGTCAGCGATTCAAGGTCCTATTACCTTAGAATTTCAGATTTATAAGAATATGGTAGTTAAACACAATTAGAGAACCGCCCATAGCGCGGCAGGTGTGCTCGACTTTTTGGGGGAACGCCGCGCTGCCTATTGTAGAGATCTTAAATCTCAACCATACTAATAATGTCCAACGTGCCGTAAGCAATTACATATCCTGCATACGGAAATGAGAGCCCACACAAGTTGCGGAATATCCCGAGCAACATGCACACGAGCATTTCAAAACAAAGAATCCAATAAATTATGTTCAAAGAACACATTCTTTCAACCATTGCCTTTGACCGCGTGCGACATTAAGACAATGCACACAAAAGGCATTGAGCCCAAAATAGACAAGTGCGTATGAGCATTGGAATAAAGATAATGATGTTGCACATGTAAGTTCATTTCACTTGTTTGAATTGCAACCACATGTGCAATATTGAGTATTGAATAGTGCTATGCTGAATAGACTTAAGATCATTTTTTGTAAGTTAAATAGTGTATATAAACGACAAAATAATAAAGAAACGAACAGAAGTAGAACTGACTTCAAAGAGCGACATAACGCTGCTCTGTTCCTTAAAACGAACACTGGTCTTTTTTATTTCTCACCCTATTACGGCTGATTTGTCTTCGACAAATAACGCCTTTGTACTTGCGGAACCAAGGCCGCTAAGAAAATATACTTGGTAGGTATTTTTGCGCTTCCTGCTGAAAATGCATTTTTACTAATAGTGCATTCGCGAACCCCTTTCTTTTATTTCCCTCTCAAACTTTATGTGGCTCTACGACCAACTCTACATGGCGATCCTGCAACCAATTGAACGATCCTGCAACCAATTGAACGATCCTGCAATCAATCAAACGGCCCTACAATGATGAAGACGCGACAAGATGAACGCAGCAGAGCTAGAAGTCATCAACAGGAAATTTGATGAGCTGTTTGCCTTATGCGCAGCAAACACTGCCAATAACCCTGTGACGACCCAAAAAGGCACGGAAGGGTATGATCCACGGAATCCTGCGATCAACAAGGAGGAAATATTATCAAAGAAACCAGGCCCACAACCAATCACGATTGAGCAGTATAAAAGCCGAAACCATCAAAGCTACGCTCCAAGGCCTATTAAACCAGCAGATACGAAGAAGAAGAGGACCAGAGGAGGAAAAGCTTTCAAACAAAGGAAACACCTGAAGGAGCTATACGTTCAACTCAGCATCGAGTCAAGTGCTGAAAATATACAAAAAATTAGGAAGGATATCCACGAACAACGGAAAAATGCTAGGCGACACAAAAATTAAAAAGAAAAAATATTTAAAAAAAAAATGTATTCAAGGTAGCAAATAAGACTGAAGCATTGTAGAATAATAATATATATCATGAGCTAGATGTCTGCATTATTTAACTTAAAGAATATTTCATCAAACTTAAAAAAGACACCAAATAGAAGTTATACACATAAATTTCTCATCAAAACTCTCCTTGCAATCGAAGATTTAAGAGTTCAATTCAAAGAGGAACTACAGAATAATAAACAACCAGAAGCTGAGCAACTCTCTGATAAGCTAAAATTCAAAGAGATTTTTGAGGCAATACAATCAAGCATTAAAGAAAAAATGACTGATGATACAGTACCCACATTAGATAACACTTTAAACATGGATATCTTCAATTTTCTAAAAGTAATTCCCGAATTTGCCAACAAATTCAATGATCTACACAGATTCTTAAACGTTGTCGAAATAATTGAAAAATCAGTCCCAGCACATCAAAAGAAGGACTTTATAACCCTTATAATCAATACCAAATTAAACGGTTCTACACGAACAAAATTAAGCCCTTTACCATCCTCCGACAACTTTGATTCACTAAAAACGAATCTTCAACACATTTTTAGACCCACAAAATCTGCTTCGTGTATATTGACTATGATTACAGATATTCAACAAGGAACTAATGAATCAGTTACTAAATTTGCAGAACGATTAGATGAATTATTAGCTGAACTAACGTTAACACAAATAAGTGATATCGGTGAACAAGGTCGGGACACGATATCAAAAACAAATGATATTCTTGCCTTGAACAGTTTTAAGAAAGGTCTACGCAATAAATATATTATACAGACTTTAGAAGCTAGTAGAATCTCAAAATACAGAGAAGCAATTTCGTTAGCCGAAAATTCAGAAATGAGCATAAAGGAAAATAGATCAATAATGCAAAATGGAGAAATATACCATTTCTCATCTAATAGATACCCCAGAAATAATAGAGGTAATTTTCATAATAATAGCTATAATCGTCAAAATAATAACATTAACAATAGATATAATAACAATAACAAATATAGTAACAACTATAGGAACCCCAATCCTAGATACGATAATAACAATATTAACAATACCAATAACAGTGGTAGGAATTACAATCAAAATAGAATTAACTATAACAATAGGAACAACAATATTAACAGAAATAATAGTAACCGTGCATATTCTCAACCAACAAACAGAAATCCTACAAACCGAAATTATAATCGACAGGGAAACTAATTAGCCCCAGATACCACACAAATGGTCCAAAATATGGTCACTCGGGGAATAAAAACGCAAAACTAGGGAATGTCGAAACATTTAACAGTGAAGGAACTACAAATTATGTCCATATTAAAACAGATAATAAGAAACTAACATTTTTAATAGATACTGGAGCGGATATCTCCATATGCAAATTATCGGCCACATCAGGAATACAAGAAATTAACTCGGAAGAACATTGCAAACTCACGGGCATAACTAAAGAACAAGTTGGTACTATAGGGACAACAATTTTAAATTTTAAAATAAATAACGATTCACTACAGCACAAGGTACACGTAGTAAACGATGATTTTCCACTATTAACAGATGGAATACTTGGACGAGATTTCTTTAAAAAACATTACGTTAAAATCGACTATGAAACTTATACTATTTCTCTTAATGTAAACAGTTCTGAACACATTATTCCATTGCAAACTGAACTTTTTCAAATCAAAATACCCCCTAGAACAGAAATCATTCAACAAATAAATATTAACGTAGAAGAAGACAGTCTAATCTGCGCTGAACAAATTAACGAAAACATATTTATTGGCAACACGATTATCCCTTTCAAAGGAATTAAACACGTTAAAATTTTAAATACTTCAGATAAAGAACAATCTATAAACACTTCTGATCTAAAATTCAAAACAAAACCTTTGTCCAAATTTTTCATTTACAATCAAAAGCAAACTTCATATAAAACTCAGAATAAACTAAAGAGATGGGAAAAAGTAAGGAAGCTAATAAAAATAAAAACAACAGATACACATGCAAAAGATACTTTGGAAAAAATTTGTGAACAATTTCAAGACATTTTTTACCTAGATAATGAAAAACTTACGTCCAATAATTTCTATAAACAAACACTTCATACAACCGACAACACTCCAGTTTACGTGAAGAATTATAGATTACCACATACGAGTTATAAAGAAATCAACAAACAAGCACATGACTTATTAGAAAAAGACATAATAGAACATTCTATCAGTCCACACAACTCACCACTTCTAATAGTACCAAAAAAGAGTGAAAATGATTCCAAACAATGGAGATTAGTAGTTGACTACAGACAACTTAACAAAAAGTTGGTAAGCGACAAATTTCCATTAACTCGTTTAGAAGACGTTCTAGATAGAATCGGAAGAGCAAAATATTTCTCAAGTCTAGATATGACAAGCTCATTCCACCAAATAGAGCTAAACGATGAATCAAAAGCGCTAACTGCATTTTCGACCAACAATGGTCATTACCAATTTAAGAGATTACCATTCGGACTCAAGATCTCATCCAACAGCTTTCAGCGGATGTTAACCATCGCACTTTCAGGCCTTGATGCCAATGCATTTTTGTACGTAGACGATATAATTGTCTTCGGATGTTCATTACAACACCATAACGACAATCTGATTAAAGTATTTGAACGTTTACGTAAGTACAATTTAAAACTGAACCCAAACAAATGCAATTTGATGGAAAATGAAGTTGTTTACTTAGGACACTTAATCACGTCCAAAGGTATCACAGCCGATCCAGAGAAATGCAAAGCAGTTCACAATTACCCTACACCCAAAAATGCAGACGAAACGAAAAGATTTGTAGCATTCTGCAATTACTACAGACGCTTCGTAAAAGATTTCGCAGCAATAGCAAAACCACTCAATGAGTTATCGAAAAAGAATAAGCCATTCGAATGGACTCAAGATTGTCAAAAAGCATTTGAAAAACTTAAAAATACTATTACCGAGAGCCCAATATTGCAATACCCAAATTTCGATAGAGAATTCATTCTCACAACTGATGCATCTGACTATGCGTTAGGAGCTATTCTATCACAAGGTGAAATAGGCAAAGATCTACCTATATCGTATGCAAGCCGTTCACTGAATATACATGAGATAAACAAGCCAATAATCGAAAAAGAATTATTAGCTATTCATTGGGGAATCAACCATTTTCGACCATATTTATACGGGAGGAAATTTACAGTCATTACAGACCATCGCCCACTAGTTTCTCTCTTTACGCACAAAAACCCTTCGTCAAAATTGACAAGAATCAGAATAGATTTGATGGACTATGATTTCGAAATTATTTTCAAACAAGGTAGAATAAATACCAATGCAGATGCTTTATCAAGAATAAAGTTAGACTCACAACAGCTACAAGATATGATACCAAAAAATATAAACATTGTGACAAGAAGTAAAGCGAAAGAAAAGGAAGAAAACGCTACAAAAGTATCGGAAGTAAGCAAAAAACGGAAGAAACAAAACTCTATTACCATTAATGAGTCTGATCAACCCTACATGTGGAATGGAACTTCTGTATCCGACGTTAGAAACTTACCAATTCTAGAATTCCGAATATTAAAAGATAATATACGAAGACATAATAAAAAACGCGCGATTAATAATAATAATTTGCCACGAATTGAAATTATAGATAAAAGGCGGATATATGTAGAATGCAGCGATAATCCTCACCGAGACTTAGGTCAGGAACTGGAGAAACTCATTAACAAACTACATAATAACAATATAAGCAAGGTAGCTTTACGCAATGATGATGAAATATTCAAATATATGAAGAAGAATGAATTGATGAAATTATATAACAAAGTGCACAAAGAAAATATAAGTAAAAGGCAAATGAGAATTGAGGTAATTATTTATGAACCGCCCAAAGAAGTGAAACAAGTAACTGATCAACTAAGGTTAATTAGTGAACATCACAATAATAGTCACACAGGTATCAGACGAACGATAGCGAAATTAAAACAAAGATATGTATGGAAGAATATGAACAAAATGACCAAGAATTATGTAAGAAACTGTGAAATCTGCCAAAAGAACAAGATTGTCCGACATACTAAAGAAAAATTTGTAATAACCGATACCCCTAATAAATGTTTCGAAACAATTGAAATTGACACTGTAGGACCACTTAGAATATCAAACGGATTTAGATATATATTAACTGCGCAATGCGAACTAAGCAAATATATAATAGCAATACCTATAACTACAAAAGAAGCTGAACAAGTAGCTAAAGCTATAGTAGAGAATATAATATTAAGATATGGACATTTCCAACAACTCAAAACCGATCAAGGTACAGAATACAATAACGAACTTTTAAAATCTATTTGCAAATTTTTAGACATTGAACACACGATGTCAACACCTTACCATCATGAAACCATAGGTTCATTAGAACGTAATCACAGAGTACTCAACGAGTATCTGCAATCATTCTGTCAAGATCACGAATGGCACAAATGGATACCCTATTATGTATTCGCATATAACACTACGCCACATACTGATACTAATTACACACCATTTGAATTAGTACATGGTTATTTAGCACCCTCACCTAATACCACAGATTTAAATAAAAAACCAACCATATATGATTATGATAACTATCTATCAGAATTGAAAATACGTCTTTATAACGCTCAACAGACAGCTAGAAGATTGTTAATTGAAGCAAAACATCATAGAAAATATAAGAAAGAATTAAATACAAATGAATTAGAACTAGAAATAGGTGATGAAGTCTATGTAAAAAATGAAAACAAAAAAAAACATGAATCACCATACAACGGACCATATATTGTATTAGAAAAACAAGGTGTAAACTCGTTAATATCAATAGACAATAAGGAAAAACTAATACACAACAATAGACTTAAGAAGAAACTGTAGATAAGAATAAGAAGCACATTATCAAAACAATAAATACTTTAATGTTATGCACCAATAGATTATATATCAAACAAATATTTTTAAATTGTACATAAACATCAATAGACCTAGAACAACAACAATGTAATATCAGCAAGCATTGAAATACCCAATTATCATTTTACGAAAATTTCTTATATTCTTCAAATACAATAAATTTTCTTTTCTAAAGGACGGAGGTGTAGAGATCTTAAATCTCAACCATACTAATAATGTCCAACGTGCCGTAAGCAATTACATATCCTGCATACGGAAATGAGAGCCCACACAAGTTGCGGAATATCCCGAGCAACATGCACACGAGCATTTCAAAACAAAGAATCCAATAAATTATGTTCAAAGAACACATTCTTTCAACCATTGCCTTTGACCGCGTGCGACATTAAGACAATGCACACAAAAGGCATTGAGCCCAAAATAGACAAGTGCGTATGAGCATTGGAATAAAGATAATGATGTTGCACATGTAAGTTCATTTCACTTGTTTGAATTGCAACCACATGTGCAATATTGAGTATTGAATAGTGCTATGCTGAATAGACTTAAGATCATTTTTTGTAAGTTAAATAGTGTATATAAACGACAAAATAATAAAGAAACGAACAGAAGTAGAACTGACTTCAAAGAGCGACATAACGCTGCTCTGTTCCTTAAAACGAACACTGGTCTTTTTTATTTCTCACCCTATTACGGCTGATTTGTCTTCGACAAATAACGCCTTTGTACTTGCGGAACCAAGGCCGCTAAGAAAATATACTTGGTAGGTATTTTTGCGCTTCCTGCTGAAAATGCATTTTTACTAATAGTGCATTCGCGAACCCCTTTCTTTTATTTCCCTCTCAAACTTTATGTGGCTCTACGACCAACTCTACACTATAACGGACTATAACTTGAAAACTAATACGAATATCGCTTCAAAACTTTTTTTGGCGTATTCTTAGAGTATTTGAAACATTTAAATGTAAGAGAGAAAAAAACGTTTTTTTTGAGCAGTTACATGTATTTCCCCCCTTGAGACTTAAGCCCATTAGTTTAGTCGTGTGGTAAGCTACTACAGTGTAGGGTTTTTTACCATTTGTTTGCAGATGTTTTTGAAACTATTTTAGAGAAATAACACGATCAACTAATAGTTTTTAGTAGAGCATATTCCCACATTCATCTAAATTAGCTGTTTGCTGTGAGTTTCAACTAAATTTTGTTAGTTGTGAGCTTCTCAACTTAATAATCAATTGTTAGTTGAAGTAGGCAACTAAAAATGTTCAACTAATGGTTGTAGTTGTAGATTTCAACTAAAACTAATTTAGTTGGAACAATTTAGTTGCAACTGTCAGCGAAAAACTAATTTAGTTGAATGTGTAGTTGTGCCCAACTAACAACTAATTGTTTTTAGTTGACTGTGTTATTCAATTAAAAATTTCGTTAGTACTCTGGTTTCTCATTGAGTATGAATGCGGCGTAATAGATTTTATAGTTTAATTATTATTGACACTGTAACAACCGGCTCTTTATAACAATTAAGCCCAGGTTACCCTAATTTAAATCGATTCAAGAGTTAGATGCATTGATTTACTGAAATGATTCATAACATAAACGAAAAATAAAAGACACTTAAAACTTGTAGCATTCAAAAGAAACCCGCAACCGAATGATTACATGCTTTATAATTTGTATTAAATGCAATCAAGTCCTTACAGATCTTACAGCTATACTTCATAAAGAAAGAAGATGATTTATTTTTGTTTTGACCCCTCCAAGGTCATTTCCGTCATGCACCATATCTCACAAATCAAACATTAATAAGGTGTTAATCGAAGCGTATAAACATTTGTATGAGTCTATCAAACTTTGAATACAATGGTAGTCAATACTTTTTAAAATCGGGTGCTTTTAAAAGTTCTCATCAAATAAAAAATTGTAACTTTTAGTAGTTTAGTTTTTAGGGGTTGTAAGATTTCAATTACTTGTTTCCCTTTGATTAGAAATATTTTATACATATAATTAAATAGTGATAATTTGCTGCATATTAAATCTGAAATGATTATTAATCTTCTTAATGTAATATGGTAAAATAATACGGATTCAATATTTATGCAGCATCCGTGGAAATTCCGGTCACAACTATCCAAAATTGCCCCCACGGTGGCAAAATCTAGTTCAGCCGGTATAGAAACAAAAATTGCACTTAATAATCCCTAAATTCCCTAAATCCCCTAAATTTCGCCAACATTTTCGCTACCGCCCTTTAGCCTTTCAAGCGACGATATGAAAATAAACTCCAAGTGTTTCGCGTAAAGATTCAATCCGACCCCACACTCATCAACAGAATTACGTAATCAATGGACAGTCCCTAAGAAGACCGTGTGGACCTCAAGGATCGCACCTCGCGGCTTGTTTGAAAGGTTTTTAATGTTAAAAATACTAAACACAATAATAATTATGAAAATAATACTACTTTAAATAATAATAATGTATCTCTCTAACAGGTATTGGAATGACTTAATATTAATCGTATCATCTACGGGAGCGTCAATTGATTACGTAAGGATGTTGGTGGATTGGTTTGATTGAATATTCACGCGGATCAATCGGAGGAGGGACAGGTTACAAAGCCTTTTCATTTTCATATTCATTATTTTTATATTGATGCTTGAAGGACAAAAGACCGCTAGCAAAAGTGAATGCAGAGATTTTGTCGCATAGTGGCCATTTTGAATAGTTGCGTTCAAAATTGCCATGACTTCGGCATAATCACTGAATTTGTATATTTTTACGATTTTACATCAATAAGACTAAAAGTTATTTCTTATTTTCAGTTGATCTTGAAAAACATTGAATATACAGTCAATAATCGATTTAATTGCATGTAAAAAGTAAAATGTATTACAAATGATGGAGGAAGTATTTGAAGTCTTACGATTACTAATGAATAAATCTACTAAAAACTACAGTTTTTTTATTTCATGAAAGATTTTTGAAGCATATGATCTTGCAAAGTATTGGCTACAAAACATTTTACAATTCAAAGCGTTGAATACGACAAATGCAAATTTGATTTGATGTCTTTTGTTTTCAAACTTTAAGCAGTGTTTTTATTAAAATATGAAACACGGTACAGTGAAAACTATTAACAATCTGCTGAAATTACGCAAATATTCATAAACTTTGATTGACTCTAAAACAATGTCTCTAAAATAAGAGATTTAAAGTAATATCATTCGTATGAACCCTTTTACATGGTGACTTTGAATGATTTTTTAATTGTATTTTAATTTTTTGTGATCATGGAAAAAAGTTTGGCTGGTTTCTTCTCAAAAAACGGATAAGAATTTATTAATTTTATAAACGTTGTGCAAATCAGGTTAAAAGTTTATTTTTTCGAAAAAAATCCTTATTTTTCGCATTTTTTTTTAAATTAAAAACCGGCTCCAACAATTTTTTTTTAAATTAAAAATCATAAAAATGTTATTACGCGTCGATTGACACCTTAATGATGCAAATATTATATTTGATTCGCGAGATATAGTGAATGACATAAATGACCGTGAAAATCATGATGACTTTTAATGATTTTTTATTTTTAATTTAATTTTTTTTTGTGATCATGAGATAAAGTTCTGCCAGTTTTTTTACAAAAACTGTTTAAAGTATGTATATAAATTTTATAAACATTGATTACTGTGTCTCGCAAATCAAGTTAAAAATTTATTGTTTATGAAAAAAACCTAATTTTTTTCACTTTTTTTAATAAATTAAAAAAAACGGCTCCAACGATTTTTTTAAAAATTTGATACAATCACAACAATGATAATACGCGTCGATTGACACCTTAACGATGCGAATCCTTTGTTTGGTTCGCAAGCGCATGACAGAAAGGACCTTCAAAATGTCAAAAAATTCCATCCAAAATTTGCATGATGTATCTGTTGGACGGATATCCTAATCCGGGATTCAATTTTCGTTTTTTTCAAGATGGGGGCCAAATGGTAGAGGCTTCAGCTAAAGCTCATCATTGACCCCTGTTTCCATCTCGAAAAATTCCATCTATCTACCAAAATATTCAGTTAGATTTGGCATTCGAGGGTTTGTTCCTCCCGAGGCGTTTTTTATGCTTAAATGTGTATTTTTATAAGATTTCTTTCCTTTCAAGACGCAACGACTGCCGCTAATTTACATCAGCTAAAAAAAACGATGTAAACGACTAGCGACAAAATTGTTAAACCCATTCACTGCCAAGGACGAGTATATTCGTCTTTGTCGGGGTGTTATGCATTGCCGAGACGAGTATACTCGTCCTGCTTTTTTGAAAAAAATATATCCAAAAATACGGAAAAGGATATCGAGTCCTGTTTCCTTCCCATTGCCAGAAACGAGTATACTCGTCTTTGAGTTTATGCATGTAAATGATTATATATGATAAATTTATGAAATAGCGTAATTTAGGTAAAAAAAATCACACTTAAAATCTCATTGTCAACAGGAATAACTTCATATTGGGGTTGGAAGCGAATGGGTTAAAATTAAATTGCAAATGTTTTTCTTGGCAAAAGTGAAAACAAAGGCGATAAAGGATAGATGATAAACTTTTGTTCTGGTTTTTTTGGTATATATTTTTTTATTATTGTTGTTGTTGTTTTTATTATTGTTGCTATGTTGAAAGAAAACTAAATTCGTATTCAAGGGCAAATACTTACCAAGTCCAAAACGGCAGCGACTAGTTGAGGATCCGGAAAAGTGCCAGGTGCGCAAGTTTCCAGTAGAAATGAGAGTCGTAGCATGCCCTCCCTGACTGGCTCCGTGGGAATAAGGCGCCGCTCTTTCAATACAACCACCTCCGATTCTTTCGGCCCTTCACCGAGGTCAGATGAGCTTCGTCTACTCAAATCTAAATGAGATAAAGGAAATATGTAAAATTAAAAGAACTGCGAAAGGAAATCGTGCATACAGCTTCCGGCTGCTTCCTCAGTGCCCCCAATCTTCTTTTTCCCTTTGCCGATGCCTATTCGATTTAATCTGCGTTCAACTCTCCTTCTTGCACGTTGCAGAGAACGGCCGATACCCTCGCCAGCTCGTCTGCCTTGGATTTTCAAGGAACCATGCCGAATAAATGTTGATGCTAGATCAGGGTTAAAGATTCCTGATTCCAAATCAACCGAGCATCTATCTTTAGAGGCTCCGCGGAACCACCTCACGATACCACTTAAACGTCCGACCGAATTGCGTTCTGAGCTAGAGGTAGAATCTGATAGCAGCGCGCGTTCACTGTGCCTTGGGGTGAGCGTTGGGCGAATATTGGTCGCCTTTCGCCGCAGGTTGCCCAAAGGACTCTGACTAATGCGACATTGTTCTTCGAGATTTTCAGTTTCGAGGAGACTCTACAAAAAACCCGAGTTAACACAAGACCGTTTCATTGAATCTGGGCAAACCACTGCGCAAGTAGAGGATGTGCTACGCTTTTTGAAAAACAACTTTCTCTGGCTGCGGTTGTCATCTTGTTGGTTGGGTTGCGTCTCACTTTGGGGTATATGTCTGAGAACAAAAGTAGTGAATTATAGTTGTTAATTGAATCATGCTTCATTGATATGTACTACAATTACGAATGTATGAAGTCTTTTACTTTCCAAACGACAAGTGTTCATTTAGTCGTCAAATGTAATACATTATTAATCTTATGGAATGGAAAAGTTGGCTGTGGCGTTTTCTAAGAACATCCAGGTCTAAAACTATCCTTCCGTCTACCAGACCACTGCAGTGTTTTTCATGCAGAGGTCATGGCGATATACAAGGCAGTAGACTGGCTGAGAAACCAGAAAATGTCTATAAGAAATCTAACCATTTTTGCTATCAGTAAAGCTGCTATCCAACTTGTACATCTCATTCAAAATTGTAATGGAATGTCGCATACAACTGAATGTGATTTCGCTTCACCGTGAAGTGATCCTTTGCTGCGTACCGGGGCGCAGTGCTATACCTGGAAATTGCGAAATTGATGCCCTAGCGAGAGCTGGCACTGAGTTCCATGATTATACACTAACACCCAAAGTCGGCCATCTTTCAGCCTCCATTAAGTTAGGATTCAAGCAGTATTACATGGAGGCTGCAAATAGAGCCTGGTTTCTGGACGAAACCTGTAGGATAACTAGGCAAACTTGGCACGCACAGATCCTCATCACGAGCCGTCAAACATTCAGTTTCATCGTATCCGTACTGACGGGGCATTGTCTTATTTGCAGACATGCAGAAAGAGTGGATGCTCCTTTCCACGATTTCTGCTGCAACTGCAGATCGGAGGATGAAGTGGAAACGATTCAACATTTTCTGTGCCAATGCCTAGCACTTTCAAGAAAACGCATGAAAACTTTAGGCTCACCCTTCCTGGATAGCCTCACAAAAGTAGCTAATTTAAACATTAGCTGTAGTGATGAGCAAAACAAGACCAAGACCAAGACTGTGGTAATCTTGGTATTGGTCTTGTTCTTGCGCACTCGGTCTTGGTATTGGTGTTGCATCGATAGACTTAGTCTTGGTCTCGGTCTTGGTCTTGCCTACCAAATCTTGGTCTTGTTTGCAAGACTCTTGCAGTCTTGCGTTTTCACATACAAATATTTTAAATGATTTATTTACTCTTATATAATAGATCTTAAAGAAAAAGCTAGTAAATAACTTGTAGCCACTTCTAAACGGTGTACGTTCAAGTAAGTAGCCAGCAATGAAAAATAAATAATAAAAGAGAAAAATGCTAAGTATTTTAGACGGAACTAGGTAACGAAGTAATTTTCTTGTTTCCTTGAATGTGACGAAACTGCTCACTTATTATGCCTGGAAACATCCTAGAGTTGACGACGAGATCTGTAATGCGCCCTTTCGCACATCCGCGCTGGCTTGGATCACGTCACCTCGATCGTGCACGTCGCCATCCAGCGTTATGCAGGAACGACCCACTGGGAAAACTGGTTGCGCACCACAGGGAACCCGGTTAGCAACAAGCAGGTTCCAAGTTCCCAGAAGGGGTCGACAGCGCGATTCTGGTTCTGGGAACGGGAAAATGGGCAGTTTAAGCGGGATTCTCGACAAGACCACCGGTGCAATAGGTGAAGCTGGGACTTACAAAACGTGTTCACGACGTGATTAGCAGTGCATTCCATTTATATCGGTTATATAATGAAGGCTATGGTGTTCCGAAAGAATCGAACAAAGATACGTGATGTTAAGCGCGAATCCCATGTTTAAAACATTTAATCCTTAACGTCAGGTGTAGTTAGGACGGCAGTGAAGGATCAAGGAAACGCGCTCATTCAGCGGAAGTGTTGTTCAGTCCAAGCCGCACATGTGCTCGGCTCCGTTCGACCGGAAGAAAGTATCTCTCACGGTGAACTCGGTGCGACATTTTGTCGGTCAACAAAACCCGGTCGTCCTTCGTGAGGACAACCATAAGAAGTAGCAATTTCGGTCGAATCATTATTCTTCAAGGCATTCTAAGACACGTGTGTTCTATTTTATTGTAATCTGAACATTTGAAAAGTTGCAAGTTTCTGCCTTTGTTTTTCGTTCGCGTTCACAGCTCAATAGAAAAAATATCTAATTTTGATCTCTGTACGGTGTTGTATTCAACGATACGAGTGACATGTGATTGCTGTGAAGTGGCGCACACTAGGATCCAGCAAAAATGGATGCAATTTAATTGGAAATCATCAACAACAGAATAGACTTTTCAAGAGAGACAAAAAAAAACTCACCCAGCAAACATTTAAACAAAAATATAAGGCATGCCGTCGATCAAAAGCTACAGGGCAAAACAAAGGAAAAATTAATCAAGGAGAAGAAATGAATTCTGAAACGGGATGAAGACGATTGCAAAAAAAAAATGTTAAGTTAGGTTAACTTTAATTTTGCCAACACAACATTAATTCCGATTTGAAAACAATAGGAACAATAATAATGATTTGATTGATGATAATATTTTTCGCTTATTTAGATGGTTCATATATTATTAAATTGATTTTTTTTGTTATTTTGTTTTATGTTTCCTTTGCTTTTGTTAAATTTGAATTTTAATGAATAATATAAAGTAATTTAGAGAAAAAAGAAATAAATATGAATTGCACTTAAACTCCTAGATTTTCTTCCGGGACTTCCTTCCAAGCAGGTAGGTCAGGTAGTTCGATCTGACATGGGGTTCCGAGCGCGGAATAATGAGCCCCGCTCACGTTCGGAACAAGGAAGCTGGGCCCAGCCTATAACATCGTTGGTTGGCGAGGCTTCGCCAGGTTCCTCCCTTCTTTTTGTTTTTGTTTTCAGCAGTGATTCGGGTTCTTCCGCGGCACAGTGTTCGCGTTAGCTTTGATTTTGTGTGCCGACGAGAAGTCGCGTTCGGGTAAGACGGTCTCGCGGACTCAGAGTAAAGTAGAGAATAGAGTGGTTAGAGTTTTTGGTTTGTGATTTTTTTTTTGATGATTGTGGATTGAAAACGCGTAACCCAAGGGCTTTTCAGGTGGCTGAGTTTGTGTAACGAACTCGGACACTTGGTGTTTGGACCTTAAGACCCTCGACCGCACGCCTCACTGAGCTAGCTAGCCCGCCAGCAGCCACCAACCCCAAAACACCAAGTGAGAGGCAGGACTAATTCTCGGCGCGATACGTAGTCATTTGCACAAATCCACGGGCTGCACGTCCAGTAGTCACGTCGGTGTGACGCCGATCGTCGTCGGTCTCAGCGGAGACTCGATCGGAGAAGAAGGAAAGAGTTAAAAATCGTTACAGATCCTGGCACTTTTAGATTGGAAGCTGTGTACGCTGGCCATTACGGCCTTATGATAAAAACTTATACTGTCATAATTAAGAAAGACTTCCAAATCGGCTGACTAACTCACCAACGCAGAACCGTAGCTACTGAAGCCAGAAATACGACACAAAACGCACAGAAAGTTTGCATCGGCAAAACTTTTTCTTCAGTTGGTTTATTTGATTTTTTTTATCAATACTTTACAATAGAAATGAATACTTCACTATGCAGTGGGAAATGGTATCAATACTGATTCAATTTCATGTATCAAACTAATTTCATGTAAGCATTTATTTCATATACCAAATTTCATGTTTCTGATTTAAAAAATGACAACATTTTCATACGTTTGTTTAGTTACACATGATAAATATGTATATCACGAGGAAGGTTTACAGGACAATTTGCCACACCCGTAGCTTCATACGGAATAGCAGACAATCTTCTCAGTGCTAAAAATGCCATATATTCTACATTTAAATTCATTGAATGCTTCTTTTCAATAGGATTTTGTTGAAATTTAAAAAAATTCTAAACACAGTTTCTCTTGTTAACTATAAAAATATTTAAAATTTATCACGGTTGAGTCTCGCATAGTCTTGGTTTTGGTCTTGGTCTTGCAAGGCGAGTCTTGGTCTTGGTCTTGGTCTTGCAGGGCAAATCTTGGTCTTGGTCTTGATAGGGTAGGTAGAGTCTTGGTCTTGGTCTTGTTTTTATGCAAGACCAAGATCAAGATTGCAAGACCAAGACCGATTCTGCTCATCACTAATTAGCTGCATAGCCAGCTTTATACGAGAATCTAAATGGCTCTTAACATTCTGCAGCACAATAGGCCTATTGTGGCCCAAGCGAGCCATCTTTTGAAAAAGAGCTGCCCCTACAACTAACCAAATCTTTAAGCAGCAAAAACAGTTAATCTTTTTATTAATATTCTATTCTTTCATTTACAAGCCCTACTGACTGAAAATGTTGTGTTCTTCTAAAAAGCAATGTATGAATATTATTTACGACTCACCTGATAACTCTTGTTGTCTGCATACATGGTGCTTTCTTGTGCGGCCTGGGTGTTACCGCTAAAATCCCGCTAAGCGCCACCCTACGAAACGGTCCTCCATGTGCACCTTTGACATATGTTACTAGCTGCCGGATATCACAGTACAAAGCAAGATTTTCCTGGCTTTTCAATTCCTTGTTGGCCGCAACAAATCTGGTCACTAAGGCCTTGAAAACTGCAGTTATAATTTGGCTTTCGACGCCTCCACTTAAACCGCCACTGAAATTCGTGGAATATCCACCCTGACCGCCTGCTGGTATGCCGCCAAGATCAGGGGTAAGATTTTTTAGTCCACTCGAAGAACGTTTATGATCTAAGATACAATGCAATAAGGAAATGGAAGAGTGAAAGAGGCATGCAAGCGTACTACTTTGAAGCGCGTGAGTGCATGTGTTCTACATATGTAAATCGAATTTTGAAAACTTCTAACTTTCTGCAAAAGCTTCGCTCTATTATTTACTAAATAAGATAAAGATATATCATACTTCCTCATAAATAAGCTGACACTTGATCTAACACGTTGCCTTACATTTTCTCCACTTACTTGATGGATATTTATGGATGGGAAAATACTTTTCTCCTATCGTAGAAGGTATCTTACAATATATCTTTGTATGAATGCCTAAAAGCCTTGCATGCAAAAAATTTATGATATCGTCTATTGCCTACTTGCGCCAAAGAGCTGGAAAGTATAACTTGAGTGGCAAACACTTACTTAATGGTGATAATAAGGAACTAGGATCAACGCAGAATCCTAAGAAAGCGTGGAAGAAGTCGACAAGCTCATGAATCGGCATGTCATTCACCATTGTTCGTAGATAGCTCTTTGTTTGAGATGACACTTGTCGCAGCATTCGTGACAATATTTTTTGACATTGTACTCGAAGAAATTCGGCCGGTGGACCACGAATACCTGAAGCAGTGAGAGTTTTTTTTTAAATTTAATTTATTTAACAAGAAATTGTCGCAGTGATCATCAAACAACTATTCGAGCTCATCTAAGTTGTCTACATAGAATACTGCATGTAAAAACCACAAATTACCATCATTGCAGCCATGCGGGCATCCCAAGTGAAGAAGCGCTCCTTTGATAATGCCCATTGAAATTTCATGAGCATGATCTCCCAACTTAAGTACTCCCAAGTCTAGCAGAAGCTCGCAAATATTTAGGCCAGCTTCTAAAACTCTTAGCGAGCAAACATTCGAGTCGCGCTTGAAGACGGTAAAAACTGAAAGAAGAACTACTTCATAGTCAATACCACCGTCGCGAGTTATGTAGAATGATGATCCTGGGGCTTCAGACTCGTCAGCTCCACTGTAGTCTATATGCGAATCGGTATGTGATCGTAACATATGGTTTCGGAAGCCTCCTCCACCGCCGCTGATGCTTCCGCTGTTACTAAGGACGTCGAGTTGCGAGTCGATCGAACCCTTGAAAATAGAAAGAAAACTTGCCATTACATATTTAATGAAAAACAATTTTCAAAATAAAACGGATGAAGCCTGATTATTATGAATTTAAAAATTTTGGGGTTGTGAGCTATAATTGAGACCTTTCAACCAGTTGTGTGCCCAATTAAAGTTGCACAGCGTATAAAATTTAGAAAACATAAATCTATTCAAACACGAAAATGGTATCAAAACTCGATATTACACGAGTACTTAAAACAAACGATATAAAAAAACATCGAAAAATAACGGCGGACGTGATTTCAGGTGACTGGATCACCTCGAAACAAAAAAAAAAACGCCAAACTAATCTTTGTTTGAGTGCCTATGGCAGGTACCGGAATGATATTTTTTCATTAAAAAATAACAAAATGGTGGCCATTTTGGAAACAAATCTCTTTTTGAGGGTGGAAAATTGAGTAAAAATCGGAAAATTTGATACCGATCATAACGATTCTGCTATCGGCTATAGCCATATATGTATACAACAACATATTAAACAAGCCGTGAGGTGCGACCCATGAGGTCCACACGGTCAAATTCCCAGTAATATCTACATAGATATTAAAAACACTAAACACAATAATAATTTTGAAAATACTACTACTTTAAGTAATAACAATGAGAGGTATTCATAGCAGTAACAATTAGAGTTAATATTAATCATATCATCTACGGGAGGGTCCATTGATTAAGTAAGGTTTTAGGTCAATGGGAACAGATTGATTTGATTGAATATTCACGCGGATCAATCGGTGGGAGCCTTTTCTACGTTATTTGTTATTTTCATATCGATGCTTGAAGGACAAAAGAGCGCTAGCAAAAATGAATGGAGTTTTTGTTATTACGCTCACTGAAGAGATTTTGTCGCGTGATGGTCATTTTGAATAGTTTCGTTCAAAATTGCAATCACTTCGGCATAATCACAGAATTTGTATTTTTTCACGATTTTACATCAATGAGATTATTAGTTAATTTTGAATTTCTGTTGGTCTTGGAAAATATTGAATATGCAGTCAAAAATAGGTTCAATTGCATGTAAAAAGTAAAATGTATTACAAATGATGATGCAGGAAGTAATTGAAATCTTGCGACTACTAAAGAATAAATCTACTAAAAACTACAATTTTTTAAAGCATATGATCTTGCAAAGTATTGACTACAAAATATTTCACTATTCAAAGAGTTGATTACAACAAATGCAAATTTGATTGAAATTTTGCTGGTTTTCAAAATTTAAGCAGTTTTTGTTTATCAAAACTAAAACACTGAAAGAACTTTTAAAAATCTGCTCAAATTATGCAAATATTATAAAACTTTGATTGATATTACAAAATTTTTTTAGAATAAAAGATATAAAGTAATATCATTCGTATGAACCCTCTATACATGATAACTTTGAATGGTTTTTTATTTTTATTTAGTTTTTTTCATAATCATGGAAAATAGTTTTGCTGGATTCTCTTCAAAAACTGATAAGAATGTATAAATTTTATAAACATTTATTACTGAGCTGTGCAAATCAAGTTAAAAAAAAATTTTATGAAAAAAATTCTAATTTTGCGCATTTACTTTTAATAAATTAATATGCGGCTGAAACAAACAACATAATATTAAAAACATCACAAAACTTGTCATACACGTTTATTGACACCTTAATGATGCAAATATTATATCTAGCTCGTGAGATATAGTGAATAACAGAAATGACCTTGAAGGTCATGATGACTGTTAATGATTTTTTTATTTTTTATTATTTTTTTTTGTAATTTTCACAACATTGTTTGGAGTATAGAAATTTTATAAAGATAGATTACTACGTTTCGCAAATCAGGTTAAAAATTTATTATTTTTGAAAAAAACCCTAATTTTTTGCACTTTTTTTTCTTAAATTAAAAAACGGCTCCAACGATTTTTTTAAAATTTGATAGATTCACACAAATGTTAATACGCGTCCATTGACACCTTAACCATACAAAGCGGATGTTTTGTTCGCGAGATATAACGCATGACAGAAATGACCTTCAAAGGGCCAAAACAACAAATTTTCCGAAAACTAATCAGCTCTTAGAAATTACAAAGACGCTTCGATTGAAATCTTAACGAAGTCGATACGACTTTGTTTACGTGAGTTATACTCGTAGAAAAAACTGTCCACGAACGTACAGACGTACGTACGTACGTACACACACACACACATACATCTCCCTTTCTAAAAACACTTTATATATACTCTATAGACCTCAAAACGTAAAGAAATGTTGAAAATTTCAATTTCGATTTTCGAGGCGATTACAAGAACTTCCCATATACTGGGAAGTTCAAAATCACGAACACTCTGATTTTTAACTTCCTAGAAGTCGAGTAGTTTTTCTAAAATCGTGTCCACCAGCTTAAAAAACATGAATTCGAGAAAATCGCGTTTACTTTTGTTTACAAATTACGAAGCACCTTTCTAATAAATCATTCGGTGTTACATGATCAAGAGGTGGACCATGCTTATACTTTCGTAATTCAGGAGAAATGCTGTCTCACGGCATCTCGCTATACACGCTTGAAAATATTTCAAAATTAAAATATCATTATAAATTCTTTCAAATCGTATTCTTGATGAAATTTACTAACGAAATTTTTTTTTTTGAAAAATTGTAACCTAAAAGACCGGAGGAAAATCACATTAGACTGTTTATAAAATTGAATTTTTATTAAACAAAAATTGAAAGTTTAGCGACTCAAGAGTATGCTTAAAAAATTTTAAACCGATATTCGAAGTCGTTCTTATATTTTTTGGACAAGAAATTGTTTTTTATGACAAAAGCACGAAAAAAAATTTCAATTTTTTCTAACGCTTCACAAATATTGAATTTTCCAAATTTCCACTAAATATTTGGTTCATGGAAGAATTGTGTATATAGATAATATGAAAAATTTCTTCAGATTGCTTTCACATTAAAATTGTGAACTCCAGCATGCACCGCAATGAAAGACTCGGACGACGGACCTCCATAAAGAACAGCTTCTAACTTTGCGAATTTTGATGATAATTATTTAAAAAAATATGAGATGTGGTTCAAAATATGTATAAAATAACCTATTAATTTAATTAATGGCGTAAAAATACCCCCTTAAGTCAGAAGTGTCCAGTACGTGTAAGATCGAACTTGATTTCCGTCGGCCTGTTGCCCCGCGAGAGAAAGGTATTTTTGCTGAAGTATGTATACATATGTACATGTAAAAAGTTTTTCTAGATTTCGCCTCAATGAATGAAATTAAATATGAATACTTGTATGCCAATTCTTCTGTTTTCCATTGGAAGAATCCAAAATTTCAAATCAACGTCAAACAAGCCACGAGGTGCGCGCCTTGAGGTCAACTTTCCAGTAATATTATTAAACAATATTAATAATAAAAAATACTCGATCTATTAATTGGAATCCATTAATATTAATCGTATCATTTTAGGAAGCGTTCATTAAGGCTTTTGTTGGGTCGGGGGTCAGATTGTATCTTTACGCGTATTAATTGGTGAGAGGAGCGATTACAAAGTCTTTTTTACGCAACTGGTTATTTCCATATCGATGCTTGGAAGACAAAAGGGCGCTACCGAAAATTTCGTCGAAATTTGGATTTCAGGGTTATTAAATGCAGTTTATGTTTCTACGCCAGTTTGGATAGTTCGACCGGAATTTCCATGGATGCTGCATAGACATTGAATTTGTATTATTATTTACATGAAAATGACTAATAATCATTTCAGAGTTGACAGTCAATCTTGAAAACCAGCAAATAATCACTGTATAATTATGTAAAAAAATATTACAAAAAAAGCAACTGAAATCTTACGAACCCATACAAAATATGAACTCAAAAATATTACGAATGATCCTTACGTGTTAAATGCACGTTCCTTTATTCATTATACATATTCATTGCTATTTGTTTCTATGTGAATATATTTTGAAAGTTGAAAAAACTATGATTAGCAGAGGGGCAAATTAGATAGAAGAGACTTCTTTAGAAACCAGACTAAGTGAAATTAGGTAATGTTATTCTAGTCAACCTTTATTCATTAATATATTTTTTGTAATCTAGAACCTATTATTTTTGTTTGCAATTACGAATGAAAATTTTATTGAAATTTTTCACTTTTTTCAAACTATTGAACGATAGAGAAAGTTACAGCCGTTGAAAAAATGGTCCATTTACGGCGTGCGAAGAAATATTCTGACCAGATGAAAGTTGTTGCTGAAATGGCCAAGTCAAATAAAGAAGTTGAAGGCATCAGAGATTGATTATTTCCAAAACCTCCAATTGCCTCAGATTCCGGTGCTTGAGGTGTTTTATCTTTACCAAATGACAACGAACGTTATTTGTATTCACTATCTCAAAACTGGACAGGCTATTTTTAACTTCCCAGTATATGGGAAGCTCTTGTAATCGCTCTTGTAATTTTCAACATTTCTTCACATTTTAAGGTCTTTGGAGTATGTATATAAAAAGTGTTTTTAGATAAAGAGATGTATGTGTGTGTGTGTACGTACATATGTACGTGCATATGTACGTGCGTTCGTGTACATTTTTTTCTATGAGCATAACTCACGTAAAGTCGTATTGACTTTGTTGAGGTGACAATCGAAGCGCCTTTGCGGATTAGTTTTTGGACTAATTCAGTCGGGGGGTTTTGTTGTTTTGACCTTTTGAATGTCATTTCTATAGATAGATAAAAAAAACGGTTTTCCGAATTTCAGAGAAGTGTGAACCTGATGGAAAATTTCCTGGAAGCAAGATCAGCACCTAGCGTGGCTGATAACCTTATCAATTAATTACCATCAAAAAGTAAACTCACATCTTAGCGACCTGATATGCTTAACATTTCCCGATACATATAGTATGTTTTTACCTTTGCCACGCAACGTGGTCGATCCACAACCCATAAGGGCAAAATATCAGACTTCCCTGTTCTTGAAGACCCCAAACCACCGTGCGGGTAAACGCTGTCTTTTGGGAAATGGAATACGCGGATCGCCACTTCACCCAAACAAGTTATTAGGGAATTATATTGTTATTAATGAATTCTATTGTCAATTTAGGCTAGAGGTTTGAAATGTATAAATATAGAGGAGATAAGGATATTGGATTAGATAGCTAAGTAGGTAGTAAGTTGCCAGCAATCACAACAACAAACAAACAGCAATCACAACAACAAACAACGCTCACACAATCGTCGGAACAGATCCAAATCCAGGCTCCGCCCGGTCTACGATACGCCAATGGAGTCTACTATGCGCCTGTGATACCCACAACCATTGGCACTTGCAATTCACCGTGGTTAACGACTGCCACGATTATTTCACCAGCACTCCAACCACATCACTCAAGCATCAGCCACCGCATCCCCCCCTCCGCCCCGAGGTGCAACGCTCTGGCCAAATACCACGAAGCTTAAAACGCCAGCTGACGTGCGTCGACACAACCGGTCCCAAAGCTAGGAAAGCTTCGATGAGGTCAGCAAACTCGGCGGGCCGTTGACCGGCTATGCAGCAACAACGGGATCGAGGATCCCCTTAAATAAGCGGGAGAACAGCTGGCCGGGGTCTTTTGTTTCGGTGCGTAATCTAAAGCCGGTCGAGGAGAAAAATCAAGGAAACAGCTGGCGGAATCATTTAGTTGGGGCAGAATCTTGGCTTATCGAGGAAGAAAAGCGGCGGAAATTGCTAGTAGAATAAGCTTAGATAGGGTTAGTTGGGTAAATTAGCAGAATAAATATAAAATAGTGAATTGACTTAAGTCTTGGAGTAATTTGTGTGAAGTGGCGAGAGGACGTCGCGGGATGTTTTCTTTTTCTTCTCAATTCTTTTTGGTGGTTTCGGGGCGGCGCGATTCCTGTTCCCGTTTCTGGATTCGCGGACAGGGCAATCCCAGCGCAGAAACGTGTGGCGCCCCTTTAAAAAAATATCCCGACACTTTTCTTCGCGGGTTTGAGCCGGGTGAAGCTGTCCAAACCGTGGCCAGGATCGGCTGCGGTGCAGTGGTGAACGTTACACGAAAAAGAGTTGTAACAATGTATATCGAAAGAAATTTGTGAAAAGGGAGTTTCCGATTCATTTTCAAATGACTACATTGAACATTATGTATCGAAGGAAACAATATGCGAAATATTGTCCCGTACAATTAGGAGACATCGAAATACTGATAGTAAAATTATTTTTATAGCAAAACTACTCTACTTACTTGACGCTTTAAGTAATCTGGCGATGGTGTAGGAGTATGTTCCGTCACCGTTATTATCGGGTTCCTCGTGAAGAATGCAGCTTTTGTTCCTGTTGACTGGGAGGATCTGATGGGTTTTTGTGGCTCGACGTATCTGTAAAATCTTAATAATGTTGAACCGATGTTACATGAAATAATGTTTGGTGCACTGGGAAGAGTGTTGACAAAAATACGTAAATATGCATGGTCATCCCGAAATAATCGGAAAAGCATTAACGCATAAGGAAAAAAGCGCTACTAGGATGGAACTAACAGGGAATGGACAACTTACACCCAGCGCTACAAAAAATTTCTTAGTAGAGATTTTGTTTTTCATTTTGGTTTCCTTTTAGAGAGAACTGCCATATTTTATTGCAATAATATTTATTAATATAGCGTAAGCAGTTACAGTTTTTCCAAAAAAAAAAAATATATATAGAAATTATATAAATGCCGAGTTTGGTAGAGTAAAGATACGAAAAATTGAACGAAATACGATTTTTAATGGATTAAATAAAAATATATTCTGTCGACTATTTTCTTTTTTAATCTTACGAAAATAATTTGCATACAATTTATACGTGAGAGTCATAATAATTTAAATCAGGTAAAAACCAATTTCTGTTATATTCTGACCCAAGCGAAATCCTTGCTTGATGATTGGACTATCCCTTGTTCTTAGAATCAAACCTGAGATTTTTCCTTGCCTCGGTACCAACATGGGTAAATTACAATAAATAAAAAGGATAACCCATCGGGACTAGCCATAAAAACGCATGTGTTTACCAATTGTGTAACTGTGGAAAAGTACGTAGCAATTAACACTTATATTAGCAATAGATTACTCATATTAAAAAGCACAAGAGTAAATGGTATGATGTGAATGGTTATGTGCGTGAGTATATGCAACGGCTATATGTTAGTGCAGTCGAAGCGTCCGAATTTTGACGTAAACCGTGCATTTTGAGTAGGCAGAAATTTTTTTAATGCAATGCGTGGGCAATGGTATGCATAGCTCAAGTTCAAGTTTTTGGGGTCGCAGCTCCTGTCCTTTCGGCTCCATCTGCAAAACAAAAAAAAATGGGGCATCCTCATATCTCCGAATCCATGGCTCTCACAAGAAAGTTGTGTATGGCAAACTTGCGTAGAATAAAATGTTTAGCATTCGGACCAGATAAACAGATGTTAAAATGAGACACAATAACACCCGACATGGTACAGTGATCGAAACAAGCAATACCGCAAACGTTAGGTGATAAAACTGTCTAAATGTTATTTTCGAACGATTTTCGCGGTAATAGGGGAAACCAAGAAGTTGAGGCGCGCGAAAATTGATCCCCGCTTTTCAACGTCGTTTTTGGCGTGCAACTCTTTTAATATTGACAGCACGTGAACATGATATATCCACAACTTACTGCAAATTGAATTTTAAAGAAGTTTGTCATATTCAACTTTTTTGTGGTAGCGGTGCTTTCCAAGATATGGGGCTGTCCCACTTTTTTTTGTTCTCAAGATGGCGCCAAGGGGTTCGGAGGTGCCACCTCAGAAACTTAAATTTAAGCTCAAATAAAGGCATATTACACATTGCAATTAAAAAATTTCTGTCCACTAAAATGCTCCGTGAGTTTTGCAATGGGGGGTTTGCCATCGGAAGCCGATTAAATTCCTTTTTCACATGAGTTTCCCCCCTTAGGGATGCATTAGCTCCCGCCACTGTACAGCGATCAAAACAATCAATAACGCAAACGACTTGAAACAAAATTGCCTTAAAAATATTCACTATGTGTTTTGGGGTTCAAGTGAAAACAATGGATTTGTGGCGCTCGAAAGATGCCCCCTTTTTGGATGTCGTTTTAGGCCTATAACTTTTTAATTATTGATGTCAGGTGAAAGTGATGTATTGACGACTTGCTAAAAATTTAATTCTACGCAAGTTTGCCATACACAACTTTCTTGTGGAGGCCATGGTTCTGGAGATATAGGGGTGCCCCACTTTTTGTTTGTCTTCAAGATGGAGCCCAGAGGATTGGGGCTGCGACCCCAGAAACTTGGATTTAAGCTGCCAGTGTGGCATACCACACATTGTATCAAAAATTTGCTTGCCTACCAAAATGCTCCGCGAGTTTCTCAACGGGGGTTCGCCATCAAAAGCGGATTATTTGGCCTAAAAACGGGTTTTTCACGCGACTTTCTCCCCTTTGGGATGGAATAACTCCCGTTAGTGTACAGTGATTGCAACAATCAATACCGCAAACGATTTGTGACAAAATTATCTTGGAATAGTAATGTTTCGCGTTAAACGTGAAATTAGAAAAGTTGTGGCGCCCGAAAGATGTTCTCCCCTTTTTGTGTGTGGTTTTTGGTTTGTAACTTTTTTTTATTATTGATCCAACGTAAAAATGATGTATGAACGACTTGCTAAAATTTTTATTCTACGCAAGTTTCCCATACACACCTCTCTTCTGGGAGCCTTGGTTCCGGAGATATGAGGGTGCCCTAACTTCTTTTGTTTTGAAGATGGCGCCCAAAGAACAAAAGCTGCGACCCCAGAAACTTGAACTTAAGCTATCTATACCATTGCCCACGCATTGCATTAAAAAAAATTCTGCCCACCCAAAATGCACGGTCAAACTCCCATTTGACTGTACTATTAGCAATAGATTACTCATAACAAAATGCACGTGAGTAAATGGTATGATGTGACTGATTATGTGCCTGAGTATATGCAACGGCTAGTCTCCGGACGGTTTCCTGATATAGAAGTGGCAGATTAGTCCTTGATCGTACGTAAGGCGGGCAGGGAGTTGCTCCGCGACGGGCTCTAATTCGTGCATATATTTAAGGAGTGATTTTCTGTGTTCTCAAAAAACAAACACCACAGTTAGGTGTTTTTTAATGCTTTGAAAAATTTAGTGCTATATGGCACGCCCTTCTGTGTTAATGATACCTTCTATTCGAGTGGAAATCGACGAATTCGGATTTGCTATTAACGCAATATGGCGGTGTGATGCAACGGATTTTGAGCTTCTTTCAGGATGTTTTGTTTTCTAATAAAATAAATATCGAAGATTTTCGGTTTTGTTTGGATGGTTTTATTTATATCTTAAATTTTCCAAAAAAATGTATTTATTAAATTTAAGTATATATTAATTGTGTTTTTAGGGTCGAAGTTTAAATGGGAACAACCAGAAAATCAATACAATTTTAATTTGTAGACTTGTGTCTGTTGTTGAAACTTTTGATTGTATATTCATATCAATAAACAAAAAATGGCAGTCTTAGAAAAATTTGGAAACCTTGTGTTTTTGGTTGAAAATCGCGGAAAAAGGGAAAAATTATTAGTCAAAATAAATGATTCCACTTCCTGTGATAACTATTAGTGTGCAGGACAACGTCGTTAAATTATAATCCCATCGATAGGGTAGAGCTTCGGTTATGCTCTACACCAACCGGAAAAGTGATATCGAGACAAACGCGTTCGAAGATTTATGCTAGTGTTATGGCCGGTTCACTTTTTGTAGCATTTTCAACGAGGTACAAAAGTTTTTACCATAATACACGTAGCACTGGTTTGACGCTTACTTCACGAGTAAACTTCAACAACGTACTTTTTTTACTGTTCCTTGGTTTGGACATTTGTTAACTTCCGAGTATATGGGAAGTTCTTGTAATCGACTCGAAAATCGAAATTGAAATTTTCAACATATCTTTACGTTTTGAGGTCTTACGAGTATATTTTAAGTGTTTTTAGAAAGAAGTATGTATGTGTGTGTATGTGTGTGTGTATGTACGTACGTACGTCCGTACGTACGTGTGTGCGTTCGTGGACAGTTTTTTCAAAGAGCGTAACTCACGTAAACAAAGTCGTATAGACTTTGTTGAGGTGTCAATCGAAGCGTCTTTGCAAACTTAAGAGCTGATTAGTTTTTTGGAAACTTCGGTCGGGGGGGGGTTTGATGTTTTGCCCGTTTGAAGGTCATTTCTGTCATGCTTTATATCTCGCGAACCAAACATACGATTTCCTTGATCAAGGTGTCAATCGACGTGTATTAACATTTATGTGATTCTATCAAGTTTTAAAAAAAATCGTTGGAGGTGTTTTGTAATTTTTTAAAAAAAGTGCAAAAAATTGAGTTTTTTTTCAAAAACAATAAATTTTTAACCTTATTGTCAAGTCCAAGTAATCAAAGTTTATATAATTTACATACTCCAATTAGTTTTTATAAAAATATCATCAAAATTTTTACTCATGATTACAAAAAAAGTCAAATAAAAAATCATTAACAATCATCATGCTCTTCAACGTCATTTCTGTCATGCGTTATATCTCACGAATCAAACATAGGATTTGCATCGTTTAGGTGTCATTGTACGCGTATTAATATTTTTGCAAATCTGTCGCATTTTTAAAAGAATCTTTGGAGGCGTTTTTTTCATTTAAGACAGAAAACTGCAAAAAATTAGGTTTTTTTCATAAACAATAAATTTTTAAGCTGAGTTGCGAAAAAAGTAATCAATCTTTATAAAATTTATATATTGCAAACAATGTTTGTAAAAACACCATCAAAACTTTTCCCCATGATTACGTGAAAAATTAAATAAAAAATAAAAAATCATTAAAACTCATCAAGATTTTCAAGGTCATTTTTATCATTCACTATATCTCACGAACCAGATATAATATTTGGATCACTAAGGTGTCAGTTGACGTGTATTAACATCTTTGTGAAGTTTTCAATAAATATAAAAATTCGTTTCAGCCGTTTTTTTAATTTAATAGAAGAAAATGCGAAAAATTATGGTTTTTTTTTATAAAAAATATTTTTTAACCTGATTCGCACCGCACAGTGATACCAGCTTATAAAATTTATACATTCTCATTAGTTTTTGAAGAGACACCGGCAAAATTTTTTTCCATGATTATGAAAAAAACTAAATAAAAAATAAAAAAATCATTCAAAGTTACCATGTAAAGAGGGTTCATACGAATGCTATTACTTTATATCCTTTTTTCTAAAAAAAATGTTGTAAATTCAATCAAAGTTTTAAAATATTTGCATAATTGAGCAGCTTTTTAACAGTTTTTATAGTCTTTTGATTAAAAAAACTGCTTAAATTTTGAAAACCAACAAAAATTTTCAAGATCAAAAAGGCCCCCACCAATTGACCCGCGTGAATATTCATCGACCAAAAACCTTACGTAATCAATGGACCCTCCCGTAAACGATATGATTCATATTAACACATTCCTGTTACTGCTATGAATACCTCTCATTGTTGTAATGTTGTTGATGTTTATGTAGATATTACTGGGAAGTTGACCGTGTGGACCTCAAGGGTCGCACCTAGCGGCTTGTTTTTTTTTTGTTGAAACAGAAAGAGAAGCATAACTCATAATGACATAACATGAATAATCGCAAAGAAACCATTGTAAGCATTTCCATGATTTCCATGCATCCAAATTTCACTTGTGTTGCTACATAATAATGAAACGCGTATTGGAATCCTAACATAAGTCTTTTCATAGAAAATTTAGCCTTACACTAAGAAGCTAAGCCTGCTCCATGTTTACCATTTACACACTGAGAGGTTAGGTGGAAACTGAAAAGTTAAATAAATCCAACTATTTGAAATTTGATGCATTCCTTTGGAAAACACAACAGAATCAGGTGTTGAGTGAAGTCATAATAAATCTTTTAAGTGCTAAAATTCCTTAAATACTTTAGATCTCCGTCTGAAAATTTCTTAGTGTGCTTTTAATATATTTCTGTTATTCAAAATATTTAACAAAGAAAAATCTACAATGTTAAGTCATCACATTGCATTATTTTCTTAAATTTTCAGTTTAGGGGCATTTCACGTGAAACCGACAACGAAAAAAAAGCGAGGTTCTGAAATTCGTTCATATTGGGCACATTTGTACTTCTAGGGTATATGAATGTGTACACATAATATTTTTGTTATTTGATGTTTAGTTGTTAAGATATGAGATTCTATAGAATTTAAATTTTTTTGAAATTTTATTTTCATATTGAAGTAAATTATAATTAAATAATAAATGTAGTGTTTCGTATAGAAAATTTACTGTTCTTTTTGATTTTCAAGTGAGATTCGGAATTTGAATTTTTTCCCTAGTCTTAAACCGGAAGTGAATATTTAAAATATTTTTTTCAATAACTTCGAACATTTTAATTTTAATTTTTTCTACTGTAAAATAAAGTTCAACATGTATACAATTTAACATAAAAATTGCAAAATGGGATCTAGATTAGTTTGGGAGATATATTAATTAGAGTGCGTGCATGTCGCTCTGAGCGTGATACCTGTCGCTTGTTAAAGTTGTTTGGTGATGTTAAAATACATTAAAACGTTGATAATGTTTCAGTAAAATTGATTTGTTATTATTGCCTTATCTGTTTGTGTCATTCTGAAGTTATTTAATTCCTAAATTTGAAATAAAATGTAAAATATTTCCATTCCATTTTACATCTAAACTTTTAGGAATTTTTCTTATATCTTTAAATTTTCGAAGCCAGTAAATTTAATGGATTAAAGTGCCAATCACCGAAGGGAGACAAAAAAAGTGAATCAAAATTATAAAACTTAGTAACGAACGTAGCTCGCTAAGAGGTTAGAAGAACAACGAAAGGAAATAATGGAAAATAAGCGTTACTTGCCTTCATGCTTTTATCTCTTTCTTTTATGTATTTCTGATTCGTTTTGATGAAGTGATTCTTTTTGCAACTAAGAGATGGTGTTTTTATTCGTATTTTGTCATCAAAATATGAGAAAAAATCACGTAAAATAATGTTTTATTTTGAAAATGGTTTCTACACATTATTTCTTTCAAAACCTGAGATTGACAATATTAAGTCTCAATTTCGAGATTATTTTTGTTAGTTCTTTCTTGGTAGAAAATGACATTTCATTCCTTCAGAAAATTTTGAAGAAATCCAGAACACACCATTGCACAGCGAACACAATGTCAAGATGCGAAATAATCTTGAAATATTGGATTGAAAAATACGGTCCGAAGGTCCTTTAAAGTCACGAGCAGACCTTCGGAAATAATAATTTTATATTTTCCAGCATCCAGTGTTCCTATCATTGGCAAAGGCTGCAAACTCGTAAATGCATATTGCTTCCCAAAACCATAATGTATGGTGAATGTTCCATTAGGTCCAGCCAACTTAAATTTGGACTCATCGATAAAGATAACTTTTGTCCAGTCATCGAATATCCAATGCCGATAAATTTTTACACCAATTTTGCCCGGTTTCTCCTTCATTTTCGATATTTCGAAATCGACTTAAAAACTTATCAGCTTTAATCGATTATCATCTATCTTTATTTTTCTTTCCATGCTAAGTACTACCATTTTGGATTTTTTTAACTTCCCAGTATATGGGAAGTTCTTGTAATCGCCTCGAAAATCGAAATTGAAATTTTCAACATTTCTTTACGTTTTGAGGTCTATAGAGTATATATAAAGTGTTTTTAGAAAGAAGTATGTATATGTGTGTGTGTGTATGTACGTACGTACGTACGTACGTACGTATGTGCGTTCGCGGGCAGTTTTTCTACGAGCATAACTCACGTAAACAAAGTTGTATCGACTTCGTTAAGGTGTCAATCGAAGCGTCTTTGCAATTTTAAGAGCTGATTAGTTTTTGGGAAACTTCGGTCGGGGGGGTTTGCTGTTTTCACCCCTTGAAGGTCAACCATGTTATGCGCTATATCTCGCGAACAAAACATACGATTTGCTTCATCAAGGTGTCAATCGACGCGTACTAGCATGTTCGTGATTTTGTCAATTTTTTAAAAAAATCGTTGGAGCGGTTTTTTAATTTTTGAAAAAAGTGCAAAAAAATGGGTTTTTTTTTCAAAAACATCAAATTTTTATCTTGATTTTCAACACACAGTAACAAATGTTTATATAATTTATATACTCCAAACAATTCTTGTGAAAAAACTATCATTTTTTTTTATGTATACAAAAAAAAATTAAATTATAAATAAAAAATCATTAAAAGTCATCATGACCTTCATGGTCATTTATCTCATTCATTATATCTCGAGCACCAAATATAATCTTTGCATCATTAGGGTGTCAATCGACGCGTATTAACATTTTAACGATGTTTTTAAATTTTAAAAAAATCTTTAAAGCCATTTTTTAATTTAATAAAAAAATATTGAAAATTAGTGTTTTTTTCATAAAAAAATTAATTAATGGTTAATAAAATAAACATCGTAATAATAAATGTTTATAAAATTTATAAACTTTTATCAATTTCTGTAGAGAGACCAGCAAAATATTTTCTCATGTTTTCAAAACAAATTGAATTAAAAATAAAACAAGCCGTGAGGTGCGACCCTTGAGGTCCACACGTACAACTTCCCAGTAATATTTACATAAATATTAAAAATATTAAACACAATAATAATTATGGAAATAATACTACTTTTAATAATTAAAAATGTACCTCTCATAAAAGTTATTGGAATGACTTAATATTAGTCGTAACATCTACGCGAGCGTCAATTGATTATGTAAAGATTCTCGTGGATTGGTTAGATTCAATATTCACGTGGATCAATCGGAGGGGGGACAGGTTACAAAGCCTTTTCTACGTTATTTGTTATTTTCATATCGATGCTTGAAGCACAAAACAACGCTAGCAAAAATGAATGCAGTTTTTGTTATTACGACAACTGAAGAGATTTTGTCGCGTGATGGCCATTTTGAATAGTTGCGGTCAAAACTGCTAGCACTTCGGCATAATCACTGAATTTGTATTTTGTCAAGATTTTACATCAATGAAACTCATAATTATTTCTTATGTTCTGTTGATTTTGAGAAACATTGATTATGCAGTCAAAAATAGGTTCAATTGCATGTAAAAAGTAAAATATATGTATTACAAATGATGACGGAAGTAATTGAAATCTTACGAATACTAAAGAACAAAACTCCTAAAAACTACAACTTTTTATTTGATGAAAGCTTTTCAAAGCATATGATCTCAAAAAGTGTTGACTACAAAACATTTTACCATTCAAAACGTTGATTACCACAATTGCAAATTTGATTTGATTTGTATTGGTTTTCAAAATTTAAGAAGTTTTTTCATTAAAGTTAAAACAAGGTTCTGTGAAGACTATTAAAAATCTCCGCAAATTATGCAAATGATAATAAACTTTGATTGACTTTACAACAATGTCTTTAGAATAAGAGATTTAAGGTATAAAAATTCGTATGAACCCTTTTTACATGGTGACTTTGAATGTTTTTTTTATTTTTAATTCAATTTGTTTTGAAATCATGAGAAAATATTTTGCTAGTCTCTACAGAAAGTGATAAAAGTTTATAAATTTTATAAACATTTATTAGCACGATGTTAATTTTATTAATTATTAATTAATTTTTTTATGAAAAAAAACACTAATTTTCAATAGTTTTTTATTAAATTAAAAAAAAAATGGCTTTAAAGTTTTTTTTTTAAATTTAAAAACATCGTTAAAATGTTAATACGCGTCGATTGACACCCTAATGATGCAAAGATTATATTTGGTTCTCGAGATATAATGATTGACATAAATGACCATGAAGGACATGATGACTTTTGATGATTTTTTATTTTTAAGTTAATTTTTTTGTAGTCACGAAAACAAATTTTGGTGGATTTTTTACACAAACTGTTTGGAGTATATAAATTTTATAAGTATTGATTACTGCAACTTGAAAATAAAGTTAAAAATTTGATGTTTTTGAAAAAAACTCCAATTTTTGCACTTTTTTTTCAAAAATTTAAAAAACTGCTCTAACAATTTTTTCAAAAATTTGATAGATTCACGAAAATGTAAATACGCGTCGGTTGACCCCTTGATGAAGCAAATCGTACGTTTTTTTCGCGAGATATAGCGCATAACAGGGTTGACCTTCAAGGGGTGAAAACAGCAACCACCCCCCCCCCCCCCCGCACGACCGAAGTGTCCCAAAAACTAATCAGCTCTTAAGATTGCAAAGACGCTTCGATTGACACCTTAACAAAGTCGATATGACTTTGTTTACGTGAGTTATGCTCGTAGAAAAACTGTCAACGAACGCACGTACGTACGTACACACACACACATACATACTTCTTTCTAAAAACACTTAAAATATACACGTAAGACCTCAAAACTTAAAGATATGTCGAAAATTTCAATTTCGATTTTCGAGGCGAAAACAAGAACTTCCCATATACTGGGAAGTTAAAAAATCATTTAAAGTCACCATGTAAAAAGGGTTCATACGAATTTGTATACCTTAAATCTCTTATTCTAAAGACATTGTTGTAAAGTCAATCAAAGTTTATTATTATTTGCATAATTTGCGGAATTTTTAAAAGTCTTCACAGAACCTTGTTTTAACTTTAATGAAAAAACTTCTTAAATTTTGAAAACCAATACAAATCAAATCAAATTTGCAATTGTGGTAATCAACGTTTTGAATGGTAAAATGTTTTGTAGTCAACACTTTTTGAGATCATATGCTTTGAAAAGCTTTCATCAAATAAAAAGTTGTAGTTTTTAGGAGTTTTGTTCTTTAGTATTCGTAAAATTTCAGTTACTTCCGTCATCATTTGAAAAACATATATTTTACTTTTTACATGCAATTTAACCTATTTTTGATTGCATAATCAATGTTTCTCAAAACGTTTCATTGATGTAAAATCGTGAAAAAATACAAATTCAGTGATGATGCCAAAATGCTGGCAATTTTGACCGCAACTGTTCAAAATGGCCATCACGCGACAAAATCTCTTAAGTGTGCGTAATAAAAAGAAACTGCATTCATTTTTGTTAGCGCTGTTTTGTCCTTCAAGTATCGATCGAAAATAACAAATAACGTAGAAAAGGCTTTTTAACCTTTCCCCCCTCCGATTGATCCACGTGAATATTCAATCAAACCAATCCACGAAAATCTTTACGTAATCAATTGACGCTCGCGTAGACGGTACGATGAATATTAAGTCATTCCAATAGCTTTTATGAGAGGTAAATTTTTATTATTAAAATTAATATTATTTCCATAATTATTATCGTGTTTAATATTTTTAATATCTATGTAGATATTACTGGGAAGTTGACCGTGTGGACATCAAGGGTCGCACCTCGCGGCTTGTTTTATTTTACAACCAATTCAAGCCGACACGATAACTAGACCAGAACGGATCTGTTTTCAGTTGGCTTTTGAGAGGGACCACATTGATTTTTGCAGAAAAAGCTGTGAAATAGCTTGAATAACAATAATTGACTTATCCTCCCTCTGAAAAAAGTCGGGAACATTAATAAATAAATCGAAATGTTAAATTTTTTAAAAAAATCAATTTTTTCCTACTTTCTCACTTCTAACTTTAAAACGATTCATTTTGAAGCAAAGTCGTGAGAAAATAACGTTGCGTAATTAAATTTTCTACAAGATATGATTCGTTAAAAAAAAACTCACCCTTGCCGCAAAATGGCAAGAAATATATAAAAACAACACCTTTTTTATTTAATTTTTTTACAACTTAGAATGCACTTAGGACCTGCATAATTCGCCTAGCAATTTTTTAAAATAAAGGTTGTTTTTTAGAGGTATCGAATTCTAAGTTGGCGACATTTTTTAATGCTACGTATGGTGTGACAGCTCTCATGCGTTTTATGGTTAGTTTGATTTGCCATTTTATCATGAATGGGTTGACGCCTGAGCAACGTCTCCAAATTGTGCAGATTTATTTCGAGAAAAAAACGATTCTGTTCGAGAAACTCATCGCGCACTCCGTGAATTTTATGACCGACATAATCGTGCATCAGAACAAATAATTCGATTAACCATGGATCGTTTCCGCACCACGTTTACTCTTACTAATAATACGCATCCATCTAGACGTCGTACAGTGTGTAATGAAGAACCCACAGCAGCTGTAGAGCGTAGTATCGATTAAGACCCAAGTGAGTATATTCGACATCGTGCTCAACAATTAAACCTGTGCCCATCCACTTTATGGAAAATTCTACGGAAGGAGCTTGGTTTGCGGGCTTACAAAATCCAACTCGTGCAGGAATATAAGCCGAACGACCACCGGACACTGCATAGATTCGGGGTATGGGCCCAAGAAGAAATTGCTGCAGATCCCGAATTTCAAAAGAAAATGTTGTTTAGCGATGAGGCTCATTTCTGGTTGAATGGCTGCATCAACAAACAAAACTTGAAGTGATGAGCAATCACAGACGGTAGTCCAAACACCGTTACATCTGGAGATAGTCACTGTTTGGTGTGCTTTATAGGCCGGTGGAATCATTACAGTCAATGGTGACCGCTATAGAGCCATGATCAATGACTTTCTCTTTGATTTCAACAGGATGGCGCGACATGCCATACAGCATGTGCAAACATCGACTTATTGAAAGAAGTGAACTGTGAACTGGCCTGCAACATCTTGTGATTTAACACCGCTGGACTATTTCTTGTGGGGATACGCCAAGATGCTTGACCATTTAGAGGACAACATTCGCCGCGTTATTGGCGAGATACGGCCCCAATTATTGTTTAGAGTAGTAGAAAATTGGATCTCTCGTTGGACTTCCTCCGCGCCAGTCGTGGCGCTCACATGCCCGAAATCATATTGAAATAACAATGGCAAAGAAATATCTTTCCAATAAAATTAATTTCATGGCAATCAAAATAATTTATCCGTATTTTATTCTATTTCAAAATTCTATACCTTTAAAAAAACACCCTTTATAATAAGTAGATTTTGCATAATAATTCTGCAATCTAAATTTATTTAAAAAAGAGGTGTAAGGTAGATTGCCTCCTCGTGGTGCATCCTGGATAACGCTAAATGATCTACCACGGCACGACCTCGAATGTTCTCGGACTACTCTTTTGTCTAAACGACTCTATCTGATGCTTTGGGCTGGTAGTGGTGGTATTCTGTCACCTCAGTACGCAAGAGTGACATCTTGCGGAAATGGCTTTCAGGCTAATGCCACTGCTGCCTCCGTCCCGGTAAAACCCTGGCAGGTCTCGCGGTACCTTCGAAACTCGTCGCCACTAGTCTGGCCGTGTAGGTTCAGTTGAGTTCAGACTCCTGATTAGTTCCTGGCCCGGCTCTGAGCACATATCCTCATAAGGGAATGTGCCAGCCCTCGCATGGCCTCCCTGCTTCGGCATAGACAACCATGGGGTCTCAGGGAAACTGCACAACGAGTGAAGATAGCGGCTGCGAGGGGGGACCCAACAGCAATGAATTCAGAAAAAGGTAAAGAGGAAGATCCACTCAGCCCGGAAGGGAAGTGGTCAAAGGTGATGCGTCCTTCTGGTGGGAAGAAGACCATGATGTCCAATCGGATAACAACCAGCCTACCCCCCACTTCTTCGAGGGGTGCATGCACCAAGGCAGCTATGCCAGGGACAAGCTCCTCCTCAGGTAAGCCAATTGGCGCTAGCGGCAACACCACGGCAACGGCGAATAAGCCGGCCCGTACGGCTGCCGCTGCGCCCTCCAACACCGCCTCTTCTTCAGGTGTCAAAAAGCAGCAAAACCCCTCAGTTGCGGCTTACAGGGACAGAAGATCTGCCTTCAAAGTCCTGAAAAGGCTGAAAGATTTACCCCCTGAGGGGCTTTCCCAGAAGGACAAAATTTCCCTTGAATGGGCAACAACTACAGTAGAGGCTCACAAAGCCTCTTTGGCAAAGCAAGGGGCTACTCAAAAAAGATACATATCTAATGAGGCAGCCCCGAATCAACCGAGTGCCCAATTGCAGGTCACCAAAAGACCAAGATTGGTCGCACCTAATCCTGTCAAGGGCAGGAGTTTCAGTGAAGTGGCTAAGGGCAGCCTGGTATGGGCTGTCATCGACAGGAGCAGCAGCGATGGAACCATCTCACCGTCAAACTGGAAGATGGTTGAAATCGCTCTTCTTCGGGTGTACAAACCCATAATGGAGGCAAACCCAGGCCCTCCACCTAATTGCCGTGATGCTGGTTGGTACCAGGGTCATGTTAAGCTAATAGCCTGCACGGATCAACGCTCAGCGGATCTATATAAGCAGGCTATTATCAGACTGGGAGAAGTCTGGCCCGGAGCAAAGCTAGAAGCTGTCTCCCAGGAAGACATCCCGAATCGGTCTTGATCCAGGGCATGGATACCGGCGGAGCCATCCACACCGGAGTAAATTGTTGAGCTTATCAAGCTCAGCAACGCTGATCTTCCGGTGAACAACTGGATGGTAGCCAAGGTAAGCGAGCCCAGCAATGGGCAGCGCCCCAAAGCTCGCATAATTCTCAACGAGGATTCGCTAGCTCCGTTGGAGTCAAAGGACAGGGTGATAAGCTATGGTTTCTCGGCTATCACCCTGCGAGTATGTCGCAAGGACCGCTCTAGGAAGGCAGTACGGGAACCGATTAAGGAGAGGGGGAGTGAGGTGACTGTGGAAGCAATAGTCGACCCGACCGTGGATCTCTCTGAGTCAGATCTTCTCTCCGACGACGGAAGAAGTACCACCTCCATTACGGAGTTGGCTGGGGACCTTCTCCAATCCCTCGACCTGGTTGATGAGGAGGAGACGTCCTTTTCTGACGAGGAGACGGACAAAACCCTGTGTCGTGATGCTAAGGTTTCTACAGATAAACCTCCAGCACTCTAAGGCGGCATCCGCCGCACTGCTCCTCCACCTGGCCCAGAAAGGAGAGGAGCTAATACTGGCCCAGGAACCTTGGGTTGTAGGCAACCGGATTTGCGGGTTCAATATGAAGGGATACAAAACAGTATCTCTCTACACATCAGGTAAACCAAGAGCTTGCATAGTAATAAAGGAAGGCTTGAAGTTTCCAACCTTGTACAATTTCAGTGACCAGGACATCATTGCCATAGCAGTGAAAAGGCAGTCGAAACCCCTTTGGGCTGTCTCCTGCTATAAGGCACACGATGTTCTGCCACCTCCCATCAACATGCAGAGCATCGTCACAGAAGCCACTGCACGGGGCATTTAACTAGTCATCGGGACGGACGCCAATGCCCATCACCGCATTTGGAGAAGCACCGATACGACGAAAGCGGTGAGTCACTTTTTGAATTTATTTTAACGGATGAATTAGCCCTAGTAAACAAATTTGAGGATCCTACTTTCATTACGGCAAGCCGTAGGGAAGTTTTGGATATCACTCTAACGAACAAGCACTTGCACCACGCTATCAAAGGATGGCATGTATCACAAAAGTGCTCGTTCTCCGATATAAATAATGATATATATTGTTCGACGTAGCTTTTGACCCTCCGAAAAATCCAACCTTCATCAACAAAAGGAGGATGGATTGGGTCAAGTACTAATCAGTATTAAAGTCTACACTAGAAGGTGGACCTCCAAAGATTGAAGACTTAAGTGGTCTGGAGGAAACCGTTGGGGCCCTTACATCTGCCTTCAAAGAAGCAGCAAGATCTGCATGCAGTCCAACGAAGTCTAGACGGAAATATAAGCCCAATGTGACATTGCAGAGCTGCGGTAGGAATGTAGGAAGTCCTTCAATTGGGCTAAAAAATCCAATGACTGGTCTTTCTTTAAACTCAAACTGAAGGAGATCAAATGCTCCATCAGAAAACCAAAACGCACCTTGTGGAGAAGTTTCTGTGCAGAAATAGATCACTCCAAGGATGTCACTCGTCAGCGAAAAGTCATGACGACCTTCCCCTTATTTTTGGGGTCTATCAAGGACATAACCAAAATCAATCAAAAGGGGCCGAGACGCTAGCCATTCTCATGGACACGCACGTCTCGGGCAGTGGTTGACAAAGCTTATCTACATACGCCTCCGAACTGCCTGTCAACCGCTGTGGCTGTAGACGACAGGCTCCTACGCTGGGCAGTCAGCTCATTTCAACCCTTTAAATCCCCTTGAATGGACAACACCTCACCTGTGGAGGTTCCGCAGGGACTCAATATAGCGCTACCATGGCTCAAAGCCATCTTTAAAGCATGTCAACAGATGGCTTATATTCCACAGCGGTGAAAAAAAGCTAAAATAGTCTTCATACCCAAAGCGGGCAAGACATCCCCCTCCTCACCTAAGGACTATAGACCTATCAGCCTCACCTCTTTTCTGCTGAAAACTCTGGAACGGCTGATAGAGATTCATTTAGGAGCTCCTCTGAACCCCTTTCCAATGCGCAGCAAAAGGGAGATCGTTGAAACAGCTCTACACTCGCTCACCAGCCAAATTGAAAAATCGCTAAGCATAAAAGAATATACGAATGCGGTTTTTCTAGACATCGAAGGTGCATTTAACAACGTTAGCCACAAGGCTATTCAGAAGGCACTCGAGGAAAACAATGTGGATGATAACCTGATTAGGTTTATCGTATAACTGCTTAGCAGCGGGAGCATCAACTCCACACTAGAAGACAGCATCGTAAGATGGAGGACGTGCAGAGGCACCCCGCAAGGTGGGGTGCTATCACACCTTCTATGGAACTTAGTGATGGTCAACAATAGAACCGACTGGCTACAAAGTCGTAGCTTATGCCGACGATGTTGCAATAGCAATATCGGGAAAATTTATTAAAACCCTATCTGAAAGACTAAACTTTGCCCTAGGTATTCTTACCAAATGGAGCAGAGAGTGCGGCCTAAAGATTAATCCACAGAAGACGGAGTTTATGCTCTTCACAAGAAGGTACAAAATTCAACGATTTGTCCCACCTAAACGTGATGAGATAAGTATCATCAGGTCAAATATTTAGGTCTAATTCTGGACTCTAAACTCGCATGGAAAGCGAACATAGCAGAAAGAGCACGCAAAGCTGCATGCGCAATCTACTGCTGCAAAAGAGCTATTGGGAAATGGTGGGGATTGAAACCCAATATTGTATCATGGCTCTATACGGCGAAAGTGGAACCAATCCTTCTGTATGGTGCAGTTATTCAGTGGCCTGCTATGGCGAAATCATTAAATGTGAACCTGCTAAACAAGTTCAGAAGGATTGCAGCTATTGCAATTATCGGGGCTCTACGCACAACCCCAACAAAGGCATTGTTCATACTACTAAATTGGCTCCCGACGGAGCTCCTAACGAAACAGCAGGCCAAGTGCTCTGCTCTAAATCTCTGGCATGATGGGAATATCGGCCACTCCACCATATTGCGGAGGGATGGACCAACGCCAGAGAAAGTAACCTCACTCCTCCGATTCCCTGCTTCCACCACGGTTTCAAGTCCATCATCCCTAGCAGAGGATCATGGAAGGAAATAGGATATAGGAATCGGTCGACATCTACACTGATGGATCAAAGATGGATGGAAAAGTTAGCTGTGGCGTTTTCTTCGAACAGCTAGGCCTGAGACTATCCTTCCGACTATCAGATCACTGCAGTGTTTTCCAGGCAGAGGTCATCGCAATACATAAGGCAGTTGACTGGCTGAGAAATCAGAAAATTTCCATAAGAAATATCAACATTTTTTCTGCCAGTCAAGCTACTATCCAATCACTATCCACTATCATTTAAAATTGTAATGGAATGTCGCACACTACTGAACGCGATGTCGCTTCACTGTGGTAAGTGATTCTTTGCTGGGTAACGGGGCATAGTGATATACCGTGGAATTACGAAGCAGATGCCCTAGCGAGAGCTGACACTGAGCTTTAGGAGTATACACTAACACCCAAAGTGGCCATCCTCCAGCCTCCATTAAGTTAGGATTCAAGCAGTATTACAGGGGGCTGGCTTCTGGATGAAGCTGCATGATAACCGGGCAAACTAGGCACGCACTAAGCTCAAAGCGCACAAAGCAGCTCCTCAACATGAGCCGTGAAACATTAAATTTCATCGTATCCATACTGACGGCGCATTGTCTCATTAGCAGACACGCAGAAAGACTGGGTACTTCTTTCCACGATTTCTGCCGCAGCTGCAGATCGGAGGACGAGGAGGAAACGATCCAACACTTTCTGTGTAAATGCCTAGCATTATCCAGGAAACGCATGCAAACTTTAGGCTCACTTTTCCTGGACAGCCTCACGGAAGTAGCCAGTTTAAATATTAGCTGCATACCAGAATCTTAATGGTTCTCGTCACCCAACAGGTTTTAGTGCCGCACCCTATCTCAATGTGGTATCACAATGGGCCTATCTTCGCCTAAGTAAGCCACCTTTTGACAAAAAGGGCTGCCACTACAATCAACCATACCTTTAAAAAACACCCTTTATAATAAATCAGCACACAAATTTTCATCAAAATCGATTCGCTACATTTCGCATAATAATTTTGCAATCTAAATTTATTTAAAAAAATTCATATTTTTTAAAATCTTCCAAGTCAGAAACTAAGCATATCGAAGTTTGAAATGGTTTTACACTTAAAAGAGCACTTCACCTATCAAGTACATTTTATAAAATTAAAATTGGATTATTTGGCTTTTAATTTTATAAAGTCCATTTGATAAGTGAAATGCTCTTTTATATGTAAATTTCGATATTTTTTATTTTGTGACTTGCAAGAATTTAAAAATTTTGATTTTGTTTTACACGAATTAGATTGCAAAATTATTATTATTAATAAATTATTATGCAAAATCTACTAAATCGGTTTTGATGAAAATTTATTTGTTTTTTTTTTATTACATTATAAAGCTTTTCTAGATGAATTATGAAGGTCCTATATGCATTCTAAGTTGTAAAAAAGGGCTTTTTCCTTTTTTTATATTTATTGCTATTTCACGGCAAGGGTAATTTTTTTTAAAATTTCTAACCAATCATATCTTATAGAAAATTTAATTACGCAATTTTTATTGCCTCACAACTTTGCTCTAAACTGAATCGTTTTAAATTTAGAAGTGAGAAAAGTATTAAAAAATTTAGTTTTTAATAATTTTTGAACATTTCGATTTATTTATTAATGTTTCCGACTTTTTTGAGAGGGGAGGATAATTCAATTATTATTACACGAGTAATTCCACAACTTTTTATGCATAAATCTGTGTGGCGCTTCGCAACAGCCAAATGTAGTCGTTTTTTACAAATCCGCCCTGGTTTCAACGTATTTCTCGTTTAAACACTTGTTCTTGAAACCAAGTGATGATTTTAGATTTTTCTATTTTGACACGATTCACTGAGTGTGAATCTCGGTATGTCGTCCTTGTTATAGCAAAGTGGGATTTTATTGTTTGTTGTTGTTATTTAAATGGTGTAACAAAATTTATGAAATCAACAAAACATAATATTGGAGGGGTTTTGTGACGCTGGGTGTACATGAGTTGGATGAATATAACAGAGTTTCATTCTGGAGCATGCTATCGTGCGTGTCCTTAGAGAATTGAAACTATTGTGAAGATTTTTGAATTACACGAAAATTGAAGAAACATAACGAGGTTCGATTTTGTAACATTGAACTATGCAAAGGGTGGTGCAAATTTACGAAGGGTGCAACACTTACCCGCTATCTAGAAGACAGCTGGGAAATAGATTAGAAGGAAATTGTCAATTAAGAATATTGAAGAAAAGAGTATTGCATTCGTGTTAGTGTAAAAGATTAGTGGAGTGTCTGAGAATATGCTGATTAGGGAAAAACCTCAGTTTAGTTGATTATATAAATTTCTGTGTTACAGTTCCTGCAGCCATTGCGTCTAGGGTCAAATGTTGGGCACACGATCCGTATCGTTGTACAGGTGTACTTACCTCAAACTTGGCATACTCTTCCCTTTGATCAAGTTACTAGGCGGCTCACGTGAAATCATGGAAGCTGAGCGAGAAAGTTTTTTCTCACCAGTGTCGAGACTTCGGTGGTAATCCTATTCAACGCATGGTTCTGATGAGTAAAGATAATGGAGAAAGTTTCGTTACTTACGGCATGCTGCAATGATTTATCATCGCTTCCAGTTTCTAACCCAACTTTTTCCAATGCTCTGTCTGATTTTGAAAACATCTTGGTTTCGACAAAAGCTCTAATGTCCGCCATCTTAACACGTTTCTTCTTTTCACTGCCGCGTCTTCCAGTTGTAGATGTACCATCATCTGGTTTCGCAATAAGAGTGAAAACAGAGGAATAAATATCTTTTTGGATTCTTAATTTCGTCCTGAATATTACCTGTGAGTAGAGCTGGAGCTGGGGGCTCGGGCACTTCAATGTAGTCTTTAGTAGCCGAACTACCACTTGGGCTGTCTCTGCTGTTGCTGTTGGGACCTTGGTATAAAGATATTTCAATTTGCGGTATTGGCAGCGAATTGGAACGCTTTCTTGGCTGTTGTTGAGGAATTATAGTTTCTTCGCTGATATCCCGAAGTCTACATGTGGAAGACAAGAACGAACTAATGAATGAAATCAATTCAAACTGTAAGCAAGCTAGGCAAGCTTGTGCTTCTAGAGTATCTGAAGCCTTGATAAGAAATTTACAAAATAATCGCGTGTTCTCGACGGATACCACTAGACCCAATAAGTATTTGAATATAGTGTATCTTGCGAATAAGCTGATTCACCTATTGTACAGGAAATGTAGGCTCCAATAGACACCCTCCTCCTGCCAATTAGAAATAAATAAGCAGCGCATCACGGCAACATCCAAAAACGTTGCGGCTGCCACATCGTACTTCCGATAGATGGGGCTTTTGGGATCAGCTTCCGTCGAGTCCTTTTCGGTCGACGAGCTGGTTTTCGGTTGATCGCATTTCGGTTTCATGCCAGCTTTCTCCTGAATTTTTTCATGATCGAAGTCGAATCGAGTAGGATGCGAAATAGTTTGCTGAGTTAAGATGGATTGCTTGCTGCCACGTCGACTTTGTGATCGTTGTAATAAGCTGGCATCAGCCTAGTGAAAGAGTTTGAAGAAAATTATATGCACGTCCAGTTTCCGTGCTCATAAGCTTACAGTGTAAAAAGAAGAGTCCATTAGAAGTGGTCCAGCTGGAAGCCTGAATATGACAACGCGCTCTTCATCCAGACTTGAAGCTTCTTCCGGGATCGTCTCAGGGAACATGAAATCTTTAGGCGATGATACCCATGAGCACTGTGGAGAATTTCATTGTTTATTGCCAGAAATCATCGAAAAAAGATAAGAATACTTCTTCGTCGTGTTTAGGTGTGTCAGTAAAAGAAATGCTTTGCGGTGAATCGGCCATCGGCGACATTGCGTCGCCTGCAGATGGTTTCCCTAGAAAAAGTATTAAAATATGATATGGTCGGCACTAAAGTTACATTGCTCACTGGCAGCAAAAGCATCCGAAGAGTCTCTTGGACTGGGAGGGCTCAGTAAATTTCTTGCTTTGGGCTTGACAGGAGCATTGAAGCATGGCGCTCCAGGAGCTCTATACTCCCACATGCCTTGCCACAATTTAATTCCATTTTCTAATCGAAAGTTTTGAAAATCAGATTCTTTTAGATGATGTACAATCGGGGCAAAAATGTAAACGAAAAGCTGGAAAAAACAATCCACAATAAAAATTATTGCGACCATTTGTGATAGCTACAGTGATAGTTGGCACAGAGAAGAGGTATTGGCTCATTCTATTGGCAAGATCCCTCAGTACAGGGTTCTCTTCCGCTTCGGCGTCAGCACATTCTTCTGAGGCATACAAGAGGATCCATTGCATGATGTAGAGTAGTTTAATTTCGGCTGCCCCAAGTGCCTGAAGATCTTTCACTCTGAAACACAAGAACAAGTTTATAATTTGGGATTTTGTTTGAGTAAAAGTGGCAACTTCAATAATCAGTATCACTTATACTAAATCATATTAATTATTTCAAACAAATTCGAAAAGTATCAGTCAGATAAAGATTTCAAAGCAATTTTAGTATTAAACAATGGAAAATAATTCTACTGAGGAGCTGAGCGTCAAACAGAATATATGATTTAATGGTTCCGGATAATATGTTGTGACCTACAGATGAGGTCATGTTTTAACTCAATAACTCAAATTTATTCCGTCGGAAAGGACTATAGAAAACTCTTAACAAAATGTCTCTTAAAATAACATCTCCACAATTAACATTGCTGATTTTTCCAACGCAAGTTGTCAAAAATTCATAACTCTGTATTTTCAGGGTACAAATTATGATTATCTTTCGATTTTTGTTTGTTTGCAACAGACAAAATAATTAAATATTTTTTGAACTGTTGCAACTACAGGGTGGCGCAAAAGTTTCTGATCATAGTAGTAGTTCACATAAATTTTCTTAGGTAGTTTGCAGAAATTGCGTCTCACTCAACTTGTACACGCCGGTCTAAAGACACTCTCCTTTAATTTGGACCACACATTTTCCATGGGATTTAAATCAGGGGAACTATCATGCCAATCAATCCATACATTAGAAAAAATACTCATAAATCGTCTCATAAGTTTTCAAAGCAATATGCATCTTGGTGCCATCTTGCATCAAAATCACTTCCTTTCCATCCCTGAATTGTTAGCGGTTAGTAAGGCATTGTACTAAAAAAGGGAGAATATTTTCCCTGTAAACTTCTCCATTAACAGACACTCCTTGCTGAACAAAATGAAGTTGGCCTTTTCCGCGGCTGCTCATTCCGCTAGCTACCATGATTTTTAAGTCGAATTTCGGAGTCTGTATTACGAGAATATTTGCGGGATTGCTGGTTCTCACTGTCCTATTCTGTCGATTGGGTATTGGATGCAGTTGGACCCACGACTCGTCCGTAAAAAGAATGTTTGCACGGAGCCTTTCAGCAAATCCGAAGTTTTTGAGATTTTGGCAGAAATTCAGCCGGTCTCGAATGTTCTTGGAAAGGAGAGGTTTCTTGCGTTGTCTATAGGTTTGCCGGCCCCAGTTGGTGGACAAAATATATCGCTGAACGGTTCGGCTCGACACGTTTTTAATGGCCGCCAGAAAGCTGTTTAGCCATTTCGTCACTATTCGCGTCCCCATTTTCTGGTCTATTTTCAGCCAATGTTCCTTTTTTTTTGCTTCTGCTGAAAGTACCGACGGTCGACCACTTCTTTGCATATCCTCCATGTTTCCTTCTGCATTGCACCATTTTTTCACGGTGTTCTTGCTGATCCTAAGTATTCTGCATATGTCGCTGCAGCTGTACCCCAATTGATGAATGAGTCTAATTGCAACACGTTTTTGAATTCGACCACTCACCATTATCGCAAAAAAAAATTCAATTTAATTCGTTGAAGATTCACGATGTTTTTAGGGTTTGTACAAAAGAGCGTTAAAATTAAGGTCTTTCGATAAATTTGGTACTTCAAGGTTACTTCAAGTAACCAAATCTGAATGGATAAATTTGTATTTTCAAAAGTCTTTTTACTGTACTCAAGTACTTATGGGTCTGCATATTTTACTTGTAATTAGGCCTACCTACAAATCCTCTTCGAATTTTCGTGCCTGTTTTTGCTGAGTTTTCAATAAAAATCATTATTTTCGTATTATCGTTTAAAATTCTGTTTTCACTCTTTCGGAAATTAATGAATGCATTGTTGCTATAAGAAAATTTAAAGTGGGTGTCAAAATGTTTGCAAATAGTTTTTTGCCGATAAATTTTTTCGGGTTGATTTTTCATGTAGAAGGTCAGAAACTTTTGCGCCACCCTGTAGATGAATGCAAATACAATATATTTCATGATGAACTACTTTACTATACCCTAAGAGTTGTCAAATAAAAAAACCTATAGGCTTAAATGATAAATTCACAGAAGGTTTTTGTGCTGACACAAAAAAGTTTGACTCATTCAAAAATAATAACTATTGAGGGATTACGAAATATGACCTTTCCAGTATACAGTGAAACCTCTCATAGGTGGACACTCGTGTTGTTGTCCTGCTATGGGAGGTGTCCGCTTGTTGGAGGTATCGAACAAAATTAAGAATTTTATATGCATATGTGTATATGTAGATACTAAAGTAAAGAAGTACATATTTCAATTATAATTACTTCGTGCTTATTAATATTTATAGTAGACACGAAAGGAAATCATATTTATACGTACATTTTTCATGTTTTTATGTGTTAATTAGTATGCAGAGAAATAATCTAATGAAAAAAATGATCAATCTTCGATTGCTGAAGCTTAGTTTGTTTCCATTTGAGCTGTCGTTTCTCGAATTGATTTTCTGCTCTTTCAAGTACATATTGAAATGCTACATAGTCATCTTTTGCGAATTGCCTCAAACGAACAATTTGCTTCGGGGTCTCATCCTATGACTTTATTGCATCAATATCTTGAATAGTTTCCTCGTCACCGGAATCATTTTCGTCTACAGTTTCAATTTGATTTCCAAGTCGAATCTCAATATCGTCATTTTCAGTGACAGTAGTCTTATCAATGTTTAAAAATTCTTCCTAATTTTGGTTCTTGAAATCGACGAACACCTTTTGTAAATTTATTAACGTTGATAAGGGCAGTTCATCTTCGCCGTCAAAGTCTAAAATATTCTGAGTTGTTTGTTCGAATGCCGCTTTTCTAAAACAATTTTCGATAGTCACTTCATCAACTTTATCCTAGAAGGCTTTGATGAAGTATAAAGCCTCCAGAACATCTATTGTTTTTGCGAGTTCTGCCATATTAACACAAAATAAAACGGTCAGCCTTTCTTTCGACAGTTTGCCACCAGTACATTTTTCGGATTTCAAGGCGAAAGTTTTATCGGGTAAAGCACAAAAAAACAGGCCACTCTCATCAGCATTATAAATATTATTGGGTTTATACCCAGACAAAATAGTGGGCAATTACTGGTCAACGTTTAATTGATCCGCATCTAAAGCTTCGCCAGCTATGCACTTGAATGTTATATTGTGCCTTAAAAGGCACTTTAAAAGTTAAAACGCATTTTTCTAGCCATCCAATCGACGTCAAAAATTCTCAATATCCTAATTGGTTGGTTATGTGTTTTGCTTTCGCTTTAATAATTGGTGCTGAAATTGGAATATGCCGGCTTCTAGCCTTGGCAAACCAATCGAAGCAGATCTGATCTATGTGTGAGCCTCTGGTCTTGAGAAAGCTTTTCTTTTGTTGTTAATACCAGAATTCCATTTGGATCGAATGGTACCTCGATTTTTCCCAATATTTGTCGCTTAAGTTTTCCCAATACCAAGCCTTTCAAAGAAAAAAATATGTAGGCTTTTTCGCTTCCTTAATAATCAAAAATCACCTCTTAGCTAATTCTCGAACTGACAGCTTTATTTTTTCAAATACGTTAATTATATATTTTTTTTTCATTTAAAGAAATAACGTTTCGTGTAGCCATACTAATATCTGTACATAAAAATCACCGTATAACACACGCGAACTATGCTGAAGCATATACAGTATATATGTATGTAGAATCAAACCAGAATATCGAAGAACAGTACACACAAAACAATTTATTTTTTAAAATGGGGAGTCCCCCTTTTACATTCTAGCCAACATTCAACAACAACATTCTTATAAGGGGAATCACCGATTGCATTTTAATTTTCGTATTAATTTCCAGTAAAATACGCTTTGTATCCACTTGTGGGGTTTTTTTTTTGTATGAAATGTACGCAAATATGGTGTCTGCGTCCGTCCATTGGAGAGTCCGCAAGCTGTTTTGTTCCCAATACGAATCCAAAAGCGTGTCTAAAGAAAATTTTTCCCGGTTATGGGACGTGTCCGCAAGCGGAGGTTTCACTGTATATGAAATTCTAGTAATCGCCTCGAAAACCGAAATTAAAATTTTAATCATATCTTTACGTTTTGAGGTATTAAAAGTAGTATATTTACAGGGACAGGGAGTCCCTATACAACGGTGACTGTGAAATGTCAAACGTCCTGCGGTTTTTTTCTTCATTAGTGTTTTTAGATAGAGTGAATATATTTTCAAGGTACTTTACAAATTTAGGCCACGCCAAAGGATTATTTGTGGACGGGTATATGTATTCGCGCTCTAGAACCGTGGGTTGCCGAGTATACTGGGCATGTTTAAAGTTGCGAAACAAGGAGTGTACTGGTTGTGCAATGACAGTAACGTCCCCTGATGGACTTCTCACTGTAGTAAAGGGACCCGATATCTCTCGACACCAACATGCTCCGAATCGCGAGGAGTCAGAGGCCGAGAAGCGGAGGTTGAACCTGAAACGTGCAGCTGCCAGCACTGATGACAGACCAGCTTCAATGGTTCGCGAAGAGTTAGCTGGGCTACCAGCGGCTGTACTTAGCCAACTGCCAGAACGAGAAAATCTCAAGCAAAGTATCCGCAGAGTGCGAAAGTCGAAGAAAACAACCAGTCCCTGGACACTTGCGGAATTAGAGGAGATATTACAGGAGTACCAGAAAACTGCAAGTACAGTTTGTAATATACGATTTAAGAAACGAGGAAGGCTTTGATCTGCAAACTCGAGTAATCGTTTTTGGTACGCGTCGAAACTTACAGCTGCTATTCACGAGTAAAGTGTGGTTCTTAGACGGTACTTTTGAGGTAAATACTTCAATATGTCCCTCGAATACTTAATGTATCCGTATTAATTCTTTTACACCTTAAGATGTGTCCCGAAATTTTTACACAACTTTTCACTACACTGGGAACAGTTCCTAGAACGGGTCACTCAGAGGTCGTAGCATTACCGTTCGTTTATGCACTTTTATCATCGAAGGAATCGGCCCTGTACGCGACAATTTTTCGCGCAATTATTAATGCAGGCAGGGAGCATAGACTAACTCGCGAGCCGCAAATGTTCATGAGTGACTTTGAGATGGCGATTATCAAGGGTTGCAAAGAAGAATTTCCCAACGTAGCAATCTCCTTATGTTTTTTTCCATCTAAAACGAAGTATGTATCAAAAAATTCAAGAAAAAGGGTTGCAAGTAGCCTATAACGACGAGAACGACAGAACTGTGAAGGAATTTACGCACATGCTCGCAGCTTTGGCTTTCGTGCCAATACGTGACGTTACCGAGGCCTTTGCCACCCTCAAGCAAATAACTCCTCCAGTAATGAGAGAATATGTCAACTATTTTGACGCAACGTACGTGAATGGTGCTCCGGCACGAGGCAGGCGGAGGCCATTGCCACCAAGATATGCAGTGCATCTGTGGAATCAATATGATCCCACGCGCGAAGGGCTGGCAAAAACAAACAATGTGTCTGAAGGGTGGCACAATGGCTTTCGGCTTCTCGTGAATCGAGCAGACCCAGATTTGTATACATTAATCAAGGAATTAAACAAGCCGCGAAGTGCGACCCTTGAGGTCCACACGGTCAACTTCCCAGTAATATCTAGATAAACATTAAGAATATTAAACAAAATGATAATTTTAAAAATACTACTACTTTAATCCTAGATTCATAAACTATATTTATGTTACATTATTCATAAACATATGTCTCTCATACACCTTACCTTTATGGTTACCTAATTTAATGACTACGAAATTTTTTTAAAAAAAAAAACAAAAATGGTTATTTAGAAAGAACTTTTGTTTGAAATTAAAACAAAAGAAACAATCAAAAAATTTAATCTGAGCATTCTAGCCACAAACTACCGCGATGTTCCATACACATGTGCCGTTTACAAGAAGTGCAGATAAATCTAGTCACACGTGTTTTTTTATAGCAGCAGAAGTTACATAACTTCCTGGATTGATTGACAGGGTTGGCTGGTGCATCAGGTAAAGTATCGCCTAAAATGGCATCGATGTTCCGTTTTAGGCATTGCCTTAAAATTGGAGTTTTGCGGCGACGCAGTAACCAAGGCTCTATCATTTTATCTGAAACTTTTTTGATAAATGCTGGTCTTGTTAGTATTTTTTTGTTATTACGACTATTATTGTAGACGTCAATGACAAAAGATAATAACACAAAATAACCACTACGCCATAAAACTTGACTATAACTACGAATTAGTTACAAGTAAACCGTTTACCTATCAAACCTATAACAACGGCAATTGATGTTATTATTTACTAATAACTTATTGCATTATATAATATATAGGCTGTAACAGAACAATTTCATACCTTTTTCAGACAATTTATTCACGTTCGTTTGTTTTCTCACTCAAATAATAAAATCTTTCACTTTATAAATTTCTTACATCAATCATAAATATACGTATCTCAGACACCTCGAGCTTAATAGCACCGAAACTATATGTGTATGCGCCAAAAACACTAGTGCCAAACTGAACTCTCGTCGTTTTAGGAAGGTACAGAAACGCATGCGTTCGCATCTTTCTCGCGCGGCCCACAGTGAAACTTTTATTACTTGAGGGTGTATGAGAGACGTGTGTTTATGAATCTAGGGTTAAATAATAATAATGAGAGGTATTCATAGCAGCAACAGAAATGAGTTGATATTAATCATATAATCTACGGAAGGGTTTTTTGGACTTCCATCATTTAAGCAGTTTTTTTATTAACACTAAAACACTGTAAAAACTATTAAAAATCTGCTCAAATTATGCAAATATTATAAAACTTCGATTGAATTTACAACAATTTCCTTAGAATAAAAGATATAAAGTAATGTCATTCGTGTGAACCCTCTATACATAATAACTTTGAATGATTTTTTATTTTTAACTTCCCAGTATATGGGAAGTTCTTGTAATCGACTCGAAAATCGAAATTGAAATTTTCAACTTTTCTTTACGTTTTGAGGTCTATAGAGTATTGTGGAGCCCCGCAAGCTCCCGCGCTTAGCAGAAAGTTCACGATCGGCAGAAAGCTCACGGCGCAAGCAGACTCTGCTCCCGCGCCAGCTTTATGCCTGTGGGCCGACGACTCGGCCTGTTCCTCGCTAGCCGTGACTGCATCGACACGCTCTTCCCGCCGACACGAGTCTCGGTGAACTCAACCGCATTGGCCGCGATTGTAATGTTAAATAATCGAGTAGTGCAATAAAGAGACTGCAAAGTGGTGACCCCGCGAACACACAAACATTAAAGCCAGTGCGGAAAGTTACAGTGATCCTCTGCACGCGGTATTGTCCAGTGCCGAATATACTTTTAGCAGTGATCCCCTGCACGCGGTATCATACGGCGCCATTACAGCCCGACCACGCTACTTTTCGTGTCCGCGAGTTTCGCTAACCCCAGCCGCCGAGATGCTTTGTGGCGACGATGAGTCAGCACGCATCGCCGCATTGCAGCGGGCTCAAGCTCGCGACGCGTTGCAGCAACTCGCCGAACGTCAGCCTCAGCCGCCGCCGTCGGAACAGCAGATCGAGCAACCACAGCTCTCAGCCGGGCAACCAAATGCCACACACGGCGTCAACGTCGTCAGCCACTGCAAGCTACCACCATTCTGGCGCTCGAATCCAGAACTCTGGTTCTTCCAGGTGGAATCGGCCTTCCAGGTGCACCGCATATCAAACGATGCTTCGAGGTATCACCTGGCCGTCTCAGCCCTCGACTTCGACACCATATCCGAAGTGTCTGATATCATCCGCAAACCTCCGGACTGCAACAAATACGCGGCGTTGAAGACGGCCGTGCTCGCTCGCCTCACAGACTCGCCAGACGCGCAATTGCACAAGCTGCTCACTGGCGTCGAGCTTGGCGACAAACGCCCCTCTCAGCTCCTTCGCCACATGCGATCTCTGGCCGGGACGCGCGTTGGCGATGACGTCTTGCGCGTCAAGTGGCTTGATCTGTTGCCGCAGCAGACACGGCGTATGCTGCTGCTAATCAAAGGGCAAACGCTAGAGGAGCTTGCCGCAGTTGCTGACGAGGCGCACGACATGGGACCAAATGTCTGCGCCACTTCGACATCACCAGCACGCTCGCCCATGCCTTTCGCCGGCAGAGGACCACCCGCCAAGTCGACATCGACAGACCTCATCGCCGAGGAGCTCGCCTCTCTGCGTCTGGCAGTCGCTCAGCTGACAGCGATAACTCGTGAGACGTTACAGCAGCCCCGCACCGCCGCCCCTGCTCAGCGCGGCCGCTCCAGATCGCGAGGCCGCTACCAGGAGGAAGGGCGCGCAGCAACCCCGGGAACCGATCCGCGATCAGGCCTCTGCTGGTATCACACCACATACGGCGCTGCGGCGCAGCGCTGCAGATGGCCATGCGCCTCGCGAAATCAAGCCGCTACCACACCCTCGGAAAACTAAATACGCCGGCGCTGTATTCGGCGACCACCGCCGGCGAATTTTCGGATAAGCGCCTCTACGCCGTGGACCGCAATACGAAGACCCGCTTCTTAGTCGACTCGGGCTCCGTTGTCTCCATTTTGCCCAAGCAGTTCGTCGCCAAGCCGCTGCAGAAGCAGAGTCTCGTGCTCCAAGCAGCCAACGGAACGCCAATTGCCACGTTCGGCACGCAACTATTGACGCTGAATCTTGGCCTTCGCCGACCCTTCCAGTGGCCGTTTATCATTGCCGACGCTCAAACCGCCATCCTGGGAGCCGACGCGCTCAGCCGCCACGGCCTGACTTTGGACTTTCGCCAACGTCGTCTCCTCGACGAGCGCACTAGTTTATCGACTGTCTGCGCAGTCGGACCAGTACCAGACATACACTCGATCAAAGCAATCTCAGAAGCTCTTAAAACGCCGGACGGCCCTGAAGGTGAGCTCTATAAGCGAATCATCGACAAGTTCTCGTGCGCCACCCTGTCACCAGGTGAGATGGCCTGCATCGCCGACTTGCCAGTGCATCACCAAATTATTACGACCGGACCGCCGGTTTTTGCTCGACCACGTCGCCTCGCAGGAGAACGTCTCACTGCGGCGAAACAGGAGTTCGAGCATCTGCTCGAGCGCGGCGTCATCAGGCCTTCCTCGAGCCAGTGGGCCAGCCCTCTGCACATGGTGCCCAAAGAGGGCAACAAATGGCGCGCCACGGGAGACTACCGCCAGCTCAACGCATGCACCCGACCCGACAGATACCCTTTGCCGATCATCGAGGATCTACTCCAGGACGCCAGTGGTACTGTCTTTTCGGTCGTGGATCTCCAACGGGCCTTCTACCAGATCCCCGTTGCACCGGATGACATCCCCAAGACGGCAGTGACTACGCCATTTGGGTTGTTTGAGTTCGTGGGAATGCCTCTCGGGCTTCGTAATGCAGCCCAAACTATGCAACGGACGCTCAACCACCTGTTGAGGAAGTTGCCCTTCGTTCGCGTCTACCAAGACGATATTCTCGTCGTTTCGGACGACCACGAACAACACCGAAATCACCTGGAACAGCTCCTCGAGCTCTTGCAGGCGACCAAGCTTCAGGCTAATTGGGGTAAATGCCAGGTCGGTCTCTCAGAGGTCATCTTCGCCGGCTACCTAGTCAGCCAGTCAGGTTTCGGGCCACCTGCCTCCAGGACTCAAGCCATCACCGACTTCACGCGACCAGCAGATTCGTCGCAGCTTAGGCGCTTTCTCGGCATGCTCAACTATTACAGACGATGTATCCCCCATGCCGCCGAGCTTCAAGCACCGCTTTCTGAGATGCTCAAGGGTTGCACCAGGAAGCAGACTAAGCTAACCTGGACATCAGACACCGACGAAGCTTTTTCGCGATGCAGGCAGAGCATTGCCGCCGCCACCACCTCTGCCTACCTCTCGCCAACCCAAACTCTGGCCTTGCGCACAGACGCTTCCAATACAGCCATCGGTGCAGCCCTGGACCAACTACGACCGGACGGGGCCTGCGTCCCCTTAGGTTTCTTCTCCAGAAAACTGACGGAGACCGAGCAGAAGTACTCGACATATGACCGCGAGCTTCTCGCAGTGTTTGCAGCCATCAAGTTCTTCCAGCGCATCTTGGAGGGTCGTCAATTCACCGTCTATACCGACCACCGACCGCTCGTCTTCGCCTTGACGCAGCGCTCCGACAAAGCATCACCCCGCCAAGCCAGGCAGCTTGATTTCATCAGCCAATTTGACACCCGGCTCGTATACACTCCTGGAGAAGAGAATCCAGTAGCCGACGCTTTGTCACGAGTTGAGTCGGTCGCCATGCCAACGGCTATCACACCGAAAAACATCAGCGACGCCCAGACCAACGACGAGCAGCTTCCCCATCTTCTGGCCAGCGCACGGATCAAGCTCCATCGCTTCGAGCTCGACGACCACGCTGCATATTACACAGAGCACAACGGCGTCATCAAACCGTATCTGCCGCTTTCACTTCGTCGCCAAGCATTCGATACGGTCCATTCCCTTTCGCACGCCAGCGGTCGTGCCACCGCCAAACGAGTAGCCCTCAAATATTTCTGGCCAAGCCTACGCAAGGACGTGTTCCAGTGGGCCAAACAATGCGTTCCCTGCCAGAAGTCGAAAGTGCATCGGCACAATAGAGCCGAACTAGGCAGCTTCAAGACGCCCGACAACCGCTTCGACCACATTCATCTCGACCTCATCAAGCTGCCACTATGTGAAGGTTACGATCACTGCCTCACCATCGTCGACCGATACACTCGTTGGCCGCAAGCAGTGCCTGTACGCGACACAACCGCCTCAACGGTCGCTCGAGCCACCTACGACAACTGGATTAGCTTTTTCGGCACTCCACTTGAGATTACGACCGATCAAGGCACTCAATTTGAAGCCGCGCTGCACCGCGAGCTCTCTCGACTTTTGGGCGCAAATCAAGTCCACACCACACCATATCATCCCCAGTCGAACGGGATGGTTGAACGGATGCACCGCACCCTCAAGGCCTCTCTAAAAGCCACGCTTCATGCAGCTTTCAGCAGCGCGCCAGAGGTTCCGTGGCCGAAGGTGCTGCCAACCGTTCTCCTTGGTATGCGAACCACCTTCAAGGAGGATCTACAGGCTTCTGCAGCCGAAATGGTATTTGGCACGTCCCTTCGCATCCCTGGAGAATTCATCGCTCCGCAGCCTGTGTCAGGGTTCAGCCCGAAGGATTTCGTTGCAGACCTCCGGCGCCTGTTCAACGCAATCCATCCAGTTCCAGCATCTAGACACAGCGATCAGCACCCGTTCGTGTTTAGAGATCTAGCCAGCTGCGAATATGTTTTTCGCCGCATCGATGCAGTGAAGAAGCCGCTACAACAGCCGTACTCGGGGCCACATCGCATCATTGAAAGGGTTGACTCGCGCACTTTCGTCGTGGACGTCAACGGCAAAGCCAAAACCCTTTCAACCGAGCAGTTGAAGCCGGCCTACCTCGCCCCCGCAGATGCGACGCTGTATCCAGAGCAGCCGGTCACGCAAGACACGCCGGCCGCACAAGACATGTCTGCTGCACAAGACACGTCGGCTGCACAAGACGCGCCGGCTGCACAACACGAGCAGCCACCGCCACACTTGCCGCCGTCCAGTCCGCCAACGACGCAAAGCACGCCAGCCATCCGTCAACCGCTTCTGCCACAGCCGAATATCTTGACGAGGAGAGTCAGATTTTCACTCCCTTCGCACCAGGCGAAGATCATTGGGGAGGGAGTGACTGTGGAGCCCCGCAAGCTCCCGCGCTTAGCAGAAAGTTCACGATCGGCAGAAAGCTCACGGCGCAAGCAGACTCTGCTCCCGCGCCAGCTTTATGCCTGTGGGCCGACGACTCGGCCTGTTCCTCGCTAGCCGTGACTGCATCGACACGCTCTTCCCGCCGACACGAGTCTCGGTGAACTCAACCGCATTGGCCGCGATTGTAATGTTAAATAATCGAGTAGTGCAATAAAGAGACTGCAAAGTATATATAAAATGTTTTTAGAAAGAAGTATGTATGTGTGTGTGTGTGTATGTACGTACGTACGTACGTATGTGCGTTCGCGGGCAGTTTTTCTACGAGCATAACTCACGTAAACAAAGTCCGATCGACTTTGTTAAGGTGTCAATCGAAGCGTCTTTGTAATATTAAGAGCTGATGAGTTTTTGTGAAACTTCAGCCGGGGGGGGGGTGGTTAGCTGTTTTGCCCGTTTGAAGGTCATTTCTGTCATGCGTTATATCTCGCGAACCAAACATACGATTTCGTTGATCAAGGTGTCAATCGACGCGTATTAACATTTATTCGATTCTATCAAGTTTTAAAAAAATCGTTGAAGGTGTTTTTTTAATTTTTTAAAAAAAAGTGCAAAAAATTGTGTTTTTTTCAAAAACAATAAATTTGTAACCTTATTGTCGAGTCCAAGTAATGAAAGTTTATATAATTTATATACTACAAACAGTTTTTATAAAAATGTCATCAAAATTTTTATTCATGATTACAAAAAAAGTCAAATAAAAAATAAAAAGTCATTAACAGTCATCATGCTCTTCAAGGTCATTTCTGTCATGCGTTATATCTCGCGAATCAAACATAGGATTTGCATCGTTTAGGTATCATTGTACGCGTATTAATATTTTTGTAAATCTGTCGCATTTTTAAAAAAATCTTTGGAGCCGTTTTTTTAATTTAAGAAAAAAGACTGCAAAAAATTAGGGTTTTTTCATAAACAATAAATTTTTAAGCTGATTTGCGAAAAATAGTAATCAATCTTTATAAAATTTATATATTGCAAACAATTTTTGTAAAAACATCATCAAAACTTTTCCCCATGATTACGTGAAAAATTAAATTAAAAATAAAAAATCATTAAAACTCATCAAGATTTTCAAGGTCATTTTTATCATTCACTATATCTCACGAACCAGATATAATATTTGAATCATTAAGGTGTCAGTTGACGTGTATTAACATCTTTGTGAAGTTTTCGAAAATATAAAAATTCGTTTCAGCCGTTTTTTTAATTTAATAGAAGAAAATGCGAAAAATTATGGTTTTTTTTATAAAAAATATTTTTTAACCTGATTTGCACCGCACAGTGATACCAGTTTATAAAATTTATACATTCTCATTAGTTTTTGAAGAGACACCGGCAAAATTTTCTTCCATGATTATGAAAAAAACTAAATTAAAAATTAAAAAAATCATTCAAAGTTACCATGTAAAGAGGGTTCATACGAATGCTATTACTTTATATCCTTTATTCTAAAAAATTTTTAAATTCAATCAAAGTTTTAAAATATTTGCATAATTGAGCAGCTTTTTAATAGTTTTTATAGTCTTTTAATTAAAAAAAAATGCTTAAATTTTGAAAACCAACAAAAATTTTCAAGATCAAAAAGGCCCCCACCAATTGACCCGCGTGAATATTCATCGACCAAAAACCTTACGTAATCAATGGACCCTCCCGTAGACGATATGATTCATATTAACTCATTCCTGTTACTGCTATGAATACCTCTCATTGTTGTAATGTTGTTGATGTTTATGTAGATATTACTGGGAAGTTGACCGTGTGGACCTCAAGGGTCGCACCTCGCGGCTTGTTTATTTTTATTTTTATAATCATGGATTATGGTTTTGGTTCAAAAACTGATAAAAATGTATAAATTTTATAAACATTTATTACTGTGCTGTGCAAATCAAGTTAAAAAATTATTTTTTATGAAAAAACCTTAAAACCCTAAAAGCCTAATTTTTTGCATTTTCTTTTATTAAATGAAAAAGCGGCTGAAACAATTTTTATGTAATGTTAAAAAAATTGCAACAATGTTAATACACGTCTATTGCCACCTTAATGATGCAAATATTATATCTGGTTCGTGAGATATAGAGAATGATAAAAATGACCTTGGAAATTATGATGACTTTTAATTATTTTTTATTTGTAATTTAATTTTTTACGTAATCACGAGAAAAAGTTTTGATGATGTTTCTACAAACATTGTTTGGAGTATATAAATTTTATAAACACTGATTACTATTTTTACAAATCAGGTTATAAATTTATTGTTTATGGAAAAAAAATTAATATTTTGCACTTTATTCTCTTAAATTAAAAAACGGGTTCAACAGTTTTTATAAAAATTTGATAGATTCACGCAAATTTTGATACGCGTCGATTGACACCTTAACAATGCAAATCGTATGTTTGGTTTGCCGGATATAAAGCATGACAGAAATGTCCTTGAAGTTCATGATGACTGTTAATGATTTTTTTATTTTTTATTTGATTTTTTTTGTAATCATGAGTAAAAAACTTTGATGGCATTTTCAGAAAAACTGTTTGGAGTATATGAATTATATAAACATTGATTACTTGCACTTGTAAATCAGGTTAAAAATTTTGAGTTTTTGAATAAAAACCTAATTTTTTGCACTTTTTTTAAAAAATTAAAAAAACGGCTCGAAGAATTTTTTTAAAAATTTGATAGAATCACATAAATGTTAATACGCGTCGATTGACACCTTGTTCAAAAAAATCGTATGTTTGGTTCGCGAGATTTAACGAATGACAGAAATGACCTTCAAAGGGGCAAAACAACAAACCCCCCGACCGAAGTGTCCCAAAGACTAATCAGCTCTGAAAATTGCAAAGACGCTTCGATTGACACCTCAACGAAGTCGATACGACTTTGTGAGTTATGCTCGTAGAAAAAACTGTCCACGAACGTACATACGTACGTACGTACACACACATACAACTCAAAACAGCAAACCACTCCCCCCCCCCCCCCGACCGAAGTTTCCCAAAAACTAATCAGCTTTTAAGATTGCAAAGACGCTTCGATTGACACCTTAATGAAGTCGAAACGACTTTGTTTACGTGAGTTATGCTCTTAGAAAAAAGTGTTCACGAACGTACATACACACACATACATCTCCCTTTCTAAAAACACTTTACATACACTCTATAGACCTCAAAACGTAAAGAAATGTTGAAAATTTCAATTTCGACTTTCGAGGCGATTACAAGAACTTCCCATAGACTGGAAAGTTAAAAAGGAGCAAAGAGACACCGAAATTGCAGTATTCGAATTATCCCTCGGAAGAAAAATCAAGGCCGCGCCGAAAAAATGGATTGGTATAAAGCAGCGATTGAAAACTGTTGTTAATAATTACGAAAATTACAACACATATTTAGAATATTTGCAAGCAATTGGTCACTTAATAATATTGTAATTGTATGTGTACGTGTAAATCGATTAAGTGTTAAAATAAATAAACGAGTGTGTGCATAAAAAAATTAGTGAGTGCTGAGAAATTTTATTCGGGAAATAATTAAAACGGTATTCGGGGAAATAGTATTCGGGGAAATAGTATTCGGGGATTAATTGATGCGGGGAAATGACGATTCGTGGAAACGTATTCGGGAAAATGAACGGGAACAGTTCCCCCCAACCATAACGTAATCAATGGACGCTCTCGCTCTCTGATACGATTAATATTAACTCATTGCAATTACTGTTATGAATACCTCTCATTATTATTATTAAAAGTACCATTATTTTCATTATTATTTTTGTGTTTAATATTTTTAATATTTATGTAAATATTACTGAGAAGTTGACCGTGTGGACCTCAAGGGTTGCACCACGCGGCTTGTTTTTTTATGTTTCATTTTTCAACACGATTTATAAGGTAAACTTCGATACAATAAAAAGGCTTCACCTGTTGTGGAGTAATGCTCCCGCACAGTGCATCAAATGTGGAAGCGCGGCTTGAAGCAATCTCCATCGTGATATTGACTTCAGTCCCTCAGTGAGAGATGGCGACAATCCAAATTGAATATTCTGCACCAAAACTTTTTCGAATGACTGCGAGAAAAAGAAATTATAAAGGTAAACATAGTGTGATATTACAGTTGCAAACATACCTTACAAGCTTCCTTCAACTCCTGAATTGGGAAAAATGAGTTAGAATGGTTTATACAATTTTTATTGTCAGAATATCAAATGCTTATCAACGTTACATTGAGAAATAAAATCGAAAAGTATATGCAGATAATATTTACAAAGTAAACACATAACGTTATCCCTTCTTATGTAAATATGCCAAGGGAGGAATAAAAGCGTAAAGTGATAGAATGTTCAATAAAAACATTGAAACCATAATCTTAAATAGATCCAATTCGATTCGTAACGAACAATAAACTTACATGATGTCCTGGTGCATGTTGACAAAACTATAGATTGCATGTATAACAATGTATATAAGTCGACACATTTGTACATGTGTGTGTAAGCAGGAGACAAATACAAACATAGTGTTCACATAAATATTCACATGAAAGAAAAATGAAATAAGATGTTTTAGAGAAACATTTAATTAATAATTTCGATCGTATGTATATGCGAATGTTGTTTATTGGGGCTGCGTTTATTTAAAATGAACATTGACTTTTCTAAAATAGCAAAAACCAGATAGCGAAAACCATCGTTGCATCTAAACTGGAAACTATTTCATTGAATAATTAGGGGCATTTGAAAAATTAATCTTATCAAACATTTAAGTTGAGCACCGTTCGTAACAATTCAACAAACAAATAATACACTTATGCCACATATGTACAGCTCAAATCAACAAATATGGACATTTATCTTAGCGTTTTTGAATGATTTAATCTTTTAGTTTGTACAATTCTTTCCTGATTTGAAAAACAATCAAATTTGCATTCCGCGATTGAATCGATTGATAGTATATTTTCTAAGATCCTTACCATGCAACTGGCTTCATGTAACTTTCCGAGTTTCGGCCGGATGAAAGGTGCAATTTGTCGCCACAGAAAAGTTTGTACAGGAACTGGTAGCCCTAGGTCCTGCAGACCGTCGTCCATGGGTCCAAAATCGAAGGACTCTTGGGTGGGAGTCGCCATGATGATTCGATGGGAAATTTACGTGGCCTAGAAATGGATAGATCTTTTTACTAAAAGAATCATTTTACTAACCAGCTAATATTTACAGCTGTGGACATATAATTAGTTTTCTAATAAAAACCCAATTTAGCAATGAATTCGATACAACTCATTCGCCTTAGGTTTATTTTTTATCTGATTCAATAACAATTGAGCGGGGCAAAGAGTTGACCAATGGTATCTCTATAAGAACGACAGGACAACGAAGTACTGGAAAACCAAAGACTTGAGCGAACACGTATTGAGAAACACTGTATTTTACTATTAACAAGATGGCATGCAAATTCGTTATGATCAGTTTGAAACGGCCTTTTGCATTCGTTACAGTATAAATTTGATTTTCAAAATTCCGAAAAGTGTTTTTAATCTCAATGAGGATGGGAAATGCTAAGAGTTACACTCCTCTTGTTAGATAAAATATTGTAGACTTGATATAGTTAGGCTTATCATATCGATAAATTGCCAGCCGCCTAGAGTGTTCCATAAAATAGTTTGCGGAGCACTGAAGCATGTGGAAAGCCGCAGGATTATCCAAGCTATTCCCCGGGCTAAAAGAGCCCGAAAAACGACTTATAATATGGATAGACAAATTGTCCGCACATCGAAACGCAGCCCAAAAAGATCACCTGTCGAAATTCGACTTTTCTAGGAAAGTAGCGATATTTTGGTCAGAACAATCAGAAAACGTCTAGTGGAAGCCGGACTACATGGCAGGATTGCCAAAAAGAAGCCCCTAGTAACGGCAACTAATCGGAATACTCAAGGGGGTAGTTTTTTAAAAAACACAATTTCAAAGCTCAGCAATTTTTTTTATCAATTTTTCATAAATGGTGAATTGTCATGAAAGAGACCTTAGTCTTTGAAACCCTTTTTGAGTTTTCTGTTTCAGACTTGCAAATTTTGCGATTAACTGTTGGCCATGCGATGGGGTACTTTTCGAGGCGTCAACTTTGGCGCCCTCTATAAGACAGCTAAATAATGAGAGTTTAAAAACGAATTATTTTTTGTACTCTCAAAAGATAGTATAGTAGTATAGTATTGTTAAAAACAGTTGCATTTTCACACAAATATGAACACGTTATTGTGTCCCAAATGAAAGAGCTGAGAAAAACATTAATAAAAATTTGTTTTTTTACTAGTACCTTAAAAGGGGAAATCAAATTAGGGATCCTATTTTGACGCATTTTTCGTAATATATTTGAAGGAGAAGAGATGATTAGAACTAATTGAAATCAATCGACTGTTTTATACATATTTTGAACTACATTTCATCATTTTTCCAAGTAATTATCATCAACATTCGCAAAGTTAGAAGCTGAGGTCAGTCGTCCGAGTCATTCATTGCCATGCATGCTGGAGTCCACAATTTTAATGTGAAAGCAATCCAAGCGAGTTTTTCATCTTATCTACATGTATAATTCCTCGATGAACCAAATTTTGAGTCAAAATTTGTGACGCGTTTGAAAAAAAATTGAATTTTTTCGTGATTTTGCCATAATAAAATCTAAACTGAAACTTTTTAACCCTATTTCAGGTTCAATTAAATGCAAATTTATTAATAATTCAATTTTTCAGGTTTTGAAGATCGGTCAAAAATTCGCTGAGATAGAATGCACGTAAGCCGGAAAAACGCATTTAGAAACAATACAAACAAACTGAGTATTGAAGTGACTTGGACTTGAACTTGGACTTATTATTCCTATATACATAGGAATACCAGGATAAATACGAGTACATCTTCTTGTTTGCAATAACTGTCCAAATACATACAAAGTAAGATATATTCATAGAAAGACAGCTGCGCTGTCCCGCCCAGCTTGTCTGCGTTCAGTCCAATCAATGGGCCTTGCGGTATGTATATGTTTTTTTGCTCCGAAAATATGAGGACTATAAACATCGGTCACAAACTATTTGAATATACTCTTGAAAACCTAAACTTTCGATTTTTGCATTAAAAAAGTCGATTTTCAACCATATAATGTGTTTCGCCCCCGTAAGTTAACTAAACGGCTCACGGCGGGACTATCCCCTTTTGGAAAAGCTCTGGGAGACCGAAAACTGTGCGCTATGAAAAATGTAGAAACAGCAAGCATTGGTTCTGAAAGCGATAAAAATTGAATTGTCCAGATATAAACCTCATGATTAAATTTTCTTCAAAGCATTATTATTCTGCAATACTTTTTCACATTAATCGGCTTCTTACTGCTGATGCTCGTAAGGAAAAGCAATTTGGCAAAAGTTGTTGTACCTTACCTATTCGCGAAGGATTTATAATTTTGTTACTCGTAAACGGAAGATTGTTTGATTTTTCATGTGTCTCTTTTATTGAAGATAGTTTGTTTGTTAGCTTGGATTTGCCCTGGAAAGAGGATAATGAAACGACTTAAGAAAAATAGCGAGTAAAAAAGTATAGTCTACGCGGTTAAGCCAGCTACGGTTGATGTTTTGGAAGTAAATTTAACTCGCGAGGCTGCTCAGATTTCAGTTTTATGCTTAAAAAAGTGGTTGCATATTGAACGTACAGAATGGGCAACCTATTTCATCGAGAAATATTTGAAAAAAATAATTTTCAAAAAATAAATGGCGTCGATTGTTCTTACTAACGTTTTTATAATTACATTCAATTCTACGTGGTTTATTAACTTCCCAGTTCCCTATGGGAAGTTATTGTAATTGGGTCGATTTTGCGAATCCCAAATTTTGACATATCTCCACGTTTTAAGGTCTCTAGAATCCAAATCCATCGTTTTTAGAGAGATGTCTGTGAGTGTGTATGTACGTATGTGCGGATGTGCGTATGTACGTATGTGCGTTCGGAATAATTTTTCGTCTCGATTATCTCAAGAACCAAAGATTGTATTAACGTGGGACCGGTTTTAAACGACGCGTAATTACGTAACTTAGAACTGAATGACTTTTCAGCAAAATCGGTTAAGCAGTTTTTTATTTAGGATGAAAAAACTGAAAAAACGACTAAAAATTGCTTAATTTTAAACTGTTGATACGCACTATTAACTCATGCAGATACCAAATACCTTTATAGTAATGTTTTTATTATTGTGCGTTTTAGCAAAATTGTGATAAAATTTGTAAAAAATGTTATTTAAAAAAAAGATTAATTTATAAAATTCCAAACTTATATTATCAGGTTTGGGTGAATGGGAGTAGGGACGCTAATGCAGAAAATAATTGGATATTGTTATAAATAATTTAATATTGTTGATAACAATCAAATAATATTAGTTATAATTTGATATTGTATATATAAAGTCAATTATAATTATTCAGTAACGGTCAAACATTCTTAATAACGAATGATTATTGTAAATAATAAATAAATACCCTAAATAATAGTTGTGGATTCCGAGGCCGAGATGGAGAACGAAGTTGAGGACGAAGTGGAGGACAAGAAGGATGACGAGGACGAAGAGGACGAGGTTGCCGAGGCTTTGGTAGAGGATTACCAGGTGGTGGAGACGTCTTCCTCTACCAAAGCTTTTATGGTTAGATAAAAAATTGATAAAAATAATAAAAGTAATTATATTAATTTAGAATAATAATGTTTAATAATAGTAATTATTAATAAAAGCAAATTATAGCTTTTTATTCACCCCACTGGGAAGTTAGTCGTGTGGGTCTCAAGGGTCGCACTTAGACCACATTTTTTATTTTCAAATATCTTTCCGTTTAAGGTTTTAGCAGTAATTGAAAAGTATGATCAGAAAGAATTATGTGCATGTAAGTACGTGTGTGGTCAATTCATTCTAGAATCATATCTCACCGAAGCAAAGTCGTATGGACTTTGTTCAAGTGTCACTCGAAGTGTCTCAGCAATAAGCTTAGCTAACTAAATTTTTTGAAGACTCCGTTCGGTAGTTTTCGTTATGACTCATCCAAAGTCATTTCTGTTACTCACGAAAAAACATAGCAAAACGTTTTTAAGGTATCAATCAAAGTAAAACAGCATTTTTATGAGTTCTCTAAATTTTAAAAATAAACGTTTTCCCCATTTTTTTTTTAAAAAACATCTTATTTGGATTTCTAGCAATGTTCTGCAAAATCAAATGTTGCATTAAGTTTTTGGTTATTAAAAATTAACGGTTTTTTTATTCTTTCCAAAATGTCGTGAAAAAATCATAAACCATTAATAGCTATAAGCTCATATGAATAAGAGATTGATACGAATAACATTACCTAATTTCGCTTACTCTAATGATGTAGTTGTGTTGTGGAGCTAAGCATATTATCATTAACATGATTTGATAAAATTTCCAATAAATTTATTACTACCGTTTTTGATTTAATAAAAAAATGAGCCGTTATGAATATTTAGAGGGTTATTCATTTTACTATTGTTTTGATTGGTAAGGAGATATTATTGGAAAATTGTTCGTGTGGACCTCAATGGTCACACCTCGCGACTTCTTGCCAAAATATTTTTATGATGAGTCTCATAATATGCTGCTATATTTCCTTATTTTAAATATTCATAACGTTTATTTTTTTTCTATGAAGGACTATTGAAAATCAGTAACATTCACAAATTATCTGTGCAGCAGAAAACATTAAAAAAGGATTATGTGTCTTCTGTGATTTTAAGTGCACCAGCAGTGGATAGGCTTTTGCATATTGAACGTTGTGAAAATGTCAATATGTTTAAAATAGGTTTTGGATGTAGGGCAGCTGAAAGTTTGATTGCCAGGAGTATCTTCAAAGAAAATCAGAAGCACAACATTAAGAGTCCACACTCGTTGCTATAATTTTTATTCCGAAATGAAAACTGATATGATATTTCATAAGCGTAACAATAGTAGTTTCATGCCTTTATTACAGGAAACATGAAATAAACCGGAGGTCAATACGCTACAGGTAAACGGACATTAAAATACCGATTACTGAAAATTTATGGAAGGAATATAGCTTTTTATTGAAAAATCCTCCCGCGATACAGTATTATTTTCGTGGAACTAGTTACGAAGTAGTTTCCAGCATATGATATGCAGACAGAAAATCGAATGCTTTGAAGGATGGATTGCGAGTTGTCCGCGAAGCAGTGACAATCTCTCTGCAAGGCATTAAGGGGGGAAGTACCTTTAGACACTTTTTAAAATCGTTTTTATTTAAATTGTTTTAATCGATAGATATATCACCTAAGAATATCATGTCAAAGTTTCAAAAGCTAATTCTCAAAATTGTGGAAGATATGCATCCCGGAAGTACCTGGCGCCGAGTTCTTTTTCTCTTGACCACAAACTTTAAACGGCCTTTTCTCGAAACCATGTTTTTCAACATTGCGTAAGTGATAATAAAAAAACTAGTGAATCGATTTTCATCATCTAGCATTCATTTTAAAGAACATAAAAAACTGTTCTATATAGACTAAAGATTAAAAAAACAAATTATTTTGGGACTATTTTTGACCGGAAGTACAACGAAATTTTTCGTCAAAATCGTAATTTGTTTTTTTTAGCCTGTTTTGAAGGGTTAATTTTTGAATTTCGCAAATATTTTAGTCTATCTACTAAAAAAAACCTTCTCGACTAAGAAAATGTTTGGTTTGTTGATTTCAGATGAAAATTGCAGCCAGCATCGCTTACGCAATTTACGACGTCAGCGACGACATGGCTTTCAAGATCCTTGAAAAAGTTGTTAATTTACAACTTTCACTTTTGTAGAATAGAACATCGCCTAAAATAAATATTATACTGATTTAATAAGAACTGTCTTCATTTCCCCACAAATTAGTTGCAAAAAAGACCTATTTTTTCGGCCTCTAAAGGTACTTCCCCCCTTAAATCTAAACCCTATCGTTCCAATAAATATTCACCTTCATATGATTTTTTGTAAAATGTTTCCACTGTTGTTCCTGAAACTTTTTCTGAATTCTTTTCATAGGTGGTTTGTAAGGGAAATAAATTCTGAACAAATATGCCGTACTCAACTTTTTTTGTGGGAGCTAAGGTACCCGAGATATAGATGTGTACCACTTTCTTCATATTTTCAATATGGTGCCTGAATGGGAAAAGTTCGGCTCCCAGCAGCTTGAAATTATGCTAACGGATGACAGCACTTCACACTGTAAAAACATCTGCCTGTCTACCAAAATGCTCCGTGAGTTTTTACACTGCAGGGTTTGTGCCCGCTAGTCGTTTATGGGTTAAAAATACATTTTCCAGTGAGATCTCTCATTTCGGGACACAATAACTCCCGCCAGAGTATGGTGATTACAGCAAGCAAAATCGCAAACGGAATGTGACAAAATTGCCTTAAAAAGGTTCTGAATGTGTTTTACGGTAAGAGTGACAACAAAGAAGTTATGGCATCCAAAAAATGATCCCCCTTTTTTGCGCCGTTTTTGGCTTGTAAGTCTTGTTTTATTGACATTTCGTGCAGGTGACGTATGCACAAGGTGCTTCAATTTTTAATTTCACACAAGTTTTTCATACGCAGCTTTTTTGTGAGATAAAAGAGCGGTTTGCTACATTTTCTTTACAAAATGACGCCCGAATGAGGCTGCTTGCGAACCTAAGAACTTGAATTAAGCTCAACCCACTACACATTCCTAAAAAACATTTGTCTACTTGCCCAAAATGCACGGTTAAATTACCATTTGGCTAGGTGTTAAATGAAAAGTAGGGACGACGATTTAATTATGTGTTACTGTTTTGCCCGTTTGAAGGTAATTTCTGCCATGCGTTATATCTCCCAAACATACGATTTCCTTGATCAAGCTGTCAATCGATGCGTATTGGCATTTATGTGATTCTATCAAGTTTTTGAAAAATTCTTTGGAGCCGTTTTTTAATTTTTTTAAAAAAAGTGCAAAAATTAGAGTTTTTTTCAAAAACAATAAATTTTTAAACCTTATTTTCAAGACGAAGTAATCAATGTTTATATAATTTATATACTCCAAACAGTGTTTGTAAAAACATCATCAAAACTTTTTCTCATTATTACAAAAAAAAATGTGGTCTAAGTGCGACCCTTGAGGCCCACACGACTAACTTCCCAGTGGGGTGAATAAAATGTTATAATTTGCTTTTATTATTAATTACTATTATTAATAATTACTATTATTAAACATTATTATTCTAAATTAATATAATTACTTTTATTATTTTTATCAATTTTTTATCTAACCATAAAAGCTTTGGTAGAGGAAGACGTCTCCACCACCTGGTCATCCTTTAGCAAAGCCTCGGCAACCTCGTCCTTGTCATCCTTCTTGTCCTCCACTTCGTCCTCAACTTCGTTCTTCATTTCGGCTTCAGAATCCACAACTATTATTGAGGGTATTTAATTATTATTTACAATAATCATTCGTTATTAAGAATGTTTGATCGTTACTGAATAATTATAATTGACTTTATATATACAATATCAAATTATAACTAATATTATTTGATTGTTATCAACAATATTAAATTATTTATAACAATATCCAATTATTTTCTGCATTAGCGTCCCTACTCCCATTCACCCAAACCTGATAATATAAGTTTGGAATTTTATAAATTAATCTTATTTTTTAAATAACATTTTTACAAATTTTATCACAATTTTGCTAGAACGCACAATAATAACAACATTACTATGAAGGTATTTGGTATCTGCACGAATTAATAGTGCGTATCAACAGTTTAAAAATAAGCAATTTTTAGTCGTTTTTTCATCCTAAATAAAAAACGACTTAACCGATTTTGCTGAAAAGTCATTCAGTTCTAAGTTACGTAATTACGCGTCGGTTAAGTTACGTAATTACGACGTCAATACGATCTTTGGTTCTCGAGATAATCGAGACGAAAAATAATTCCGAACGCACATACGTACCTGCGTACATCCGCACATCCGAACATACGTACATACACACTCACAGACATCTCTCTAAAAACGATGGATTTGGATTCTAGAGACCTTAAAACGTGGAGATATGACAAAATTTGGGATTTGCAAAATCGACCCAATTACAATAACTTCCCATAGGGAACTGGGAAGTTAAAAAAAATCATTAACAGTCTTCATGATCTTCAAGGTCATTTCTGTCATTCACTATATCTCATGAACTAGATATAATATGTGCATCATTAAGGTGTCAATCGACGTGTATTAACATCTTTGTGATTTTTTTAACATTATAAAAATTCGTTTCAGCCGTTTTTTCAATTTAATAGAAGAAAATGCGAAAAAATTGGGGTGTTTTCATAAAAAATAGTTTTTTAATCAATACTTTGCAACATCATATGCTTCAAAAAGCTTTCATCAAATAAAAAATTGTAGTTTTTAGAAGATTCGTTCTTTAGTAATTGTAAGATTTCAATAACCATCATCATTTGTAATACATTTTCCTTTTTACATGCAATTGAGCCTTTTTTTTGACTGCATATACAGAATTTTTCAAGACCAAAAAGGCCCCCACCGATTGATCCGCGTGAATATTCAATCTGTCCTCATCGACCAAAAACCTTACGTAATCAATGGACCCTCCCGCAGACGACATGATTTATATTAACTCATTCCTGTTACTGCTATGAATACCTCTCATTGTTATTACTTAAAGTAGTATTATTTTCAAAATTATTATTGTGTTTAATTTTTTTAATGTTTATGTATTTATTACTGGGAAGTTGACCGTGTGGACCTCAAGGGTCGCACTTCACGGCTTGTTTTCAAACGTCTTGCTGCTAAGCAATCTCAGTATTCCAAGTGTTTGGAAAAAAATTAATTTTATCCAGGAAGGTTTGCGTTTGAAAATTAAACTAAATATCAATGTTGCATACTTTTGGGCGATACCCAAATTTTTTATTTATTTACACGAAACAAGGCATCAAGTAAACAATACAAAATACATAAATAATTAATAAGTTAAAGTAAAGTAAATTAATCTAATTAAAACTTAATCAGGCTTAGTTGGGGAGTGCGTGGTTATGATGACAATAGGGCCTTTTTCAGGTTACGTTTAAAGGACGATTTAGGGATACCCGGAGAATAGTGGTTACTAATTGTGTTGAATATTCTGCAACATCTATTTATCGGTTCATTATGACCATAGGCCGGGTGATGCCGATATTCTTTAAGCAGGGTTGTGTGTCGAGTACGTCGTTGTTGGTCATTAAATTTTATCCTATCAGCGAGGGCTACTATATTTACTGCGCCGCTGATAACGTCGAAGGTGAAACTGGCACTAATTAGTGTTCTTCTAGATGAAAGATGCATTAAGTTTAGAAGGTCTAGTCTATATTTGTAGGAAGGAAGACTATGAAAGACACTCGGGTTGTAGAGGTCCCTCAAGGCAAAAAGCAAGAATTGTTTCTGGATAGATTCAAGTCTGTCGCTGTGGAGCACAAAAACGGGGTTCCAAATTATGCAAACATATTCGATCAGAGGCCGCACGAAGGTGGTGTATAAGGACTTGGTAACCCAAACGTTTTTGAATTCCTTGGCTCGTCTCTTAATGAAGCCAAGCTGCTTATTAGCCTTTGATAGGACTTTGTCATATTGCAGATTGAACCGCAATTGGTTGTCTAAGACTACGCCGAGGTCAACGACATGATCAGCCCTGTTTAATACGATGTCGTTAAGGTAATAAGAATAGTTAGTAACTGCATTCTTACGAGAAAAGCTCAACACGTGGCATTTGCTGACATTGAGATAGAGCTTATTCTGAGTACACCAGTGTGCAAGTGCATGAAACTTGGACTGGAGGAAGGCTGCATCCGATTGTGTTTTGATGCTGTAGTAAATTTTTAAGTCGTCAGCATAGAATAGGTGAGGTATGTTAGACAGTGTCGCAGATATATCAGAAATGAATATATTAAAGAGCAGTGGGCCTAAATGACTGCCTTGTGGTACTCCGGAGGATGCAAAAACTCTTTTAGATAAGTGACCTTGGAATTTGACCATCTGAGTACGGTCACAGAGAAAAGATTGTAGCCAATTGAGTAAGAAACCAGATACACCAAAATTACGTACTTTACGTATTAGGGTTTGATGATAAACCCGGTCAAAAGCCTTACTAAAGTCTGTATAGACCGCGTCAACTTGGTTTCCCTTTTCCATTTCACAGAGGACGTCAGAAACTAGGATCATGAGATTAGTGGAAGTCGACCTGCCTTTACGAAATCCATGCTGCTGTTCGTTAAGGAGAGGGTCTACGATGGGAGTGACAATATCGCAGACTGGCTTCTCAAAGAGTTTGGGGATTACTGACAAAATAGCAATCCCTCGGTAGTTATCAACAGATCGCTTATCACCGCTTTTATGAATAGGTATAAGATGCGAGGATTTTCAGGAGGACGGAAAGACACCTAAAGACAGAGATCTATTGAAAATGAGGTGCAAAGGAGTGACAAGTTGGTCTATGCAACGAACCAAGAAACCAGGAGTAAGTAAGTCTGAGCCGGGTCCTTTGTTGACTTTTAGCTCGTAAACAACATTAATAATTGCCTCTTGTGACAAGACTATACTGTCGATGAGGGGCGTTGTGTTAGCTCCAATCGACGGTATTGTCGACGAGACTATAGGCGGGCAGAAGGTCTCCTGAAAATGATCGGCAAATAGGTTGCAAGTTGCAAGGAGAGGAGGATATAACATTCCCTTTGAACAAAAAAGCGGGATAGCCTGTCGTTTTACGTTTTATATTAACGAAATCACAGAATTTTTTCGGATGATTAATAATGCTTTCACCAATTACGTTGACGTAAACATCATACGTTTCTCGGGATTTAGTGGAGAATTCATTCGATAGCTCATCGTGCATTTTCTTTAGGTCTTCGTCGACGAAAATTTGATTTTTAATTTTCCTATATAGTCCGTTTCTTTGGTTTCTTAAGTGCCTTAAATCATGATCAAGCCAGGGTTCTGAGAGTTTGCTCCGTTTCTTTATCTTTGGTACAACGTTATTAATAGCATGAAAGATTAGCGTATAAAAAGAAGTTATAGATTCATCTAAATCTAACGACGAAAAGAGACTCGGCCAATGTATGGTATCGAGAAATTTTTTAATGCTAATATAGTCAGCATTTAAGAAATCATATACAATTTCATTATTGTACGATTGGGTAAAGGGTACATTCGCAGTGGATAGTTCAACCGTCAAAGCTGAGTGATGGAGAAAAGATTCTCGGTGTCAATGGTTGGGCTAACCACCGCTTCGTCATAAAAGTTGGTGAAAATCAGATCTAACCATTTGCCATTTTGGTTAGGAGTCGAAATAACTTGCTGCAAATCATTGCCATAAAACACACTGATGAGATTAAAGTCAATGTCGCCAAGAATGTTGACTGGGAGGAGGTGACTATCATTGTCATCGATGATAAAGCTAATATCTGGGCGATTGAAGTCACCAAATAAGATAATTTTATCATCCACATTCAATGAAGCAATGACAGAAGATATTACGTCGCTCAAATCATTATAAGTAGTATCTTCGGAGTGTGGGGGCACATAAATAACACCGATGTAGAGGAAATGTTTTTCTGATAAAACTCTAATAAATATATGTTCAAATGATTTATGGGACACGGTTGTAACAAGTTCACTCGACAGGGAGTTGTGAATTGCGGTAAGAACACCACCTCCCCTTGAGACACCAGTATGAAGATAATCACGATCAGCTCTATAGATTGTCCAATTGTTGTCGAGTATTTCTTCGTTTTTGTACGAGTCGTTCAACCAAGTCTCTGTTATAGTGAGTATATTGGAATGGCAAGATTTGGCGTCAATATAAAGTCTATTCAATTTGGCCCCTATACCACTGCAGTTATGGTAGAGAAATCTTAAGATTTTAGACGTGTCTTTCGTATTAGGAATAAAACTTCTTATGGTCTTCCCGTGATTTTTGTAAGAGAGATATATACTTAGAGCTGACATAGGAGCCATAAGTTTCAAGATCACGTTTGACTTGATCAGGGGACATACCGAGTTCTTCATGATATCGATTAAAAAAGAGGCGTAAAGAATCAAGGTCAGTAGGGAGACCTTCTTGTTGGATCATGACCATGAGATTGGTTTTCGTTTTCCCCTCGAAGCAGGTAGTTGCCGGTGCCTTATGCATGTATGCAAGGAAAAGGCGGACATTGTCGTAAATTTTATGGTCTCTTAACCGAGATAAAAGATATCTGCTCTCAAGATCATCTGTAGAGGTCGAGGTAATTCTAACAACCGGAGGTACCAGTGGATCAATAAATTTATGTGCGGAAGGTTGACTAATAGGAGGGTTTGGCATGTGGATAGCACCGGATTGCGAGGGGATTTGATCGCCACCGCGGATAAAATTAGCATATTTGGATGTAGCGTTTGTCTTAACAGTCATCATGTGACAAGGGGAGGTTTCGCAAGAAACATCAAGCGGAATGGATATTGAAGCCGGCTGCTTGGTATTGAAAATACGTCTTTCAGGGGTGGGTGTCGTAGGGTCTGCGCTGCATATGGGACTTTTTTTAAGGAGGTGTCAGTGGTAAGCTTACAAGACGTAGGTATGCTAACGGGGACTTTAGAAGTGGATGCAGGTAAAGTGGGAGTAGTAATAATACCTAGTTGTTGGACGGGATTAGGGTTGTTAGTCGGAGAAATTCTAGATATTGCAACATTTTTAGGGGAGGCTGTACACGTAAATGAATTGTTCTTACTGACTAGTTTTTGCTTACGCTGAACCTTTTTGGTTGAGTTACGCCATAGGGTGAATGTCATCCCATTCCAAATTTGCTTCGCCTTACCTTCATGCTGAAAGAACAGCCAGGCATACCGAGATGGAATACATACTTTCAATGAAGTGGATTTTCTCTTGGTGCTTTTAGAGAGAGTTTCAGCTAAACAATCAGTAATGGCAAGCTCACTTTGAAGGAATTGAATCATCCACGTTACATCTGCAGATGCTGGGGCACCCCTTACATGAAATACTTCGTAGTCTTCATTCTTCCGTGATATACACGAGGCAATAGTGACGTTTTTCACGTAATCGGCATTTATACGCTTAACTTTATTTATCCTTCTATTCCAATCTTCTTCTGACCAGGATGTACCGAATTGAAAAATCTTTCTGGCACTTTTTGTTTTCTTGGTAGTAGGTGTTGAAACTGGCTTTTTATCCTCGACAGATAAACGTTTGATGGGAGATGTTGCCTTGTCTTGCGTAGGAACTTTCAATGCACTGTTCAATATGTTTTTAAGGTCAGCAAACAATATTTCATGGTTTAGGGGCAGTTCACAGCGGGTTGGAGTGCTATGGGTGGTGCGGTTTTGTTCGCACAGTACAGTGCCCATGCTTACAATTTTCTGGATTGCACTTTCAAGTTTGTTCTCTGTGGTTGTTATCCATGATGAGTTTTGTATTGACAGCGTAATCAAATTTGCCTTTACTTCCTTTCAAATCTTGTTTATCTTAAGAATTGCTTATCTTAAGGATTTAATATCTCTTGACCACCCACGAAAGAATTGCTGACTCGCACATCTGCATCCGCAATTCCAGATATGCATATCGCATCAATCTAATTAAAGTCTCAAGCCATGGGAAATTATAGATAAGAATTAGTATAAAAGACCCGATCAAGATCGAGGCAGAAGAGAGTGCAAATTTCAGAGTTAATACGAGAAGTTCGTAATTTTGTAAACGAGGAATCTTTTAATAAAAATTAAATTCAAAGTTAAAAGTAAAAGTCTTGTTATTTGGTTTCGCGTAAAAAAACCATCATTATTTTTTTTTAAGTTAAGAAATACGTTAAACGTAACTGGCGCAGTCGTCTGTCAAAGGAGGGAGGAACCCCTTTGAACACAACGAACCCCGAAAAATTAGTGAAACTCGCGAATGTTGAAGAAAATTCAACAAGTGCAAGTGAAATAAACTAAAAACCAATCAAAGAAAATTTGATTGAATAAAAAAAAATATAGTTTTTCGTTCTTGAAAAAAGTAGACTGAAGAAAATTCAGTCGAAACAAAAAAGGAGAAATACGAAAACTATAAAATAATAAAAACTCAAGTTTAAGGGAGTACGATCAATTAAGGTCTAAACGTACCCAAACTACTCTGGTGAGACCGCCAGGGAGCCTTAAACATAACCAAAAAACTAATAAAACCCAAAAACTAAAAACAAAAGTGAAAACACCAAAATGGCAGAAGAGCAACAAATTCCGTTACTACTTTCTTTCGAGGACATTCTGAAAGAAACCCGCAAATTGCCGATCTACAACGGAAACAACAGGGAATATGCGCTTACATCATGGCTAGATGAAGCCTCAGCACTATTACAACTAGCTCAACCAGGAGATCAACAATCTTACATCCTGAGACTCATCCTTTATAAACTTCAAGGCGAAGCAAGGAACGTGGTACAGAAGATACCAAACCCAACATGGAGCAACATTCAACGCATCCTACTTTCAACTTTTGGCATCAACGAAAGCTACAATACGTTAGTTAATAAAGTCCATAGAGTAAGTTACAAAAATATAGACGATGTATATTATACCTTAAACAAACTACTAAATAAGCTAAATACCAAATTCCTACAAGATCCACAAAAGGAGCTTCACATGGAATTTAATTCAATCCGAAACGAAAATTTAGTCCTTAATAAATTTAAATCTTTATTGCCAGAATACAAGGAATACCTAATTGAAATAAAAAATTGTGAAACATTAAACCAAGCATTCAATGTATTACGAGAAATGCAACAAAACAAAAACAGTAATACATACGACAACATAGAACATAGACACAGACATAATCCTAAACATAACCGCGAATATCGACAAAATAATAATCGTAAAAATTTTAATAATTTCCAACCTAAACCAACTTACCATTACCAAAAAAGTTATAACCCCAACAAATATCACGGCAATAACAATTTCCCTAACTATCGTACTAATAGAAATCAAAATTTCACTCACAATAATTATAATTTTAATCGATACAATAAACCCGAAAGAATGCAAATCGATAATTCGAACATGTGTCGTCAAAATACCAAATATAATCCCGGCAATGCTAATAATCGCGAACACGAACCGATGGATACAAATTTTCAGCAAATTGCCTCGGAAACCATTTACCAATAGTAAACCTAACCATAAATAATGAAATTATTCCCACTTTAATCGACACCGGTGCTTTTATATCTAGTATAGACAAAACAATCCTCATTAACAAAAAAAAATTAGACTAACTGAGCCAATACCAGTACACGGCTTAGGAGGTACTTATAACGTTACAGAAAAACGAAAATCCAATATGCCCGAAGAATTCAAATTACCAAGTTCTCACAAAATAATATGGAATATCATGAATTTCCATGACAAAGCATTTAAAGCTGTAATCGGACAAAATATCCTATATCCTCTAAATGCAAAATTAAATATCGGAGAAGGAAATATGGAAGTCAATAACCAAACCATAAAATTTACCTATGCGATACCTGCTGAGATAAACTTTCAAAATATCTTTGAGACAGAAAATAGCAGAGAAAGATTGTTTAATGAGTTAAACAACGAGAAAGGAACTTCTCTACAGAAAATACTCAACGAATATGAGGATCTTTTCTATGTAGAAGGAGAAAACCTATCATGTACCACTCAAACAAGCCGTGAGGTGCGACCCATGAGGTCCACACGGTCAACTTCCCAGTAATATCTACATAGATATTAAAAATATTAAACACAATAAAAGTTATGGAAATAATACTACTTCAAATAATAAAAATGTACCTCTCATAAAAATTATTGGAATGATTTAATATTAATCGTAACATCTACGGGAGCGTCAATTGATTACGTAAGGATTTTGGTGCATTGTTTTGATTGATTATTCACGCGGATCAATCGGAGGGGGGACAGGTTACAAAGCAGTTTTTTCATTAAAGTTAAACATGGTGCTGTGAAAACTATTGGAAAACTGCTCAAATTTTGCAAATATTAATAAACTTTGATTGACTATACAACAATGTCTTTAGAATAAGAGATTTAAAGTATAATGATTCGAATGAACCCTTTTTACATGGTGACTTTGAATGATTTCATATTTTTAATTTAATTTTTTTTTTATTAAGGAGAAAAGTTGTTGCTGGTTTCTCTATAAAAATTGATAAAAGTTTACAAATTCTATAAACATTTATAATTACGATGTGCAAATCAGGTTAAAAATGGAATTTTATATGAAAAAAACACTACTTTTCTAAAAAAAATTTAATAAATCGTAAAAAACGCTTTAACAATTTTTTTAGAATATAAAAACATCATAAAGATGTTGATACGCGTTGATTGACACCTTAATGATCGGAAGATTATATTTGGTTCTCGAGATATAATGAATGACGTAAATGACCTTGAACGTTTAATGATTTTTTATTTTTTATTTAATTTTTTTCGTAATCATGAAAAAAACTTTTGCTGGTTTTTTCACAAAAACTATTTGTAGTATATAAATTATATAAACATTGATGACTTAGGTTTGAAAATCAGGTTAAAAATTTTGTGTTTTTGAAAAAAACCCTAATTTTTTGCACTTTTTTTAAAAAAATTAAAAAACGGCTTCAAGAATTTTTTTGAAAATTTGATAGAATCAGACAAATGTTAAAACGCGTCGATTGACACCTTGTTCAAAAAAATCGTACGTTTGGTTCGTGAGATATAGTGCATAACATGGTTGACCTTCAAGGGGTGAAAACAGCAAACCCCCCCCGACCGAACTTTCCCAAAAACTAATCAGCTCTTAAGATTGCAAAGACGCTTCGATTGACACCTTAACAAAGTCGATACGACTTTGTTTACGTGAGTTATGCTCGTAGAAAAACTGCCTGCGAACGTACGTACGTACGTACATACGTACATACACACACACACACACATACATACTTCTTTCTAAAAACACTTTATATATACTCTATAGACCTCAAAACGTAAAGAAAAGTTGAAAATTTCAATTTCGATTTTCGAGGCGATTACAAGAACTTCCCATATACTGGGAAGTTAACAAAACATCAAATTATTACAAAAAGTAATAAACCTCTGTATTCGATAATCTATCGATTTCAACCTGTCCATGAGAAGGAAGTAGAAACCCAAATGAACGATATGTTGAAGCAAGGAATTATTAAACCCTCAAACTCTCCGTATAATGCCCCCATATGGGTCGTTCCAAAAAAATTGCACAACTCAGGGAAACAAAAATGGAGAATCGTGATTGATTATCGCAAATTAAATGACGAAACAATCGACGACAAATTCCCAATCCCCAATATCGATTCAATCTTTGATAAATTGGGAAGAGCCCAATACTTTACCTCACTAGATTTAGCAAAAGGTTTCCACCAAATAGAAATTAGCGAATATGACCGACATAAAACCGCATTTTCTACCCCCCAAGGACACTACGAGTTTAATCGTATGTCCTTTGGTTTGAAAAACGCACCTGCAACATTCCAGCGAATGATAAACGTAGTCCTTCGAGACTACATAAACAAAATCTGCGTAGTCTACCTAGACGACATACTTATCTTTGCTACATCACTTCAAGAAATGGAAGTTAATGTACGAAAAATATTCGATACTCTACGGAAATATAAACTTAAAGTTCAAATCGATAAATGCACGTTGTTCACAAAACATACTGAATACTAAGGTCATGTATTAACAGTCGACGGTATAAAACCAAATCCAGGAAAGGTCAAGGTAATCAAAAACCTCAAAGTCCCTAAAACCACAACAGAGATAAAGTCATTTCTCGGTATTACTGGATATTACCGCAAATTCATAAACAACTATGCGAAAATCGCATCACCTCTCACTGACGCTTTGAAAAAAGCATATAAAATAAATCCAGAAGACCCCAAATACGTAGCCGCATTTGAAAAACTTAAAGACCTAATGACAAATTACCCCATCCTCAGATATCCCGATTTCAAACAAAAGTTTGTTCTTACAACTGACGCTTCAAACAAGGCAATTGGCGCTGTCCTTTCGCAAAATGGACATCCCATCTCTTTTGCCAGCAGAACTCTAAACGAGCACGAGCGTAACTACTCAACAATAGAAAAAGAACTCTTATCTATTGTCTGGGCAACCCAATACTTTCGTCCCTATTTATATGGCGTAAAATTTGATATTAAAACAGACCACAGGCCTCTTGTTTGGCTAAGTAACCTAAAAGAGCCTAATTCAAAACTCCAAAGATGGAAAATCAAGTTAAACGAATACAATTTCAATATAGAATACGTGAAAGGCAAGGACAATAGAATAGCCGACTTTCTTAGCAGAATGAATGCAGAGAAAAACGAAATAAACACTTTATCGAATAATAACAAGTCTGAAGGAATAGAAATAGATATTAGCGACAAAGCTACTATTCATTCGGGAATTGAAGACGAAAACGACCAAATACCAATTAAAGAAGGTATTGTAAACATATATAAAACTCAACTAATCATAACTAGAACTAAACAGAAAGAAATAAAAACAATAAATAACAAGCCGCGAGGTGCGACCCTTGAGGTCCACACGGTCAACTTCCCAGTAATATCTACATGAATATTAAAAATATTAAACACAAAAGAAATTATGAAAATACTACTACTTTAAATAATAATAATGAGAGGTACGCATAACCGTAATTGAAATGAGCTAATATCAATCATATCATCTACTGTAGCGTTCATTGATTACATAAGGCATTTGTTGGGTGGGGATGGATTGGTTTGATTGACTATTCACGTGGATAAATTCGAGGGGGCGGGCTATAAAGCCTTTTTTACGTTATTTGTTACTTTTATATCGATGCTTCAAGGACAAAAGAGCGCTAGCAAAAATGAATGCATTCTTGTTATTACGCCCACTGAAGCGGTTTCCTCTCGAGGTGTCCATTTTAAATAAGTTTGTTCGAAATTGTCATGACTTCGGCATAATGAATGAATTTGTGTTTTTTCACGAACCGTTTTTTAGGTTTTTTTGGATCATGCAAAAAAATTTGGCCAGTTTCTCTTCGAAACCTATTAGGAATGTATAAATCATGTAAACATTTATTACTGAGCTGTGCAAATCAGGTTAAACATTAATTTTTTATGGAAAATTTTTTTTAATTTTTCCCATCTGCCGATTTTTCCATTTAATAGAAGTTAAATGGAAAAAGTAGCAGAAAGGATATTTTTATAAAGTTAAAAACATAACAAAAAAGTTAACACACGTCAACTGACACCATAATGATGCAAATATTATATCTGGTTCGTGAGATATAGTGAATGATAAAAATGACCTTGAAAATCATGGTGACTTTCAATGATTTTCTATTTTTAATTTCATTTTTTTGTAATCATGAAAAAAGTTTTTGCTGGTTTTCTCACAAAAACTATTTGTACTACATAAATTTTATTTACATTAGTTACTGGGTGCTGCAAATTAGGCTAAAAACTTATTGTTTATGGGAAAAAACCTAATTTTAGCACTTTTTTTTAATAAATTAAAAAATGGCTCCAACGATTTTTTTAAAAATTTGATGGAATCACGTAAATGTTAATACGCGTCGATTGACACTTTGACAAAGCAAATCGTACGTTTGGTTCCGGAGATATAACGCATGACAGAAATGACCTTCAAAATGTCAAAACAACAAACCCCCCCGACCGAAGTGTACCAAAAACTAATCAGCTCTTGAGATTGCAAAGACGCTTCGATTGACACCTCAACAAAGTCGATACGACGTTATTTACGTGAGTTATGCTCGTAGAAAAACTGTCCACGAACGCACGTACGTACGTACGTACACATACACACACACACATACATACTTCTTTCTAAAAACACTTTATATATACTCTATAGACCTTAAAACGTAAAGAAATGTTGAAAATTTCAATTTCGATTTTCGAGGCGATTACAAGAACTTCCCATATACTGGGAAGTTAAAAAACGGAAAATATGCGTCGATGATAGTGACTTAGATAATGAAAACATCATCATAAATATACTAAGACAATATATACCAGAAAAAGGTCAAGTAATAAAATTGTACTCTAATAATTCAAAATTAAAATTCATAAAATGCACTGAACATGCAACAGATTTACTCGACGAAGAACAATGCTACAGCAAAATCAAAGAAGTACACGAAAAAACCAATCATCGTGGAATATTAGAAAATTATGCTGAAATAAAGAACAATTATTATTTCAATGGAATTTTAAAATTAGTTACTAAATATATTAACAATTGTGACATTTGCAATGAAGTAAAGTATGATCGAAAACCCTTGAAACCAGAATTTCTAATCTCAGAAACCCCCAGAAATATTAACGAAATTATACACATAGATCTATTCACAATAAAAGCAAAACAATTCTTCACAGCAATCGACAGGTTTTCCAAACACCTTTACGTTAAGGAAACCACAGACAAAAACGCGATAACTTTCATACAATTAATTCGTGAAAGAAATGCAATTTTAGGTAAACCTCAAAAATTTATAGCAGATAATGAATTTACCACTATAAACATCAAAGAATTCTTAAAAACAGAAGGCATAGACATCCATTACACATCCCCTAAATCACATACAGGAAACTCGGATATGAATCGATGTCGTAACACACTGTTAGAACAAATAAGAATTCTAATAAAAACTAAACCCGACCTCAGTATTAGCGAACAAATCCTAAAAGCAGCAGAACATTATAACAGTACGATACACTCAACAGTTCAAGCAAAACCAATAGACGTACAATATGGAAACGTTGAAAAAAAAACAAATTATATAAAACAATAACTAACAAAAAACTAAAATGGATAGAATACCATAACAAAAACAGAGAACCAGTACCAGATTTCAAACAAGGTCCAATATTCATCAAAAACTATGAGAGCGAAAGACATAAAGAAAAGGCTAAATTTAGAAAAATCGAGGTCACGAAAAATAACAAAGGTAAAATAATAGCAAATAAAAACAAAACGAAAATTCACCCTTGGAGAGTAAAAAGAATCAAAAAATACGCGAATGAACCAATAAAAACAGCAGACCCAATAGAAATAATACAAAATATAAAATTTACCATCTCGCCTAAACAGGACGAGTTTATCCAAGAAAAACTAAATAATAGCCAGATAAATAAAACTCTAATATCAAAATTCAATCTTAACATAACTAAAACAGATATAAACACGTTAAACAACGATAATTGGCTAAACGATCAAATAATTAACTTCTACTTTAATCTAATAACAGAAAATAATAAAGAAAATAATAAAATACACGTTATGAACACATTCTTCATTCAAATCCTTCAAAAATCAGGATATGAAGCAATCAAACGTTGGACACGGAAAATAAACATATTTGGATGTAAAATAATAATAATCCCAATACATAAAAATAACCATTGGACAACAGCAGTCATAAATCTCGTAGACAAAACTATTAAAATATATGATTCATTAGGAAATATTGATAGCGAAACACCGAAATTACTTCTGGACTCCCTAAATAAAGAATCTTTAGATAAATTAAATAGACCCTTTGATACTACAGAATATACCTTAGTAAACGAAAGAAATATCCCCTTGCAAGAAAATAGCAATGATTGTGGAGTATTTGCATGTATCTTTGCAAGATGCATTTCATAAGAAAAACCTATAAACTTCTCACAAGCAGATATACCCCACTTCAGAAAACAAATGATCCTAGAAATATTACAAGGTAAAATTCTTTCATAATTACAGCACCTCACGATGAAGACATTGATGTTCACCTTAATATTGACATTCATCGCACCCATAGCAAAAACCGAAATAATTGTCGAAAAAGTAGAATCCGACTCAGGCATCATCCTAATCAAAAAGGATCCTGTTAGACTAATTAAAGACCACAACCGTATTTATCACAGAATAGACCTAAACCAATACGAAATAGCACTGAATCAAATCACATCCGAAATCGAAACAAACCCTCACATAATAGAAACAATAGCTACAATACGCGAAGAATTAAACTTATTACATTTTAACAAAGTTATTAGCAAAAATAGAAATCGACGTAACAGAACCACATACAAACCCTTAAAATCAAAAGGAAATAAAAGAGGATTAATCGATCCTATCGGAAGCGTTTACAAATGGCTTTTTGGATTAATGGATAACCAGGATTACGAAGAAATCATGGAACACTTAAAAATAATAGACTCAAATAACCACGAAATTATTAAATCAATGAATCAACAAATAAAAATTAACAACGCCTTTCAAAATAACCTCAACAAAATAATGTTAAATATAGACCAAACGAATAATATGTACCAACAGTTAACTAGAGACGTAAACAACATAACTTTACAGACTAACAAAATCCTAATAAATATGCAATTAAATCATAATCTTGACCTAATAAAAGACGAACTCGAAAAAATCATTGATAACATAAATTCAGCAAGATCAGGACTAATGTCACGTTCTATATTAACACATGACGAAATAAAGGACTTAAAAATTTCTTTCGATGAATTAAAGGACATAACAATAAATGTATTTATAAAAGAAAATATTATTATATTTATAATCAATGTACCAGTTCTAACTCAACCTACATTATCGTACTATGTAAGAAAAATACCAAATAAGAATTACGAGACATTAAATATTAATATTAATGAAGTAATATTATACCATGGAGAATATTTTGAGACTGAAAAATTTGTAAAACAACTTCAGAATAAAAACTAAAAACTGTATTGTAAAAGCAAACAATAAAACTAGCGTAACCGAGATCGAAAAAGGACTCTTATTTATAACAAATATGAATGGAAAAATTATACAGAATTGTAATGAGAAAATGTATCACCTAAATGGACATTACATTGTAAGATTTAGCAATTGTAAAATAGATATAGCTGGAAAAATCTTTACAAACGAAATTAAAATATTTCAACAAATACTAACTTTAGACCCAATAAAAAATATAACAGGTTACAAACACGAACTAGATTTTGAAAAAATACAACTAGATAACATAGAAAATTTAAAACAAATAAACGAAATAAAGTATATCAATACAAAAAATACAATTACCTTTGGAACCATTCTTACATTATTAATCATCGCATTTACAACTTTAACAGCAGCATATTTTTATTGTAAAAAACCACAATTCAAAATCAATACAACTAACGAGAAGGAAATTGAATTACCCATTTTAAAAATTGTCGAGGACAACAATAAGCATAAGGAGGGAGGAGTTACACCTATACCCTCAGTTCCACCTATACCTATAGTTATACCTACACCCACAAAACGCTTAGACAAAGAGATAGCAACCATATTGTCCTTTGGAAATAGCATCCAAGAATTAAAATAACAAAACTAATTAAATTTCTCATATCACAATCAAATTTGCTTAATAATCAAATTTGCCTTTACTTCCTTTCAAATCTTGTTTATCTTAAGAATTGCTTATCTTAAGAATTTAATATCTCTTGACCACCCACGAAAGAATTGCTGACTCGCACATCTGCATCCGCAATTCCAGATATGCATATCGCATCAATCTAATTAAAGTCTCAAGCCATGGGAAATTATAGATAAGAATTAGTATAAAAGACCCGATCAAGATCGAGGCAGAAGAGAGTGCAAATTTCAGAGTTAATACGAGAAGTTCGTAATTTTGTAAACGAGGAATCTTTTAATAAAAATTAAATTCAAAGTTAAAAGTAAAAGTCTTGTTATTTGGTTTCGCGCAAAGAAACCATCATTATTTTTTTTAAGTTAAGAAATACGTTAAACGTAACTCGCGTTGACCGAAACACAGCTATAGAAATGTTCTGCATAGTTCGAATAGTTTGCGGGATCTTATACAAAATACAGTCGAACTCTTGTAACTCGGACGTCTAGAACTCGAATTTTCTATAACCCGAACTAAATTGAGTGTCAATAGCGTTTAGAGAGTGGATTGCATACAATTTGTCTTCTATAACTCGAACTTCCACACCTCGAATTTCACCATGACTCGAACAAAAAACTGGCAGTTGTAATGAATAAGTCGAAAAATTCTGGGAATTCCCTGAGTGCGAATTTTTTTTGATGTCTGGTCATTGTTTGCATCATAGTTTGTTGCATTTTGTTTTGTGCTTTTATAACTGGGGAAGTCCGTAGTTGTAAAGGAATGCCTTATGAGGTTGCTACACGGTGTAGTGAATGCATACGAACAACATATACACATAGTCACAAAATTGCAATTACTTTTCGTTCTTTACAAATATTGATTTTTAGGTGAACGTTAGTGACTAGTTGAGTTAAGTGTTTTTTTTTCAAAAAAAAATTAAATATTTTTACATAAATAAATAAAAAAAGCTGAAATGTATAAACGGAGAAAAGAAGCCACAATTGCGGAAAGAAAGATTATTAATAAGCTTGTTTGTCGAGGTAAAACATTTCGGGAAGTAGGGAAAATAGTTGGGAGATCATTTTCTTCAGTAAGAACTGCAGTCAACAAATGGAAAAATGACAGAACTTTCATTAATAAAACGGGACGCGGACGAAAAAAGTTACTGTCAGCTAACGATGAGCAATACATTCGACGGGGTATAGAAAAATATCCAAATAAGCCGATTAATAATGTGAGGGCTGAAGTTTCTCATATGATCCAAAAACCTAGATCCAAGAAAACTATGAGAAGAACATTGCAAAACCATGGTTTAAATAACCCATAAAAACCATTTATATCAGAAGCAAATAGAAAAAACAGTTAGAGTTTGCGAAAACTTACGTAAATAAGGGTCCAGATTTCTGGAAAAACATAATATTCAGTGATGAAAGTAAGTTCAACCTATTTGGCTTTGATCGCAGACAAATAGTTCGGAGGAAAGCGAATACCGAGCTAAAGAAAGAAAATTTGTGCAGAATCGTAAAACATGGAGGAGGTAATGTGATGGTTTGGGGCTGCATGTCTGCAGGAGGAGTCGGCAACATGGAATTTGTTGAGACCACAAGGGACAAATTTAATACCTCAATATCCTGAAAAGATTTAAAATCAAGTGCTATTAAATCAGGACTATCGGATGTGTTTTGGTTTCAACAAGATAATGATCCAAACCACACCACACATATTGTAGAGATGTGGTTGCTTAATGGTACGCCGCAACAATTAAAAACACCACCTCCGTCACCAGACCTTAACCGAACTGAACATTTGTGGTCCGTACTTGAGCAAAAAATCCGAAAATTTTCAATTGCGAATAAATTCGAGCTGAAGTCAATGATAACAAGGGAATGTCAAAATTTAGCCCAACCATAACAAAAAAGTTAGCTGAAAGTATGCCTAAAAGACTAAAAGCAGTAATCAAAGCCAAAGGATATCCAACTAAGTACTAATAATAAATTATTTTACATTTTTCTAGTGATCTTGAAGTTTGTGCCTTAAATTTTTGTTGTTAATTTTTTCTTGTTACTTAATTCTTCATTTTAGTATTGTTAGTCTTCAATTTAATAAAAAAAAAATAAAAAAAAATGATAATAAACGGACATTAGTTTATATATGATTAAGAGTTTTCATATTTATTGCTTCTGCCTTCAATTTTGTGACTATGTGTACGTAGTACGAATATAAAATATGTAGTAAAATGATTCGGTCATGGCACCGAAACGTGTTCTGAAGTGTTTATCAATTGAAGAAAAATTTAAACTAATAAAAGAAGTAGAAAGTGGATTAAAGAAAAAGGATGTGGTGGTTAAATACGGCGCTCCAGCGAGTACAGTTTCTAAAATTTTAAAAAACAAGGAATCGATTATCGTTTCAGTCGAATCTGGCAGTTTTTCTGGATGCAGCAAAAGAATGAGGAAACCAGTATTTGAAAATGCCAACAAAGCAGTATTCGACTGGTTTACAGCAGCAAGAAACCAAAACATGGAGGAATATTAAAGGACAAAGCATTGAAGTTTGCGAAGCAATTTGGTGAAAACAATTTCAAGGCAAGCACTGGTCGGCTTGATAAATGGAAGAAAAGGTATGGATAAATGTTCATAGAATAAACGATTAGCCAATGTGCCCCGTACGTATGTTAAATTTTAAACATGGTGTGTGCCACAAGGAGACATACGGTGAAAGCAATGATGTTCGTGACGAGGACTGTGATAAATGTAAAACTGATATTTTACCACATCTTTTATAAAAATACAATGAACGCAATATTTTCAATGCTGATTAAACATCATTGTTTTTCAAATGTTTACCGGATAAAACACTTACTTTCAAGGACGAAAAATGTCACGGTGGCAAGCATAACAAGCAGCGGGTTATATTAATGTTAGCGGCAAATATGGATGGTTCCGAAAAGCAGAAGATCCTTAGCGTTTAGAGACAAAAAATAAACACGATATTACACTTCTGGATTCTATTGGATAGAATATTGACGTCAAAAATGAAACAATAGGCAAGTTTTAAAAAAGCTGGATTTGAACAAATTCGACATGAGGCGAAGAGGATGACATATCTTTGATATTCTGACACAATATTGATTACGACAGGAACTTGATACAAGCTGATTACGAACCATGAATGAATAATGAATAATGCAACTTTTAGTGCTACTCTTGAAGATTATGTTGAGTTAGACAATGAAATTTGTACAGCAGGTATTTTTACTGATAACGATATCGTTGAGAATCATACGAGGGATGTTTGAAAAGTCCGTGCAAAAATAAAAACTGCTTACGTGTTTTTGGTAAACCTTTGTTATTTTTCGACATAGTCTCCTTTTAGGCTTATACACTTCGTCCAACGATGTTCTAGTTTGTTGATCCCTTCCAAATAATATGGTTTTTCCAAGTCTGCAAAATATTCATTAGTGCCTGCAATCACCTCCTCGTTTGAATAAAATCTTTGTCCCGCCAGCCATTTTTTCAAATTGGGGAACAGATAGTAGTCCTGGGGAGCCAAGTCTGGAGAATAGTGGGGATGCGAAACGAGTTGGAATCCAATTTCCATTAATTTTGCAACCACAAATGCTGAGATATGTGCTGGTGCGTTGTCGTGATGGAAAAGGACTGTCTTGTGGGCCAATCGATGGTGTTTTCCTTGCAGCTCGGTTTTCAAACGGTCCAATAACGATGAATAATATGCACCTGTAATAGTGCTACCCTTTTCCAGATAGTCCATGAGGATTATCTCTTACAAATCCCAAAAAACGGTCGCCATAATTTTTCCGGCCGAAGGAACGGTCTTCGCCTTTTTGGTGCAGATTCCCCCTTGGTAACATATTGTTTAGATTGTTGTTTGGTCTCAGGAATATAGTAATGTATCCAAGTTTCATTCGCAGTGATGAAACGACGCTTAAAGTCCTCTGGATTCTTCTGAAACAGCTGCAAACCATCCTTTCAATGGTCCTTGCACACGATTCCGTTTTTGGTCAAGCGTGAGCAATCGCGGCACCCATCTTGCGGATACCTTTCTCATGTCCAAATGTTTATGCAAAATATGATGTACCCGTTCAGTCGAGATGCCCACAGCACTAGCAATCTCACGCACGTTAACTCTTCTGTTATCCATCACCATATCATGGATTTGATCAATGATTTCTGGAGTCGAAACATCCACAGGCCGTCCAGAACGTTCAGCGTCACTTGTGCCCATAAAGCCAGTCCGAAAATTTTGAAACCACTTATAAACTATTCTAATCGAAGGTGCAGAAACACCGTAATGTTTATCAAGCTTCTCTTTGGTCTCCTGAGGCGTTTTGCCTTCCATAAAGTAATGTTTAATAACATCACGAAATTCTTTTTCGTCTATTTCTTGAAAATCACTCTACTCCCCTGATTCACACGAATGCCAAACACAAAGAAATAGACCAATATGTCTGAAACTTGGTGTGCGTTCATTCAATAGATGCTACTAACTAAACATGACCTCGATACGCGCCGGTGGTGCCATCTTTTGGACTTTGCACGGACTTTTCAAATGTCCCTCGTAGCTCGGAATCAGCGGCCTAGACTTCAGTCGCAGTGGAAAGCAATGACGAGGGTTCGGAGAAAGAATTCATCCAACAACCTTGTCAGAATGATGTAGCGGATTCCTTGAGAAGTTTGAATTTATATTTACAAACGAATGAGAATACAACCGATGTTCAGTATAAGGCTATAAACAAATTGGAATGTTTTTTTTTCATTGAAAATAATAATAAAAATATAGGAAATTTTCAGTAATTACTGGTTATTTTAACACAGTGTAACTAGTATGCAATACTTAATTTGGCGTAAATAAAAATGAATCCGTCGGTTTTTGCAAAATATTATCTAAACCGAACAGTGGCGTACCCAAGGGGGGGGGGTTACGGGTTCAAACCCATCCCTTGAAGAAGAATTGAGAGAGTCAACTCAGCGGTACAGAAAAATAGGGCATCTTGAAATAGTAAAACGCCCAAAAACAGCCATAGATGGGTTAAGCATGTGTAATTCAAACATTATGCGGAATATATCGAAATTACTAGAAATATTGGCTGTTCTCCCAGTATCTACGTGTACAAACGAACCATCATTTTCAACATTACGACGACTAAAAACATACTTGCGAAATTCCACCAGCAATGAAGGGCTAAATGGATTGGCACTTCTAAATATTCACAGAGATCTCACTCCATCTACAGAAGATGTGTTAAATAAGCTAATGAAAAAAAAAATCGTCGTTTAGATTTTTCACTATAATTTTATTCGGCGAAGCGTTCTGTTTTATGATTGGACATAAAATTTAAATCCCATTTTACACTGTTTCTCACCGTTACTTTAGATGAGTTTTGAATCCTAAGTTTGTATCATTATCGGCATTTTAAAACTTTGATAACCTCGCCTAAATTTAAAAAATTCGAAGATTCGAATGTTATGGATTATATATCACAAGTATATTTACATAAGGCGTCGTCATTGCCTGGGAAGAGGTTGGTAAAAATAATAATCGATGGCGCAACCGCCACAATTCGGCCTTCAGGCAATATTAGAGTTATTTCACTTACTTGACTAACGTAACATTAGGATGTGAAGTGGTCAGGAACACGGTCACCCGTGATTATTATCCTGATTTGATTCAGGTTCTCATTCAAAGCTGAGTGAAATGATAGTGCGGCATCAAATCTCATTCCCGAAAACTATTTCTCGACAAGGAGCCTTGAACTAGCGTTAACCACTAAGTCACCCACTTTAACAATTATTCGCCGAGACACTCTGGAACGTGGGAGTTGAGTGAAATTCAGTATCTCTTCGCAATTAGATCTTTCATCTATTTCACAGTAAAACCCATATGGGCCTGATTTACGGCCTATGGTGCTTTAGAGATCTCACCTAGGGGTGATACGTGCATAATTTGCACAAATTGGATCCGTATGTGCCGTTATCTTTTACTTATTGTATGAAGTCTAGCAATTTTATATATAGATAAAGAGTTCGTAGGAACATTAGAATATGGTCACCTGATTGAAAGTTTTCGAAGTGAAATTCCAGAAAAGTGTAATTTATTTAATTCGCACCCATATCTTAGTAGCAACAGTTATATTTTTGAATGTATCTTTCTATCTATGATCAGAACCCTCAAAAAATGGATTGTTTTATTTTGTCATATGATTTGTAATCTGAGGATTAGGCCTATTGGGGACACCCCCATTAAAAAAACGCGTACAAAAAGTCTACCTCATGGGTTACGTGGAAATGACGACAAATTTGCTTGAGAGCGTAGAGTTGCTTCCCTGCATGGGCTGCAAACAAGCTTAGCCAGTCCTGATTACGATAATACTCTGTCTGTCCTTAGTGACAGTTTCACTTTCCCACGGCATTTACTTCATTAGTTGCTTTCTTTTCTAGCCTGTGGGTATTGAAGGTGTTTCAATATATGTACTTGCAAACATGCATATGCACTTTACGGTTCCAAGGAAGTCTACAAATACAGTGTAGGTTCTTTGACACGTCAAGCGCATAATTTTATAATTTGAATGAAAACATCATGAATGATTCGAATAAATGAAACCAGACATGCAATCGGGCTAAAGTCTGCCAGAATTATTTTTGGAGGACTCCAACTTTGACCGGTGGAAAGTATGATTAAGTATGATTACATATACATATATACAGCCATGGCCAAAAAATAGCAACACCTGGAACTTTTTTATTCATGTCAGTGAAATATTCGCTCTGCAAACCATTCAATAACAAAATCAATCGTAACGTAATTATTGTAATGTTAACGAAAATATTCCATGAAAAATAATTGAATTTTCAACACCAAATATGATTTTTATGGTTTTTTCGTTAATTTAGGATCAACAACCTGGCCAATAAAATAGCAACATTTATGAAAAATGGAACAAATTATAGGTTTACTTTTAAATTCATACATTTTTAATTTTTAATGTCAGTCCTGAGACTTAGTATTTTTTTAAACTGATTCAATTCGACGAATCATAGAGCTGATTAAATTTTGACATTTTTCAAGTGGTATTGCCTTCCACGCCTGTTGCACACTTTCTCATATTTCTTTCATTTTTGCTGGCTGACGCTTGGAAACTTCAATTTTGAGGTCATTCCACAAATTCTCAGTCGGGTTTAGATCGGTTGACTGAGATGGCCAGTTCAAAATATTAATTTCATGATTTTGCAACCATTACATAGTGGCTTTTGCTGAATGTTTCGGGTCTTTGTCGTGCTGGAATCAACATCTGATTGGCATGTTCTCTTTGGCTCAAGGAGGCATGACATTGTTTAAAATTTCAGTATAATTTTCCTTGGTCAAAATGCCGCTAATGAGAAAAATTGGACCAATACTCAACCAAGAAAAATAACCCCAAATCTTCAAATTGCCACCTCCATGCTTAATTGTGGATTGAGTATACCGTGAACTATAAGCCTGCCCTGGTGGAAGACGTACAACGTGTCTCCCGTCCATACTGAAAAGGTTGATCTTCGTTTCATCGGTCCAAAGTATATTTCTCCATTGATTTGAGTTCAAGTGGGGCTCTTCAGGAAGGTGGTACAGTTTAGCGAACTCGATATGTTTTTTCCTATGTACTTTTTTCATTAATGGAACCTTTCTATGAGCTCTGGCTTGACGAACATTATTTTGGAGATTACGGCGAATAGTTCTGGCACTAACATCAATGTCTGTCTGTTGAACTAACATCCTTGACGACATAAAAGGATCGGACTTAATTTTTATGAGCAGTACATCTTTCTCTTTATTTGATATTTTCGATGGTCGTTCTCTAGTTTCAGGCTTAGGTTTTGCGTGAAGAGCATTATAGACCATTCGAGGAGAGCATTTCAACACATTTGCGATATCCCTGATTGAATAACCCTGGTCATGCAGGACTCTAATTGTTGCGTTTTGGGTAGGCGTACAATGTTTTCCTCGACCCATTATTAACTACGATGAAATACATTTTCTTTAAAACATAAACCTTACTAAACTTTTATACTCACTGACAATACATCATGTATATCAAATAAGATAACCAAAAATTCTCCTTCAAGAAAATAATCACTACAGAACTTGATGTTGCTATTATTATGGCCACACAATATCACGTCTTGTAACACAATATGCGCAACAAAATCAATATCTGATTGCCTTTGACAAATATTCTCGCACAATATGAGACTGTTATGATCGCGTTACAGTCAGATTGCCTGAATATGAATTTCATTAGAAAAACATGCGATTCACGGAAAACTACGTAATAATTTGCAGTGTGTTGCTATTTTTTTGTCCATGGCTGTATATATCTTCATATCTACACCGAAGCACTAGCAAACGTACCTAGTTAAGACTTCAAAAATACGACCCCCCCTTATCAAAATCCTGCGTACGCTACTGAAACCGAAGTCTCTATAAGTCGACTTTTTTCTGGGATAATGATGATTCGAGTTATGGAAGTTTGACTGTATATGCTTTGAGTACTTTCCGGCACCGGTCAGAATATTTCTGATCAGTATTTATAGGAATGTGCGCCCAGGCAATGTCCGGGTTTGATAATTGAAGGTCTTCTTAGCTAACAAATTAGCGCGACTTAATTCATTTGTTATCATCATCCGCAGTCACTCGTTCATATGTCACAGGAAAGTGTTCGAAAATATTATAAACAAAAGGTTTGCTTAAAATAACTAAACTCAATAAATCCACATATTGTTCACTGTTTTAATATATGTAATTGTGTTTTCCATTAAAATCATAATATTTTCTTGCAATCCACTGAAAAAAGCTTTGCAAATGAAAAGGAAACGACTCACGGAAACTAGGTCATTCGCTTCTGCCATCACCCATATCCCCACAGAAAGGACTTACAAAAACAATAATCATACATTTGTATGCTCTGTCACTACGGGTGTAGTACGCAACAAGTGTTGTCAGCTGGTGCAGTTCATTGAGTAAATGAGCCGCGTAATGCTTTATGTACATGAATATACATAACAAGGACTCAACAGTTGGTTCCGATCAGCTGTCGTTTGTTTATAAGAATATATGCTGTACAGTAGACGCTGTGGTGTTCTAGAGAAGCACTCGGACGCAGACTCCGCTTCTCTCAAATGATGTCAAGTGAAAATGATGAAAATCCACCATCTTGGAAGTACCAATGTTATATAAGCACGCACGAATTTTCTTTTGCATTTTTCTCTACCTAAAAACCTTGAATTTTCGCAAATATATCACTTAACGACTATTTTCACCATCTACTCATTTTTCACAGAACGCATCCATTCGTTATTCCCGGCCAAGTGCACAGCGAACTGCTCCCAATGGCACACCCATCAACTTCGCAGATGCTCAACTAACACCGATTTTCACAATTCCTCGGCGAAATTCCTCACTTCCCAAATGACTACACTAATTTGATATCGTTTGATGAATAAACCGATTATTACCTTCGAACAATAAAACATTTGTTTGCACATTTCCAGCCGAGACCAACAGCTTGGCACGCGAGCAGGACAACGTCTATATCATGGCTGCCATAAGCTTCTGAATTTCAGGGAGTGTAAATCCTTGTACGGCATACATGGGTGAAATCGAAAAAACCGACCGACGATACCTCCCTCAAAACTATGTGGAAACAATAGTAAAACTATTGAGGAAGAAACAAAGTGTGATGGAATCTGTAGAAGGACGCGAGATATGCTTTGATTTGTTATAATATCTAGCAATCAATTACCTAAGGGTTTCTTGATTATTCTGTTGAACTAGGTGTGGAACACAAAAGGCATTATCGTCTCCTTGTATTTCACAGAAAGCTCATCAGTAATCTAATTATTCGACTTGGAAACAGATCCTATAGCGCTTACGTTCGTTTCTATCATTTATCTGTAAATGACGATTTTTTTCATCAATTCTGAAACTATAATATCGTATTCCATCAATATATGTATTGGTGGAAGACGCTTTCCTGGTCGTGAATCGTCCTTAGTGAGTCTAACGCCGAACCGAAAGTGGATGAATCTCAGGAATACTACAGAATATCACGCACATTTCTCCGTAAATCCTGCATATTCGTTTTGACCCTCCCTTACTGTATTGAAAATGTCTTTTGAAGCCACCTCCGGAAGGATTCGTAACGGCACGAGTGCAAAATGCCGAAAGGATATTATGGAAGCATCAGGTTACGAGTGCCAAGGACACGCAGTTGGTAAGGCATTGTGAAGGTTCATTGGCTACATGAAGCATTGCCGGCTGATGGTAGTCAGATGGTTTGCCTTGGAAACTGCACCGGTACACAAGGATGAGAAGAGATTGCGCTCTGCTTAAAATTTATCTCACAGACACACAGCCAACAACACTGTCCATGTGCTAATGTTTTGTCTGAGAATTGTGGAAAGCCTACGTAAGGCCAGTATTAAACGAACATATTTATTTGGTGAAATTTTTCATCACAGCATTGAGCATGAATCACTACTTGAAAGTAACATTTTAATCTTATGCTTTACATATGTTCATTTAGTTCGTATAATCATTTAACAAAAGTACACTTAGGAAGCCGCTTGAAATTTTTACAAAATTACTTCTTCGAAAAGCAATAATTCTCGAAACTATGCCTCAACTGCAACAATCAATACTTGTGACAAAATTGTTTTAAAGCAATTTTTTAGATAAATTTGAAAACAAAGAAGCTATAAGGTTCAAAAGACCGTCCTATTTGCG